>CM037782.1:16795666-16845666 GCA_021229015.1 Solen grandis
TAGGCAATACTAGTACCAAGTCCCCTACTGGCAAATAGAAAAGTAAGAACCCCCGCCCCTCTTCAGGCTGATTTGTTTTGTTTCACACCCCTCTTCGAATGGTGGTAGACTGCAAGCCTTTAGAAAAAAAGTAAGAAAAACTGCTGTTTTAAAGAAATTGTGTTAGTCCAAGGCCCGTAATTTTGTCAAAAATCAGTGGACCAGAAGGAAACTTGAAACTGATCTGTAACTCATGGTGGTAGACTCACATACAAAATATTAGATTAATATCTGCAAGTGTTTAGAAAAAATGTCTGGAAACTGCTATTTTAAAGAAATTTTCTAAGTCCAATGCCCATAATTTTCTCAACAAGAGCTGTCAAAGGACAGCACGCTCGACTATTCAAAATGCTTGTTGGTAAATCAAATGAAATCTATTTCAATTCTTGCCCTTCACATACCCTGTACATAATAAAAGTAAAAAATGATATACCTTGATAGTCTGATACCCCTTAATATTTTTATGATGTCTAAAATCAATCCCATGCCTAGTTACTGAGACATAAGCACAATAACACTGTGCATGCAAAACTTTAACCAAAAATCCAAGTTAGAAATGGGCCATAATTTGTATAAAATTCCTTAGTTTTCTGATGCCACTGAAGACATTCCTTAACTTTCTAGTCAATTCCACAAGCAATTTCTGAGATATAAGCTGGATAGTAGTTTGAATGCAAAAATTTAACCAAAATTCTAAATTAAGAGGGGTCATAATTTTTAATATATTCCATCAAGTGTTATCTTCCTTTAAAGTATGATACCCCTAAACATATTAAAGATGTTTCAAATCAATCCTATGCCTGGATACTGAAATATTAGCATGAAAGTACCTTGCATGCAAAACTTGAACCAAAATTTTTAAGTTAAAAAAGGGCCATAATTTGTAACATATTCTACCAAGAGTTATCTACCATGAAAATATGATACCCCTAAACATATTAAAGATGTTTCAAATCAATCCCAAGCCTGGATACTGAGTTTATAAATCCTTAAAGGAATATGCATACAAAAACAGTTAAAAAATTGTTATTAAAGTTAAAAAAGGCCAAATTATGTAATAGACTTCCTTATAGAGCTAGTCTACTCTGGTTGATCTGTGCCCTTACATATTCATCTACTGATCAAGTTCAATTACATAAATGGTAATGTAGCTACAAACTGATTGATGTAAGCCATTCACTACAGAAATCTATCAACTCAAACTACAGCATAGCAAAAACTTATAAGCCAACAAATTCTAAAGTTTAAAAAGTTGCCCACTAATTAAAGTAAAAGTCTTCAGGCTGAGTATTTTTACCCCTTGCGATGTGTGATGCACCTAGAAAATAATTATAAAACTCTTTTTAAAGTTTAGTCAACCAATTAAAATAGTTGATCAGAAGAAATTAACGTTGAATAGTTAACTTGCATACAAAATATTAACCAATATTGCAAGGTTAGCAAAAATGTCTAAATAGCTATTTAAAATTTCTTCAAATGCCCAAGTCAAAAATCAGTGAACCGGAACGAAACTCAAACTTGATCTGTAACTCATGGTGGTAGAACTCACATCAATGTCTGCAAGTGTTTAGAAAAAAAGTCTGGAAAACATGAACGTGACTGACTGATTGACTGAAGGACTGATTAACGGACTGATAGATGGACGGATAGACAGAGCGCAAACCTATAGTCCCCTTCGGTGATGCCGGTAGGGGACTTATAACCACTAGGCCACAGACACCTCCTTTGAAAATCTGATTTTGTAAATACTTGACAAGCAGATAAGGGGAATAATACTCACATATTCCAAAAACGCTCGTCTCATCCTCCCCCAACTCCACATCTATCAGAAGCTTTTCAACAATCACCAATGAACCATTGTTTGGGGCAGGCTTAAGGTTCAGCAGCTTGCAGATCAAGGGGTAAACATCTTCATTGTTGAATATCTCCACACGCGCCCCTGCTTTGAAGGATGGCCCCATCGCCAGGAAAACAGGATGCATGCTGGGTAAGCTGTTGTTGTACCCGTGTTGTCCAGCTGCAACATTTAATCATAGACTGGACACATGAAATTTATTGGTAAATGGGTAATTTCCAACAAATATGGCTGCAAATATTGCAGTTGAATCAGTAACAAAGTAAATATACTGTAATTTAACCAAAAAATTTCAGTACAAGTTGTTTTAACACAGGTATAATAGTGCTTTTATTTCAACTGTATCCCGTTTTCTGAAATTTTCTGTATCAAAAATAAATAGTTAAACTTTCATAAGACACTAGCTTTTTATACCATTAGACTATCATCTTCAATGAAAAGATTTTTCTTAACAAACTTCCTACACACAAAGTACTGGTCCAACCCAAAACCCTTAAGACAGGTTTAGTAGGAGTAGTTGCTGCTCTGGATTTCACCATCACTACAGTAACTCAGGCATATAGCAGTGTCCAGCTAATCACAGGTGGAGGACCCCTAGTTCAAAGTAGCACCAGAGTAGAACTAAGGACCTACAGCAACCTGCTAGAAGTCTTCTCTCCATGAAAAGTGAACAGACTAGATCTCGAACCCACTGAGTGGAGGGTCTAAGTGATAAAAAAATTAACAACTACCACTATAAACATTTGGACATAGAGGCTCGATCCCCTAAGTAAGAGCAGTAAGAACTCAAGAGATATAAAAAGTTTAAACTATGTATGAATACTATGATTTATTGACATGGGGTTTTGATGGAAAGAAACATCATACATCAAGCAGGAGTTGGATCTTTATTTTTCATACTTTATGCTGTCAAATGAAACATATTCAGCATCCATGCCTGTGTCTATCTGAGGATCACTCTAAATATGCAAAGTAAGATTAAAGTTGTTGAAATATTTTTATAAAGAGCTGATTTATTTGTTCTAGCGTTGCAAATGAGGATAGGTGAGAACTAGACCTATAACTAGTGATGTTTCGATTGTTGCTAGTTGCCAATGCTCAATTACTTTACTGCTCAATAATAATCGAATTTATATATATCCATTCCATGACGTCATAAAATTTTATACCAAACTATATCATGTGTTGTCTTTTTAGTATACACTGTGCACTTATCATGGAATCTCTTGATTGTACCCAGGTTTCTATAGGAAAACTTTAAAATATCCCCTTTTAAGCAATAAAGCCCAGAACTAAGTATATCCTATAACTGCTCCAGCATTATAAATGTAAAACTTTGTTGGAAACTACTGCATGAAGACATAACTATAATTTTAAGCTCCTTGCTTGAATGTTACTTCTGGTTCAAGCGATTATTAATCGGAAAGTTGTAGATTATACCCCATACAATTGAACGGATAATAGATTGTGGCAAATATCAATTCTATCACTAACTGTAACTTGACCCTTTCCCTCATATAGACTCATTTTGACGCACTCAATAGGTACCACATAAAGCCTGATCTGCAGAAAACCACAGTTAAACCTTACCAAATTTAATTAAACAAGAGGCCCAAGGGCCATAAAACGCTAACCATTGTAATGCTATTCAAGTCTTTTTTTCTATAAGGAAAGTTAAATAGACAAACCAAATCCACTTGTCATTTTTAGCATAATTGGCCAAGACATGCATGATTCATATCCTGAACAAACTTAATTATCGGAATGAATAATCTCATCCAAATTAAATTTAATATGAAGGGTAATATCACATCCATTGTCTTGTAATGTGAGTGTACACGATGTGATCATTTTAAAGACACAGGCTTGTAGCAAAAAATTAAAATGTCGTTAAAAAATACCTGTTCCACTTGTACATTATATGATATCATAATTTTAAATACTCTGTACAAAATTAACTCGCGAATTCTTGTAATATTGTTCAGATATCTTTTAGTAACAAGCTGGGTAAACAGTTAGGTAGATTTTAAGCGCTGAAAAACGATGACAATTTAGGGAAATGCAAAGTTCTTTTTGGTCTTAATTTTAATTTACATGCAGAGAAAGTTGATGAATATCTATTTCCTAGTCAAAATACTAAAAGTACCCACAATCACTTAATGTGTCTTTTTAGGATTTACCTAAAAACAATGCAATCATCTAAAATTAAAATAACTAATTTCAGTAACAATGGCAATTTCGTACGAACACTGATGCAATCTGGCAGAAATTTTATACCGAAATAGGTTAAAAGATAAGCATTTTTTTTTCTTTACTTCTGTCATTTTATAGCCACTGATTAGATTACCAGTTACATGAGAAAAAAACAAAACAAATTGAGAAGGAGAAGTGTGTAAAATGCGGAGAAAAGCCAAAAATGCAGATCATTTAACGGTCTTTTATTTTATTTTTTTATTATTATTATTTTTTTTTTTTTTTTTTTGGGGGGGGGGGGGGGGGGGGGGGGGGAATTTTCACCTACAGTTGAGGAAAAATATATACTTTTACGGATGGGAATGGGGCCAAATTTCGGCCCCATATTGGCCTTTGCACAGAAGAAGAATTTTGATGTTTTCTATATAGAGTATATAAGCGAATTAGCCAATCCCCTAGCCTAGGGACCTCATTTTTTTAGGAATTAACTTTATTTTAGCCATATTGGTATACATTCATGAGGTAACTATTTGGGCCAAAGGAAATTAAATTCTCACAGCTGGCTTCATAAAAAAAAGTATTTTGATGTTTTCTATATAGAGTATATAAGGAAATTAGCCAACCCCCTAGGGGCCTCATTTTTCAAGGGATCAACTTTATTTTAGCAATTATGGTAGACATTCATGAGGTGACTCTTTGTGCCAAAGGAAAATAAATTCTGACCATTTGTTTCAGAGGAGATGATTTCAAAGTTTTCAATTATTTTTTCTATTTGTTGCCATGGCAACCAGAGTTCTTCATGGATCAACTTTATTTGAGCAATTTTTGTAGAGACCCACCCAAGGATCATACATGCCAAGTTTTATCAAATTCTGTCCAGCGGTTTCAGAGGAGATGATTTCAAAGTTTTCAATTATTTTTTCTATTTGTTGCCATGGCAACCAGACTTCTTCATGGATCAACTTTTTTTGAGCAATTTTTGTAGAGGCCCACCCAAGGATCATACATGCCAAGTTTTATCAAATTCTGTCCAGCGGTTTCAGAGGAGATGTCTTTTTAAGCAAATTGTTGACGACCGACGACGAATCGACAAAGGGTGATCCCAATAGCTCACCCTGAGCACTTCGTGCTCTGGTGAGCTAAAAAGTCCTCATTTCCAGACCACTGAGGAGCAGCGAACAGCATAAAACCTGATCAGCCTGCGAGTTACTCGCAGGCTGATCTGGTTTTATGCTGTTCGCATAGGTCTTTTCATGGTGTCCTCTATGAGGGAAAGGGTTAAGGTAGTTCATACCCACATATCCCACCTTGTCTTCATTTAATGTGAGAGTAAGTATGGGCTGTGACATGATGCGGGGACAAGCATGATTTCTATATAGCCCCCCTGCCCTCTCCAAGCAAAAGTCTTTTAGGATATAATAAGCGGTAAATGAAATAATATACATCCCACAATTAAATTTAATCACTGAAGGTGATTAATACCTCACATCCCACCTTGTCTTGTAATGTGAGTGTAAGACAGGATGTGATGAATCACTTCTTATATAGCCAAGCTGGAGCAAAAATACTCTTATTTCAAAATGCTGTTAGAATAAATACCTGTTCCACTGGAGCCATTATGAGATATCCAGTAATGTTCCTCTGCAGCTATCAGAATGGGCTCAACTCTGCGATTGTGCTTGTAGTGATATTGGTCCGGTATATCTTGCTTCCAGTACACATAGGCATGGGGTAACCCTGACAGGTTAGCGTAGATCTCTTTACCCAGCGCTAGAACAACACAGGACAATTTAAGGTAATCCATCCATCGTTCTGTAATAATCATGGTCCTTCAAATACTTAAGTAGACTTCAATGCAGATGGAAACATCCACTGACTTAGAGTTATAGGCTCTTTTACCCTAAGTCTATAAAGGCTTGCATTTACTATAAAAGTCCCACAATCACTTGATGAATTATGATCATAATTTAATGATGGATGGATTACCTTAAAAAGACAATGCAGAGTCATACTACACACTTCATTACTAGGGATAAACTAATGATCACGTCATGCATAACAAAGTGGTACAAAAAACTAATCATTACAGCAACACTGATGCCAACACTTGAAGTAGATTTATAACCTTCCTTATTACTCGAAATAGTCGGGTTAAAAATTATGAGATTTTTTTTTCTTTCACAATTATGCAATGTGCAGATTTATATGAAAGCTACTGATGTTAAAATGCCCATTTGAAAATAAATTTAGAGTTGATCAGGTTAAAACAGCAGCAAACATTAAACACAGCCTCTGGTCCTGAACACCCCCGCCCCCCCACTCCTCTCAGAGTCACGTGAACTGACTATGTCACATGACCAACCATTAACAGTGCAACAAGTGCAACTTTGCTCATAGTTGTGAAGTTTTCCCTATGATTTCACAATCAATTAAAATTATTAATTCACACCTTCAGATTTGGGTCTCAAAGCTGCTACAGGACTGGCAGAAGTTATAAAATAAGAATTCACATCAATATACTTGTCCAGGTCAATCTTATAGGTGTCATTCTGGGGTGTGGTAGTCATGCCATGGTCACTGGTCAGAATTATGTTCATGTCAGACAGTAACTCCTTTGCTTCAAGTTGCTGAAACAAATATCCAATATCACTGTCAAGCTCTTTTATCATTGCAACCATTTTTGGTGAATCTGGGCCCACCTCATGGCCTAACTTATCAGGTTGATGATAGTACAGCAGACCTAGGTTGATAGGAAATTCATCAATGAACCAGGAAATAATATGATCCACTCTTTTTCTGAATGGCATTTCCAGATCATACGGCAGGTGCTTGTATGGAAGCATGCCCTCCACTGGCGCATCATTTCCGGGCCAAAACACACTCCCAGACCGATGTTCATTTGACTGGCGCTGGTTTGTGACCCAGATGGTTCTCCACCAACATCAAACCAACGTTCGCACTTCTTTGAGATATATTTGGAACATTAAATGTTTCATTCAACACAGGATCATACATTACATTACCAACAATCCCATGGCTTTCCTCATACAGTCCTGTAACTAGGGTGTAATGGTTTGGAAATGTCTTGGTCAAGAATGAGTTTTTTAATCCTTTTGTTGCCCATGCCCCTTCATTGATCATTCTTTTGAAATTTGTAATATTTTCAGTCTTATGTAGATAGTCCCATCTAAATCCATCCAGTGATATCATGAGTAGCTTATGTTGTTTCTTTGAACTTTGATTAGTAACTCCAAAAACAAATGTCAAACAAAGAAAAGAGAATAAGAAAAGTATTAAATATGATATATCCATGATCGATTAATAAATCTCACTTAGATACTGTGCAGCTTTATAAATGTTTTGCTCACTTTTCTAAACACATAGATAATGACAAGATTCCGGTGTCATATATTATTACTTTCCCTCCTTTTTTATCATTATTTTTTCTGCTTCTTCTCCTTCTGTTCAGTTTATTATTTTCTTAACCAAAACCAACAACGGAATAGCACATCTAAATATTGTTATGGTTGTGAGCGTCTTTCTCTCTTTGGTTACCCGCTCGCAGCGTTTCGATTTTGAATGACACGGGAACAAGATTTCTTCGATGGCATTAACATAGAAAAAGACAGCTTTTCTGGTAACAGTTCATTGAACTTTGTGCTCACATTTATATGCTGTATAATTCAAATATTTCCATGGTGTCATTTTCGTTTAAGATACAAAAGATCATCAATGCATCGTAGGGTTTTGTAGTCCACATTTGTGCAAATCGTTCTACTTTCGGTTTGGCTCTATGGCGTGGTAGGGCTAATGGTTATCCCATTTTATGCCCCCGGATCGATAGATCGGAGCATATTGTATTTGGTCTGTTTGTTTGTCACAAAACTTTAACTTTTAGTCCTTCTATCTACAGCCTCCAAACATCACAGGTGCATGCACCTTGATGAGCTCGATCTATTCGCCAGACCCACTTAGAGGTCACGGGGTCAAAGGTCAAGGTCACCATGACCCCAAATAGCAAATATTAACCTTTGTTACAAAATAATCATGCTTCCATCCAAACCATTGTAACTTCACACGTGCATGCACCTTCATGAGCTCTGCCCGCCAGACCTACTTAAGGGCCAAAGGTCAATGTCACCATGACTTCCAAATATTAACCGTGGCCATAAAACATAAGTCCTCCCAGCCACAGCCTTCAAACTTCACAGATGTATGCACCTTGATGTTTTCTTCCTGCAAGACCTTTTTAGAGGTTTCCTGGTCAAAGGTCAGGTTCACTGTGACCCCAAATAGCAAAAATTTACTTTGGCCATAAATAAACATGTTTCCATCCAAAGCATTAAAGCTTCACATGATATGCACCTTCATGAGCTTTACACACCAGACCCACTGAGAGGTCACAGTGTTAAAGGTCAAGGTCATTGTGACCCAAAATAGCAAATATTAACATGGCCATAAAATGAAAGTTCTTTCATCCAAAGCCTTCTTTCTAACTTCACATGTGTATGCACATTGATGAGCTCTACCCACCAGTCCCACTGAGAGGTCATGGCCGAGGTCAACGGTTAAGGTCACCGTGACCCAAAATAGCAAATATTAAAGTGCTTCCATCCAAAGCCTTCTAATTTCACATGTTTGCCATGTGACCTCTAGTTGGATCTGGTTAGCAGAGCTCATGAAGGTGCATACACATGTGAAGTTATAATGGCAAATGTTTTGGATGGAAGCACCCCTTCAAATGACCTTGACCCCAAAGGTCTTAGCCTCTCCCCCCCCCCCCCCCCGGCATGGCATTCATTTGAATATAGCACTTGCTGTACGGTAGCTATTTTCTAGTTTTAGATTCTTAAAGAAAATAAACTGTTTAATGCAAATAGTAAAGTAGCAGGTTAGAATTTTTTTCCCAATATCAGGGTTTGAAGTTATCCAGATTTTGACTTGCTATTTTTAGCAAGCAGTCGTTTTTTTTACTTGCTAAATGGAAAATCAACTCACAATTTTAAATTTAAATTTAATTTAAAAATAGCATGTAATTTTAGTTTTGTCTCATTATATCAGAGAGGAGGGTATTTTCTGTTCGTCTGCAGACATCTTGTAACTGCAGGCTTTGAGTCATATTTCTTTCACTCAGCATTAGCTTCTCTATTTCCACTCTCAAAAGCAAGTAAAAATTATTCAAGTCACTTGATTTTACCATCATGTAAGGTCATAAATTATAATATGAATAATGATGTGTCAATATTTTCTAACAATAAATATATCTGAGGACTGAAGGAATATTGTATTTTCAATTTTTCATGATTATTTATCATATATCTGTTTATATATTTATTATGTATCTCACAGAGATAAAAAAATAGTCCATTCGTTAATTATTACTGAAACAAATATATCATTGTAAAATTGAAAAATGTTCAGAAAATTCATTGCTGTAGGATTTTCCACCTTTCAACAGAAATCAGTTATAAGTTTGATGTGTATAATACTGTTTTTTTTTTTCTTTCTTTTTATCATTATTGTTTATAATTCCTTTTGAATTCAAATTGAAATAGGTTGTGATGAATTGTTACAGTAGGCAAAGCAGCTTTGGCCATTTGAACGCAACAATTTTCTCCTTTGAATGACATCAGAGAAGATGTCTGCTACTAAAGTTTGTTCACACACTACAGCCAAAAATGCTTTATGTATTTTGTTGATTTTTTTTAGAAGTGTATTCAAAAAGGCCATAACAAGTTTCTGTTCCAAAACCACATTTCAAATTTTTTACCTTTTATATGTATGTGGGTGTTATAAAGCTCCCCAATGAGCTAGAAACATGAAACTTGCATGAAGTAATATAAACATCTGACATCTTCATAATACATTACATTCAGAGAAGTCTGACATTATATGACTTCTTAACATGCCATGCCATTTCAATAAAATTTTAATTGAAAATAAACAGATTTTGCATATTCATTTCTGATTCCAAGAAATTGCAAAGGTCAAGTTCATATTCAAATGCGAAGGAAGGAAGGGGGCACTTTAAATATCTCAAGTGTGAAAAATATGTTATTTAGAGAGTAAGTGTGTAAATTTTGATATTAGTACTTTGAAAAACCTTTTTAGATAATATTTATTTAAAGCTGTCCAATACGAATATTAGTGCATACATGAAGCATGTGAAATGTGGCATTTTTGCCTAGGTTTTCAAAATCCTAAATCATTACCCTATATTTTCTAAGTCTAAAACGGACATTACTCTGAAAGTACTGCTAACTGAGTTTGTGACTTGTCTGAATTATTCACCTTGTTATATTAAGTAAGCATGTATAGTTTGAAGCAAATATCTTTGATAGTATACAAGATATTAACCTTTCAAAAAAAAATACAACCAATTCCAATGCTGTGATGAGAAGTTTAACTCTCATTATTCTTTGAATTGTTGAGCTAAAAAAGAATATGAAATGATTTATTAAACATCTTAATTATTAATTCACACCTTCAGATTTGGGTCTCAAAGCTGCTACAGGACTGGCAGAAGTTATGAAGTACGAATTCACATCAATATACTTGTCCAGGTCAATCTTATAGGTGTCATTCTGGGGTGTGGTAGTCATGCCATGGTCACTGGTCAGAATTATGTTCATATCGGAAAGTAACTCCTTTGATTCAAGTTGCTGAAACAAATATCCAATATCACTGTCAAGCTCTTCTATCATTGCAACCATTTTTGGTGAATCTGGGCCCACCTCATGGCCTAACTCATCAGGTTGATGATAGTACAGCAGACCAAGGTTGATAGGATATTCATCGGTGAACCAGGAAACAATTGTATCCACTCTTTTATTGAATGGCATCTTCTGATCGTATGGCAGGTGCTTGTATGGAAGTATGCCCTTCACTGGTGCCTCATTTCCGGGCCAGAACACAACCCCAGAGCGATGTTCAGTTGACTGGCGCTGGTTTGTGACCCAGATTGGTTCTCCACCATCATCAAACCAACGCTCAGCACTTGTTTGAGATTTATTAAAAATATGAAATGTTTCATTCAACACAGGATCATACATTACATTACCAACAATCCCATGGCTTTCCTCATAAAGTCCTGTTACTAGGGTGTAATGGTTTGGAAATGTCTTGGTCAAGAATGAGTTTTTTAATCCTTTCGTTGCCCATGCCCCTTCATTGATCATTCTTTTGAAATTTGTAATATTTTCAGTCTTATGTAGATAGTCCCATCTAAATCCATCTAGTGATATCAAGAGTAGCTTATGTTGTTTCTTTGAACTTTGATCAGTAACTCCGAAAACGAATGTCAAACAAAGAACAGAGAATAAGGATATCAAATATGATGTATCCATGATCGATTGATATTTATCTTATTTCTGCAACTTCCTCGGTGTTTTTGCTCACTTTTCCAAACACATAAATGACAAGATTTCGGTATAATAGATGACTCTGTTTTTTTTTAATTAATTTTTCTAGTCCTCATTCTGGTCAGTTTCATTCATTTTAAACTAAAACTAACAACAAATTCACAGTCTGAGTTATTTAAGTGACTAACGCAGTCATGAATATTGTCTTTGTTGTAAGCAGCTTCTTTTCTGGGGCCTACTAAAAGCCGGTCTCCAAATTATCGACGGTCTCCGAGACCGTGAACTGGAGACCGTCGTTTAGTATGTAGTATATGGGGATGGGGGGATATATCGGAGACCGGCTGAGACCGTCTACATTTCTAAAAAATCAAATCAAATTTCTCTGTGTTTCATTTGAAAGGTACTTTTCAAATTTTCAAATTCAAAATCTGATTTAAACTTAGAATAATAAAACAATTTTGAACTGTTAACCACTCTTGAGTACCAATACTGTTTGAATTGGTCTCTCAGTGTGTTTTTCATCAAAACAAATGTATGATTAATATTAAATGGTTGATAAAATAGACGTATATGTGAATATCCCAAATGATCAACAATGGAATTAATTTTTTTTAAGATATATGGTGTATAATGGTGAATCAATATTACTGAATACCTTTAAAAGAAACTTAAGAGATCTTTCTTTTGCTATTAAACTTAGAGGGACACGGCCTAGTTCAGCATATACTGCATCCGTATTTGTTTGGTGTTTTTTTTACTCCAAGTAGTGATTAATCATTACAGAAACGGATATGCAATTTATCAATTTCTTTGCAGTTATAAACTCCACAAACTTCAGAATTGTATAAAAGAATAGGAACAACCATTGTATCGAAAATTCTAAGTTTGGTTTTAATATCAAAATTGACTCTATCAAACAAGTAAAGAATGTTATGGTAAGCTTTAAGAGCCTGATCTGAGAGTGACTTGATAGCTTGAGTCATAGAACCAGTATAATTAAATTTAGTACCAAGGTATGAGAATTCGTCAACTCTTTCAATCTGATCATTATTAATAAAGATATCACAATGTTGTTGTTTTCTTTTTTCAAATATACAGAGTTTAGTCTTTTTTTTTTACATTTATCTTAAAACCCCATTTACATGAGTAATCATAAATATTAAAATCTTTGAAAAGAAACAAAGGCAGAAGTAAACAAACATACTTTGATCCTTTTTTTCATTAAAAACTTTGTGAAAGAACATACACAGGGAAATTGTCTTTACTCGCTTAATACTCAGTTTGTAAATTGATTTGGCTAAGTATAAAATGCATGTATTTTTAGCTACCCTTAATAAACAAATAAACGCCAACGTTTATGTAAGATTACAAATAAAGGTTTTGTTGTGTTGTGCAAAGGAGGACATGTAATCCGGATATAATAAACTTTAGTATTCAAAATATGTTGGTGTTTTATGTGTCGGACAGTTATGTTGGTTGTAAATTTAGTTTTCATTGTGTAAGTTTGCACACAAAAAATGCCGTTGGTAATAAGACATAGCCAGGCAAAGTATCTGAGAGATTTTCTAGAAAGTGAAAAATTTCAGTGTTTTCCTATCCTGGATATAAAGTTGTCAGTTTCTGGATGAGGATGTATATATATGTAGTGCCTACCGTCGATAATTTGGAGACCGGCTTTTAGTAGGCCCCTTAACCCTATAAGCTTAAAACTTTTAGTACAAAAAAAAAAACAAGAAAAAAAAAAAAACAAGAAAAAAAAAACAACTGCTAATATATGTATACAATAATTGGAAGTTTTAAAAGTTAAACATACTTGGTGATAATAATTTGAAATATATCTTTCTCTTAAATTTTTCATGTTGTGGACAAACGCATACAAAATGGTGCTCGTCATCTACATCATTTAGATAACAATCAAGGATCTAATTAGATTGCAGCCTATTACGTAATTCAGCACCTGCATGGCGCTACTGGAGACATGCCATTAAGCGTGTCGACACAAGGAACACAATACACAGTACCATTAACCCGCAGCGCGACGGCGCGAGCTGTGATGTCACGTTCAGTTGTAAGTGCTGATGATTATGACTAGATTGAAAAAAAAGTATGATGATACATATTAATGATACTCGCATTCATCAATTTATTACATGGTTTATTGAATTAATCCATCTATTTTTATACTGTATGTTGATATGAACTTAGGAAAGAAAACAACATGTAGTCTGGAATATGAATCGGGTAATTCCGGGACAAGTGACATATCTCGCGTATACGATTCCGATTATGTGACACAAAACTTAGCGTGTAGTAAACGACAGGCCTCTCCTTTTAGGAATACCTCTCCCCAAAAAAAGTTTAAAATAGAAATTCCGCCTGTAAAATCTCCAAATAAGTGTGACGTTATCACTGATTTAAATACTTAAAGAATTTCCGATGAAACAGATACTGAATCTACATGGATTAAACAATTTAACCTAAACATTAGTGATAAGAATATTTAACAGAATCATCAATGGCAAAACGACAAACATTTAAATGCAGTCATTCAGATACTAAGATCAGTTTCCAAACAACAAATTTCAAATACATTTTGACGGGACTTGCCATTGGACTGTTAGCATGGTATCTACCGAGGAACCAGACACGGTGTATTATTTTGACAGTTTAATGACAATTTAGAAATTTTGAAGAAAAAAAAGCGTTCAAATACAGTTATCACAACTTTATACTAGTGCGAATGGCCATGTTTTAATCAAAGTTCCAAGACCACAGCAACAATCAAACAACAATGACTGTGGACTGCTACCGCACATTCAGTCGATTTTTGTTTCAGCTGTGGGACATTGAATTTTAAAAATCAATATAATATTTTAGAAATGAGAGAAAATCTTTATCATTCTCTTGAGAGAGAGAGAGAGATTTAGAGAGAAAGTTTTGCTACAATAATTTGTTTAACTACCATTTGATTAATATTAAGAAACACAAAACAGACAACAAATAATAATTAAATGCGTATTTCATTTAGAATGTTTATTTGCTAACAACACTGGTGTATTAATCAAAAGATAAATAAATAATTGACATTTAAAATTAAATCATTAAGTTCCCCTTAATCTATTTGGCTATAATTTGAGAAACCGTTACATCAAATACTAGAGAAATATAGGGATAGAACGAGACAAATAAAGACATTATTTTGTAAACATGGGTATGGGAGCCTTCATTGGATAACAACATAACAAAAGGAAAGTGAATGCGTAATTAATATTTTAATTTGATATAAAACTGCACAAATCAACCTAATTAAGCTACTTCCTACTAAACGACGGTCTCGGAGACCGGCGAAGACCGGATACCGTCTTTTAGGAGACCCCTTCTTTTTCTATCTGTGGTTACCGGCTTGCTATTATTCGATTATGCATAATACAGGAACAGCGCGAAACAAGTCTTTCTAAAATCAATATCCGGTTACCGGTACACGAATTTGGTGGCACTTTTTAACAAACAATATTGACGAAACAAAGACAGCTGTGTTAAAGCAGTTTCAGGTAACAGTTCATTGAAATGTGTTAACACAATTATATGCTATATAAATCAAATATTCATTGCTGTTATTTTCGTTTTAGAATAGCACTAAATGCATCCGTACTGTATCCTGGTCCTGGAGTATTCAGTTCTCGCCATTATGTGAGATAAAAGAAAGTATTGCCTGAAAAAATAACAAAACAATCCCTCACCTATGTTTAATAAATTTCTAAATGCATCATTATATTCCCTCCAAATGTAATAAATTGTCAATAGTTGTTGTAAACAAAAATTTAAAAATAACTTTCCTAAGCCAACATGTCAAAAATATACTGTAATTTCCAAAACGGTACAGTACTGTGCAGTAGAGTTTCAAAATCGGCTAAATATCATGATCGATGATCGGAAATAATCGGACAAGACATTTTGATCAATCATTGATTATGTAATCAATTTGTTTGTTAGCCATCAGTTATATGTAGAATATGACTTGAAAGCAAAAAAAAAAAAAAATCTTAATTTAATAAAAAAAATTAAAAAAAAAAAAGAATATGAAGGAACACAATCGATGATCACCAACCTAAACAGCTTTCGATCAATCAACGATTATAATCTTTCATCGTTTAATCTCTACAAAACAGTGTCTCAAGTTCTAGTTAGTGAACTGGAGTCTACAAGATACAAGAATCTATATTTCAAGTCGATTGAACAATTTTAAAACATACGCTATAAGCTATTTACCGACAAACAAGTATGGGGGACATAAAGAGACAAAATCTATAAACAAGAGTTACAATGAAGAACTGAGTTCTTCCTTACGACACAGATCTGTGTGCAAAATTTAAGATGATTCAAATGAAAACAACAAGAAACATTTCAGGGGTTTCAATAAGTGGACATAGATGTATTAAACGTCCTGAAAATCCAAAATTATGTCCCAGAATTTGAATCCATGCGTTTTAAAAATTTCTCAAAATAGCTCTTTACGCATCTGTATATAAGACTGGATGTTTCTCATCTGGCTACAATTGATTTCGATGGGACTCCTGTGGTGCTAATTAGTAGTACATGGCTGAATAACAAGTTTGTGGGGGTACTGTATATGCAAACTGAATACCAATTACTCCGCCCACTTTCACTGATTGACAGACAGTTGCCAAGTGATACCTAAAATTAGGGTCGGGTACCAGACTGTCATTTTTCGTCTGCCATTCCTACTATAATCTACCATAGCATAATAAATGAAACTATGAAGGCATTCATTGCTTGGAATTTGAGATTTCAGACTGCAAAGTCAGATGCATTGAAATCAAGGAAATAGAATTGAAAAAAATAGTAAAATTCATGTAACTGCAACGACAATGTCAGATGGCATCGTAAGATTTTCATTAGAGTAGATCTACAAAGGATTGAAAGAAAAAAAGAAATGACCTTGTCTAGATCTCCTCAACAAATTTTTTTTTCGCTTTTCTTAATATATTTTTGTCAGTCTTGCATTAAAAGTCAGCTAATAACTGCCAGATTGGTGAACTTTCAGGTGTGTAAAATCGCCGATTTTAATTTTGGAAAAAGTAAAAGGTAATAATTTTAATTTTGGTTAAAAACTTAGAGAACATGTTTTTAGTATTCTGCAAACTAGTTGCATACATATCTTTAGCCTTGAACATAAAATATAGAAATAGGTTGCGTTTCAAATTATCATCAGTTTTCACAGATTTTTCTTCCCTTTTTAAAAACCAATAACCCAAAGGAATTAGAAAAAGAGTACATATAATAACTATTTTAGATTTTTTTTTTGAAACTATTTCAATCACTTCAACACACTCCTCTAAATATGTTGCCCAGAAAGGAATTTTCTTGAAAAGAAATTTACAAGTCGTAGGTCTATAAAATCTACTAGATCTTCATATCTTTTTTTTTTTCTTAAATAGATTTAAATGTACTCTGTGTGTAAGTAATAAAAATAAATTTAAATTCATGATCAGTTTTTCTTTTAGCGCACCTGAGCACTTGTGCTCAGGGTGAGCTTTTGTGACTACCTTTTATCCTTCGTGTGTCATCAACAATTGCTTGTGAACGCTTTAGAGGCCACAGTTTTGGCCCAATTTCATGAAAACTGGTCAGGATGTTTGTCTACATGATATCTTGGATGAATTTAAAATTGGGTCACATGGGGTCGAAAAATAGGTCACCAGGTCAAATCTTATAAAAAACCTTTTGAACACTCTAGAGGCCACAGATATAGCCCAGTCTTCATAAAATTTAGTCAGGATGTTTGTCTATATAATATCTTGGATGAGTTTGAAATTGGGTCACATTGGGTCAAAAACTAGGTCATCAGCTAATATCTTAGAAAAACCTTTTGAACATGCTTGAGGCCACATTTTTTGGCCCAATTTTCATGAACTTTGATCAAGATACTTGTCTTTATGATATGTCAGATGAGGTTGCAATTGGGTCATGTTGGGTCAAAAAGTCATAAGGTCAAATCATCAAAAATATTATAAAACCTTGTGAACACTCTAGAGGCCACAGTTATAGCCCAATCTTCATAAAATTTGGTCAGGATGCTTGTCTACATGAAATCTTGGATGAGTTTGAAAATGGGTCACATGGGGTCAAAAAGTAGGTCACCTGGGTAAATCTTAGTACAACCTTATGATGACTCTAGAAGCCACATTTTTGGCCTAACCTTCATGTAACTTGGTCAGAATCTTTGTTTACATCAAATCTCAGATCTTCAAAACTGGGTCACATGGGGTCAAAAAGTAGGTCACCAGGGCAAATTTTAGGAAAACCTTGTGAACACTCTAGAGGCTTAAATTTTGTCCCAGTCTCCTATTAAACTTGATAAGAGTGATGACTGCATGAAATTCCAGATGAGTGCTAATTAAGGTAGGATCAAAATCTAGGTCACTTAGTCAAATGTTAGAAAAACATTGCAAACACTTTAAATGCCACATCTAGGCCCTCATGGTTTTCTTTCTTTTTTATCATGGCCAGATTATCAGTCATTAAACATTGTGAATATGAGAGACTAATGCTTAAAAAACACACTATTTAAGGGCAAAATTAATTGGATTTTAAGGAGTTTATATTAAATTAGAGGATTTTATTTTAATGTAAGTTGGCTCGTAACACAAGTCCATAAATGTAACAAACTTCTTAAAAATTACTTGTCACACAAGATAACTAAGTTTAAGGAGCACCTTTCAGGTTGAAGTCTAGAATCTAAGTGAAAAAAAGTTTGAATAGTATTTATAGAAACCAACAGATGGACAACAGGTTCTCAAGAGTGTATATCAAAATCCCCTAGACTCAAAATCCCCTAGGCCAAAACTTGATAAAGTGTTCAAAATCCCCTAGACAAAAATGAAGGGGTAGTCAAAATCCCCTAGATGAAAAATGAAGGGGTTGTCAAAATCCCCTAGATTCAAAATCCCCTAGTGTTATAATGGTATTTGGGTAGTCAAATACCCTAGATTCAAATTTCAAAATTCTCCATTGTTTATTAATAAATTTAATATTGTTGTTTCTATCACAAGAAAATAATACTTGATAGTTTCAGTTTGCATACATGGATTTTTGGTTTATGCTGTATAAATAATTTCACAGTTTTATTATCTAACAGAGGTGCTAATTTGACAATTAGAGATGGTTACTGATTGCTATTATTAATCAAATTAGAATGCCTAATGGAGACAATTAGCTCTTTAATTGGACCAACTGATGCTTTTTAACTTTCTCGGTGGGTTTTTAATTTAAATGAGTCAATGAATTTTATTTTACAAAAAAAAAATTAAAAAAATCAAAAATTTAAACAAAATAAAGATTGTTTATTTTACAAATTGAGTTGAAAAAATTATCTCTCTCTCTTTATATTAGTACTGAGAACATAAAAAATTAAATAATAGAAGGATGTGTGTGTGTTATTGTGTGTGTGTGTGAGAGAGAGAGAGAGAGAGAGAGAGAAAAAAAATAATTTAAAATATTAATAAAAATATAAAAATAACTTTTCAATTATTTAAAAAATGGTATAATAATGAGTAAAAGAGTAACACACACTACCATTATACAAAAGTTCATGTGATAGAAACAACAATATTAGAACAATGGAGAATTTTGAAATTTGAATCTATGGGATTTTGACAACCAAAACAATACATTAGGGGATTTTGAATCTAGGGGATTTTGACTACCCCTTCATTTTCATCTAGGGGATTTTGAACACTTTATCAATTTTTGGCCTAGGGGATTTTGAGTCTAGGGGATTTTGAGTGTCTCCCGGTTCTCAAGACTAGCATATTCTCACCTTCTCAAAGGTGACACCAAAGTGGCACCACAGTTATTTCATTTAGCTTCATCTTAACAATAACTTTTGATTAAATAATACAACCATTTTAGCACCTTAATCATGAAGGAAGTCTGACAAAACAATGATGTTAAGCCTATTAAGACGCATCAAAAGCATAGGAATCTGTATACATAATAGAAACGGAACTGGTGCTATATGGTAGCTTGTGTCAAATAAACACCAATCTCCAAAGAATGCAATAATGGAGACATAGTGGCACTGTACTGGAAATAATCAGAATTTTAAACTTTTGTGCTAACTCATTTATACTTTTTAAAAGACAGATTTGCATTCTTAAAAAAAAATGTATACTTTCTTTAAAACAACTAACTTGAAGAATAATAAATAATACACTTTCCATTAATTATGATATTTTTTATAATGACATATCTTGTGAAGAATTTGGCTTTAAAATATGGCTCATAATAATATACATTCTTGACTAACGTAGTTGCATTTGGTGCCCAAATTCAGGCCCTCCCAGCTGGCTTGATAATTTAATGTTAATGAAATTGATTTGATTGGGTTAATTTTTGTGCTCAGTTTTGAAAATCCTTATTGACTTTGTGAGTAACTTACTGAAATAAAGTTAGCCACTGGACCACTCACCCAGGCCAACCCCAACTGATAGAGCATCTGCTAAAAGCTGTTACTTTCTCCTCTCAGATACCCTTTAGAATGCATCTCCATCATTCTAGAAACATTTTTTTTCTGGGGAGCATGCTTAGACCCCCAAGCATTCACATCAATAGGGTTTTAAGCTCCCCAGTTGAAAAATTTTTGACTTGGGCCTGACTTAGACCGTTACAGTAATAAAGACTTATATTAGTATTGTTCTTGTGTATATAGTGACTGTATGCTTTTGGGTTCATCAAGGACATGTCAGTATCATGTTCTCTGTCCATTCAGGGATGAATGTCAAATTTGCAGAGAACTTAACAACATATAAGTAACTCATAAATGTGAGAGGTTGTATAAATGGTCCAAGGTATCCGGACAAAATCAAAATCCCCCCACCCACCCCTCCCCCGCTTTATTAGCTCACCTGAGCACAACGTGCTCAAGGGTGAGTTTTTGTGATGGCCCTTCGTCCGTCGTGCGTCGTCAACAATTTGGCTTGTTAACACTCTAGAGGCCATATTTTTAGGCCAATCTTCATGAAACTTGGTCAGAATGTTTGTCTCCATAAAATCTTGGACAAGTTGGAAATTGGGTCATGAGGGGTCAAAAAGTAGGTCACAAGGTCAAATCTTAGAAAAACCTTGTTAACACTATAGAGGCCACATTTTTGGCCAAATCTTTATGAAACTTGGTCAGAATGTTTGTTTCCATAAAATCTTGGACAAGTTCAAAATTGGGTCATGAGGTCAAATCTTAGAAAACTTGTTAACACTTAGAGGCCACATTTTTGGCCAAATCTTTATGAAACTTGGTCAGAATGTTTGTTTCCATAAAATCTTGGACAAGTTCAAAATTGGGTCATGAGGTCAAATCTTTTAAAAACCTTGTTTACACTCTAGAGGCCACATTTTTGGCCAAATCTTTATGAAACTTGGTCAGAATGTTTGTTTCCATAAAATCTTGGACAAGTTCAAAATTGGGTCATGAGGTCAAATCTTAGAAAAAGCTTGTTAACACTCTAGAGGCCACATTTTTGGCCCAATCTTTATGAAACTTGGTCAGAATGTTTGTTTCCATAAAATCTTGGACAAGTTCAATTAGGTCATGAGGTCAAATCTTAGAAAAACATTGTTTACACCCCATAGGCCACATATTTGGCCATATCTTCATGAAACTTGGTTGGACAAGTTCAAAAGTGGGTCATGTGGGGTCAAAAAGTAGGTCAATATGAAAAATCCAACATATGTCGCTCATTTATAATCAGGTGAGCGATTCAGGGCCATCATGGCCCTCTTGCTTAACATAGGTGGACAAAATGCCCCCCCCCCCCAGTTAATTTTCAAACCAGGACAAAAAAAACCCGCCCCCATGATCAAATATATATGTGGGTGTAAGTGAGTTTTATAAGGTACTATGTATTTCAAGAAGTTAAATAAAAAAGGGAAAATGCTGTTTTATTGAAATTCATATAAAGGAATGAAAACAATGCAAACAAAACATCAATTGTAATTAGACAGTATATACACAACAAAAGGTCACATTTTCACAATTTTGCAGTTAGATGATTAAGTAGTTAGCACATGATTTCATTCTTAACAGTTTGGCTTTAATTATAAAATTCCTAACTATGTCTTGCTCTAATGTATGCAGGACATAATGTTTGCCAGCATTGTCCATCTGTCTGTCATAAAATCTTGGGTCATGAGTATTTCCAAAGTATTTCAGTTAGAGTTTTGAAATTTTACAGGAATAAACATCATGTGCACTAGGCTTTTTATTAACTCCACTGTTTTCCAGTTACAGCAGATTTAGGGCTCTATAAATTTGTTATACATAGATCTTAAAGCAGCATTTCACTTGGGTTCTTTATAATTTACACAAGGAGGTCGATATATCTACTTGAGATCTTTTGTGCTAGGGGTTTAAACACTGCTATTGTACAGTTACGGCAGATTTATAGGCCTATACCTGAGACTGTGCTCAAAACTTTGTCACTGTGTCACACATATCTCCAAAGAATGTCAATTGGTTAGGGCCTTGAAATTTTACACATCATTATATCTGTATATGTAAACTTGTGTCACAGGTTTTTACTGTAATGTCTTTCATTTACAGCAGAGTTGTATGCCCTTTGCTTAGAATTGCACAGAACCTTTTATTAACTTATACATACATATATATCATTTCAGTTTGGGTCTTGAAATTTTACTGGGAGGCATGTAAAATCATAATTATGCCCAATGTTGGGTGGGAGAGGAAAAATAACCTCTATTTATTTATTTATTTAACTTATAATCTTTCTGTTTCAGTATTGCTCCCACTAAGCATCAGTAAAATGGACCCAGAGAGTATTTTCTATGCAGTTTTCCTCTTTATGTGGATTGTGTATGTATGGGAAACCTACATATCATCAAGACAGGTAAATTGTTTGCTTATAAATCTTTTGCTTATATTTATATTTCATTACTATTAATGTCATGGCACTACTGTTTACTCACAATAGTGTAGAGCTTGTGTTAATATGAACCATTGTCATCATTACTGGAAAAACCTAGGAGAACATGAGATATATGCAAAACATTGCATCTGACCAGGTTATCTATTATGAACTTCTTAAGTTTATCAAGCAGAATATTTATCAAATGACAAAGGTAAATTAATTAAGAAAAAAAAAAAGGCATTTTATTTTTTGTTTACACAGTAAAGGCAGATCAAATGCTTAATTTTTGTGTACACTTTTGAGAATAGGGTTTTATTTGGTTTTATCATTGTACTGGTAAACTTGTACTAGACTTCATCACAGAAGCCTGTTATACAATTAGATGGTTCAGATATCATAGATAGAGAACATGTATTAATGATGCACTAATAGATTATAAACCCGTTTGAAATTTTTCTCCCCTTTTAGCTCACCTTAGCACAACATGCTCATGGTGAGCTTTTGTGATCACCTTTTGTCCGTATTCCATCCGTTCATGCGTCCGGTGTCAACAATTTTCTTTAACCCTTTCCCACATATATACTCATTTTGACGCCCTCAATATAGGTATCACATAAAGCCTGATCTGCAGAAAACCACAGTTAAACTTTACCAAATTTAATTACAAAATCCTCATTTCCAGACCACTGAGGAGCAGCGAACAGCATAAAACCTGATCAGCCTGCGAGTTACTCGCAGGCTGATCTGGTTTTATGCTGTTCGCATAGGTCTTTTCATGGTGTCCTCTATGAGGGAAAGGGTTAAACAACATCTCCTAAACCACTGGTCCAAATTGGATGGAAATTGCCTGTGATGTTCCTTGCATGAAGCTCTAGCAAAGTTGTTCAAATGGTTCTGGTCTGTTGCATATATATCTGGGTCACAGGAACTAAAAAAAGATTTTTAAAGTGAAATCTTTAAAACTTTTCTTTTTCAAAACCGCAGGGCCTAGAGCGTTGATGTTTGGTGTGTGGCATTGTCTTATGGACCTCTACCAAGGTTGTTCAAATTATGGACCTGGGGTCAAAACTGGCCCTGCCCCAGGGGTCACTTGATTTTACATAGACTTACATAAGAAAAACTCTTCTTGTCAGAAATCACAAGGCCTGGAGTTTAGATATTTGGTCACAGTGTGTAACATGGCCAAGTAGGTCTCTACAAAGTTCGTTGAAATCATGACCCTTGGTCCAAAATTGGCCCCACCTCAGGGGTGACTTGATTTTACATAGATTTTATAGGAAAAACTAGAAAAAAAATTGTCGGAAACTGCAGGGCCTAGAGGTTAGATATTTGGTGTGTAACACAACCTAGTGAACCTCTATCAAGTTAGTTCAAACATGGCCCTGGGGTCAAAATTGGCCCTGCCCTTAGGGTCACTTGATTTTACATAGACTTGTATAGGAAAACCCTCAAAAAGTCTTCTTGTCAGAAACCACAAAGCCTGGAGTTAATATGTTTACTAGTGGACCTCAACCAAATCTGTTCTGGTCATGGCCCTGGTGTCAAAATTGACCCCATCCGAGGGGTCACTTGATTTATATAGACTTATTGGAGCTATGACCCTCAAAATTTGGATGGCAGGTACAGTTTTTGTGTGGAATTTAGATGATCTTGCTGTACTTCTGCATGGATTATGTATTCAGTATGACTCATATACAATATTGACAATGAAGGCAATGTTTCTCAGGTGACATTCAGGGCCATCTTGTTTTATTATACATGAATGTATATTTTTAGGTTTTAACCCTTTCCCTCATAGAGATAACCATGAAAAGACCTATGCGAACAACATAAAACCAGATCAGCCTGCGAGTAACTCGCAGGCTGATCTGGTTTTATGCTGTTCGCTGCTCCTCAGTGGTCTGGAAATAAGGACTTTATAATTAAATTTGGTAAGGTTTAACTGTGTTTTTCTGCAGATCAGGCTTTATGTGGTACCTATTGAGTGCGTCAAAATGAGTCTATATGAGGGAAAGGGTTAAATTGATCTTTTCTCACCAGTATCTTCATAATTCTACAAGAAAAACTGTCCAGTCAAAGAACAGTAACTCCTTTTTGTCTTATCAGGTTATGATAGTGTAACATGATGTTGTAGTCTTATGATTAGATCTCCCTCACTGCTATGGGTTGGGAGTCTCATTCTAGGGTCACAAAGTTTTCCAGGTAGGGGGTGGGGGGGTGGGGGGTTTCACCTGGTTGCCTCTGTTCTCTTGGGGTTTTCCCTTATTCCTCACTTGTAATGATAACCTGGTTATCGCTATATTACTGAAATACCTTAGTATTGTAATAAAACAACCTTTTCATGTGTAAAATATTTTGTCAGACTTACTTTTTTTTGTTTTGCCAGAGGGCCCTGTACAGGACAGTGACGGAACTGCCAGACAATCTGAAGGCTGTGATGGACAAAGACTCTTTCAACAAGGCTCGTCTCTATAACCTGGACAAGAGCAACTTTGGTTTCTGGGTTGGACTATGGGGAGAAATAGAACACTCAGTAAGCTTGCTTTGACTTGTTATTGTTGGCAGACATTATTTTACATGGCATTTGGTATAGTCGATGGTATTTTTCGGACTTTCTGTTGTTGTTTTTATTACATTCGATATCTTCATGTGAAGTAGGGACTATAATTATAGAAATCATGCAAAATGTCTTGTCACATCCCATCCTATTTTTCAAAAAGTTTCAGGTCAGCAATGATGGTTCATCACAAGTGTATCTTTTTCTGAAAATAGCCAAGCTTTATGGCCCTTTATTAGCTTACCAGAGTACAACGTGCTCAAGGTGAGATATTAGGATAACCCTGCATCCCTCTTTGCCTGTAGTGTGACATAAACAGTTTGCTTTAAACAACATCTCCCCTGAAACTGCTGGGTAGAAATTGATGGATATTAGCATGGAACATCCTTAAAATTTGCTAAATAAACTTGATCCATGCAGAACTGGGGTTACCATGGCAACCAACAGATTTTTACTTTAAAAACTTCAAAAATCTTCTTCTCTGAAACCAATGGTAAGAATTTAATTTCATTTAGCACAAATGGTCACCTCATGACTGTGTACCTAAATTGCTAAAATAAAGTTGATCCTTTGAAATATGAGGCCCCTAGGGGGTCAGCTAGTTTCCTTATATACTCATTATAGAAAATTACAAAATTCGTCCTTTAAAACCGGTCAGAAATTGATTTCATTTAGCATAAATTTCAACTCATGACTGTCTACCATAATTGCTAAAATAAAGTTGATCCCTTAAAAAATGAGTCACATAGGGGTGTTTAGTTTCTTGATATATTATAGAAAATTGAAAAAAAAAATTCTTCTCTTCTGGAACTAATGTTCAGAATTAATTCTTGTTTTGCAAAAATGATTACCTCAAGGTTTTATACCATAATTGGGTAAGCATTTAGATCCCTTGAAAATTGAAGCCTCCAGATGAATAACCAACTTCAGAATTATTTGTATCTGAAACTTGAATCTGGTTGCTGCTGGAAGAAACCAGGTAAAATCAAATGACATGACTCATTTAAGATAAGCTGACGTACTCTCGTGAGCGATTTAGAGCCATATGGCCCTCTTGTACATAGGATTCAATATTTAAGAAACACTACCAGTGCAAGGCACACAGCTTCCTTTAGTATAGCCCTCTTAATAAATATGAATATGTCCAAAGTTATTTCTTTTTACACTTTTTTGTCGAAGCTACCTAGTAGGAGTATTTATCTCCTTCATTTATAGCACTGTTTTACATTAAAAAAATTGCAGATGTGTTGAACAAGAAAATGACCACTATAATGTTACATTTTTGTTTAGAGGGGGAAAAAGTTTTAAATGTGTTTGAAAGAATTCAAGTCCTGCTAGTGCATCTAAGACTTCTTAAATTTTGCAACTAATATTTATGTGAGGAAGTTGTCAGTTTGCTTAACCCCTTCCCTCATAGAGGACACCATGAAAAGACCTATGCGAACAGCATAAAACCAGATCAGCCTGTGAGTAACTCGCAGGCTGATCAGGTTTTATGCTGTTCGCTGCTCCTCAGTGGTCTGGAAATGAGGATTTTATAATTAAATTTGGTAAGGTTTAACTGTGTTTTTCTGCAGATCAGGCTTTATGTGGTACCTATTGAGTGCGTCAAAATGAGTCTATATGAGGGAAAGGGTTAAAGATGTGTTATCCCCTGAACTAGGCCATTCTAGGAAAATTGGGGGTCAGGCAATTGAATGATTGATATTGAAGTGCCTGTCAGAGACTTTTTAGCTCGACTTTTCGAAGAAAATGAGAGCTTATACTGTCACTCGGGCGTTGGCGTTTGCGTCGGCGGTGCAACACAAGGTTAAAGTTTTTTTCAAACATCAATAACTTAAATACTATCAAAGGTATTCCACCCAAACTTAAAATACTTATTCACCATCATCACTTCTACCTTACTTCTAAGGCCCACAACCCTGGCTATCCTATTTTTGGAGTTATGCCCCTTTCATACTTACAAAACAGCCAAAATCAAGGTTAAAGTTTTTACAAAGTTGTATATCTTCAATACTATCTAAGGTATTTGACTGAAACGTCAGGTACTTATTCACCATCACTACCTCTGCCTTACTAGCAAGGCCCATAACCCTGGCTGTACTACTTCTTGAATTATGCCCCTTTCATACTTAGAAAACAGCCGAAATCATGGTTAATTTTTTTACAAAGTTGTATATTTTCAATACTATCACAGGTATTCCACCATAACTTGGAATACTTATTTATTTAAGAATTTATATGTGGAAATGTCAAGTATTTCTTCAAATAAACTCTGCATGCTAATTTCACCTATCAAAAATTTCAGGTTTAGTAAATCATACAAATTTCAGTTTACACTGGAGTTGGTGGATGATCGACCACATTCTCAAATTATTCTCATCTAATTTCACCATTAATTATAAGTCATTTTTATATTAAATAATTTTACTATAACTAGAATATATCATCATTGATTTGTACCATACTATTAAAATCCATAAAACTGTGTCTTAGCAACTGAGAAAAGTCGAGCGCGCTGTCTTATGGACAGCTCTTGTTTTTATTTTTCAGTTGATTTTGCTGTTTGGTGGATTACCCTTTTTGTGGCAAAAATCTGGAGATATTCTTCAACACTTTGGGTATGGTCCACAGTACGAGGTAAGACGTCACTGTGTCATTTTCTTTAGTACTAATTACTGTTTCAGAGTGTTAGTTTACAACAAACCTCTAACTTTATTACCGGTGTTTACACCGGAGGGGACTATAGGTTTGCCCTCCGTCTGTCTGTCTGTCGGATGTCTGGAAATCTGGATCCCGTGATAACTTAAAAACCATTTAAGATAATATTTTGAAAATTTGTATATGAATAGATGGCAGTATGGAGATTCTGCACGTCACTTTTTTTTTTTTTTTCTTCAGACCAAAGTTCTGGTTGCTATGGTAATGGAAAAATTATGCACCTCACTGGTAGGGAACTCATGTGTTGCGTGCAACACCCGTTACTTGTTTATTTCGATATAAGACATAGAAGCAAGTAAGCATACCAGATTATCCACCAAATCTGTGCCACATCATGTGTATCAGAATAACATAAAAATGTAGCATCAGTGTTTTGAGTGGATGAGCAGCTTCCGTATACATATTCATAATGAGGCATTTCTGTGATACATCAGTTATTATTGTACCACTAAATCCAGCATTGGAACCCATGAGTGCTCTTGCCATTACTCCATACTTGCCCTGATTATTAGTTAGCATTTGCTTGTTATCAATTATTTGAATTCGCAGCCCCACTAGGTAGTGGACATTTTTGGACCAATAGAAATTATTCTGGTACTTACGGCACTTAGACAAACCTTTACTAACTTACAGATTTTAGATCTCCAACTGAAGTGTACTTATTTGTGTAAGCAGCATTTTGATTGGTCGATGTACCTCTTATGCATATCATCATAACAATAAAGTGCTCGCCAAGTATCCAACGACTGACCTATGTAATAGGCATCCATGGGTATCCAATACTGGACTAAATCCTGTCATTTTGTATCTTGTAAGATCAGACTACAGGTTATGTAAAGTTACTTTCTTATTCACATTGCAAAGGGACGAAGTAGGAAAAAGGATAAAACCTGATCAGCCAGAAATAGCTTTTGTTGTTGTTACAGATTTCCCAGTCGTTGGTGTTTATGTTTTTGGCCATGGTGTTTTCCACCGTCACAGGAATGCCTTTCACCGTCTACAGCACATTTGTTATTGAGGAGAAACATGGATTCAACAAACAGGTAATTAACCACAGTGACTAAGTGATTAAAGTCCCAGATTCAAACCCTGGATGTAACACACGATAGTTGTAGAAAAAAAATATAATAGATGCTAACTTAAGTATCGCAAACCACATCTAAAATTAAGTTTTTCACTACAGTTTTAAAATTTTGTAGTTCTTAATACCATTTTCCTTAATATCATGCTTATAATAGTGTGCATCCAAAATATTGTAAAATCGTTAATTTTCAAGGGGCACTAATTTTTGTTTTATTCTTTGAGGGTTGTTATCCACACAGTAACCCCAACGAAAATCAATCATTAAAATAAGTTTACACAAAAAAAGATTAAAAAGTAACATACTGAGAGGCATAAGTATGTATTAACTCTGTACCTCATGAATATTCATGTGCAAATTTATGACTCCATGAATATTTACTGAACCAAAAATTTAATGGTATATGAAAGGACGGAATTTCCTTCGTGGAACAGACAGTATAGAATCTGATCTACAATGTTGTATGAGCAAACAGAGGAGACTCTATTCTGACAGCACCTGAAAGGAGTGGTCTGATCTGGGTTTTGCAAATTTGTCAAAACATGTCTTTATGAGGTAACGGGTTAATTTTAAGTTTTATTTTTTTTTTGCATTTCTTGTTAACTTTTTTCCAGACTCCTGGTTTCTTTGTGAAGGACCAGATCAAGAAGTTCATTGTGACAAATCTAATTGCGACCCCTGTCACGGCATTACTCATCTACATCATCAAGATAGGGGGAGACTATTTCTTCATCTATGTCTGGGTCTTTTTGCTGGTTGTCTCCCTTGTAAGTAAATAATTTGAGTTTTTTATGAATGATTATAGATGATTGTAATACTCATTATATAGAACCTATAGATTTGAAGCATTGTAATATCCTTTAGTGTATTTTCAATTTTAAAGTCAGATTGTAAAACAGGATGCAAGCCCCATACTGACTTACAGAAATTTCAATATCTTTCCAGATATTTGTATTCATAGTTGTAGCGTGGGTATTCGTTATATTCATTGATAGCGTAAGTTTGTTTTGTACACATTTATAGATTTTCACAGACTTAACTCTATTTTCATGGCTAGCAGTAGTATTATTATAAAAAAAACATCAATTTACTATCCTCATGTCTTATCTGCCAATGTATTAACTACAATGATGATCTTGCTACAGTTGATGATAACCATCTATGCAGACTACATTGCCCCACTTTTTGACAAATTCACACCCCTACCAGAGGGAGAGCTGAGGACAAAGATTGAAAACCTGGCAAAGAGCATAGACTTCCCACTTACTAAACTTTACGTGGTGGAAGGTAAGACAATGGGACCAGTCTGGTGTTCATCTTCTCATCATGATTTTTTTTATGTCAGACCCATAGACAACCATTATTCCCCAAGATATGAGTCATATGAGGGCTATGTCTATTGGTTGGTCTGGCGGTCCATTCGTCTGCAGACAAAATTTGCACTTTTTCTTGACTAGCCCTAGTCAGATTTCATTGAAATTTCACAAGACTTGTATGTACCAAGTTTATGTGTGCATATCTGTTGCAACTCATACTCAGATAATATTTCATCAAGTGGTGATTTGTTGTTGGCTGTTTTGGAAAATATTTATCCAAGCTCTTTTTCTTGCTGGCCATGGTTTGATTTCCTTAAAACTTCAAAAGACTTATCAGAACCAGTTCTATTTTGGATATTGTCAGCATATTACAATCACCCATTTTGATTTAGGGCCTTCTACTGAGAAAATTTCTTCTACAAATTGTAGCAACACTAATGCCCATATTTAATTTTGGATTTGAGCTTTAAGATTAAATGCAAGTATGGTGTTTAATTTGAAGAACTCGGGGCCAGGTTTCACTAATTTAACAAAAATAATGATTCGCACAAAATTGGGGGGAAGAAAATTGATTGTAAGAAGAGGAATTGTAAATATGAAAAATAAATTATTATGTCATTATTATTCTTTGAAACACTTTCTATTGTTTTCTATCCTTTTGTGAAATAAAACCAGCCATCTTTTAAATTTATATAAGATGAATCTCAGTTCATTGTTGTCTGACATTATTTAATACAAATCTTTGTTTAATGTCCATCAGGGTCCAAACGATCATCCCACAGTAATGCATACTTCTATGGGTTCTTTAAGAACAAGCGCATTGTGCTATTTGACACGTTACTGGAGGATTATTCACCCCTGAATGCTGAAAAACCAAAGGAAGGAGAGGTGCAGGCAGAAACCGAGGTACGTTACAGGGTATTTTTTAGTATTAGATTACGTAAAATATAGATAGTATATTCATTTAACCTTTTACTTCATATAGACTCATTATGACATATTGGCATAGAGAGAATACCCAGATCTCTTGTTTAAAGATCAATATTCATCAAGTCATTCATTTGTACATGAATATTAATGAGGTAAGGGTTAATTTTGTAAACAATATATCAGATTGATTGAGTTCCTGTGTAACTGTTTTGAAACGTCACCAGTTATCTAAGTATATCAGTAACAAAGTTTGAAGCTTTAGTTTCTTTAAACAGTTGACAAATAATGGTATTTAGTATACTGTTCATTTCATATGATACAAACTTGCCTATTACGATACAAACTTGTTCCATTATATCACATACTTCTCCATTATAAAACAAGCTTGTTCCATTATATCACAATTTTATATCTTCACACAAACTTTCTCAATTATAACAAAACTAAAACGCAATCTTGCATTTTCATATCACAAACTTGTTCCGTTATACCCCAAACATACTCATTTTAATTCAAACTTACAAACTTGCCCCATCATATGACAGTCTTGCTACAACCTTGCTCTTGGGGCCGCCGTGGCCGAGCGGCTACAGTCGTGGACTACAAATCTCTCAGCCCCTCACCGCTGTGGGTTCGAATCCCGGTAGGGACTTCAGATTTTTCATGTGAGGAAGCCTTCAAGCTGGCTTGTGGTAGGTCGGTGGTTCTACCCGGGTACCTCTGTGTACTCGGGGTCTTCCTCCACCTGTAATTAGCTGGACATCGCTCTATGATTGAAATACTATCGCAGCGACAGTAAACCCCAATACAACAACAACAAACTTGCTCAATTATGTTAAACACAAACTGTCTCCATTATGACACAAACTGTTATGGTAAGTACAAACTTGCTCCATTGTAATAAAATTGCATGTCCACATTCCAAACTATGAACCATAAATCTTGGATTTATTTAACTACATTTAAGGTGATAGGACAGGATTTACCAATATGTGCCCCCAGACAGTGTAAAAATTGATTTTCAAAGATAGTCAAATATCAGAACTACATTTCTAATCATTTCATACAGTTTATCCTCTTGTTATTCTGATTTTATAGGCCTGCTTATGGTAAACTACATATTATTTTCTTCTTGAAGTTGGAGAAGACCAACAACTTTATTCTAGAGACTGAAATACTTAGCACACATTTAATAGAGCACATAAAGCATCTCTGAATTATCATACTGCCTGGATAGCGTAGTGGTAAGGCACTTCGTTTCTCATGAATGTGACAGGTTTAATCTGGTCACTTACGTGAGAGGGTATATTGGTCGCCTGTCCAGCCAAGTGGGTTTTTTCCAAGCTCTCTGGTTTCCTCCCACAAAAATGACCACATATGCCACCACCAAGAGTGATTAATATAGGTTGCAAGAACTTGCTTCTTAATTGATGTAAAATAAATAAAGTTTAAACTTAATACTTTTTTTTAATAGCAAGAAGAGAGTAATGCATCCTCAGAAGAGAAAACAGAAGACAAGGATGCTGCTGGTGATGCAGAGGAGAAGACTGCAGAGGAGACAAAGTCAGATGAGAAGCCTAAACACAAGAAACAGGGCTGTAACAACCAGGAGATCTTGGCTGTGCTCTCACATGAGCTGGGACACTGGAAACTGGGACATATTCTAAAGAATCTCTTTATCACTCAGGTGAGGGGGACATGGGATTACATTGTGCTTATTTCTATGGATAAAGTTTTCATTCTTGCAGCTTTTTGTAACAATTTTGACAGTTATCTTATTTATCGAAGCTATAACCCTGTTCCTGTATTAATTGAGTGGCATATCTTTCACAATCCTTGCCTTTAATAAATAGCCATATTCCTTAAAGCCTGTTTTCAGCATAACTGAGTCTGTTCAAAATAATTGGTGAATACTGTCAAATAAAAAGGTCATAGTGTTACATGGTATGTTTTAGAATTCCAAGTGTGAATTTCAAAATATAGATATATATATGTAAATGAAAGAAATAACTATGATGATAGCATGAAAATATTGGATATTTGTTGGTTTTATGGTATGATGTTGCTTCATTTCAGTCAGGGTCATGGGGAAACTGGGGATGATTCCTGACCCCTGTTGACCTATTACAGGGATAATAAAAGGGGATACAATAAGGGGGAGGGGGGCTTATGTGCGACTTTTCTAATTATACCAAGAACCATAACTATGTTGTATAATATTGGGGTTATAGCCCTTTGTAAATTTTCATACTTTATTTTTGTCCAGGCCGTAATTCAAAAAGTATAAAAGGTACATGTATCAAGATGAAACATCATATGTGGATAGATCTCATTGAGAGGGAGTGCAATGACCAAGAACCATAACTCTCTTTTGCTTAATATTTGAGTTATTGCCCTTTGTAAATTTTTATACTTAATTTTTGTTCGGACCATACTCAAAAAGAATAAAAGGTTGAAACAGATTTCATTGAAGGGAAGTACAGTGCCCAAGAGCTGTAACCCTCATTCATTTTAGAATCCCTGTTACAAAGATGCATACAGGGGTATTTGTGTCATGACAATGGCGGTCCAAGTTTTTTCTGTGACTACAACTGAAATTACATACCATCTTACACAGAATAAACAAATAACCCAAATATCCTTTATGTCTTTTATTTTTGCCTATAGATCAACTCGTTCCTGTGTTTTGCTGCCTTTGCCTTCCTGATGGACCAGCTGGTGCTGTACCAGGCGTTTGGCTTCAACAGCACCCCCACCTTTATAGGTCTCCTCATCATCTTCCAGTATGTCTTCTCACCATACAACATGGTAGGTGGTCACACACTTGATTCTAGATCGTGTTGCTTATGTGTGTTGTGGTCCAGTCATAATATACATGACTATGGAAGCTAGGGGTGTGAGTTATAGCCTCAATGTTGGCAGTTCTCTTTTATGACCTTCAAAGATGTTAAGTACTGGTCCAACCCAGGAATCGTCAAAAAAGATTCACTTTGTAAGTAAACTGTTAGAATTTGTGAAAATTGACTTACATGTTCACTGCTCTGATACTTTAAGAGTTATCTGGTAGGGAAAAAATATGTCACAGGTTTCTGTTCTGATTACCTTTAAGAGAAAAGTGAGTTTTCAGCATTTTATCAAGGTATAAACTGTCAGATAAATTACACTTTACTTGCATAAAAGCTGAAGAACAAAGAGCAAAATATTGTATCAGAACACGTGTTAAAGCACATGTGCTGAAAGTTAAGTTATAAGGAAGAGGGCTGTGAGTCAGTGGTAGTGGACATGACAGAGGGTGTGATGATTGTGGGTTTGGTTCCCATTTAGGCAAGATTCCAGTCTTCAAGCACTGGAAATTCAGGAACCTCAGGAACTTTTGAGAGGGATTGGTCAGTTGTATAAAATGGCATTTAAAGCACTGTGAAAAATAATAAAAAGTTTAATATAAAGAATACAGCATAAGAGTTTATTAGCAAATAGAAAATAACTGGTTCCAGAGGCCAAGTGGTTAGAATGCTTGTGTCATGCAATGTCATACCTTAGTTGTTAAAAATGGCACTTTGGTACTCATAAGGGTAGTTCCAGGACTGGTTGACAGTGTCAGGGTAATGTGACTGTGTATGGTATCATGCCATAGTGAGGCTGCAATCAATTTGTCTTATGTAGACAGTGTCCCCAATGACTGAAATAATGTATATAGTGGGACTTCAAATCCTAGCACACTTAATACCAATATAAAACTCTTTACTATATATGTGTGTATTATCAGAATATTTCTTATTCAGGTGTTATCATTCTGCGTGACATGGTTGTCAAGAATGTTTGAGTTCCAAGCCGATGCCTTCGCCAAGGTGCTAGGATATGCCGCCCCCTTGAAGACAGCCCTAATCAAACTAAACAAAGACAATCTTGGCTTTCCAGTCAATGACTGGCTCTACTCAACATGGCATTTCTCCCATCCTCCCCTCCTGGAGAGGCTGAAGGCTTTTGAGAAAACTGATTAAATCTTAGTCAATTAATTATTATTATTTCTACATTGGTCCCAGACCACTCTGTGGTTGTCATGGCAACATGCTGTTTCTGTCGAGATTTCTTATTATGTGTTTATGAAAATGTGAGCAGATGATTACACTGAAATGTGTTATGTAAGTGTGATGTACAGTTTTAAAGTAAAAAACATATAGAATAATCCTTAAGTAAAGGGAAGGTATGCACACCTAATCATGAAAAAAATGTTAAAGATACAGACTTTAAGGCAGCAAAGTTCATCTGGCCTAGCAGAATAGCACAGAGTTTCAAAGGTCCAAGTAAAGGGCTTGTGTATATAGTGGAATAAAAATTTGTATTTTGTAACTCTGTATAATTTGCATTTCATCTCGGATCAATAAAAGTCTTAAACCCTTTTCAGTGATCTTCTTAAGATTCACCAATCATTTACTGCAACAACCTGCTGTTCACTTCACTCTATACTAGTTGAAAACTACAAAGACCTTTGTAACCTATATGAAAGCAGATAAGCCTGTAACAGGCTGGATGATCAAAATTTAGACTTTTTCCTACTCCTCACTATTGACTGGTGACCATGTGGTTGGAGCATACACTCTGGGATCTGGAGGCTATGGGTTCAGTCCCCAGCCATGATATACCAAAGTAAAAAAAATGGTACTTGTAAAGCTCCCTTGTTTGATGCTCCGTATATAATGGCAGTTCCAGGATTAAAAGGTCAGTCTTCTGATCTATTCAGTAGCATCATGATGATAACTATTGTTGGTTTTTTTAGAAAATTATTTGAGTTCCAGGATGTCAGATAGATGTACCATGTCTTGGAAGAAGTCACTATCAGGCAAAGCTAGATTGATCATAAAAAATACACGCAAAATACTATGATAGGCACATATACATATATATATATATATATATATATACCCCTGAAATCTACTACATGTCCTATAACTATTTATGATTTCACATATTTTGTAATGCAATATTCAACATTGTTGTACCATAGTTTTCTTGTAGTTGCTGAATGGTCATATTTTACGGAAGTATTTACAGAAGTATATTAGCAGTAAATTAAATCGGCAGTAAATTATATATCTGTACTTGAAGAGGGACAGTTTTGATTACAAATCAAGAAACTTTACTTCAAAACATACATCTCTCCGTGTAGGCTCATGTTTTTTATGCCATTTTGACCTTTTATTGTTAGAAAAGTCTACAAATGTGAAGGGATGTGATGCACAAATAAATAAACATATGATTTAATTGGTTGCTTTTACATTCAAACGAATTCCCATTTCCTCTTAACATGCATCTTGAAGCATGTGGATTTAAATACAACAAAAGCAAATATAACAAAATATCTTCATAAAGTAATCGCAATGACATAAGAAAAAGAGAGCATGATACTGTGTAAAGCATACATCAACACATCATGTGCAACACCAAACATCACCTGATCCTGTACTGCGCAAGTATCCCAGCAAAACCATTTTCTTCAAACTCAAATACATACACATTTCTGGAGAAACTTGATAGAAATATCTTCTCTGTTTTTTTCTCGAAAACTTGCCACTTAAATATTTTTGAGACTACAGAACTGATCATGTTTGAAGACTAAGCATATGAACTGAGTTTAAAAGTTCAAAAGCCATCAATATGTATAACCAAAGAATATAAACAAAAACAGAAATACATGTACACTGAACAAAACCTATTAACCCCACTTAACAAAATGCAATTTCTCGGACCTTCCTGAAAAGTCCCTTGATCCCAATTATTATAAGATACAAATTTCAAAATTTATAACGTGGTATATTACATATTGTTTGTCTCGGGTACCCAAGCAGAATAAATGTATTAACCTCACATGTAATCATTGGTTAGATTTGCTTATAGGTATAACCAAAATTTCTCAAATATAGTGGGGGTTTATAGGTTTTGTTCAGTGTGTAATGTCTTATACATTGAATGCATTCTTACTGGTACTATTTGAATTTCAATCATCAATTGATTTCTTGAACAATAAAGTTGGACTCAATAACCGGGCTTCTATAACAATGTGTACCTTGACAAAGATAATATAAAACATACAAGAATTAAATTCATTAATAAAAACTTCTTAATAAAACTTGATCGGTATAAGGTAGTTTGATCCTCATCTCTTAAAAGTTCAGATTTAATTTTCCCTGCATGAAAAATCAGTATATGGTTTATAACAAATATACATGGATATCCAATTTCTGAGGCGTGACATATTAGAACTTATCATTTAAAACAATCATCGGTTTGTGGGCATCGTTGGATAACCAACGGCTGCTGATTACACTATTCTCCATACAGTGACCATGGGGTTTTTTGCTATCACTGTTGTTTTAGATCGAAATACAGTAATCCGATAGGATGCAGGATAACCTTGTCCTGCCTAGAGTTAACCAATCTAAACGTTTGTATCATAATTTCCAAATATCCAAAAAGTAATGTATCGAAAATGTAAATGTCATTCTGATTGACTTTCATATTTCATGCTTAGTATGTAAAAACGTTGACTTTCTAGTTGAATACCACACAACTGATGGAGAGTATCAGAACAAATTGATTGTTGGTGTCTAACAATGGCTTTGAAGGCTGGACAAGGCTTACATACTTGCCATGTAGCAAGACCTTTGAAACATGAAGAATGACAGATTTAGTCTTTACTTTCAGTGGATTAAGATTTTCAGTGTTTATTGCATAAACAGGGTATATGTAACATTGCAGTATTGTTTTTTTACTTCATGAGTGGTCAATAAAATAAACATGTTTAGTTATTTCATGCAATTGATATTCCTTTTCCATACTTTCCTTGTTCTTTCTCCTTTGTCTTAATGAGAAGCCAGGACATCAATTTCTCAAATTAATTTTTAACACGGCTCCCGGCTCAGTCACCTAGACGTATCATTAAAACATTTTATCTCCTATGGTGAATATTTCTCAGTCTTCTCACTGGAAGCATGGAAGTAACTGGTGTACCTGAGTGGTACCTCAAGGAGCCAGGCCTGCAACAGTAAACCACCTGAGTGGTCAAGGAGCCAGGGCCACAACAGTGAACCATGTATATATGACTAAGGAATCGGGACATCACAAGTAGATGCTGTTCTTTATTGAGTACATGTTCACAACTCTCTCCATCTCCTCCTCTGCTTTGGGATTTTCCTGCAGGTAAAAATAAACAAGAAGCATATATTGCAGACAATTACTTGCATATGTATGAGAAAAAGTGCATTTATGTCTATACATTTTCAAGAAAAACATTTTCTACAATGTTAAAAAAAAAATCCATAAAATTCTAAAAGCATGAATGCTGCTGAAAGTTGATCAGCATGAATAAAATGGAGAAACTACTCCTGATAAGATATATAGACAGGATGACAAATTGATGAGAACTTTTAATGCAGAAATTTTCTTAAACCAGAGCTATCTCTATAGGCAATGATTAGCTCCCACTACACCACAATGATTCAACAATATAAAACAAGAAAGTCAGTAGAACTGACAGATGCTCCCCGAAGAACGTCATTGTTACAAATAAGGCCTTGGTCAATGGGTGGGAGGATATGTTAAGGACCAGAATGGGATCAGCACATGCTTATCATGTATAGAATCCAGGTAATGTCCTCAAATTCGAATAAGGGGAAAAATCAAATCCCCATTCCTAAATCATATCTATTCTCCTCATCAGATGAGATGTTTTACCAACTCTAATTTGGAGACTTAGTAACAGTTTACTATTTAATATGATAATACGTGTTACTCATCAGATCTTTCATTGATTTTTTTAAAGTTTTTATACTACTGAAAATTAAGTCATACATTTCAATGTGTGCTCATATCAAAGAGGTTAACCAACACTCTTGACATATGACTGGATATTTGAAATAGTGTATAATGGCCTAAACAACAATTAGTTGACATGATTATGATTGACATTACTAGCATATTGAATTTTGTGAGGTTTTGTTTAAATGATATCTCCTGTTAAATTAGGCAAATAACATGATTATCAGTCAACAACATGGTAGTAGGGGCCATAACTCTCTTAAAAATTGAGGAACCAGGTCACGTCGACGATATGCGTATCTACTCTTGGTAATAAAGCTTCCCATAAAGTTTCATTGAATTCAAGCCATTAGTTCCTGAGAAATAGCCCGGACAAGAATCCTGCAACATGAACTATAGGCCAAAAAGTCAAGGGGCCATAACTCTGTGAAAAATTGAGGAACCAGGTCACGACGACGACATGCGTATCTACTCTTGGTGATAAAGCTTCCCATAAAGTTTTGTTGAATTCAAGCCATTAGTTCCTGAGAAATAGCCCGGACAAGAATCATGCAATATGTACTATAGGCCGAAAAGTCAATGGGCCATAACTCTTTGAAAAATTTAGGAACCGGGTCATGCTGACGATATGCGCATCTCCTCTTGGTAATAAAGCTTCCCATAAAGTTTCGTTGAATTCAAGCCATTACTTCCTGAGAAATAGCCCAGACAAGAATCATGCAATATGTACTATAGGCCGAAAAGTCAATGGGCCATAACTCTTTGAAAAATTTAGGAACCGGGTCATGCTGAGGATATGCGCATCTCCTCTTGGTAATAAAGCTTCCCATAAAGTTTCGTTGAATTCAAGCCGTTAGTTCCTGAGAAATAGTCCAGACAAGGAAAGTGTGACGGACGAACAGACAGACGGATGGACGGACGGACGAAGCGGCGACTATATGCGTCACCTTCGGTGAGCAGAAAAAAACATTTATAAAACCTGACGCAACAACAATGCGTATGATTCCTACATAGCCCTCACCCTCACATCACTTTGCTAAGTGGAGGTAAAAATGATGATTATGAAATATTCAGTGTTGTTTTTTTCCCCCGGTGTTATTACTTGGTGGCAGTTAGATAATTGGTCAAGTATGGTACATTTAAATCTACAAAATTTAAAAAGTTAAAAGAGCTGCCAAAACAAAATGTATTGACATAATAGTATTGATAATTAGGAATATTCACTTTTAATAAACACAGTTCTTACTTACTGTAATGACATCCTTGATAGGTGTAGACTTAAGTAGTGGCAGAAATATTCGGATGGTGTCTGAGTCAAGGTATATAGAGTCGGTGTAGCAGATATAGAGAACAGCCTTCACATCTTGTATCTGGGCACTGGTTAACACTGTAATAAAATGGTATACAGATTGTCTTAATATAGTTCTGTAATAAGATGATATAAAGATTGTCTTAAATTTAGTTCATTCTAAAATTTAATTCTATACGGCATGTATCCAACTCAAATAAAAGTTAAAAAGTGAGATATATAACTGAGGATATCTACAGTATTACACATGACTGACTGTATGGGTTCAAGATCCAGCCTTGTCTCTCAGATTTGTCAGGTGACAAAGCATTCTCATGGCTTGTGGTAGGTCAATGCTTCTACCATCTGTGCACTTGGGGTATTTCTATACCTGTTTATTTACTGAATATTGCTACATAACACAAGAAGTGTTCATTCAATGAAACACTTGTGGCATTTGCTGAAAGACGGACAAATGATGGAGAGTGATCCTTATGTGTCAAATCTGCTTACAGCAAGTGACACAAAATTTACAGCTACAGTTTTGGTTGTCTGGCGGGGACAAATAAGAAATCTTTTCAAATGACAAAAGAGAAAACAAGTTATAAGAAAAACATACACTGTGCAGGCAGACCAGACACGAGGTTTGGCTGTTCCAGGTATGGACACAAGGGTGTGCCAGGGAACTTGTTGGTCTTGAGGGATCGTAAAAACGGGGTCTCCATGTCATACGTGGAAATTTCACCTCGATAGTCACTTGTCATGTAGGAACACAGTATGGACAGGTAAAAATTGGGTGACGAAATATCTATACTTGAGAACAGCTGAAAAAAATACAACAGGTGCTTTGCTGAAAAATGTGGCATTTCTCTATTTTCATTTATAACACTGATTTGATTTACAAATAGGAGAAAAAGATGTAATGATAAACAGATACAGTCAGGTACTTGAGTTGAATACATATGTATTACTGGTATTCCATGTGTGCTTGACTCCATGACCTTTCATATACACACACACACATCCCTCTGCACATACACACAATGCACATACACACATATACACACTTTCTCTGGTGAACAAGTATATGCAAAGAGAAAGAAGCGGTTGAAAGGTCTTATCAAGCACAATTGAGAGTCTTTAACATAAAGAATTGAGATGATAAATTTTGTTTTGATTTGTATCAAGAGCTGAAAACTCAGTGGGAATAATTAAAATTTATATGATATCAAAGCCAAATTATTCTGACATAAATTGGGATTTTAACATTTCACGATTTATTTTATCTGCAAGTTACAGGTGACTTACTTCTGAAATCTGATATTTACTCATAGTAAGTAGAAGAATTTCTGATTTTCTTCATTAAAAACCTGCTAAATTCAGAAAACTAGGAGAAAAGGTTGGTATTCACAATATTAAAATCAGAAATGATACCTATGAATAGATAATACTAATACATCATAACATCAATGGCAGTACAACCAGCATATTATATTCTAATGGCTTATGTCATCAGAGGTCTCTCACCTGATCAACCCAGGAGTAACATTGTTCCTCGCTCACATCAGTCTTGCAGGCACACACAAACACATCAGGTATGCTGCGGGACCTGTAGATGTAGCACGTTTTATCTGTGGGCGAGGTCTGCTCAAATGTGTTGAACTCTTCATCATCCATTCCACTGAATATTGCACCGACCACGTAGTAGTCGGGGCTGAGGACATAGGCCTGAACAAACCCTGGAAACAAAATTATCAAACATATAATTATTTTATATCTCTGAAACAACTTGTCAACTGTAACTGTTTAGTGCAATGGGCTCTTTAATTGACATTATACCTTAAAACAGATGAGTGTACAACAAGAATGCCTCTGTCTACAAAAAAAAAATGTAGCAGAATTTTTTTAGTACAATGGCCATACTAAATCTGCAAAGGTGAGTGAAACACATACCTGTTCTATAACTCATCAAACTACATACCAAAAATCCACTTGGTAAAAGTAGCATTAAAGAATCTACAAGATGATTGCATGCATCATACCTGCATCCTGACAAAGGTGACCTTTACCGCTTTAACTGTATTACATGTATTAGGAAAATCATATCCAACTGCAGAAAAATTCAAAAATACAAATCAGGAACTTTCCTCAGAAATATGATTTTATGGTTAAAGTTTAATCTATAAAACTATTCAGACTGAATAGTATCAATCTGATCCGACTTTTTAATAGTTCAGCAAAGTGGAAGTATCTCAGGGATTCACACTCTTGTGCCAATGTGGTTTAAGCATATCTGATAAAACTCAAAATATGAGAGATCAAACAAGCTTACTTTAAACAGACACATTAAACCTAAATATTCACAACTAATAGAAACCCATTCAGATAATCACCATACATGTACATGTATTTCAATACGAAGCCATTATTAGTTGTTAAATCAAAATCCTCCTCACAACAAATCACCAACGCTGATTTACGATGGAATTTAAGAAATATCAGGAATTTTCTTAAATATTTTCAAAACAGAACTGATCCTCTAGAAAATATACTTAGGTTACAAATCAATCTATTTACCAGTCATAAAAATCATGAGTAGTGAAAGAGACATTCAGTAAAGCTACATTAAAATGCACTCCATTACAATGTGAAATGCAATACATCATGGCCCAACATTGCACCCCAAATTTATTTTTTGTGATTTGTGAGGCTGAGTCTTGACATTGGTGAATTTTCCCATAGTCATAATGCAATCCAATAATTATATATAGCCCTCTATTTTGACTTGGATCCCAAACCTAGTGATAGCATTATAATGGAGCTGCCCTGTTATTAAATTACATTAATCTGATTAAATTACCTGAGGCTGCAGGTCCCAGAGCCACTATCATGATCTGGCATTGCAGTTTCAGGCCTGCATTTTTCTGAAGCTCTGCCTTTACAACCGGTGCCCATCTCACATTTGTGCTGTAAAACAGAGACTATAGAAACTGGAATAGGTACAAAGAAAATTGTCCCATATACATTGTAACTTCAGGTTTTACTCTTTCAAGTTATACCGGTATAGGAAGAACAAAAATGAAGTAACACTGTACGTAGGGTGACTGTTTGTTTGCTCATGATTTGATGTTCCCAGTGACAGACTTTCTGTTACTTTGGAAAGAATCTTCCAGAAGCGATCGGCATTCTCTAGCAGCAAAGTACTAGTCCAAACCAGGAACTGTCTAGAAAGATTAGTATAAAACTTAAAAGGTAAGAAATGTTTACAAAATGAAATATTTAAAACCAGTAAATGAAATATGCATCCATCTATATTTTGTTTCCTACTTAAAAGCTTCACCTTAAATGTCAATACGGTAAACTCAAAAATCAATCAATCTTAAATGTCAATCTGCATGTACTGTGTGCTTAGAATGTATTAATCTACTCTGAAGTCTGTTTTACTGCAGGTATTAGAGAGAACTCTGTCATGGTATTCTTTATTTTCATTTCTAGCTCTGCCTAATGAATATATTTGTTTGGGGATCAGTGCAGTTATAATTTTTATGCTTCCAGTCTGCCCAACATGTTCTCAGTGGCACAGATTTTTATCAGTTTTAAACACATCTGTGCAGTACCAAAAATAGCATGTCTCACTGATGGGACCACTGCATGTAAATATGGTTTAAGCTCTTTCTGCTTCAGTGTGGCAAGGCTATGGAACTAATTACCCAAGCATTTTTGGAATGAGCCAACAACAATCAGTTCCATATAGCCTTGTTGCTGGAATAGGAAGAGCTGCTGTTGTTCAGCTTGCTATATGATTGTTAACCCCTGCCAGTTAGTGTATTGTGTTGTTGTTTTCTGCTTCTAATTTTAGTTTCAGCTTGTTTCTTTTGAGTTTTTAATGGACATACTTTTGCTTGTGTGATGTCATAATGCTTGCTGTAGGTAAGATAATATGCTTACCTTAGTTCCTTAGTAAGATGTCTTAGATTAATGAAATCTCTAATTTGCTTAACTTTATGTATATTTAGCTATAGATTAATAGATTATTAACCATTAAATCTCATGATTTTCTCCACATATAAATTATAATACTGTATTTAGCATTTTGTTAGTTAGTAATAGATTATATACCTGTTGTTATCTATACGTCTTCTTCAGTTTACTGCCCACATTCAGCATATTGAATATACTGGCAAAAATGCGCATGGTTAAAAACAGGTTAGAAACAATGATTAGGAATCTAATATGTGAGTGATGACAGTTGAGTTTTTAATATCATGAGTGACTTAGCTGAGACTATATCTAGTGGCAGTTTGTTCCAGTCTTTGGTGGTGTTTACGAAAAATGACCATTTTCTACAATCTTTAGTGGTGGTTTGTTGTGCATAAGCATGACTATTAGTACAGTCTTGAAAGTCTATTGGCTTTTTTTTTTTTTTTTTGGAATACTTATAAGTCCATATATATATCCATATCTTTTATAATTAGATTACAAGTATGAACATATTTTATATATTATTTGTGATATGTAATTTGCCTAAAATGTATTTATTTTCAGCTCCTTGTTGACAATTGTAAATAATGTCAGTTAATAGCTATACGTAGCTAATGTTTTCTGTTTGAATGTGCCGACTCAAAATAAATGTTTGTATCTTGTACAGTGACATCAACTGAAAACTGACTGCAAAGTAATGTGGATCAACAATTTTCCTGAAAAGTGAATACAAATGATACCCCCACCCCCAAAAAACACACACACATAAAAACACCAGAACGGGCACTACCCCTGCACTGTCTTCTGGATTAAAATATATGCCTCCCTGGCCCACTGGTTATAAAACTTTTTTCAGCTCAACTCTGAGACTGAAACTTGGTTTGCTTAATTTTTAGATATATCAAAACAAATTGAGTACCTTTGAGAATTTATGTAAATTGTAGTCGGGGCTAATTGTGGAACAGAGAAAGTAAAGCAAGATTTGAAAAACTTAACTGACTAGTACAATAAAACTTTGAGCACAAATACGACTTGAGCACGAAAAATGTTTATAACCTCGGGGCCAGGTCTAAATGAGTTCGTCAAGACATGGGTCCGAATAAGCTACCTAGCCACACCATAGGATTTCCCCTAAAAATCAACGGATATTCTCATTCAGGACAAAAAACATTAATTTCTTGTATTTTGATAACTTAAATTATCACACCATTCAATCGTGTCTGTCTCTATTTCATCTTCATCATCGTCAACAGCTCGAGAAAAACTGGGAATGATTTCACCAAAGAAGGTCGCCATTTTGGAAATCTGAAATGTATCTAAAAATATCCTTTTTGGTTTCTCATTTTACTTCCCATTTTCAGGTTTTTCTTTATCTTTCTAATTCTCAAGATACTTAATTTTCTTACATTTAATAACTTCAATAATATCGACGAAAAGACATTTAGCAGTTATTTTCACGGTTGCAAGGAACAAAATATAAATACGCAGTATTTTATGACGTAATGTCAACTTCCGGTCGTCCATCTGCTGATGTTTACATTTTGTGATACAGAATTTTCTGCAAGGTGACTGGACTATATAACCCCTAGCCATGTTCAAGGGAATGACAAAGTGGCTAGGTGTTGTAGACAATACTAAGGAAGAAGAAACATTGGTTGTTAACGCTGAAGGCGAAGAAAAGAAAGTAGAGACTGTTAAGGATGACACCGAGTCTGAAGACTCTAAACCAAAAGAGCCAGAGAATGACGATTTAATTTCACCAGAAACAAAACAGGCGCTAGAAGAAGTGTCTTCAAAAGCGATTAGTACAGCAAAAGAATGGGGAAGTATGTGAATCACTTGATTAATCTTGTTCTTAAAATGCACATTCTACTTTTTCTAACTGAAATAAATTCTCATTTCAGACATGGGTCACAAAATTAATGAAAAAAAAAGAAAAAATCATTCTGGTCATATTATATCTGTATGCATCCTTAATAGTCACAAGTGAAAATCAATACGTTAACATTTTGTGTAATGATAATTTCATGTTGCAGGGGTGTTGTCAAGGAAAACATGATGCAACTTATCGGGTTCACTCTTTGATTTTTATTTGTTCAAAATTGAACAAAAAATGAATAAAATCAGTACAGTGATATACAGTGGTCATGCAATTCCACAATGTGGTGATTCATTGAATACCAGCGATGACTCAAGCTACAAGCCCGGTCCCTTGATTTAGCCCTTCTTATTCTATGTAAATTGATGGGCGATTCACAGGGACTTCCTCCTGTATGATTAAAATAAAAATCCCACTGTTCACATAAATATCAGCAAGGGTGGACACCATTTTAGGGGTCTACTCGTTTCAACTAATTTTTTTCAAATCATTCAAATAAATCTACGAAATTTACAGACAGAATCAGTAAAATATATATTTCTCTATTGAAATATACAAAAATATTGTGAAACTTGTCTCCCTATGTCCGTTTATTTGTTTGAAATATTTGCCAGTTCGACAAAAGGACAACAACCTGGACCAGAAGCGAAGAACAATTTGGGATGATTCGGATTTTTACGCTGCGATATTGGTCGGCGATATTGCGATTATTTTCCCGGCAACTGTCAGACCGTTAAAAAATTGCATAATTGCATTTTAATGGGCACTTTTTCAAAACGAATGTGCACTTGAAAATTTAGCTTTATTTACCTTTAAAGTTTTAAACTCAGTAAAATAAACAATAAAACATTGAACAGGTTAAACATCAGCAATCTGTCAATCACTTTATAAGTTTATTTTTCAAATGATAGAGACTATGTTTGTTTTTCCAGCATAATTTCTTTTTCAGTGGAATGTTTAAATGACCTATATTTTCAAGGTGAAGTTCATTATTGATTTGAACCATCTGCACAGTATTATTTGTAAAAGGCGTCAGGAACGGATGTTAAAAAATGCATACAACACACAAAATGCATATGATAATTAAATATTTGCAATAATATTCTTTCATAAATCATAAACAACTACCAAAAATTGAGTTTAAATGCACATCTGGTGTAAATATTGTTCATGTAAGTTAAATAATTTAAGAAAGTCCTGAGTTTTATGAGTTATTGTCCGGAGTTTTACACCTTACCTGAGAATTTGATTTTGGTTACCTTCAGTTTTTATTGACATAAACTATACAAGTTCTCTTCGAATCAATTTGTTAGGTGTTTGGCTTTTTAAATGTCAAGGAGACATTGGTTTTATCTCGATAAACTCACCATCTCTAAAAGTTTCCAGTTAGACAAGTTCACAACGAATGTTTTAATTGAAATTCTTATTTTGAAATATGAAATTTGGTGAGCATCTTTGGAATTGAGGATGAAATTTAATGTGCATCTTTGGGAAATGCAATGGGCCCTTTTGAGTTTCAATGGGAAAAGTTCACACTGCCAGTCTCTGATTAAATTAATGGCGATAGAGTATAAAAAGCAAATAGAAATGATATATTTATAAATGTTTACCAAGGTATTGTTTTAATCATCTTCTGGTTGTTTCAGATTCAGGAATCCCCTAAATACACCAGCTGTAATTTCTAATAATAATACTACTTAAAGCAGTATACAAATATCCCAACACTTTGCTAAAGATAATTAAACCATCTCAAGTAATATGATATGAAGTCAACTGCTTAAAGTCAAGGTCAGTGGCCATTTATGTGTTAAAATATTGGCTAGCAAATATGGTTTATAAGCTTGTATCTGATCCAGAGGATGACAGGGGCCTTTTGCTCATGAATAAGTCATTTGTCCAGCTCATATCATATGTTTATAATCTTTAGATGGTGTGTCCGAATCCATACCCAAAGAATGTCAGTCAATGACAAGATTACAGGCTTTGTATTTTCATCTAGGTCATAGTTTTAAATTTCTTGACATCAGCACTTATTTGGTATTTGTTCAGCAGTCTTGACTTTGATATAAGGGCTTTAGCTGAAGGTCAACTTCCTTGCCTTTGGAATCAATAATTAATTGTATAAATGTGCTAAAATAAGCTCCATTTAATTTTGGATGGAGCATTCTGTCCTACATCTATAAATATTAATTATGGCATCAGGATGGAGATAAGGTCAGAGTAATGTTCCACACTGGCAATTGTTCTTTTTTTTTTTCTTTTTTTTTTTCCTTATACTTTTTCAGGGTTTTTTTTTCTCTCCATTTTGGGACATGACCCGACCCAAATTTTTAGCACCGTTTTAGCCAAATTTGGGAAAAACTAACCATATTATTCATATCAAATAAAACAAAAAATTAAATATTTGGTTCATTCAACCCTTGCATCATTCAGACTCGTTACTTTCAACCCCAAACACATTGTAAAAATGGCGATAATTGTTTTTTTCCATCCATCAAAACCGACAAAAAAATAAAATTTTTAATCAGTCATTTTGGATTTATTTTTTATTTTAATTTTTTTTTTTACCCTTTTGTTTTGAAGAAGAAGACCATGAAAAATGGAAACCTTATTATTAACTTAATATACCATGTGACAGTTATTAAGAAAATGTCTTAGAAATTCATGCAATATATAATCACTTAATCATCTGATTGTGTTGCAAGTAAGCTGCAGGCTAATATAGTTTTATATTTCTATTAATCAGAATCTCAAAAGAAAAAAAGATTTTATCTAAATATACATAAATTTCAAGTACATAATAATTTCTTGAAATTTTGTATGTATCTGTACAGATGAGAAATAAAATTGACATATTTTATGGTTATTTCTAATTTTTCAGGTTATCTATACACATTTGGGAAGCAAGCAACAGAAAAGGTGACAGAAAAAGCAATTGAAATTTCCAAAACAGTTGAAGAAAAGGTAAAATAATATCTTGGACATCTTTAAGTTATTTTTTTTACGTTGCATCCTCTAAATTTTAATGTATGTTTTGAGAGACTCATTTCCATTTCAGTCCATATCTTCAATTTAAACTGAGATAATAATTTCAAAAGTACTAATTAGCTCAAATATACTACCTAGACAGGTTTTTTTTTAGGTTTTTTTTATTTATTTACATTCTCATCTGTTAACATTATTTAAGACATGCTTTTATCATTAATGTACACCGTACACAAATTAACTTTAATATGTAGCTGTCCTATTACTTGCATACAGATTTTGCTCATATAATTTACATTCATCATTAGTATACCCCTGCTTCACAAAAATGGGAGCTACATGTATACAGGAATCACACTTGCTCCATCCCATTCTACAATCACTTGACATGAAGACAAGGTAGTATGTAGGGGTCTTAATCACCTGAAGTGATAGTTCTAGTTATAGAGTCAAGGTGCTTTTGTTGGGAGATTTTGGAAATCTGTCATTTTTAGTAAAGTCTTGTTAAGTATCCTAAACGAAGTTTGGAGACATTGTTTTTACTCCATTTTTGCATTGTTTTCTTAACATTTTTTAATTGAGAATAAGAATAATGTCCCAGGTAAGTTTATGTACAATTTGTTTGGAAATTGATCATTCAAGAATGTTTGCTTCTGATTCTTATTATTTACTCATTACACTTAAGACATTCCTGGGAGACTTTAGCAAGGAGCAGGAGAAGTTTGTCAGTGAACACAAGGAGAAGGAAAAGAAATCTGAGGCAGCCGTGCCGCCATGGGTTGGCTACAACGAGGAAGAGTCCATGAAATCTCAGATTCTCGCTCTGTCACAGGTGTGTTGTAATTTTTTTAATTAATACTTACAGCCTGTGTCAGACTAATGGGTCTGTAACATAACACCTCATAATTTAACATGACGCCGAAATGAAATACGCATATCGGTTTAACCAGTGAAAGGCTGTACAAACCTCCAACAAACAAATGCATCTTGCTCTCATTTGTTACCATAATTCAATAACCTTCGACAAACATTTGAAGCGGGGATATACCTGTTTTG
>CM037782.1:16845766-16895766 GCA_021229015.1 Solen grandis
ATTTCCTGTATTAAAGGGCAAAATTTTTTGGCATTTGGTTTTGGATGTTTATTTTTTGTTTTTAACATGTTGTAATATTTTGTTGTATTTATTTATATATGTATATTGTTTCCTTTATGTGGACAATATGGAAAATAATGTCTTTTTACCCAAATATATTTTCCACTTAAATGAAAGCTTTAAATTCTTACCCGGGCCACTTTTCACTGGCCATAACCTGTTTGGTAAGTTTAGGTCTTGACCCATCCCAATAGCCCTATTCCATATCTTGAAAATGGATGGTTTACATTTCTATGGGTTTTGTCACTTTGAAGCATTCAAGAAAAAAAATTTCACCAAGAGTTTTTTCAATTTTTATCTAAATTTGGGGGATAATCTCATTAAATTAAAATTGAAGACTATGGAAAATAGTATTTTTGTGAGTTTGAAAAAATGAATTTGATTTGTGAGAAAAAATCATGGGGAGAAAGATGCAAATTTTTGCTACTATTTAAAAATTTGAGGGGTATTGATCGCCCTGTGCGGTTTAGCATTGGCTTAAGCTTTTTTGGGTTTTTGTTTTGCATGCAAGTTACTATCAAACCTTTTAAACTCAAAAATTGTTTTGGTATTAACTTGAAAGTTTTTTGAATATGTTAAGGGCATTCAGGCAACCAAGGGAGATAATTTTTTGACGAATTTAATTATTTTTGCCCCTTTTTAATTAGAAATTTTTTTTTAAAGTTTTGCTGCAATAGAAAATTTGGTTAAAAGTTTTGCATGCAAACTTTATCAGCCTTTATTTAAAAAACCATTTATTTTTTTGACTTGAAAAATTTATGAATATGTTAAGTGGGATTTACTTTCATGCTTTTATCCGTATCCAGGCTGCGATTTTTTGAAGCTCTTTAAGATTAGGGGTATCATACTTCAAGATAGATAACTCTTTATGGAATTTTTATAAGTTATGGTGCCCTTTTTGCTTAGAAAAATTTTGGGGAAATTTTGCAAGCAATACTTTCCCGCTTATATTTCAAAATCGAGGCATGGGATTGATTTGAAAAATCTTTTTTTTAGCTCCCTAGCCGTAGGCTCAAAGGGGAGCTATTTTTATCACCGCGTCGTGCGATGTGCGTCGTCAACATTTTCTTTAACGACATCTCCCTTTAAACCGCCCGGAAGAATTTAATGAAACTTGGCGGAATGTTCCCTTTAGTGGGCTCTACAAGTTGCTAAAATAAAGTTGATCCATGAAGAACTTAGTTGCCATGCTAAAAAAAAGAAAAATAATTTGAAAAATTTTTAAAAATCATCTCCTTCAAAACTACTGGCCCGATTTAAAAATAAATTGGTACAGATGTTCCCTTGGTCAACCCCTACCAAAATTGCTAAATTATTCCGATCCGAAAAAAAAAAAAATGGCCGCCGGGCGGGGGTTATTTGCCGATATGTATATAGAGAAACCTTTTAAAAAAATCCCTCTGAAACAAGACAGAATTTGATTAAAACTTGGAGGGATGATCCTTGGGGCACCTTCACAAAAGTTGCTAAAATAAAATTGATCCATGAGAACTTGATTGCCCTGGCTACAAAAAAAAATTTAATTGAAAAATTTAAAAAACATCTTTTCAAAACTACTGGCCAGATTTAAAATAAATTGGTACAGTTTTTATGGGTCAACCCCTACCAAAAATTGCTAAAATATTGACTGTAAAAAAAAATGGGGGCCAGGGGGGGGGGCTATTTGCCTTTTTTGTTATGAGAAAACCTTTTTAAAAACATTCCTCTGAAACAACTGGACGAATTTGATTAAACTTGGGGGGGATATCCTTTGGTCAACCCTTTACAAAAGTTGCTAAAATAAAGTTGATCATAAGAACTCTGGTTTTCCCTGGTACAAAAAGAAAAATAATTTGAAAACTTTAAAATCACTTCTTCAAAACTATGGCCAGTTTAAATAAATTGGTCAGATGTTCCTTGGGGAACCTCACAAGTTGGGTAAAAATTTTTCTGACCTAAAAAAAAAATGGCCGCAAGGGGCGGGCTTTTTTTGCCCTTTTATGTAATAGGAAACATTTAAACAACTTTCCCCTGAAAACCGCTGGACGAATTTAAAGAAACTTGGGAGGAATGTTCTTTTGGGGGGCTTTTACAAAAGTTGCTAAAAAAAAAGTTTTAACCCTAAAAACTTGGGTTTCCATGGGTCAAAAAAGAAAAATAATTTGAAAAAATTTAAAAATCATCTCCCTTTAAAACTACTGGCCCGATTTAAAAAAAATTGGTACGATGTTCCTTGGGGCAACCTTACCAAGTTGCTAAAATTTTTCCGCCCTTAAAAAAAAAGGGCCCCCGGGGCGGGGCTTATTTGCCTTATATGTCTATAGAGAAACCTTTAAAAGCATCTCCTCTGAAAACCCTGGACAGAATTTAAAGAAAATTGGGATGAATATCCTTAGGGCAACCTTCACAAAAGTTGCTAAAAAAAAAGTTATCCCTAAGAACTTTGGTTGCCATGGCAAAAAAAAAAAAAATAAAAAGAAAAATTTAAAAACTCTTTTCAAAATACTGCCAGATTTTAAAAAAAAATTGGGAAGTGTTCCTTTGGGGTTAAATCTACCAAAATTGCTAAAAAAATTTCCCATCCGAAAAAAAAAAAAATGGCCGCAAAGGGGGGGGCTTTTTTGCCTTATTGTATTTTGAGAAACCTTTTAAACAACATCTCCTTGAAACCACTAAGAATTTTATTAAAATTGGCAGGGGGTGCCTTTGGGGAACCTTCACAAAGTTGCTAAAAAAAACTTGACCATGTGAACTCTGGGGCCCGGCAACAAAAATAAAAAAATGAAAAATTAAAATCATTTTCTTTTTAAAAACTTTTGGGCCCGATTTTTAAAAAGAATTGGTAAGATTTCCTTGGGTCAACCTCAACCAAAATTGCAAAAAAAAAATTTCCTCCGTAAAAAAACAGGCCCCCAGGGGGGAGGGCTTATTTGCCCTTTTATGTTATAGGGAAAAATTTAATAACAGTTCCTCTGAAAAAACCCGGGCAGAATTTGATTAAACTTGGCAGGAATGTCCCTTTGGTCAACCCTTTACAAAAGTTCAAAAAAACTTGATCCCTATAGAACTCTGGTTGCCATGGCAAAAAAAGAAAAAATATGGGAAAAATTTAAAAATATTGCTTCAAAAAATATGGCCGATTTAAAAATAAATTTGGGAAGTGTTCCTTGGTCAACCCCTACCCAAAATTGTAAAATTTTTCCCCTCCCAATTTAAAAAACATGGCCGCAGGGGGGGGGGGCTATTTGCCTTTTTGTATATGGGGGAAATTTTAAAGGGGTCATCTCCTTTAAAATACTGGCCAGATTTCAAATGTTTTATTACAGACTGATGTTCCTTGGTAACCCAAAACTCAGGGAGCGATCCAGGGCCATCATGGCCCCCCTTGTTGTTCAATTGTTTTTGGGGGATCAACTATCAAGGAAGATAACACTTGATTGAATATATTACAAATTATGGCCCCTTTTTAACGTAAAAATTTTAGTTAAAAATTTTTCATGCAAGGAACCTCATGCTTATATTTCAGTAACCAGGCTTTGGGTTTGAATTTGAAACTTCTTTAATATGTTCAGTGGTATCATTCTATAGTAGCAGATGGTTTTTGAATGTATATAATGCAGATTTAAGGGCCACTTTTTGACTTAGATTTTTTGGGTTTTAAAGTTTTGCATGCACAGTTTTATTATGCTTATGTCTCAGTAACTAGTCATAGGATTGATTTTAGACTTCATAAACCTATTTAGGGGTATTAGCCCTCTCAAGGTATATCATTTTTGGACTATTATTATATACAGGGTATCTAAAAGGCAAGAATTGAAATAGATTTCTTTTGATTTACCAACAAGCATCTTGAATAGTCAAGCGTGCTGTCCTCTGACAGCTCTTGTATGATTTTGTATCAACTTTCGTGAAAAAAATCTAAACTTTACCATACGAAAATGGAGAAAATCACTTTTTTTAGTTTTCAGGGGAGATAACTAATGGCAACAAAATAATCAACGGGAGGTATTAAAAAAAACTTCTGTCACTTGTCATAACATGTAAATTTGCCCTTATGATTACCATTGTTTAAACACTTAAATGCCTTTATACATGTGTATTGTTAAGTTATATTCATGGCTTTGATGGAATAGATCGCTTTTAGGATGGGAAGACCTTAAATAATATTTGCAGGACATGGTGACAAGTGCTACGATGGGCAGCGGCAGGTTGTGTTGAGCTGTTGTCAACAATTCAACAGCGTGTTAAACCCATCTTTCACATATTTGGACACATTCATGAAGGTAAGCAAAACATTGATTTACCAGTTGACATTGTGATATACTCCCTTGGATAAGGTTGGAATATTTGATTTGTTGGCATCTGTGAGCATGCTTAACAAAGTTATTATACTACAGATATGATGTAAATGGGGATTATATTGGAGTCATTTTCCGTTGTCTGTCTGTAGACGAGATTTGTCCACCCAATTTCTCAGTTACCTTTGGCCGGTTTTTGATCAACCTTCACAAGATTGATAAGTACCAAACCTAGCTGTGCATATCATTAGCATATCATGATTTGCTGGATTTAAAATGAGTTATAAGGAGTTACTACCAGGCCTCAATGGTAAATACCGGTTTAACCTTTCTGTGACATACAACTATAAAATTATCATTTCATGACAGGTCAATAAAACTTTACTTCTTTCCAAAGTAAACCCGTGTGACCTAATGCACATGTTATATCTTCAACCAAGAATCCAAGACATGACATAAGCCATCCTGTGACGACACTCTCATCGCCGCTGTAATAGCACTGTAACCAAGCTCTTGCTGAGCCTCAAATCTGTGACCCCGCAACTGATCTTAACATTTGGACAGAGAAAAAAATCACAAAGAGCCAATCTGGACTGTACGGGGTGTTACAGATGTTTGATGTTTAATTTATCACTTTAGCCCTTGCAAAATGGCTGAGATGTATGGGGCTTTATCATGGTGCAAATGAAACCTGATCTGGCCATTCTGGGTGCTTGTCTTCAATAGCCCGACAGTTTGGTTTGGATTAACATTAATTGTAGTTTTCTCTGGTACAATGTGATAAGAACTATACTCAAAGTGTAACAAAATGATTGACATGACTTTTACAAGAGATTGAGACAAATTATGTTTCCAAACTGAACTCTATTGCTTACTTTCCAGCTCAAAGAAGTGAAACCAGATTTCATCACATGTAATTATCTTTTTAAGAGACATTTCACCTTCCTCAGAGAAGGAAATGACTCAAAAAATCCTGGCACAATTTACTGACCTTTTCTTGCTCCACTGTTAAAAGTCTAGGCATTCCCAAGCACACACCTGTCACATAGCCATTCTGTTAGTTTAAACATTTTGTGCTCTGCCATAACTTACCCCAGATTCCTCAGCAACTTGCCAAACAGTTATTCTCCTGTCTTGCTTAACATATGACTCTATTACAGAGTCGAAATCATCTGATTTGATGGAGAGTTTCTATCAAAGACAGGGGTCATCTTCATTTGAGGATCTGCCATCATTAACTTGGTGAAACCACTTGTGCACAGCAGATTTAGAGAATGCAGACTCACCATAGACTTTCGTAAATCTGCTCTGGTGTCTGTCATAGACTTATTGAGTTTTGAAAAGAAATTTTATTAAAAAACATGCTGCTCTACAATTTTATCATCCCCAACCTTCATGAACATTATGCATAGGCAGTTAACAGAATACATGTACATCAAGTATATTATGACATCATAATAATAAAAAAAATGACTAAAATATTTTAGAAAAGGGTTTTTGCTTTTCTGTAAATGTGTTAGATCTGATATTTATGGACTGACAAAAGAAATATGGCAAAGTTCTTGAATATAATTGATCACCTCTTGTACCCTTATTATCAGGTTGAACCACAATTAAAAACCTGGATGGTATGAACAGGGACTAATGGGAATTCATTTCTGGTGTAGTGGACAATATAACTTAAAATGGTGGCCAGCCAACTTTTCATTCGTATAAAGACTGCTCTGTTGACCGTTCTATGAATACAATACAGTACTGTGCTCATGCTGTGAATTAATTTTTGCAATAAATGACAATTTTTTCTTTTCGTCCCAAACCCAAAGCATTGAACTAATTTCCATTTTGAACCCTTTCCTGTGATAAGCCCATGGTCCTAAATTGTTTTTTAATGTGGTTTTGATCCGTTTTAAGATTGAGTCTTGCTGATGGTTGACTGGTCTTCCCATTTAGTCTGTATAAAAAATTTGAAATTGTTTGTATTTGAAATTTTAATAAAGATTAAGTTGAGATGTCTAATTAAGCTGATGGTACTCTGGTCAGTATTGTAGTAAAGAAAACAGTAGTTTTAACGAATTATAGACGAAGCGTACCATTACCGAAGCGTACCAGGACGAAACGTACCATTTATGCGGTCGAAGCGTACCACTTTAAAAATTATATCGGGAAATTGCTTGAATATGAATACGTTTATGTTGCTGATGTTCATTAAGTATCCATAACTTGAATTTATTTCATATTTGATGTTTATGTACTTATTTGAAAACAGCCCTCGATTTTTGTAGAAAAAAAAAAAGACGCGGAACCTCACACGGCAACAGGATATAAACTATATACCGGGGAATGTCATTTAATTTCAAATTCAATTTTGTATATCATAAGTGTTTCATTATCATCCTACATTTATCTAAATGCATTCATGTTGTGTTAATATTTAACGAAAAATGCCAACGCAATATTATTATTTATCTTAAAGTTGCGAAACCATATACATACAAGCATGATGCTGAACCTTTTAATCATTAAGGCAATAATTATGTACAAACATCAAAAGCCGACTGTTAATTACTATTATCAAATCAATTATGATTGATTAAATGCTTTAATTAGCAATCATCATAGGTTAGTATCAGTATTACCAAAACCGCGAATCGTTAATGACATCGGTTTTTCTTTATCGGTTTTCACACATAAATTAAAAACATACCGACACAAATTACTCAAACAACAATTCGCATCATATAAAATGGTGTGCATAGAAATAGAATGCACTCATCATGTCGGACTATCCGTGTATCGACTGTTCTTTGAACATTACTGGACGGAGTCAATATACTTCAAAGAAAGCCAAATCCTTTAACCATATCCAACCCGTTTACACTATGTACAGTGCTTGTTAACACCTAGCTTTGCACAGAATCAAATTACGTCACAGGGTCATGGGGTTGGCGCGTGTCGAGTAGACAGTACACAACACATGGTCATGGGGTTGGCGCGTGTCGAGTAGACAGTACACAATTAAATCAGCAATATCTCACGTAGGCATTTGAGAAAGCACAACTTTTTGTTTGTTGATTTTTTTTTCTTTTAAAGACATCAGTTCCTTTTCAATTGCATACGGATACTACATTTGGATCCATAATGAATAAGAGACATGGATTTCTTAATGCCAAATTGCAGTTTTTCAAAATCATGCTGGTATGTTTAATATATTAATCCTATTCCGATATTGATTTAGGTACTTACATGCATGCATTTTCATAGTAACAACAAGATCCCGTATTGACTAAAAACGTCATAAACACAAAAAAAAAAAGAAGATTATCTGCATAATATGTAATCTGACATTATCGGCGGTATATCACTCGATTTTTCACTCAATGTCGTGCCTTTTATTATTATAATATTTCATGTTTTACAAAATATTATTCCATTCTGTCATATATCACCTTTAAATCAATTCAATTTAAATAACAAAACATAAAATATTAGCGCTAAATTACCTATTTTGAAAAGTGGTACGCTTCGACCAAAAATGGTACGCTTCGGTAATGGTACGTTTCAGTAATGGTACGCTTCGTCCATTACCCGTTTTAACCTGGTTGCTGTTTACATTCATTTGTCCATTTATTTATTTTATTGAAAGGGATAATGCCCAAGGAAAAGAATATTTCTAGCATTGAAACTTAGCATAAATGTATATATGGATAATGGAATAATGTTAAATTCCAAAATTTGTATTATTTTAAGTATTCCATCTTTCTGGAGCCATATTGCAGATTTAGATAGGTATATTTCACAACTAGTTGAATTTAATTCCATTGAGATTGCCCAAAGTATTCAGCTGGGATATAAATTCAACAAATGTGTGTGTTGCTTGAACAAACGTGTTACCTCTCCATCTGTACAGGATATGGTGTGACAACAGATGGATATACAACCTACATCAACGCATCCACGTGCACTCTGCGCTATAAACCGGAGCAGATGCCCATTATATTTGACCTCCCATTGCCTGATGGCCACACCAAAGATGAGCTTCAGCTGATACAGCCTCACAGACGTATCCGAGACCACAGCACTAACATCATGCTGGAGTCTTGATTTCTGTCCTTTGTTCACTAACCTCCTTTGTCATAAAAAATAATGTTTAGTTTCTCAGGCATCACTGCATTTGATTTTTAACCCTGCAGGGTTTAGTAAAACCTCCATTTTTATATGCCCGTCAAATGACAGGACACATTATGTTTTTTAACCCAGCAGGGTTAGTAAAACCTCCATTTTTATATGCCCGTCAAATGACAGGACGTATTATGGATTCACCTGTGGCGACTGGGTGGGTGGGCGGCATCTACTGATGATGTCTGCTGTCATACTCAAAGAAACATGAACCAATCTATACCAAACTTGGTCTCAGTGTACATGGGCACAATATTTGGCCAGGATTGATAGCCAACCCAGGGTTCGTACAGACTTGCTGACCTAAAATTCCATGATTTTTCCATGACTTTTCCATGATAAATTTCAATTTTCCATGATATCAAATTTCATCTGTTTAACAACACCAGTCCTTAATATGGTAAAGAAAAAACATATAAAAATGATTTCATTCATTTATTTAGTAGAATGCATTTAAATGAATTCTCTTTTAAGTTAATACTTAAATGCACTTTTAATTTTTTCGTCAATTTTTTCTATTTCCATCTTTTTGTCTTTGGCTGTCCTCCTTAAAGAGTTTGCTTGGGTAACAAATGAGACTTTTCCAGTCTCCTCTGCCTTGTCACTTAGCTTTTCACTAGCATTCATCAGATCTTTTACTTCCTCTTCCAGCTTTAGTTTTTTTCTCTTCAAGACTGTCACTTCATCATGCACTTTCTTTCTTTTTCCTAGTTCAGCTTCAGATTTTCTGCCTCTCTCTTTTGCTGTAAATATATTTCATACTTGTGCCTGGATGCCTTACAAGACTGCAGTAACTCTTTACTTAAGTCAACATTTTGAATGCCTCCTACTTTGTTCACATGGTCACAAATCAGTCTGTGAGCTATGATGCTTTCATGTTTCAGATTCTCAACCTCTACCTTTTTGTTGATACTGAACCCTCTCTCCACTGCCGCCTGTCCATGTGACATAGTTAATAGCAATTGTATCAATTCAAGCAATGCTTGGTACTTTGAATTTTGTGACATACATTCATAGAACAGTTCATCCACTGAAGACATGTTTTTATTAAAATCTTTGAATCTATCTGAACCATACTAGGAATTTCCTCCAAAAAGAAGGAGTACAAGTTAATCAAACCATCACAATCTTGTTCCTTAACCAGTGAGTTATTGAACAGAAGATGAAGCATCTTCTTGAAGTTTTCAACACATTTGTTTTTGTCAGATTGCATCTTTACTGGATTCAGACATGACAAGTACCTGACAAGTGAATAGCTGCATGGACATTTTGTGAGGAGCTTTTTCAATAATGCTATCAAAAAATCTTTGCCTTCATTTCTTATTTGTATTTTTTGTCTGTCACTTGGTTTGGCCTCTGAGATGCATTTAGTACATGAAAACCCCATGTCTATATCTGTGTAGTTTTGTGGTTTTCTTTATCTTTCACATCTATCTTAATGATCTGTTCATCACTTACTGCCAAGATTTCATCTTTGATAAACTTCTTCATCAAAGATCTGATCATTGTAACAAGGTCATCAAAGATAAAGCACACCATAGGTTTGTCTGTCTGATACTCTTCAAGAAAGGGTCTTAATTCAATGGCAATAAACCTGAAGAATTGCAGTTTGCTTTGAACAAAGGGTCTTGTACACAGCTTTTCACAACTTCAAAAGACTTATTCTTTGGATCAGGAAGTTTCTTGCTTTTTACAGCAGACACATACTTTACAATGTTATCCCAGATAAGCAGTGCTCTATCACATACTGGCACATTCTCTAACCACCGAGTATTAGCAAACTTAAGAGGCATTACAGAGCTGTCTGTTACAGTTTTAAAGTCTTCTCTTCTTACAGGGGAATCTTTGAACAAATAGTACAGACTGGACAAGAATGATCCTACATTCCACCCAGTAGCCTCTGCTCCAGCCTTGAAAGAGTTGTTGACCACATGTAAACCACATGAACCTGCAATATAAAATGAAAGCACAATTTAACCCTTATAATGCTGGTCTCGGCTTTAATTATACTTGAACACCAGTAAAAAGCAAGACCGCCTGGCAAGGCTCTTTACTAATGGCTACCCAATTTAGTATCACTGCAGCTAACAGTTGTTATCCTGATCAGCTAGCACATTACACCTACCATAAATAGGAGACGAAAATTTTCATCAAAATATTTTTAATATCACGATAGTATTTTATAGCTTTTCTAAACTTGATTAATACTATCATTAATTTTGAAGGAACTCATTGCACTTAATCAAAATGTTCATTTCAAATTTCTCTATAAATACAAACCTATATTCAGTATCTTAGTGTTGTAGTCTTGCTCAAGTTTCTGCTTGATGAGTTCATGAAATTTCCAATTGACATTGGGTCCATCCATGCTAATCTGTATCATATTGCTGACCTTAAGCCCACTCTCTAGTATCGATTTGGTGAAGTGGATTACCATGTCTGCACTTGTGGCATGCCCTAAAAAATAAAAACGTATCAATTCATAATCAAACAGGTTGAGTTAAACTTCAATTGCTGAGCATTACAATAGGCAAACATTTTCTTAGTTTCATGATTTAGTTTAATGAATATTCCCAGAAAAATACTAAATAGATTGCCAGCACCTAATTTTAAACACCACACAGCCACCACTGTACAAATCACTTCAAGCGATTATTTTTGTTGATAAAATCTTTTGCCATTGGTCCTTATGAATACAATATTACAAGTTAAAAAATAGTTCTGAGAAATTTAAAACTTTAACATCAGGTATAAATCAGGTTATAACAATTATATTTTAATAATGGGTTATGCTAAATTTAAAATACAAATATTTTTTTATACTTTCGAGGTATATGTACACACCAAGGAACTGGGATGTATAGTATCTCGTTTCAACTTTGTGGAGTTCCTCATCCCAGAATCGAAGAACTATGTCCATCTGTTTCTCCTGTAGCTTTTTATTAAGACTTTCATCAAACATAACAACAAATGGTCCCTTAACACTGTCTTTTATGGTCTTCGCAAAATACTCTGCCACACCATAAACAGACAAATAAGCAGCTTTATTTTCACTACAGGAAAAATTGCGGGCAATCTGACTGTCAGGAAACATTTTTTGAACAGTTTATCCACCCCAATGCAAGACCTGTATGACTGATGTGATGTGACAACTTTCAGTGTCCACAGTATTTCTGCTTTGATGGTATCTTCTTTAGATACAAATGACTGCAAAATTTTAGATGAAGTACTAGGCCCAAGACATGTATCTGCAGGGGGTGGGGGAATACTCAAATTTCCAATTCCATCACTTTTTTCCACAGGTTTAAAAAATGACTGCATAGACTGACACGATTTGACTGTTTTCTTTTGCTGTTCAGTGATCCCGATGTGCTTCGCACTTTTCATGTGGGACTTTAGTGCACTTTCGCCCATATTTGAGAGTTCGATCATTTTGTCACAAGAATTGCACAATGCCTTTCTATTATCCCCTTTGAAAGGTCTTAACCAGTCTTTATAGGCCGCCTGCGTCTCCCAGTTATGATTGTATCTTACACATTCCTATCATATGACTCATTTTACGGTGTTTTGAACACGAAACTAAGCCAAGGTCGCGAAAACGGAAGTAACCGAACCGGTGTCATAACAATTTGTACCCGTGAGAAAAATACAGCGTGTAACACAACTTAATCCCGATTTCAAACGCCATTGTCGTATAACGTAGACGCATATAGTTAAATAGTTCATTTTTATTTTAAGCGAATAATACTCTGCAAATTAAATAATTCAAGGATATTTATTAGAAATTCCATGATTATTTTGAGAAATTCCATGATAATTCCCTGATAAATTACCAAATTTCAGAATTCCCTGAGTTTTCCATGATTTCTTCAAAAAAAACGATTTTCCATGACTTTTCCAGGTCTGTACGAACCCTGCCAACCAGATTGTCCCAGACACTACGGAGTAATTTCCCTTGAATTGATGAAAAATTACTAAATTAACAGTGTCAATTGCGCTCTTGTTATCTTATTTTTGTTATCCAAACTAAGTCACAATGTCGTTGGCCATATTTGATAACCAGCCAAAATGACTACAACAATCTAGAGTTACGGCCCTTGCATTGAAAATTGCAAAGTAACAGTTGATTACCAGCTGAAATGTCAAACTTTTGTCACAATGTGTATTGTCACAGTAACTCAGTTGAGTTTGGAAACAGTCCAGAATGACACTCTAGAGTTACAACCCTTGCAGAATGAGTGTATTTTGCAATAACCAGTGCTCTTGTTTTTTGCCGTCATTCTGAAAAAAATATTTCCATGTCTGAAACAAAATTAACTTTGAGAGCCATTTAAACTATGCAGTGGAAAGTTTGTAAACTGCTTTCATGTTAAGAAGGATACTGTGGAAGCCTACCAGACTGTGGATTTGAAGGTTGTGGATTAGAAGCCCATTTGGGGCAAGAGTTTTCCATGACCTTTCAATGCACAAAGTACTTTTTCAACATTTGTCAAGGGACTAGTATAAAATGTAAGAACTTGTTTCCCAATTGGCATAAATAAATTAAATTTAATAAGTTTAAAATAAATTGTGCCTGCAAGGTATTTTGTGTTGTAATAACAGCTAGTATATAAATTTCTATCTGATGAATACTATAATAAACATTATTTTCTCAGGTATATTTCTTTCCTTTTTATTGTATTGTGATTTTTAGCTTGACTTTTTGAAGAATACGAAAACTATTGCAGTTATGCATGCGTTTTTCGGAGTCAGTTGTGGTGTTACAGCTTGGTTAAAGTTTTGCATGCAACAACTATCAAGTTTATTTCTCAGGAACCGTTAATGGTATCAACTTGAAAGTTTGTGAGTCAGACAACCAATTGGGTAGCTCTTGATTTGAATTTTTTTTCACCGAGTAAAACCCATACTCAGGGTTGGAAAATGTAATCCTTTTTGCCCTGTCCTAGGCATCTGACGTGTGTCCGGTGTCAAAAATTTTTTTTAAAAACAACATCCGCCCCTTAACTATTTGGTCCGACTTGAAAAATTCCCATTGATATTTTAACAAGACAAAAAACTTGTCTGGGTATTTTTTGCCCCCCCCCCCCCTCCCAAAAAGGGTGAGGCATATAGAATTTAAAATTTGGGCCCTTTCCGTCCTCCCGAAACTGTGACACGGGGTAACTCTGAAAGTTTTTGTGCTACAACTTTAAATACCCTGAATAAAATTACTCAGGATATAAACTTGCGCTCCTGGGTTTGGGCCCTTTTTTGGGAAAATGCAAGGGGGGGGGGCACCCCGGTCCCCCTGGATACTTTTCTTTTTTTTTTTTTTTCTCACCTACACATGTGTAAAGATAAGTTTTTTGGATCGATGAAGGGTCCGTTTTCCCCCGCCGTCTTTTGTCCATAATTAGTTTGCACTCGGGCATTTTCATTTTTTAAAGTAATAAATTTTCAAACTTTCTTGCCCAATTTATTTAAAAAAAATATCCAGCCCATTCGTTTAAATTTATATTGACCTATAAGGTGGCTAAAATTAAACTTTAGGTCAGGAGTTATGCCCCTTTAAAATAAAAAAAAAAGGCCAGTTTTTAGTTTTTTTTTGCACCTACATCTTCTTTTCCCTCAAGAAATAAACTGCAAACCCCTTTCCAAATGTTTTAAAAGCTAAAAATCTCTTGAAAAGGGTTTGTTTAGGGCTGGTTTCGGACAATTAGGCAATTTATGCCCCCTTTAATAAAAAAAAAAAATGCCAGTTTTCACTTTTTTTTGTATTCACATTTCATTTCTCAAATTTTTTTAACTTCAAACTCAAAGGCAATTTTTAATTACCATAATCTCCGGGCCAATTTTATTATAGCGAAACCACAAAAATCAGATTTAATACCCCTTTCAATTTTAAAAAATTTCCAAAATTTCCCTTTTTTTTTTGCCCTCTTGAAATTTTCTTTTTTTAAGCAATCATTTTAAGCTCAAAGAAAATGTTTATAGCTATACTCTTTTTTGGCCAATTTTGATAGTGGCTAAAAATCAGCTGATTAACTCAGGATTTTTCCCCATTTGTTATTTAAAAAAAAATTTTTAAACCCCCCAAAATTTTTTTTAAAACCAAAATTTCTTTCTAAACAAATCATTTTCAAATTTAAGGAACAATTTTTAATAGCCAAAATTCTTTTGGCCAATTTGACTGGGGTTTGTTTATCACCAAATTTAAGTCAGGATTTATCCCCCTTTTTAAAATGTTTAAATACGTGTTTAAAGCCATAATCTTTCAGTCAATTTGATTTAAAAAATTTTAAACCACGGGCCCCTTTTTGTATTTCAGGGAAAATTGAAATGATTTTCTTTTAAATTAGTATTCAAAAAACAAAGCAAAAATTAATTTAATTTGTACGGGGCAATTTTTTGGCATTTTTTTTCCCAGGGAGCGTCTTTAGGGCCATTTTGGCCCTCTTGTTGTTTTTTTTTTTTGTTTTTTTAGTGGGTTTTTTTTAACAATTTAAAGACCTTTGTTTTTTAAAAGCATTTTTGTCTATTTAATGTGCATACATTCAGTTTCTTGTCCTGCATTTTTCTCAAAATTTTCTTTTTTGGATTGGATGTAAATTTCCAAAAAATTGCAACAGCAGGGTTTCTTTGGGAAATTTCTTTAAATAAACAGTTTTAATGCCCTTTCCTTTAGAAACATAGATACCTACAGTTTCCTTTTTCCACCCCTCCCCCAAAACCCCTATCTTAAATTTGAAAAAAAAATTTTTTTGGATTGAGGGGTTCCATTTTCCTTGTCAGAAAGTTCAGTTTGAATGAATTATCAACAGTTTTAGGGCCCCTTTTTTAAATTTAAAGGTTTACCCAAATTCCCATTTGATCCCCCAAAAATACGTTCCATTGTAATAACAGAATTTTACTTTGAAACTTCAAAAATTTACTTCTATAAATTTTTTTAAAGTCAAATTTTAATTTCCTTTGGGAAAAAAATCACCTCAAAACTCTTTTTTAGCTCATTTGGAGCATAACAGCTGGGGGTTAGCTTTTTGTGATCGCCTTTTGTCCGACCCCCTTTGCATGCGTCGGGGTTAAACCCTTTTTCCCTTTTAAAAAACAACATCTCCTCTTTAATCGTAAAAAAGGGTTTTTGCCCAAAACCCCAGGAATCATCCTTTTTGTTTGCCCTTTTTTCAAATTTTTTTAAAATTTAATTTTGATTAGTTGAAAAATAGGTCACGGGAGCAAAAAAAATTTTTTAAAAATGCAAACTTGAAAATCATCTTCTCAAAACTGCAAGGCCAAGAGTTTAAGATATTTGGTTTTGGAAGCATTGTTTTAAAAAAACCTCAAAAAAATTTGTACAAATCATGACCCTGGAGTAAAAAATTGACCCCCCCCCCAGGGTCACTTTTTATAAATAGGCCTTTTAAATAAAAAAAAAATAAAAAAAAAATTTTCTTCTCAAAACCTAAAAGGAAACTGGAGCTTAGTATTTTTTGATGTGTAGAAATTTTTCTAGTAGATCCCTGTCAATTTTGGTTCAAATCATGCCCCGGGGGGTAAAAAATTGGGCCCCCCCCCCGGGGGGCCCTTTTTGCATAGGTTTATATTACATTTTGCATGGGCTTATACATGTTTTGGGAAAAAAAAAAAATCTTTCAAAAAACCCAAAAGGGGCCTGAGCTTAGTTTTTTTGGTGTGAAAGCATTATCAATGAATTTTCTCCCAAATTTTTTGGTTCAAATCATGACCCAGAGGTCACGGGTTTTAAATTTAACCCTTACATAAAAAAAAAAAACTAAAAAAAAACTTCTCAGAAACCAAAAGGGCCCAGGATTTAAAAGATATTTGTGTGTAACAAGCCTTATGAACATCTACCAGATTTGTTAAAATCAGGCCCGGGGAAAAATTGGGGCACCGCCCCGGGGGTTAAATTGTTTTTCCCATAGCCCTAAATAGGAAAATTTAAAAAAAATTTTCCCAAACCACAATTCGGGAAATTTTTAAGACATTGCCTGATGGACACTATAAAGGGTTTTTTCAAATCATAAAACCAGGGGGTTAAAAAAAAAATTTCCCCCCGGCCTCCTGGGCCACTTGATTTTACATAGACTTACATGGGAAAAAAAATTTTTAGCTCACCGAGCACGAAGTGCTAAAGGTGAGCTTTTGGATCACCCTTCGTCCGTGTGTCCGCCGTCGTGTGGGGGTGCTCCCCTTAAAAAATACGGGCCAAATTTTCCCAAAATAATTTGGTAAGATTTTTTCCGGGGTAAAACCTCTCCCAAATTTTGCAAAAATTTAAATTCCGACCCTTTAAAAAAACTTTGGCTGCCGGGGGCGGGCTTATTTCCCTTATATGAAAATTTAGAGAAACCTTTAAACAAAAACCCCTCTAAAACCACGGGGACAAATTTTTGTTTAAAACTTGGCGGGGGTGACCCTTTGGGTCAACCTTCAAAAAAATTTTCTTAAAAAAAATTGATCCATGTAAAACCCCCGGTTTTCCCCTTTGCAACAAAAAAAAAGAAAAAAAGAGCCCAATGGCCCAAAATCGCTCCCCTGAAAAAAAAAGGTTTACCCAAGGAACATCTGTCCCAAATTTTTTTTAAAAATATCCAGTAGTTTTAAAAGAGGATTTTTAAATTTTTACATTTTTTTTTTTTTTTTTCCCATGGCAACCAGGTTCTACAAAAAACAAGTTTATTTTAGCAATTTTTTTTGAAGGTTGACCCAAGGATCCCCCCCTCCAATTTTAATCAAATTCTTTCCAGGTTTCAGAGGAGATGTTAAAAGGGTTTTTCTCTAAAACAAATAAGGCAAAAAAGCCCCCCCCTGGCGGCCATGTTTTTTAGGGATCGGAAAAAATTTTTTAAGCAATTTTGGAAGAGGTGCCCCAAAGGGAAAACATCTGTCCCAAAATTTATTTTGAAATCGGGCCAGTTTTTTAAAAGGGGGAAGATTTTTTTAAATTTTTAAAATTATTTTTTTTTTTTTGTACCCATGGCAACCGAGTTCACTGGATCAATTTTTAATTTGGGCAACTTTTGGAAGCCTCCCCCAAGGAACTTCCCCTCCAAAATTTTCATTAAATTCGTCCAGCGGTTTCAGGGGAGATTTCTTTTAAAAAACAAATTGTTAAACGACGGACGACGCACGACGACACCCGGGACAAAGGGGCCCGATCACAAAAGCCCCCCCTTTGAGCATTTTGTGCTCGGGTAGCTAAAAATAAAACCCAAAAAAAAATCACCCCTTTCCAAAACTACCCGGCCCCAGATTTCAAAAAAATTTTGGGGGTACAGATGCCCTTTGGGGCCCCAACCCTCTCCCAAAAGGGTTCAAAAAAAAAACCCCAAACCGTAAAAAACAGGGCCCCCGCCAGGGCGGGGTTTAAATTTCCCTTTAAATTTATAAGGAAAACTTTAATCAACTTTTCCCCTTTCGAAACCACGGGAAAAGAATTTGATTAAATTTTGGCAGGGATGATCCTTTGGTAAACCCTTCACAAAAATTGCTAAAAAAAAACTTATCCATGAAAACTCGGTTGCCATGGCAACAAAAAAAAAAAAAATGAAAACTTTAAAAAAATCATTTTCCCCCCAAACCAACGGCCCCTATTTTAAAAAAAAGGGTACAAAATTTCCCTTTGGGGGTCAACCCCCCCCAAAGTTCTAAAATTTTTCCCGATCTGTAAAAAAACAGGCCCGCCGGGGGCGGGGCTTATTTTGCCTTATAGAAAATTGAAAAAACCTTTTAAACGACATCTTCCAAAAAACCGCGGGGACGAATTTAATGAAACTTGCAGAATGTTCCTTGGGTGAGGCTCTACAAAATTTGTAAAATAAATTTGTCCATGTAAAAAGGGGGGGTTTGGAAAAGGGCTAAAAAGAAGAAAAAAAAATATCTTCTTAAAAAATACTGGGCCGGGTTTTTAAAAAATAAATTGGTACAGAGTTCCTTGGGCAACCTCAAAAAAAAGGGTTGCTAAAATTTTTTCCATCCTTTAAAAAAACAGGGCCCGCCAGGGGGGGGGCTTTTTGCCCTTTTGGGTATATGGAAAAAATTTTAAACAACATCCCCCTCTGAAACCCGGACAAATTTGTTTTAAATTTGGGCGGGTTGATTTTGGGGTCAACCTTCCCAAATTTGTTGCAAATAAAATTTGGGATTCTTTTGAACTCTGGTTCCCTTTGGGAATTAAAAGAAAAATTTATTGAAATTTTTAAAAATAAATCTTTCAAAAATTACGGCCGTTTTTAAAAATTTGTTTTGGGGTTAAATTTTTTTGGGTAAATAAAATTTGTTTTTAAAATTTGTTGAAAAAAAAAGGGGAGGGGGGGGTTTTGGGTTTTTTAAAAGGAAATTTTAATAATTAAAAGGTTTAAAAATGAAAATTTTGTTTTAAAATTGAAAAAAATGATTTTGGGTAAACCTTCACAAAAGTTCCTAAAATAAATTTGTTCCATATAAACCCCGGTTTCCCAAAGGCAACAAAAAGAAAAAAAAAAAAGAAAATTTTAAAAAAATCATCTTCTTAAAAACAAATTTTGGCCCCAATTTAAAAAAAAATTTGGGAAAACAAATTTTTTCCCTTTGGGGGTAAACCCTCTACCAAAGTTGCAAAAAATTTTTCCCGACCCAAAAAAAAAAAAAACAGGGCCGCAAGGGGCGGGGCTTATTCCCTTTTTAAATAAAAATTAGGGAAAATTTTTCAGGGATCATCCCCTTTTAAAAACTACTGGCCAGTTTTTAAAAATGTTTTAATACAGACTAAAGGTTCCTTGGTAACCTTTTACTATGACGAACCGGGGCCAAATCGGGCCCTCTTTTAAATATATCCTTGTCAAAACCATAAAAATTCTTTGGGTTTAGTTTTTGGGGTTATAAAAACACCCCAGCAAGCATCAAAATATCGGACCTATATGGGGACCAATATTGTTTTGTATATCGCCCAAATAGGGTTTTCAATATCAGGGCAAAAACTTTTTTTTTTGCAAAGTAAAATGCTATATCGGCCCGATATTTTTTTTTAAAAAACAATCCGACATTGGACCGAAAAAGGGGACCAATAAAAATTTCCCTAAAAAGGGGGGGGATATCAAATACCTATTTTAAAAACCGAAAAGGGGTTTTTGCCTTGATTGGACCTACATACTTTTTCCCAAACCAAAGGGCCCCTTACATAATGAAATTGTGAATTTGGTTGAAAAAATTTAACCAAAGGACAATTTTTTGCTAAAAAATAATTTGGAACTTTGTTTTCAAATCTTTGGGCAACGGGTTTTTTAAAAGTTAAATTAAATCTTTTAAAAAAATTTAAGACTCCGTGACTTTTAAAAGCAAAAAAAAAATAATTGAAAAAAAACAATCATGACTTGTGTAAAGGAAATTTTTAAAAGTAAATGATAGAACAAAATATATACAAAACATCTGTAATCGAAAATTTTTAATTAATAAAAAACCAGTTATAACCCATTTAGTGAATAAAAAGTCTTTCAAATGGGCCTTTTTTTCCCAGTATGCCTCATTTTGCACATATCCCCTACAAATTTTGGGAAAAAAAAACCCCCTTTATTCCACAAAGAGCTAGGTATCTTTGTTAAATATTTTGTGGATCCCAAAAAACACACAAAAAAATCATAAAAAGTCACTTTCAGATAATTAGGTTTGTACCCCACTGTAATCACCATTTTCGGAAAATTTTGGGGGTTCGGGAAAGTCAAAAGTGAATGTTCTTCTACTAATGCCCCTTTCCCGGGTTTTTGGGGCCCCTCTTAAGCCAGTCCTTCAAGGCATCCTCACCTTCTGCGGGGGTTTTTGTTGATTCTTTTTTTCTGTCCACTTTCGTTCAGGACACAAACAAAAGGGGTTTGATAAAAACCCCAATTCCAAAAAATTAGCTGCATCAAACGACATACAACATTTTTAATAATTTTTTTTCCAAAGAAAAAGAATTTTTTTTAAAAATTTTCTTTTAAACCCCGAGTAGTAAATTGGTATAAAAATTTAAATTGGGTTTAGCAGTTTAAAAATTTTGCTTTAAATTTTATAATTAAAAAAGCTATAGGATTGTAAAAGCTCAGACACCTCTTAACAATGCAAGGGTTTGGTTTTTTTAAAATACATGTTTGCTGACATGTGATATTTTTCTTGAATTGACAATTTTTTTAAAATTTTGGGTTAAAAAAAAAAAATCAACTTACTGTATGAACGTTTTCAAAACCCAATTTTTCCCTCTTCTTTCCCTAAAGGGCCCTAACTCCTAGCGCTTTGCTTGAAAATGTTTTCTTTCGGCAGGCTTTTTTTCAATCCCGTTTTGAATTTTTTGTCCCCACGCCTGAAAGGGTGAAAAAAAGTAAACTAAATTCGTAAAATATACAAAAAAAACCTGGCACCGGGCTTATAACCCAAATTCTGCCCCTTATAAAGGGGGCGTCCCCTGGTTTTACGCACAAAAACCCCACGTCGTAAAAATTCATTTTAAAAAATCGAAATTTAAAAACGCTAAAAAAAACATCCCCTTCCGGGGAAAGGGCATATTTTTGCCCCGAAAATTAGATACAGAGATTTTTATTTTAAACCCGGATTTACCTAGAACAAAATTACAAAAATCATATCTATAAGCACAAACACAAATTTTAACATTAAGGTAAAAATTTTTTAAACCGGTACATATTTCCCTTTGTCACTAAACTTTCCCCCCTTTTTTCATGTTTTTTTCTAATAGAAATTAAAAAAATACATTCAAAAACCCAAAACCTGTTAACTCTTTTGGTTTTACCCAAAACTGAGTCGGAAAAGGGGCAATGTTTTTTAACATCTGCATGAAGGCTTAGAAAATTAATTAAATTTCTTTCTGCCATAAATTCATGAAAAAGTAAAACGAACCCTAGGTAGCAACAACTTTATGTAACATGAACAATGTAAAAAATTAACTTTTATTTTAAATTTACTACAAAAAAAATTTTTAAAATTTTACAACTTACTTAAAAAAAAATTTTTTAAAAAATTTTAAAAAAACCGAAACATTTTTATTTTTTCTTATGAAATTACGTATATGATTCCCCCCTTAAAATTTGGTTAAAATATTCCGTTTTTGTATTTAAATTGCCAAAATTAAAGGGCCCCTGAAAAAAAAAAAAAAAAAAAAACATGGTTTCCAAATTTTTTTAAATTTTTGGGCTCCCTTTTGGTTTTCCAAAAAAATCATGCGCTAAAGGCACGGGAGTTGTGTGTGTCCCAATTTAAAAGCAAGATCCGGGGGGGGGCTCTCAAGCTTTAGGTTTAAAATTTTTTTTTTCGTCTCCAGTTTTCCCTTTTTTTTCCCTTTTTTATATAGTGTCTCTTTATAAAATATTTCTGTCCCCAAATTTTTTCCCCTTTATCTCAGTAAACTCTATCTCATCCGCGTTTCCCTTTCCCCGCTTTTCCAAAGTAACTACGCATTTTTGTCATTGTCTTCTCTCATTACCCTTTTTTTTTTCGCCCCAAAAACAAAATAAAGGTAGACAAATGGGAAAAAGAAAAAAATGAAGGTTTTAACTAGTAAAGAAATGCAAGACTAAAAAGAGGAAAGACTTTGAAAAGGGTATTTTTAAAAGGGGGGGAAATACAGTGAATGTAGTTTTTAGTTGAAAAAGATAGAGATACCCCGGAGAGGGGAAAGGGGAACCCCATAGAGAAAGGGTATTTAAGAGGGAAAAGTATAGACTATATGAAAAAAAAAAAATAAAGGGTTTTACAGTAAAGAAATCCCAAGAGCTAAAAAAGGGGAAAGAGACTTTGAAAAAAGGGGAGTACTTAAGAGCGGATACATTTAATGTACTTTTAGTTGAAGAAAAGGGGCCGGAGAGGGGAAAGAGGAGACCATGAAAAGGGGAAATTAAGATGGAATAAAAAAAAGAAAAATTTTAAGGAAAAAACGTGAAAGAGAGCCCACCCCAAATCATCCCGTAATTGAGACCCAAACCGTACAAGGGAAAAAGGCCGACGATTTTCGCCCCCCCGGCGAACTTTAAAAGTGTAGGGTCTGCATTGGCAAACTTACTTGGCCCGACAACCGTCCAAAAAATCCACATTTTAAATACTCTCCCTTGTAAAAACTTTCAAAGGGGTTTTTAAAATTTGGGGTTTCAATTTAGATTTAAGCTTTTCGAAAATAAAACTGTATTTCTTAAATTTTTAAAATTTTTTCACTAAAATATTTTTACATACTAAGTTTTAATTTTAAACCTTCCGAAGCTCAACAAAATAAAAAAAAAAAAACCTCATTTTTTTTAAAAAACAGACTTTTTAGAAATTTAAAATTTTTTCAAAAAAGGGGAGCGTTTTTTTAACAAACCCAAAGGACATGTTATAGGTTTTTTTAAAATGGGTTTAAAAAAAGGGCCCAAAGTTGGCCCAGGGTAACGACTCGGTCTACAACCCTCTCATATCACTCCACGGGGGTTCGTAGTTTTCGGAGTGAAAAATTTAGTGCTAAAATTATAATACCAACTATTAATTTTATTAACTTTAAAACTTAAAAACATAATCATTTCTCCCTTTTAAATTTATTGGCTTCTATTTTTTATCTTTTTAAAAAAAGGACCACTTTTAATCTTTTAAAGCTTTTAAATTCAAGTTTTCAAAATCCATTCAAAGTTGTTTTTTTAAACAAAAAGGGTTTGAGAAAACCCTAAAAGGTTAAATTTTTCAACCCCGGGGGCGTAACTATATTTTTATAATCGCAATTTTTTGGGGCCTGTAAACATTTTTCCCGGGTCCCCCAAAATTTTTTTGGTTTAAATAATTTATCACAAGGGTCAGTAAAAAGAACGCTTAAAAAACACGCGACATTTTTCATTTTTTCTTTTTTTCCCCAAACTTTAGAATTTCATGACCCCCGTTTTTTTGGAAAAAAAAAGTACAAACAAACAGTATTTTTTAAAAAATTTTATTTCTTTCTGATGAAAAAAACATTGATTTTTTTTCTAAATTTTTTTTTCCATAAAAATATTTTTTTGGGTTTTCAGTCCATATACCGGGAATTTTAAACCAAAAGCATTATTTAAAAAAATACGCCCCCTTTTTATCATATTTCATTATGTTTTAACATTTTTTGTATGTATTTTATCATTTTTTTTTTTTTTTTTTTTTTTTTTTTTTTTAAAATTTTTTTTTTTTTTTTTTTCCCTTTTAACGTAACAAAGGGGTTTTTTTTTTTTTTTTTTTTTTTTTTCCCTACGGCGTTCCGGGGCATTTTCCCCCGGGAAGCATCCCAAAAGACCCACCCTAGCCAGGGCGTATACCGATTTTTGGTCCACCCACGCCATTGTATATTCTTAACAAACGGAGACAAAGGTAAACAACCCCTCAATTGGCCCCTTTAATATTTTAAAAATTGGGGATAAGAAGGGGTAACAAAATAAAACTCAACAGTTTTTTAAAAAAAAAAAAAATACAAGATTGTGTATCATAAAAAACATTAGTCCGATACCCAAAACAAAACCCAATTTTATTTCTTTTTTTTTTTTAATTTAGGAGGGTAATAAAATTTTTAAGAAGTGACTGTCGCGAAAACCCATGACATAACAAAAAAACACAAAAAAAAAATTTGCCTTATGCTAACATACATCAAGAATAAAATTTTAAAAATCAAAGGGGAATTTAAGGCCCGGGTTTTTAAAATGGTCTTTTGGGTTTTTTAAAACTTTTAAAATGGCCCTTACCCCGGTTTAAGATACCAAACATCTGAAAAAATTCAAAACCAAAGAGCATGGGGCAGGGGAAATGCAGCCCAAAATCAAAACGAGGCTAATATTTGTTTTTTTTTTAGAAATTTTTTTTTTAATTTTTAAAATTTTTATTTTTAAATTAAACAAAGAATTAAATCAAAAAAAAATTTTAAAAAGATTAGCACATTTATCTTCCAACTTAAAAAATATAAAATTGTTCCCTATTTACTTTTTGAACCTAAAACCCCAAAAGGAAGTTCCACCTTTGGAAAGTAAATTTTTGATACCCAGGCCCGATATAGGACCGAATGGGGAAAAACGATCAAAATTTTAAAAAAGAAAAATCCTTTTTTTTTTTACACTTGCACAACAAGAAATTTTATTGGTTTGAAATTAACTTTTGGGGTTTCATGAAAAAAAATTTACTCTATGCACGGGTTTCTGAAATTTGGGAATATGGGGCTTTAAATGGGCCCCCGAGGTCCAAACTGATATCATTGAAACTGAATGGGCACAAAAATACCCATGCTTGCTGGGATGCCCTTTTGGCCTAACCAAGTTTAAAATCAGGGCCGGGGGTAAAAAATAAACCAACGCTGGGGTTAACATTTTTTTTTTTGACCCCCCATTAAACTTTTTTTTTTTAAAAATAAGTTTTATAGCTTTTTTCTTCTGCTTGGTTTTTTGTTTTCCCATATGACTATTTGTAAAAGGCAATGAAAAAAATTTTTCTCATGACAATTCGGGGCCTTAATTTTTTGCCCTCTTGCCAAAATTGATACAGTAAATTTAAACCCGGGTAAAAAATGAACCCCTGGGGGATAAATTTAATTTTCCCTTTAAAAAAGGTATACTCAAAATAAAAAAATTTTAAATTTATTTTTTCAATAAAGCTACTTATAATTTTTTATTTCTTTTGCACAGATAGCCCACATTATGGCTGTCTCCCATAATGGTTTGAATAAATTTTGACCCTCTAAAAAAATGAAACCCCTATAGTTTGGGTTTAGTTTCCCAAAAAAGCTTTAAAAACAGAAAAAAAATCTCCTATGAAGCATTAGGCAAATTGATTTTTTTTTTAAAACAAAAATTTGTCACCTCATGGCTGCCTAAAATTATTCCTGAATAAAGTTGATCCCATGGGGAAAATTTGAGGCTCCCGGATATGTCTAATTTAAAAATTTCTTTGTACCCGGGAAAATTTAAATCTGGGGCTCGGAAGTAGTATTTAAAATGGTTTTAAATGGAACCCCTACCTCCCTTAACATAGGCAAAAAACATTTATCCACCAGTGTTTGACATGCTATGATGCAAACAAAATAAAATGTGGTGCTTTTTTCCTTTACCCCAAATGTGCGTTTGCCCTTTTTTTTATGCTGCCCAAAAGCCGTTATATGTGCTACTGTTTTCTTTTAACATGGTTTCAAAAAACGAAATATTTTAACATATCAAGTTATATGATTTCCTTTTTCGTTGTTTTGTTTTTAAAAAAAGGTTTACAAAATGTTTTAAAAAATTGTAAACAACTTCAAGAACCTTATAGGGATTTTAAAAAACCTCGTTAAATAAATTTTTCGAACTTTTTATATGGTTTTCCCAGACACCCTTTAATGATGTTAAAAACATCATTTTTGATGTTAAAAAACACCCATTATATAATTTTCAAAAACTTTATAGGGTATTCAGACATAAATTATAGATTTCAAAATTACTGTTATATGGTTTTCAACTATTATAGATTTTAAAAACTTCGTTAAAAGATTTTCAATACTGAAAATTTGGAAATTAGACACATTATAGGGATTTCAAAATTCTGTTCAAGATTTTAAAACATGTTATATGATGTTCAGTGTTCAGACCTTTAAAGTTCAAATACTCCCAAAAATGATGTTAAACCCATCGATAAATTTTTTGGGGGCCCAAGATTTGGAAAATTTTAAATTTTAATTAAAAGAGACTTCATTTTGGGGTTTTAAATGTGGGGAAATGTTGTTAAACTCCCATTTTTTAAAATTTAAAAAAAACCACCTACGGGAAAGGGGCCCAATTAAGGCAATGAAATTTAAATAAATTTTTAAATTCAACAAATTGAAAAAATTCAATATAATCAAAAAAATTTAATTGAAGAAAAATTTAAAATCATGAAAAACAAGAAACGGTTTTGGGTATGCAACACATGAATCCCCAAACCGGGTTTCCCCCATTACTCAATATGGTTTTAAAAAAATACTTTTTAAAAAATTAAATGAACAAGTCTTCAAAATAATCTCAGACATACAAAAAGTAATGCAACAAAATTGATCAATAAAACCCGTCGCCGGTGACGAACCCACCACATCCGGTTTGGGGAACCCGCTAAAGCGAGGCCGGGGGCCCCCTTCCTCCCCGTAGGGGAGACAAACCCCGGCCCCGTTCCCCCCCCTTTTTCACAGCGCCCCCTTTGGGCCTTTCGCCGCTAAAAGAAATTTACAAAATTTAAACACGCCAGTGGGGGAGCCACCCCAGGGGGCTGGCCCGGGGGGAAACCCGTCTCCCACGGGGCCGGGGGCCCCCTTTTCCTCCCGTACGGGAGACTCCCCCGCTCCCCCCTTTTTTGGCAAAAGCCGGCCTTCCCTTCGCCTCCCCCGTAGGGGAGGCGAAACCGCGCCCTCACGGGGCCCTTTCCCGGGCGCTCGCCTCCCCCCAGGGGAACCGAAACGGGAGGCTAAAAACCGCTCTCCCTCCCCGCCGGGGCCCGGGCCTGCCCCCGCCCCCCCAAAAAACGGGGGGTTAGACCCTCCCACCCTCAGCGACCTATTTGGCTCCTAGCCTCGAGCACGGGCACTTACGGAAAAGGGAGGTTTAAGACGGGTTCTCCCTCCCCGCCGGGGCCGGGCCTTCCCCTTCCCCCTCCCCTAGGGGGAGGCGAGACCCCCTTTCCCAAAAGCGAGGCTTCCCGCCGCTCGCCCCCGGCCCCAAACCGAAAAGGGGAAAGGCAAGACCCGCCCTCCCTCCCCGCAAGGGCCCGGTTTCCCCTTGGCCTTGCCTCCCCGTACGGGCTTTGGACCCGCGTCTAAACGGGGCCAACCCCCAACCGCCTTCCCCCGGGCGGGGCCCGGGGGGCCCGTTTGGCCTCCCCGTGGGGGAAAGGGGGCCCCCCGCTCGTTTCCCCAAAGGGCCCCCCCTTCGGGCACTCCCCCCGTACGAACGGGAGGCTAAAAAAGCTGTCCCTCCCCGACGGGGCCGGGGCCCTTTCCCTTCCCTCCCCGTAGGGGAAAGGCGGACCGCGCGGTCCCCCCCCTTTCACACCCCCCTTTCCGTTCGCCGTTACTAGTATGAAACAGAAAAATCAAACGTCCCCGGGGGACGAACCAGCCGGGCCAGCGAAGGGGCGGGCTGGGCGAGTCCGCCCTCAGCGGGGCCCGGGTGGCCGCTTCCGCGTTAAAGCGGTCTAGCCTCCCGAAACGGACCGCACGGGGGGCTAATCGCTCTCCCCCCTCGAAAGGGCCGGCCCTTTCCCTTCCTTTGCCTCCCCTACGGGACCCGGGGCCCCGCCCCTCAGCACTTTTACCGCTCCTCCCTTCCCCAGGGCACGGTACGGGGGCAGAAAACTCCCCCCTCTCGACGGCCCGGCCTTTTCCTTGCCTCCCCGTACGGAGGTTTGGAAAACCGCGCTGCCCCCCCCTTTCACATGCCCCCTTGCCTTTCCCCCCCAAACATAATGTACCAAAACCCAAACTTTCCCCGGGACGAAGCCACCAGCGGGCGGGCTGGGGGAACCGTGCTCTCACGAGGCCGGCGGCCCCTTCCCCCCCCCCCGTACGGGGCGTACGGGAGGCTAAAACCGCTCCCCCCCCTCTCCCCCAAAGGCCCGGGGCCTGCCCCCGCCTCTCCCCTCAGCGGGGGTTTAACCCGCTCCTCCCCTTTCCCCGCCCCGGCAGGGTAGGGGAAAAGGCAAAAACGCCTCCCTCCCCGGCAGAGGCCGGCCTGCCCCTCCCCCCCCCCTTCCGGGGGGCTCCCCGCTCCTTCCCTTTCCCGGGCCCGGCAGGGTACGGGGGGCAAGACCCCGCCCCCCCTCTCGAAGGGGCCCGGCCTGGCCCTCCCTCCCCGTACGGGGGGCTAGCCCCTTCCCCTCCCCTCAGCGGGGCTTACCGCCCTTGCCTTCCCCGCACGGAAAGGGAGGGGGCTGAGCCGCTCCCCCCCCCTCCCCAAAAGGCCGGCCTTCCCTTCGCCCCCCCTTTGGGGAGGCTGGCCGCGCGGGCCCCGCCCCCCTCGCATGCCCCCCTTGCCGTCCGCCCCTACTATTTAAGAACACGGAAAAAACGGGGGCCCCCCTCGCCTCCCGGCACGGACCGACGGGGGGCTAAACCGCTCTCCCTCTCGCAAGACCCGGGCCTTTTCCCTTGCCTTGCCCCCGTACGGGAGCGTGGACCGCGCCCTCAGCGAGGCCAAACCGCCACTCGCCACCCCGGGCGGGGCCCGGGTGGCCTTTTGCCTCCCCTAGGGGAGCGGGGCCCGCTCGCTCGCCAACGGCCCCCTTCGGGCACTGCCCGTACGAAGGGAAAGGCTAGAAAGCTTCCCCCCTCGACGGGGCCCGGGCCTTTCCTTGCCTCCCCGTACGGGGGGCTGGACCGCGCGCCCCGCCCCTCTCGCAGTGCTCCCTTCCCCTTCCGCCCCTACAAAATTACAGCGGATCAAACGTCCCCGGGATAGCCCCAGGGGGCGGGCTGGGGGAACCGTGCCCCTCACGAGGCCGGCCCCCCCCTTGCCCCCCCCGAAACGGGAGGTTTAAAACCCCGCTCTCCCCTCTCGCCGGGGGCCGGCCTTCCCTTCCTCCCCGAAAGGGAAAAACGGGACCGCCCCTCAACGCCCCCAAACTCCCGGGTCGCCCCCCCGGCACGCACGGTAGGGGAGGCTAACCGCTCTTCCCCCCCCCTCGCCGGGGCCCCACCCCCCCCTCCCCGTAGGGGGGCCCTTTGGACCGCACTCTCAGCGGGGCTTCCCGGGCCGTTTCCGCCCCCCCCCCGGCCCCTGCCCTTACGGGGAGGGGGAACCGCTCCCCCCTCGCCGGGCCCGGGCCTTTCCCTTGCCCCCCCGTACGGGGGCCCGGGACCGCGCGGGTTCCCCCCCCTTTCCCGCAGGGGCTCCCTTGCCTCCCCCGCCCCTACACAAATTTTCCCTGCAGATCAAACGTCCCCGGTGACGAACCAGCCACCCGCCAGCCAGCGAAAGGCTGGGCTCGGGGAAAACCGCGCCCCCTCCGCGGGGGCCGGTAACCGTTTGCCTCCCCCACTGGAGCGTCCCCGCTCGCTCTCCAAGGGCCCCCTTTCCCGGGCACGGCACGGTACGGGGGGCTAGACCCTCTCCCCTCCCCGGGGCCCGGGCCCTTTCCCCTTCGCCTCCCCGTACGGGGGGCGTGGACCGCGTTCCACGATGTGTTCCCGCTCCAGGGGAGGCTAACCGCTCTCCCCCCCCCCCCCGAGGCCGCCTTCCCTCGCCCCCCCCCCGTTGCTTTTCTTTTTCAAATGTTTTGTTAATAAGATCACGGAGAACGAGAATTTTCAACCTTGACTAAAATGGGACAAAACCCCAAATTTCATTTTTCCCTAGCAAAACCCCGAAATAATATACCTATATACTCCACAGAAATGAATAGCAATAAAAAAAAGGGTTAAACTAAACGGGAAACACGGCCACGTTTTTATCATGCCTTTTGGTTTCAAAAATTTGGGATAATTGCAAAAAATATACTTTTATCAAAATTTGGAAATCCTTCCCCCAGTTATGAGGGAGAAAATAGAAAAATTTTTCCCCCCCCCCCCCCCCGAAAACCCTCAGATCGCCCCAACGAAAATTCTACCCCCAAATTTTTCCCGGGGGGACCCATCCCCCGGACCCCCCAACAAAGTCTGCGTATCCCGAATTAGCCCCAGGCACCCCCTTTTAAAAATTTAATCGCAAAAATAAAACAAAGCGGCCCCTGTGGTATCACCCGCAAAACTATTTCTTTTTTGGGAAAAAGGGAAATAAAGGGAAAGGGAAGATGATGAAAAGGGGTGAAAGGGAGGTTTTAATTTGTTCAACTTTGAAGTAAAGTAACATTTTAAAAAACTTTTTTGAAAAAACCCCAAAAATTTTTAAAAAAAATTTTTTAACCAAACCCCAAATTTTTTCTGTTCAAATATTTATACGAAAAGGCCTAGCCTAATATCGTATTAGGGGACTCCCAAGGGCAAACCAGAACCCCCGATTTCGCAAGCGCGAACAACCATAATGGTTTGGGGAAAAATAATAAAAAAAAAAAAACTTTTTAAAAACTCGAAAAATGAAAAAAAATTCGCATTTAAAGACATAAAGGGGGGTATGCTTATAAAAAAAGAAACAAGAAAAAAATTTAACACTTTCAACCAAAAAATGGTAAATTTTGCATCCAAGTTAAAATGTTTTGTTTTTTTTTTTTTTTGGGCTCATGAATGTGTACGAGGAAAATAAATAAAGGCTGAATACACGTAATGTTATTTTGTTTTTTTTTAAAAAAAGGGGGTTGGGGGCACTGTCCTTTTTGTTTTTCTTTATAAATGTTGAAATAAAGAAGGGCCCAAACTTTGTAACCCCGTAAAATTCTCGAGTGCCCAAACTGCCCCCTCTAAGTTTTAATTGGGAAAAAGAAACAAAAAAAAAATTTTAACGGGCCCCAAAAACCACCCCCCCCCCCCCCCCCCCTCGTTTCCCGGGTTTCCATATTTTTTTCTAGGCTAAAAAAATTCCCCTTGTTTTACATCATATTTAGTGTTGTCAAGGAAACCCCAAAGGGGGCCCCCTATTCTGAACCCCCCCCGCATAACCCCCTGACCACCAACTCCTATTGTCTTATGGCCCCCTGCTGTTAATGTGTGGGTTAATCCAACGGCATCGTCCATGTATGTGGAAAACATGTGTTTTTAGGGTATTGCATATGGTTCACTGATGAAGAAATTTGAAAGTCGTCTACCGAGCGACCCAACAACTGGGAAAAAGGGGCAATTAAAAAAAAGTTTGAATCATTTAACAACATAAACTATTCTAGACAAATGCCGTTTAAGTAATAAAATTAAAAAAAATTAAGCATAAAATTACCCAAACTAAGCGGACAATAAAAGGGAACTACATCGAAACAATTTCCCCAAAGCCAAAAGGGAAATTTAAATTTAAAAAAAAAACAAAAAAACTTTTTAAACCCAAAACTTTTTTAAACAAATTTTTTTTAATTCATTTTTCTTTTTACATGTATAAAGTTTTAAAAAATTTTGCAAACCCATATGCTTTTTAAATTTAAATCAAATGGTTTTTTTTTCAAAATGCACCAGTTTTTAAAACTTTTTTAAAATATAACTTTTTTTTTAAAAAAACTAACCCCAAAATATTTTTCCTTAAGGTTTATAAAAACAGTTGGCCGAAACATCTCATGTTCCATTTTTAGCTCACCGGGTCAAAGCCGGGAGCAAATTGTGATCCCGTGACCCTTCCGTCGGGGCTTTGGGCAAAAAATTTTTAGTGTTTACACCATCACCTTTTTTTCTTGAAAAATAAACTTCAAATTAAGAAAAAGGTTTTATAAACCAAAAAACTCGTTTTAGTTCGATTAGGGCTGAATCCCCCAATTGGGTAAAGGGGCTTTTCCCCTTTTAAAATATTAAAAAAAATCCCATTTTCACGTTTTTTCCCCTAGCATCGCATTTTTTGAAAAACATTTTCAAATTTTAGGCCAAAGTTTTATGACCATAATGTCCGATGGGATTTTCGTTTATGGCTGAAAACCGTCAATTGGGGAAAGGGTTTTATGCCCCTTTTAAAAATTAAAAAAATCCCATATTTAAAATTTTTGTTTCCCACTCTAGCATCTGCATCTTTTGAGCAATCATCTTCAAACTTTATGACAATGCTTATGACCAAAAGGGTCCCCCATTCGTTTTCTTCTTTAAAATGGGTTTAAGCCCCCCCCCCCTTAAAAAATGAAAAACCGGGGGGAAACCCCCCCTTTGAAAAAAAAATTTAAAAAAAAAACCAAAATTTTTCACTTGTTTACACTCTACACTTCATCTTTTACCCATCATCTTCAAACTTTATGGCAATGCTTATGACCAAAAAGCCCTCATTAATTTCAAAATATGGCTGATATGGGTCAATTAGGCCCGGAGTTAACCCCCTTTTGATATAAAAAAAATCCCAAATTTTTCCACTTTGTTTACACTCAAAAGCATTTTCATTTTTTGGGACAATCATCTTCAAACTTTATGGCAATACTTATACCATAATGTCTCGTTTTGAGTTCGATTAAAGCTGAATTTTTTTAAATTATCGGGGATTTTTTATGCCCCTTTTAAATAAAAAAAAAACGTCAGTTTTCCCATTTTTGATTACCTCAAAGCATTTTTTTTTTTTTAGAAATTTCTTTTTAAAAATTTTAAGAAAAATTTTTTTTATGCCCAAAATTTTCGAAATCGGGTTTTAAATTATAACTGATATTAAAAAGTTAATTTGGGATTATCCCTTTTTAAACCAAAAAAAAAGCCATTTTTTCATTTTTAAACACTCACATTTTTAAATTTCTTGACAATCATCTTTTCTCAGGTGAACTTAAAGGGGCCACTTGGCCCTCTTTTTTTAAAAATTTACGAATAAAAAAACAAACATGTAGGGTTTTTTTCATGGTCCCTAATGTAGACACCCGGGGTTTTTTTAAAAAAATTTAGAGAAAAAAAATGAAAAGAAATAAAAAGAATTTGAAAATTTAAATCTCTTTTTTTGGGGAAAACCCAATTTTTGGGAAACAATGTAATGAAAGATTATCCCTGATCACTTATTAAAAAATCAAACCCTTTTAAATTGACAATGTTACAATAGGTCGTTTGAAAACAAATACAAATCAAAAAAAACCACAATTTAGGTTAAATAAAACGGAATTTTAAAATTTTATTTAAATACAACATTTTTTTTTTTACGGAATATTTTTGTTTTGTCCTAAATTTAACTTTTAAAAAAAAATTACAAAAAAAACCCCAACACACAAAGGTCCAAACCGCAACCCGACCCTGAATTGCCCCAAATTTTTTTGATCTGGGAATCTGTGTTAGAAGCTTCAGATCGAAATTGGGACAGTCAAGAATACCAAGTTCGAACCAAATTCAGCATTCCCCGGGAAATTCCCCCTTCCACATTTTGACAAAATTTTTAAAGTAAATTTTTCCCCCCCTGACTTAAACATTTCTCATGCCCCACATTTGACAAAAAAGAATACAAAAGCAAAAAAGCTTTTTTTTTTAAAAGAAATAAACGGGGTTTTGTTATGAATGAAATTTTTTGAAATAAACTGATGACAGTTTGAAAAATAAACGGGATACAGTAAAACAAAATTATAATGATTTATAAGAAAAAAGGGGGGAAAAGGGAGGAAGCATACGCTGTTGACTTAACTTTGAACAAATGCTTTTAATCAAATTGACCAAATTGCAAAAATTTGATTTCTTTAAACCTGGATTACAATTCATAAATCTTTAAAAATAGAACTTTTGGAATCTATAAAAAAAACCTGACTTTGAACTTTTTCTGCCCTTTTAAAAAAGTGAACGGGGCATTCTAACAAAAAATTTAACTCATCTCCATTTTTGTTGCAAACCCACAAAAATTTGCAAAAGGGGTCATTTCAATCAATATTCACGCTTTCTCAATAAGCAGGTGCTTTTGACCCAGTGAAAATATAAAAACCATTTTTTTTTAAATTTTTTAATTTAACAATGCACAATTAAAAATAATTTTTATCGGGCTTTTTTTGCAAAATTGTTTAAAACTTCATTTACGAAAAAATTTTTTAAAAATATCCGGGAAATTTTACTCACCCACTAACAGAAAAAAAAACCTTTTTGACATGTCGTTACCAAGGGGGATTAAAAAAAACCGTAACTCATTTAAGTATGGAAAAAAAACCCCAATATGAAAAGAAAAACTTTCAAAAATTCGGAAAAATTTTAAGGGAAGTACCTTCCCTTTTAAGTCTTTTAAACCCAATTTTTGTTACTATATTGTACGTCTTTGTTGATCAAAAAAAAGGGTTCATAACTATTTTTTACAAAAAATTTGTCTCTTAAACAAGGTATTCTTTTAAGAACAAATTTTTTGAATAGCATTTTATTAACAATTTTATTTTTAAAACAAACCCATAAAATCTTTTTTAAAAAAATCCAAGACAAAAGAAAAATTTTAATGCAAATAAGAAAAGTTAAAATGAAAAAGGGTTACACAGCGGTAAAAAGTAGCGGAAAACGTCACAGAAATACATTTTACCCAAAAAAAGGGTTTAAAAAACATCAAAAAAGGAAAAAAGGCGCTTTTAAAGGGATTCAAAATCAAAAAGAAAAATTGACATATAAAAATATTTTAATCATTGAAAACTAAAATTTAAAAACCGCTACGATTTCCCTTTTTAAAAATTAAAATTTCACATGTTTTTTTTTATGTTTTGTAAGACAAATACTTAAAGTTGTGAACAAAATTTTAAAAAATCCCAAAAACTTTATGCAAACTTACAAAGAGACTACCCTGACGGGTTTTTTTTTAAACATGAAATCTTAACCTTCTAAAAATTTTAAGGGAGATGCATTTTTTTCCTAACGTTACATTTAAAACCTAATAAATTTCTTTTACCAATCAACATTAGCAAAAATTTCATAAAAAAATTTACCGATTTATGGCTTAAGAAACGAAAACATTGCCCTAACAAAATCAAACAATTTAAAAACCTTTAAATCTGGATTAACATTTTATTTTTTTTTTAATTTTTTCATTTTTTTATTTTTTATATAAATTTTTTTTTTGTATTTCGAAGCGATCTTTGAATTCTAGAGAGCTGATTTTTGGGGCCCCTTTTTTTCCAAACTTTTTCCCACTTTTCCTTTTGCTGGGAAGGCCGCTTTATTTTCTATAAGTTTCTTTTCCGTACCCTATTTGTATCCAGGCCTTGTTTTTGCTATTTTTTGAACAGAAAGGATAATTAAAAAAAAACAAAAAAAACAAATAAACAAAAAACTAAAAAAGGGTGCCCGAAGTTTTTTAATACTTTTAATGAAATTTTTTCGTTCCCAACATTTTTTTTTGAAATGAAATGAAATTTATTAATTAAAAAAAAAACCCCATAAATTTTTTCAAAAGAATCCCCATTGTCGGGTTTTTTAAACTAATAACACAAAAAATTTTTGTCAGTAAGTAAACCATGCTTGAAAAAAGGGCCTGTAAAAAAAAACCACATTTGGCAAAAAAATGGCCCTTTAAGTTTCCTTTAAACTCCTCTTTCTTTTTAAATCTTTAACAATCTTTGGCATGCCTATTTTTGACTATTAACAAATAAAATTTGCAATACTAATTGACAAATTTTTTACAAATAGAAATATTTTTAAACCAAATTTTTTAAAAGAAAAACCTATGTGACAAAAACAAACTTTAAAACTTACATGTTCGGTTACCATATTTTAACGAACAGGTCTATTTGTGAAGTCATAGTGAAACACATTTAAAATTTTCCTTTCATAAAAAAAAACCCAAAATCCTTAAACCTTTACAGTGTAAAAAAAACTTTTAAAATAGGTAAGCAAAAAAAAAATTTACAGAAAAATATTTTAAAAAAACTGTTTTAAAAACCCATATGTCTAATTTAATTTTTGGCCCCTTTTTTAATGCTTTTTCAATTTTTAAAAAAAAAAAATCCCAGCCCGTAAAAAATCAACACTTTTCTTTAAAACTCATCAATAGAATAGAAAAGAATGACTTTAAAAAAATAAAAAAAAACCCCCCCTAGTCCCCACCTTCCTGTAGTTTTAAAAATGTGTCTAACGAAAAGGGCCAGTAACGGAATCTTTAATTTGATGTAAAGGGGACTAAAAAAATTTAAAATATTTAAACAAAAAATGATATATTGTTTTAACTTTTTTAGGCCCTTTTTGGGCTCATTTTTTAAATAAACAACAAAAAAAAACAAATGAAATTTTTAAAAAATTTTATAAATATCAAAATGTAACGAACATTCTAAGCCCAATTAAAAAAAAAAGGGGAAATGAGATATAAATGGGATTTTTTTCGACAGAACAATGATATAAAAACAAACATTTTTTTAATTCCTTTCCCCTAAAAATGATTTTCCCAAAATGTTAACCTAAATTTAAGTGCATTAAAAAGTACTTACTCTTTTTTTCCAAAACAAGCTAAATTTAAGGAAAACGAACATGAAAATCAAAATTTGGAATAAAAAATTGAACGAAAACTTTAATTTCTTAAGATTTATTTGAAAGGGGGTTTTTTCTATTTTTCCCCAACAAACTGCAACATTTTTGGCTGAAAAGTAAAAAATTTCCTTTTTAAAGCATTAATCATCAATTTACTGATACGCAGTTATAAATTTAAAAAATTCCTTTGCGGCGACAGAAAACGAAAAATTCAACTTGGAAAAATAAAGCCCAAAATTAACAAAAGCACGCCCAAAAAATGTTTAATTAACAAGAAAAAAAAAGAAACACCCAACCACAAAAAAAAAGGCTTAAAATTTTATCACGAAATTTAAACACCAACGGGAAAGCGACCCCTATGCACTTGCTTTTTGGGAATGCTGATTATACCATGAACCAACTTCCACAAAAAATTTTTGATTTTTCGGGTTTCAAAATTTTTTAAACCTTAAAATTTTAAACCCAGTTTGCGTATTTAAAACAAATAATCTTAAAAACCCAAAAATTTTCCTTGAAAAATCTTATTAGTCCCCCCCAAAGCACCCCAAACATTTTTCAGCCCTTAGGCCCCCGCCCATTGAAAAATTTCTGACCCGGGGGCCTTGTAAAGAAGTATAGAAAAAAAACGTTCACGTAACTACCCAATTTAAATTTCCCTAAAAAATTTCACATTATACCCCAAAAAAAAAATTCCCTTTAAATTAAATATTTTTTACTCGAAAAAAAACCATTTAAAAAATTTTAGGAGTCAAAAAATTGCCATCATTTTGTGTGTTCCTAAACCCTCAGCATGGGGCCCGAATTGAAAACAAATAATTACTTTTATATAAGGGAGCCCCACAGGGGGTTTTTCCGAGAAAATTTTTTTTTAAAAAAATTTTTTATGTTTTGGGCCCATTCTACAGGGAAATAATTTGTATTAAAAAAAGCACAAAAAAAAAGAGTGGTGTGAGATAAATTTTTTGAAATAATCATTTCCCCGAAGCTAAATATTTACATCTCTGTTGGAACCCCATTTTTTTTCGGAAAAATATCTTTTTGAGTTTATTTACGAAAAAGTAAAATAAATTCTCAGCCCCTTGCGCGGGGTGATTTAAATCATCTTTTTGAAATTTAAAAAAACCCGAAAAATGTTTTTAAAATTAAATTGGAATAAGGGGATTGGGGGACCCCGTGGAAAAAGTTGGCCGGGGAAGGGGGGGGAAATTTTTTTGGGCAATGGACCCAACTCCTGGGGGGGGCCCGGGGAAAACTGTAACCGCTGCAATTTTTTTCATCAAAAAAATTTTAAATTTTTTATCAAAGATGTTTACACTTTCAATAGGGTTTGAAAATGAAAAATAAATTTTAAAAATAAAACCCAAATTTTCCCCCCATGAAAATTTAAACATGTTTTTGAAACAATGGGAAAAAGCGATTCTAAAAATGTTTTTTTGGGTTTGATTTTTTTTTATTTTCTCACAAATTTTTTTTTATTTTTCCTTTTTTTTCCAAAAAGATTTTTAAAATTTTAAGACAGATATAATGCTCCCACACCAGTATCAACCATAAAAATTTTCCCCAAAATTTATGGGAAATTGATCCCAAACCCCCCCCAGTCCATTACCTGACCCCGGGCCCCTTTTCCAGCCCCTTCATCTCCCCAATTATACGCCAAGCAAATATGCGACGCCAAAAAAAGGGGATCTAAAAAGCCCCCATTTTTAGGGACTGGAAATTCGCCCCCGGGGGATCAACCCAAAAACCTCCTCTATTTGGATCCTCAAACCAAAAACCCCCGGGCCCCCGGGGAAAGGGTAAAAATAATTTGAAAAAAAGGAAAAATGGAGCATCGACATTCAACCCAACCTTGTTGGTCTTTAATTATCTTTGCCCAACCCTAAAGGGTTTGGAAGATTTTAGTTTTTTTGGGCTTTGCATTTTTGGTTTTTTAAAAAACCAAACCTAGGCAAAAAGTTAAAAATTTTTCTGTCCTAATACAAGGGTTTTGTTTCCAAAGAAAAAATAATGTTGTTCCTTTTCAAGCTTTGCTTTTGGGTTCTGATGAATGATTTTACAGCATATTTTTTTGGTTTTGAGTGGGCCTTTAAACCTTTTTCAAGCAAAGAAAGACTTTTAGACACAAAAATAAATCACTTTTTCCCTTTTCTCTAACAGAGGAACTTGAAAAGCTGGGGAGAAATACAAATGTTGAAGCAGAACTGCCCAAAATAACCCCTTTAACCCCATACGGGATGGGGGAAATCTTTGGTCTTCCATCAATGCCCTTTAAAAAAGACTTTTCAAATACCTTTTTTAGTACGTTAGCAGGTCTATAAAATAAAAATTTAATTCCCCTTTTAAACTGCATATTTTAAGCGTTTTAATTCTGCTTCAGACTTTAATAAAAAAAATTTCATGCTGACTAAAATGTAAAAAAACAAGCTTTTCCCAACCGCCTTTTTCGCTTTTTTCACGACATAGAAAAATTTCCCAAATTTTTTTCATTTCTTTTTCTGGGGGTCCCCGCACAGGGAAATTTTTTGTATTGAAATAACAATTTACAAATATTTACTATTCTCATTTGGCATATCCCCTTTAGTTTTTTGTTTTCCCAACAGGATCATTTCCTAGGAAAAACCAGGGAAATTAAAAATTCATTCTCCTTCAAACCCCGCCAGAAATACCATCAAATATTTTTCCGCCAAAACTGCAGAAAAAAATTTTTTTCGGTAACACAATAATTAGATGAGTTTCAGAAGGGGAAGTGATACATTTTAAACATAGTCGTAGAAAGACTTTCTGAGCCCAAAAATACTGAATATTTTTTTGGCAAAAATGAATGTGATTTTTGTTGGGGTTTTTCTTTCAGCTGGGGCCCATAAAGGGGGGGTTTGTTTTCATTTTTTTCCCTGACACAAATATGGACAAGTATGTTTAGCATTTTCCCAAACTTTTAAATAAGCTAGAGTAGGCTTTCTATCAAATGAAAACCATTTTCCCTATCAAAATTTTAAACAATGACCAAGACTCACCAAAAAATTCCAACCCCTTTTCCCTTCCCTTTTCTGATGTAAATGAAACTAAATATAAAAATACAATCTTTAAAATTTCCCCAATAAGTATCAGCTGTTTCCCAAACCCATTACTTTGAAAACACTGATTTTGAACATGGTCCCTGAAGTTTCTGAAAATACAAGTACATACCTGATAAGATCAAAAACGGTGTTTTTCCCAAAAAACACTACAATTGTGATTTGGGCGCGATTTTAATGTTTTAAAACGCAATATTAACCAACTGGGGGCCCCTTGCCCAATGGAGCAATCGCTCATGCACTCTTTCCATTTTGATTCAGCTGGTAAATTATTCTTTGAATGTTTTTTTTTGACAAGGAAAAATTTTGGTAAACCCTTTCCCAACTTGCAGAAAAGAAAATGCCATAAAAATTGACGAAAAAGAGCATACTTTTAACAGAAGCAGGTCAAGAAAATTATCCGCCTTAATTTCCTTTAACTCTACCCTTGCTTGAAACCTTTCATCAAGTTGGGGCCCCCTTACGAAAATTTCAACCGAAAAATACGGAAAAATAGCCCGGAAAAAAAACGTAAATTACTTTTACGCACGTAAAACAGACGTAATTTGTTAAAGACCCGGGAAAAAAAAAAAAATTTACGTCGAAAAATGTTAATTTTTTTAACGGCCGTAATTTTTTTAAAAGGGGCCCGTAATTTTAACTTAAAAATTTTTTTAAATTTTTAAAAAAAAAGTGCCCTTGAAAAACAAAGCCCAATTTTACGTCCCGTAAAATGCAAATTAAACAGCCGTAAAAATGGACTTAGACTTTTTTTGGGTTTTTTTAATTTTTTAAACAAAAATCAACAAATCTCTTTTAAAAACTGAAAAATTTAAAAATAAAAGAAAAAACCCGATAAATATTCAAAGTTTATTTTAGCAACCTGAACGTTTAAAATGTCCCAAAATTTAAAAAAATGGCTATAAAGGGAAAAACAGAGTACAAATCTTTTTTTAAATTACCAATTTAAAATTTATTTTTAATCCTTTTAGAATAAAATTTTAATAAAAAATAAATTATTGAATGATTTTTTTTTTCGAAAAAACCCAACAACACCCAAAACAAAATTTTAGCAAAAATTCAAGCAGTTTTAAAAAATTTTAAAATTTAATGTTTTTTTAAACTTGAATTTATAAAAGTACAAGATAAGATATTTCTTTAAAAAAGGAAATTTTATCCCAATTATAATTATATAATTTTAAACAATTTGAATGATTTCTTAAAAAAGAAAATTTTGTTTCCATCAAAGCATCAGGGCAAATTTAAAAGGTCATTTTTATGGGCCTTCAAACTGGTCAACCGATAAAAACTCTAAACCGCTGACCGGGAAATATTTTAAAAAGCCACCCCGGGGTTAAGGGGGCTTTAAAGGGGTTAACTAAAAGGCTTTATTTCTGCCAGAATTCTTTGTTATTCCCAAAGGGATTTCCCAAAACAGGCCCCCATTCAGCCCAAAAGCATTGTGGAGCTCCCATTTTAAAAAATTTTTCGAGGATATAAAAAGGTTTCGGTGACTTTAAACCTTTTTAAAAAAAAAAAAAAAAAAAAAAACCATGTTTTTTCTGTTTTTATTCCAAAGGAGCTACTTTGATATTTTTAAAAGGGAAAGGGATGGATTTATAAATTTTTAAAAAAAATTTTTAAAAGGGACGCCCGGGGAAATGCCAGGGAGATGGGTTTAACATGGGGAAAAAGGAACATTTGCCAAAGTATTGTTAAAACTGGGGGGTAATTTTTCTTGCTTAAAGAAAATTTTTTGCTTTTTAAAATCAGTGTGCCCATAATTTTTAAAAAAATAGGGTAATTGGTTTTTTTTTTCCTTTAAACCCCTTTATTTCATATAGTAATTTTGACGCATTGGAAAACGGGGAAAGTCCCAAATCAGACACCCCAAAAGCTAAAGGGATGGGTAAAAGTGCATGCAAAAAAACCAAACCCCAAAATTATCTTTTTTTAAAAATTGTCTTTTTTAGTAAATTTTTTTTTAAATGCCCAAACCAAAATTACCCAACACAAACCCCGAAAGGGTTTCACTAAAAACTCTAGGGAAACAGGGCCCTTATAAAATAAAGTGAAAAGTGTAAAAAAACCAATATTTTAAAAAAACATTTCCCCCTCAAAAAATTTAAATAGTTTTTTGAATTTGTCCCACTCGGGAGTTTTTTTTAAATTTCGGGAGCAAAATTTTCAAAAATTAAATGATGTATTTCACCCTGGAACAGGGGAAATTTGATAAAAAAAAAATTAAAAAAAATTTCTATAGCGTTCTTGTATAGCTAATGCCCACAAAAATAAAAATATAAGAAAAATCGTTCCCCAAATTTAAATGAAAAAATTTCATTTTTCCTTTTTCCATTTGCTTTACTACAATACCAGATTTAGTACTGGCCCCTTCCCCCAAAAATTTAAAAAAAAAAATTTTCCCCCCCAAAAACGGGAAAAAACATACCCCTATTTTTTTTTGGGGTAAAAGGGTAAAAGGGTAAAGGGTTCAAAAGTGACCTTGAATTTTAAAAATTTGTTTCAGTCAAAAAAACGAGAACTTTTTTGGGGCCCACTTTCCTCAAACTTCATATGGGAAATTATCGGGACAGTAAAAAAACCCATTTTGGGACTTTGGGGGAAGGATGGGGGGGGTGCATATGTTTTTTCCAACAACTCTTTTTTTTATCATTAGTTTTTTTTTCTGGGCTTTATTAAACAAGGGGATTTTTTAAATACCCGCCATGGTGTATTAATTATATTTAAAGTGTTTTTCTGCATCTTGATGAGAACATTTACCCAAAAAATGGAAAGTTTTTAAAAGCGTTCAAAAAAAATTTTAGGGGGAATATAAAAATTGCGACGATTGGACAGACAAACAAACCAGCCACAACGTAAAAACTTTCCCTTTCGGGGTAAACGCCCTTGGAGGGTTTTTCCTCAGAACACTTGTGTCCCCCCTGCTTTCCCCAGCTTTTTGTCAAAAAAGGGGTAACATAAAATGATAAAATTATACTTATCAATTTTCAAAAAAAAATTTGGAGTGAAAACCCCCCATATAGTTTTGAATTTCTGCTCTGAACACATGTCTTAAAAAAATTTTAGCGAAAACGGAAATAAAACAAAACCCCAACTAAGGCTGCCGCAAAAAACAAAAGTGTTTAAACACAATGAAAGGGAAATTTCGTCTGCCAAAAATTTGCTGTCTTTCCCGGGAAAGCCAAATTTTGCCTTTTTAAAAAGGAAAAAAAAAGAACAAAAAAATCAGTTACATGACTTTTATTGCCCACCCAATTTCCCAAATTGTATCGAATCCGTTTTAAAACGGGGGTTGACTGTTTACCTTGACCGATTACCTTTTTAAAAAATTTTTATAATTCACAAAATTATATTACTCTTTAATAAATGTTTTGAAAAAAAGTTCGCTTCTCTTAAATTAGCCTCCTCCCTTTAATTTAAAATTATATTTCATCCTTTTTTAAGATGTATGTAATGTTTTTTATCCTTTAACCCCCGGTTTTCCCACTTAAATTTTCCGAAAAAAGCATGAAGGCCGGGTGTTGTCATGTGGTTCCCCTTTTGTCTTCGGGCAGAAACTTTAGAAGATCTTCGGAGGGGGTAATAAAAAATTTAATTTACATACCCAAAAACCCGGGATTAATAGTTTCATAGAAAAAATAATTTCCCATTTGAATTTAAAGGTATTTTCTCACTCCAATTTTCTAATGCAAATCCCCAATGAAAAAAATTAGATATTTGGATAACAAAAAAGTATGTAAAAATTTAAATTTAAAACATTTTAAAAAGAAAACCCAAGACCTGTGTTTGGCCCACCGCAACCGGAGTCCGAGGAAACGGGGGAAATAAACCCTAGTCAAGCAAAAAACCCTCCAAAATCGATTGATGCCCAGCCGCAATCTAGCCCTGGGGCCTCATCATATTTATATTTTTATTTTATGAATAAAAAATAACTAATTTCAGAGATACGGGATATTGGGACCCAATAGCCGAATCCAAAAGCAATCCCAAAATTGAACATTGAGGGGAAATGGATCTGTCATTCGACATAACAAAGAGATCCCCATCGGGTTTATACTAATGAAAAAAAAATAAAAAAAGTCATCAATTCCCCAATTATATATTTTTTAAATTTTTAAAAATTTAAAGATAAAATACGCAAAGGAAAAAAATAAAGAATTTGGGAATAAAAGAAAATATTTAAAATAATATCGGATTGATTAAATATTTTTTCAGAGAATATGTTTAACCATTGAGATTTTTTTCTTATATTAATTAAATAACCTAAAGGGAGGGAATTTATTTTGAAAAAAAAGTTTTTTTAAAGAATTTTCCAAACCTTTTTGGTACTACTAAGTAGTTTGGTCTACAATTTCCCCCCTTTTTGGCAATTTTTTTGGTCACTACTTTAAGGGGGGCAACCTGTTGATGTTCGTTAAAGAAACTTTTTATCACATTAATTTGAAAAATTTAGTTTTAAAATGAAAAAAATAAAATTTTAAAAACATTAATTACAAAATTGGCATTTTTGTTTTAAATTTATTTTTTTTACCTAAATAGTAAAAATTAAATTTAATTGGGGAAAAAAGTACCCTAGCTTCTTAATTTGGGAGCACATAAATTTTTCTCTAAATGGTGGGTTGAATAATAAGCACTTTTTTTTTTCTCGCACCACTTACCCCAAAAAATCATTTTGGGGCATTTTTTTGTGACTTCAATTTGATTTTCCTAGAAGGGGGGTGTTTCAAAACAAAAATTCTTTTTCCTTCTGGTTTTCCAAAAATTTTTAAAAAACCCACTAGGAACCATAAAGGGGATTCCAAGTCCAAATGATTTGTATTCAATTTTTTAAATTTTATTAAAGCCCCCTTTCCAAAAAATTGGGTTTTCTGTCTGTGAATTTTTTCAAAATAAATTTGGGGGAAAGAAAAGCCAGAAACCATTGTTTTCCCTTTGTTTATAAATCGCTTTGAGTCACCCAGAACTTGCTCAATACGTACTGAAATTAAAAAAAAATTCATTGACTGAAGCCAAAAAGCCCAAATTCGCATTTTCATTACTGAACCAAAACCCGACTGGGCTCATGATTGATTTAAAATTCAACCCGATTTTTTTCAGAAAATTCTGATGAATTCTAGCTATTAGTTCCATTCTGGGGCCCAAAAATGTTCGTTTAAAAACCCAAATTTTGTACTTCAAATTTCCATTTGAGAAGGAAATTTTCAAAAAACAACAACAAGGTCAACGTTTTTTGGGAATTACTCCCAAAATAATTTTGGGCCCTAAAAAAATCATTTTAAAATAAATGCAAAACTGAAAATTTTTTACTTTAAGGGGTAATTTTGAAACAATTTTCCCTGACTAGATTTGAAAAAAATAAAAACTTTTGTTTCCAAACCCCAAATTAAAAACATTTTTCATTCTCCCCCCGAGTTTTGCTCAAATTTAATTGAAATAGTCATTAATTTTTTAAAATTTTTCTAAACTTTCCCCTGTTCCAAAAAAAAAAAAAAAAAATAAGGGGGGCCCCAAAAAAAAAAAATTCAAAAAAAAATTTAAAAAAAAAAAAATCAAAAAAATAAAAAAAGTCAAAAAAAATTTTTTGGGGTTGTTAAAACAAAAAAAAAAAATTTAAAGGGAAAAGGGGGTTTTCAAAATTTCCCCTGGGGGGTTGGGGGGCTTTTGGGAAATTTAAAGTTTTAATTTAAACCTTTTGGGGGGCCTTTTTGGGGAGTTTGGGAAAAAATTTTGGGGGGGAAATTTTTGGGGGGTTAAAAAATAAATTAAAAAAATCCAAAATTTTAAAAAATTTAAAAAAAATTTTTTGAAAATATAACAATTTAAAAAAAATAATTAACTTTTTTTTCCCTTTCCCAATTGAAACCCAATTATTTAAAATTTTTTTTTTTAAAAATTTCAAATTAAAAAAATTCAAAAAAATTTTTATTTTATAAAAATTTTAATTTTAAAATTTTTACTTTTTTTCCCCAAAGTTTTCTAAGCACCACCCTTTCTATTTTTTCGAAAATTTTCCCCGCTAAACAAGCGACTTTAAAGGGAAGCACTTTTTAAAAATTTTCATTTAAAAAAAATCTTTCTTTTAATCAAAATATTTTTTTTGGGAAACCAAAATTAAATATCAGTTTTTCAAGAAAAAAGCCTTTCGGATCCTCAATACTGGGAATTAATCATAATTTAAAAAACGAAATTTTAGAAAAAAACCTTAAAATTTAAATCACTGAATTCAGAACTTTGATCTTCAAATATTCCTTTTTCTAAATGGAATACTTTAAAAGGAAAATTTTAAAGAGTTTACCTTTATGGGCATTTTTAAACTCACCGAGCACAAAAATCTCATGGTGACTTTTTTGAAGGCCGTCGTCCATCGGCGTCGTCAACTTTTTTAAACAAAAGACATCCCCGTAAACACGGGAAAATTTCAATAAAACTTTACACAAATGACCCTTGGGGGGACCCCCTTTTTAAAATTTTTTTCAAATGGTTCCAGTCGTTGAAAAAAACAGGGCACAAAGGGGCTAAAAAAAAAACAAAAAAAATGCAATCTTTTTAAAAAACTTCTTCCTGAAACCCAAAAAGGGAAAAGAGTTTTTGGGTTTTTTGGGGAAAAAAGCATCACTTATGGCCTAAAACCCCAAGGTTTTTTTCAAAAACTTAGAAAAATTTCTTTTTCCCCCAAACCGAAAAGGCCCCCAGACTAAGATTTTTGGGGATGAAGCTTTTTCCCCCGGGAAAACTCAAAACCCAAAATTGTTAAAAATTTTTCCCCCCGGGGGAAAAATTTGGGGCCCCCCCCCGGGGGGCATTTTAAATTTTCATACTTATATGGGGAAAAACCCCAAAAAAAACCCCTTTTTCTCTAAAAACCCCGGGGGCCCAACCCAAGATTTTGGAAAATTTGAAAATTTTCCCAAGGATCTCTACCAAATTTTTTCAAATCATGGCCCTGGGGGCAAAATTGGGCCCCGCCCGGGGGGGCGTTTTTTTAAAAAGGGGTTATATGGGGAAAAATTAAAAAATCTTTTTTTCCGAAACCGAAAGGGGCCCAAAACTAAAATATTTGGCAAAAAAACATTGTCTGGGGGATCTCCCCAAGATTGTTTAAAAAACCCCGGGGCCCGGGGGTTTTTAAAAATTGGGGCCCCCCCCCTTTTGGGGGGTTTTTTTCCCCTTTAAAATAGGCTAATTTTGGAAAAAAACAAGAAAAATCTTCTTCCTAAAACCCAAAAAGGCCCCCCAAAATTTAAAAAATTTTTGGGATGTAGAAAATTTTCAATGGAACTCCCCCCAAATTTTGGGCCCCAAAATTTTGGCCCGGGGGGAAAAATTTGGGGCCCCCCCCGGGGGGGGGCCAAAATTTTTTAACTTTTGGTATAAAATTTTCTAAAAAAAATTTTTTTTCTCGGGGAAACCTTTGGCCGGGGAAAAACTTTGAAATTTGGAAAAGGGGGGATTGCCCCAATGTTTTCAACAAATTTTTTTAAATAAGGGGGCCCGGGCCCCAAAAATTTTGGGCCCCCCCCCGGGGGTTTAAAAATTTTTTCAACATGGGGTAATTTTAAAAAAAATGTTTATCAGATCTGATGATACTTGGGGCACAATTACCCCCCTTTTAAAAAATGTACATCATTTTTCCCAAAAAAAAGGGGAAAATTCTTTGTACTTTTAAAAATATTTTTTTAAAAACCCTTAAAAAAACCCTTTTTTCCTTGATTTTTAAAACCTTAATTTTTGGGAACTTTTTGGGGGGCCCCTTTTAATTTTTCTCGGGGGAGCGGGGTAGACCCCCGGGGGTTTTTTTTTCTGTTTTTATCACAAAATTTAATTTCCCCTTTAAAAAAAGCCAATTTTTGGGGGAAATTTTGGGCCCAAAAAATAAAGGGGAAATTTGGGAAAAAACTTTTTTTAGTCCTTTTCTATCATTTTGAAAAAAAAATAGGGTAAAAGGGGGGCCCCGCTAACGTTTTCCCCCTTTTATTACAACTTACTTTTAAACCGTGTTTTCATGTGACCGGGGGGGAAAAAAGCCGGGGGTGCTTAGAAAATTTTTTAAAAATTATTTTTCCCCCCAAAAAATTTTTAAGTTTTTTTTTTTTGCTCACCTGACACAACGTGCTAAAAAGGGGATTTTTTTGATCGCCTTTTTTCCGGGGCCCCCTCGTCCGGGTCAACAATTTTTTTTTAAAAAACATCCCTCTAAACCCGGGGGAAAGGGGTTCTGCCCAAAAATTTACAAATACCCCCTTTTAAAAAGCCCCCTATCAAAGTTGAAAAAAATTACCCCAAAATTTTTTAAAAAAGAATCCAGGGGCTAAAAATAGATTTTAAAAATGAAAAAATTAAAAATTTTTTCCCTTTTGCAAAACGAAAGGGCCCCAACCCCTTTGATTTTTTGGTTTTTGTAGCATAATTTTTGGGCCCCCTTTTCCAAAATTGAAAAAATCAAAGCCCAACGGAAAAAAAACCCCCCCACCAGGGGCACTTTTTTTACAAAAAATTTATATAGGAAAATCTTTAAAAACTTCTTCTATAAATTTTCCCAAAAAGGGGCCCAAAAATTAACTATTTGGTATGAAAACATCAACTAATGGTTAAATTAAAACCCAAAATTTTTCAAATCATGACCCTATGGGGGATAAATCCCCCGCACCGGGGGCCCCCTTTTTTAATAAATTTTTTATAAAAATTTTTAAAAAAACTTTTTTTATGAATCCATAACCCCCAGAGATAAGCTTTTTGGGGGAGTACATCATCTTATGGTTCATTACCAAAAAGGGGCCCCCAAAACACCCCCCAAAGGTATAAATGCCCCCCCCCAGGGGTCACTTTTTTTTTCATAGGTTTTTATAGGAAAATCTTTAAAAAAAACTTCTACTATAAAACCAAAATTTTTATAGCTTAGATTTTCGGTATGTAGAAAACAACTAAGGGTTTTATTATAAAAAATTTTTTCAAAAGGGGGGCCCCTTTTGGGGGATAAAGGGGCCCCCACTAATTTTCTCCTTTTAAACCAAAGGGGCCCCGTGCTTATAAAAATTTTGGGGTAAAAAAACCCCGGGGTAAAAAAGTTTTTTTTTTTTAAAAACAAATTATTGTCTTTTTTAAAAAACCTTTTCAGTTTTTTAGCAATATTTTCTCAGGGGAGCTTTTTTAGGGCCATCATGGCCCTCTTGTTTTTTTAATAAAACATTTTAAAAACCCTAATCAAAATTTTTTTTTTTACAAATTTTTTCTTCATTTTTTTTTTCCCAAATTTAAAACATAAAATTTTTTTTAAAAAAGAAAAATAATAAAAACCCAAAAAATTTATGCCAATAATAAGGGGCCCTTTTTTGGGCCCGGGCCTTTCTGGGGGGGCCTTTCTGGGCTTTTTGGGGGTTTTTTTCCTTTTTTTTTGGGGGCCCCTTTTTTACCCTAAACGTTGGTAAACCCATAAAATATTTTAAAAAAAATTTTAGGTTTTTTTTTAGTAAGGAAGTTGGGTTTTTTAAAAAAAAAAATTCAAACTTATTTTTTTTTTGGGTTTTTTTATTTTTTTTGGGGGCTCCCCTATAGTTACTGAAATAGTGAATCAATCCCTTTTTTTTGCAACTTCTTTTTTCGGGGAAATTTTTTTGAATGAATTATAAAATTTTTATAAAATTTGGGGGCTTCATTCGTAGTTTCTAAAATAGTCCAGCGATCCACAAATTTTTTTCAAAATTTTTTTTGGGTTTGAAAAAAAATTTTTTTAATTAAATTTTATTCTCATAAGTTTTGGGGTCCCCTTTTTTTCTGAAAAAATTTAATGCAATCCCTATTTTTTGCAACATATGAGTGGGGGGAAAATTTTTCAATGTAATCATATTCCAAATTTGGGCTTCATAAATATTTCTGAAAAAGTCCACTGATCCCCTAAATTTTTTTAAAAAAATTTTTTTGGGTTTGGGGGGAAATTTTTTCAAGTTAAATCAAAAATTTTCATAAGTTTGGGCCCCTTTTTTTTTTATTACTGAAATAGTCAAAAAACCCCCCCTATTTCTTTCTAATTTTAGTAATCTTTCAAAAAATTTTTTTTGAGGGGGTTTGATTAAATTTTTTTTCATAATTTTTGGGCTTATACTTTTAAAAATTTTTTTGGAAAAAAATTTGTTAAATTTAAAATTTTTTTTTCATTTGTTTGGGGTCTTCCAAATTTTTTTTCAGAAATAAGAATGTCCAAACCCCTTTTTTTTGCAAAAATGAGTTTGGGGGAAAAAAAATTTTCAAGTGTAATTAAATTTTTTTTATTTTGGGTTTTTGGGGGGTTTCCCCCCGTATTACTGAAAAAATTAATTTCAACCTTTTTTTTTTCGGGAAAAATGAGGTGGGGCAAAATGTCTTTTTTTTTTCAAATTCTCATTGTTTGGGGTCTTCCCATGAAATTTTTTTTAAATATTGAATGTCACCCCCCCTTTTCTTGCAACAATGAGGGGGGCAAAAAAAGTTTTGAGTGTAATTAATTCATAAGTTTTTTGG
>CM037782.1:16895866-16915708 GCA_021229015.1 Solen grandis
GCGAGAATTTTTGCGGGGAACAAAGTTAGGGGGGTTGATTGCTTTTGGTGTAGAAAATAGCATTCTTTTTTTCAAGTTTTGTGCATTCTTGGCTGGCTGTCGGCTAACTTTAAAAAATGATTAGGGCAGTTAATGGCATGTCCTAATTGTTATAACTTTTTGTTGCGGCCATTCATATCCAAAAAATTTTTTTTAGTCACATTCAAATATATTGGGGTTCATACTTGTGATATAGTTTGGTTTTATGAACAGTATTTTGTGTGCCTTCATGTTTTGCGGGACACTTTGTATTTCACTATATGTTTTAAAGATTGGTGCATAATAGATTGGTGTACAATCCTATTTGTTGAAAACATTTTATTCTAGTCTGGTTTCTTTTTTTGTATTGTATTTTGGCAATATGAAAAATTAGATAATAAAGTTTATATACATGATACATGGTGTTATTTCAAATGGTTTTACCTAAATAAAAGAAAAAAATAAACTCATGTATCAATATCTGTTTGGAAAATTCGGGGGGAGGGGAGGAGAGAGATAGGGTTCAAAATCAAAATAAAGATAATTAAAGAGGATATTTATACGTGAGTATCCCAAAACCAAGTAACCAACATAAAAAACATAACCCCTACTTCATTTTTAACAATACCCTCTAAAATCACTCCCAGCCGAGGTGCACAAGGCACTCAGGCTCACGCCCACCACTCCCGTTTATGGACCGGAACACACCCCCACTCAAAACAACGCTATACCAGATAGCAATATCAAAATAACATGTAGTCTGACTGCAGACGATGTATATTTCAAACTGGAAAATACTTGCAGCATGCTGGGGAAAAAAGAATATGAAGGAAATCTAAAATTAGCCCAAATTCATATATAAAAATATTAAAATTAATAATTTTAAAAAAATAAACATACCTATTTTTTTTAAACATATTATCCAATTTCCATGTATTCAATGTACATTTGTCCAAAATTTGATGTCAATCCCTTGAAAAAAAGGGTCCGTAATTCAATTTCTTCTACTTTCATTTTCTATTCATATAAAAACCCAAATCGAAATATTACATGAAAATTATGCCCAAAATAACTTATTTATAATTTTGCAACAAAATAAAACCTGATCAGATTTCTCAGTCAAGTCTAAGGTCACAATCAACTGTTTTTAGAGAGTGGCAAATTGACACTGTAATTTTGGGCATTTTAAGCCTGGGAAGTTTCAAGGCAGGCAAATCCAAATCATCTGGCGGTGACGCAAAGAGAGAAAAAATGAGATCTGCAGAATTAGCAAAGGAATGTTCCCGCAGACCACTAAACCTGGGCGAAAGAAGGCACAGGCAGCTCTTGTCACGTGACGTCAAGGGGCCCGATGCAATGCTGTTATAGAAGAGATGGCAAGATTGGGAGGCGGAGATATTATGAAATTATATCGCGCTTACCTGAATCCAGCGGGCCACCATTGAATGCTATGCCGGGAACTGCAGCTTCTGTCATCAATCAGCCCTGGGCTGCTCCGGTGAAGGTCACAACTCCTCGTGGTACAAGTCCATGATCCGGGCCCAATGACATCACGCCCCCTGAAGATGAACGAAAATGGGCAAGTCAATGCTTGCTGTGATACTAAAAATGAGATTGAGTGAAGAGGCGGTCTACAAGGGTCACCTAGAAAAATCAACACAAAGTGCGAGGCCTTCAACCAAGCAACTTTAGCCACCATGCCCAAGTCCCAGAACTACCCAGGTCATTTGAGGCTCGGGTTTCCTCTTCAAACCCCGAGAGCAAACAACTCAGTTTACTCAGCATGAGGATGAAGGTGGGCCGCCTCACAAGGACTTGTCTATCTGCAGCTTCAAGAAAGCGCCTTCTTCACATATTTAAGGAAGGCAAGTCTACAAGACAACGAGAAGGTATAAGGCAAAGCGAAGAGCTCAAAAGGGGCCCCGATGGAGTTCGAACACCGGGACTCAAGACACCCACCACCAGGAGGGGCCTGATTATGTAAAGGGACTGCTTGAAGCAATCTGCACTCCTACGCCTCAACTTCTGCAACAAAACCAGTAGCAGCAGCCTGCCCTACAGAACCGAGCACAGCAGAAAAAAAAAAAAAAAACATAAAGAAGAAAAAAAAAGCTCTGTCTGGTGCATAGCACACCACTGATGAGGTCTGATGCTGACCGAAACAGGCTATATAAAAGAAAAATATAAACTCATGTATCAATATCGTTTGGGAAAAATTTAGGGGGGAGGGGGGAGAGAGACAGGGTTCAAAATCAAAATTAAAGATAATTAAAGAAGATATTTATACGTGGTATCAACACCCAATTTAAACCCAAAATAAAAACATAACCCCTACTTCATTTTTAAAACAATTACCCTCTAAAAAACACTCCAGCCGAGGGGCACAATGCATCAGGCACACGCCCACCACTCCCGTTTATGTACCGGAAAAAACACCCCCCCGCTCAAAACAACGCATACCAGATAGGCAATATCAAAATAAAAAGTGGTCTACTGCAGACAATGTAAATTTCAAACTGGAAGCTACCGCAGCATGCTGGGTAAAAAGAATATGAAGGAAATCTAAAATTAGCCCAATTTCATAAAATAAAATATTAAAATATTAATAATTTTAAAAAATAAACATACCTATTTTTTTAAACATATTATCCAATTTCCATATTCAATGTACAGTTGTCCAAATTTGATGTCAATCCATTGAAATGCTCCCCTAATTCAATTTCTTCTACTTTCATTTTCTATTCATATATAAAACCCAAATCTGAAATATACATGAAAATTATGCCCAAAATAACTTATTTTTATATTTGCAACAAAATAAAACCCTGATCAATTTCTCAGTCAAGTCTAAGGTCACATTCAACCCGTTTCAGAGAGTGGCAGATTGTACACTGTATTTGGTCATTTTAAGCCTGGAAGTTTTTAAGGGAGGCAGATCCAAATCATGGCGGTGACGAAGAGAGAAAAATGAGATCTGCAGAATTTAGCAAAGGAATGTTCCCGCAGACCACTAACCTGGGCGAAAGAAAAGGCACCAGGCGCTCTGGTCACTGACGTCAAGGCCAGATGCAATGCGTTATAGAAGAGGAGGCAAGATTGGGGAAGCGGAGATATTCGAAATTTACATCACGCTTACCTGACATCCACGGGCCACCATTGAATGCTAAATTCCGGAACGCAGCTTCTTCCATCAATCAGCCCTGGTCTGCTCCGGGAAGGTCACAAAATCCTGGTGGTACAAGTCCATGATCCTGGCCCAAATGACCCTCACGCACCTGAAGATGAACGAAAATGACAAGTCACTGCTTGCTGTGATACTAAAAATGAGATTGAGTGAAGAGGGGGTCTACAAGGTGTACCTAGAAAATCAACACAGAAGTGCGAGGCCTTAACCGAGCAACTTTAGCCACCAATGCCGAAGTCCCAGAACTACCGCAGGGCATTTGAGGCTCGGCTTCCTCTTCAAACCCCGAGAGCAAACAACTCGTTTACTCAGCATGAGGATGAAGGTGGGCCGCCTCACAAGGACTTTTCTATCTGCAGCTTCAAGAAAGCGCCTTCTCCAAAATATCAAAGGAAGGCAAGTCGTTTCAAGACAACGAGAAGGTATAAGGCAAAGCGAAGAGCTCAAAGGCCCAGATGGAGTTCGAACACCGGGGGACTCAAGAAACCCACCACCAGGAGGAGCCTGATTATGTAAAGGGACTGCTTGACAGCAATCTCACTCCTACCAACAACGCTTTTCCAAAATAGGCAAAATCAAAAAAACATGTGGGCTGACTGCCCCCCATGTATTTTCAAACTGGGGGAAACCCGCAGCATGGGTGGGTAAAAAGAATATGAAGGAAAACTAAAAATTTGCCCCAAATTTTATATAAAAAATATTAAAAAAATTAATTTAATTTAAAAAAAAAAAACATACCTATTTTTTTAAAAATAAATTTTCCCAAATTTTCCCTGTATTCAATGTACATGGTTTTAAATTTGTGTCAATTTTCCCCCGAAAAAAGGGTCCCTAATTCAATTTTTCTACTTTCATTTTCTTTTTATATAAAAACCCCAAAATTTTAAAATACATGAAAATTATGCCCAAAAAAACTTATTTATTAATTTGCAACAAAATTTTAAAAACCCCGACAGATTTCCGGCAAGTTAAAAGGGACATTTAAATGTTTTGAGAGTGGGAGATTGAAAACTGTAATTTTGGGCCCCCTTTTAAACATTCTAATCATGCGGGTATACTTTCAAAAACAGTATATTTTTAAATTTAAAAACCAATGGGTTTTGATGAAAAAAGTTTCACCCCCTTTCAAAAAATCATATTTTTTCATTTAAACCCCATTATTGGGCACCTGATTTAAGGGGAAAAACCCCAAAAAATTAGGAAAAAACAGAGAAAAAAAATTTTTTTTGGGGGGAAAATTTAAAAAAAATTTAAAATTTAAATTTTCTTTTTTTTTTCTAAATTTTTTTTTTTTTTGAAAGTGGGCCAAAATTTAATCCCCGACATGTTTCTGCTTCAGGACATAGGGCAAAAGGGGGTTTCCTAGGTAGCTGTACTTAAGCAACATCAAAAAACCTGTGTATAGGTCTGTGCAGACAACTAGAAGTGGACCTGTACCAGGAGGGAGAATTATGGACTGAGAAGCAATTCTTTTCAAGTGCAAATCTTGCCTTAAAGGTTTGGACCGTCACCTGCCCTGGTCGACCATGCCGGATGCACAGCAACCTAGCCTACATCACCCCCCACTCAGAAAGGAGAATGGCCTATGAGCTTGCTGAAGACCTGTCCAAGGAAGGGTACTTTGTCCGAACCCTGAAAGACTGACGGCGACACCAAATCTTACCTTGGGATGCAGGACTTCTACCAGAAGCTTGACGCGCCTGGGAAGTTTCAAGCAGGGCAGATCCCAAATCATCTGGCGGTGACGCAAGAAGAAAAATGAGATCTGCAGAATTTAGCAAAGGGAAAGTTCCCGCAGACCACTAAACCTGGGCGAAAGAAGGGACAGGCAGCTCTGTCACATGACGTCAAGGCCAGATGCAATGCTGTTATAGAAGAGATGGCAAATTGGGAGGCGGAGCGATATTACGAAAATTTATATCGCGCTTACCTGACATCCAGGGGCCCCCATTGAATGCTATGCCGGAACTGCCCGCTTCTGTCATCAATCAGCCTGGTCTGCCCGGTGAAGGTCACAACTCCTGGTGGTAAAAGTCCATGATCCTGGGCCCAATGACATTACGCACTTGAAGATGAACGAAAATGACAAGTCACTGCTTGCTGTGATACTAAAAATGAGATTGAGTGAAGAGGCGGTCTACAAGGTTCACCTATATCATCAACACAGAAGTGCGAGGCCTTCAACCGAGCAACTTTAGACCACCATGCCGAAGTCCTAGAACTACCCCAGGTCATTTGGGGGCTCGGCTACCTCTTCAAACCCCGAGAGCGAACAACTCAGTTTACTCAGCAGTGAGGATGAAGGTGGGCCGCCTCCCAAGGACTTGTCATCTGCAGCTTCAAGAAAGCGCCTTCTTCACATATCAAGGAAGGCAAATCGTACAAGACAACGAGAAGGTATAAGGCAAAGCGAAAGCTCAAAGGGCCCAGAAAGGAGTTCGAACACCGGCGGGCTCAGAACCCACCACCAGGAGGAGCCTGATTATGTAAAGGGACTGCTTGACAGCAATCTGCACTCCTACGCCTCAACTTCTGCAACAAACCAGTAGCAGCAGCCTGCCCTACAGAACAGAGCACAGCAGAAAAAAACAAAACAAAAAAACATAAAGAAAAAAAAAAAGCTCTGTCTGGTGCATAGCAGCACCACTGATGAGGTCTGATGCGACCGAAAAATGATATAAAAGAAAAAAAAAAAAACTCTTCTGGTGCATACAGCACCACTGATGAGGTCGAGCGACCAAACAGTGTATTAAAGAAAAAAATTTAAAATCATATCAATATTGTTTTTGGGAATTTTCAGGGGGGGGGGGGGGAGAGAAAACAGGGTTTAAAATCAAAATTTAAAAATAATTAAAGAAGATTTTATATGAGATAACACCAATAAACCCAAAAAAAAACAAACCCACTTCATTTTTAAACAATTTCCCTCTAAAATACCCCAGCCCCAATGCCAAAGGGACTCAGGCTCACACCCACCACTCCCGTTTTTGGACCGAACACACCCCCCCTCAAAAAAACGCTAACCAGATAGGGAATATCAAAAAAAACTTGGTCCCGACGCAACATTATATTTCAAACGGAAACTACCCCCAGTATGCTGGGTAAAAAAAATATGAAGGAAATCTAAAATTTGCCAATTTCATATATAAAAAATTAAAATATTATAATTTTAAAAAAAAAAACAACCATTTTTTTTAAAAAATATATCCAATTTCATGTATTCAATTACATGTTCCCAAAATTTTATGTCAATCCCTTGAAAAAAGGGTCCGTAATTTAATTTTTTTTTTTCTTTTTCTATTCATATATAAAAACCCAAATCTGAAAAATTTCAGAAAAAAATGCCCAAAAAAAACTTATTTATTATATTTGAAAAAATAAAATTTTCAATTTTCAGTCAACTAAGGGCACATTCAACTTTTTTAGAGAGTGGGAGATTGTAACTGTAATTGTCATTTAACCTGGGAAGTTTTTTAAGGCAGGCAGATCCCAAACATCTTGGGGGGGGACGCAAAAGGGAAAATGAGATCTGCAGAATTTAGCAAAGGGAAAGTTCCCCCAGACCATAAACCTGGGCCAAAAAAAGGGGACAGGCAGCCTGTCACGGAGTCAAGGCCCAAAGCAATCTGTTATAGAAAGATGCAAATTGGGGGGCGGGGGATATTACGAAAAAATATCGCGTTTTCCTGACATCCCGGGGCCCCCATTGAATGCTATGCCGGGAACTGCAGCTTCTGTCATCAATCACCCGTCTGCTCCGGTGAAAGGGCACAACCCTGGGGGTACAATCCATATCCTGGGCCAAATGACACATGCACCTGAAAGAACGAAAATGACAATCACTGCTTTTGTGATACTAAAAATCAGATTGAGTGAAGAGGCGGTTACAAGGTTACCTAGAACATCAAAACAGAATGCGAGCCTTCAACCCAGCAACTTTAGCCCCAGCCAAATCCAGAACTACCCCCGGCATTTGAGGTCGGCTACCCTTTAAAACCCCAAGAGTGAACAACTTAGTTTACCAGCAGTGAGGGGTAAGGTGGGCCGCCTCACAAGGATTGTCTATCCTTCTTTAAAAAAACCTTCTCACAACAAGGAAGGCAAGTCATCAAACAACGGAAGGATAAGGGAAAACGAAGAGCTCAAAGGGCCCGATGAAGTTCGAAAACCCCGCGGGCCAAGAAACCCCCCACCAGGGGGAGCCGATTATGTAAAGGGGGCTGCTTTAACAATCTGCACTCCCACGCCCCAACTTCCCAAAAAAACCCTAGCGCAGTCCCTACGACAGAGCCAGCAGAAAAAAACAAAAAAAAAACAAAAGAAAAAAAAAAAAAGCTCTGCTGGTGCATGCACACCCCTGAGAGGGCTGTGCTGACCGAAACAGGCTAATAAAAGAAAAAATTAAACTCATGATCAATATCTGTTTGGAAAATTCAGGGGGGGGGGGGGGGATAGAAAGGGTTCAAAATAAAAATTAAAGATAATTAAAAAATATTTTAGGAGATCAAACCAAGTAACCAACATAAAAACTAACCCCCCCTTTATTTTTAAAAAAAATTTCCCTTAAAACACTCCCCGCCGAGGTGCACAATGCACTCACTCACGCCCCAACACTCCCCGTTTATGGACCCCAACAAAACCCCACTCAAAACAACGCTATACCCCAAAAGGGAATATCAAAAAAACATGGGCTGATGCAGAGATGTTATTTCAAATGGAAGCACCCGCAGCATGCTGGAAAAAAAAAATAGAAGAAATCTAAAATTTCCCAATTCATATATAAAAAATTTTTTTAAAACAATAATTTTAAAAAAAAAAACTATATTTTTTAAAAAAAAATTATCCCAAATTTTCCCTGTATTTAAGTACATTTGTCCACATTTTTATGTCAATCCCTTGAAAATGGCCCCCTAATTCAAATTTTTTCTACTTTTATTTTCTATCAAAAATTTAAAAACCCAATTGAAATATACATGAAAATTTTGCCAAAATAAAAATTTATTATTTGCAACAAAATAAAACCCCGCAGATTTCTCGTCAAGTCAAGGTCACATTTAACTGTTTTAGAGGTGGAGATTGTCACTGTATTTGGTCATTTTTTAAAGCATTCTAAACTGCAGGGGGTTTCTTTCAAAATCGTCATATTTAATTAAAAACCCCAAAGTTTTGTAAATAAATGCACCCCGTTTTAAACATATTTTATCCTTTAAACCCCATTATTGGGCACCTTTTGAAGGGAAAACCCAAAAAAATTTAAAAAACAGAGAAAAAAAAGGATTTTGGGGGGCTAAATAAAAAAAAAAATACTATTTAAATTTTTTCTCTTTTTTTTTTTAATTTTTTTTTTATTTGAAATGGGCCAAAATCAAAACCCCAACATTTTACTGCATCAGGGCATAACAGGGGTTACCTAGGTAGCTGTACTTAAACAACATCAAAGGGCCGTTTATAGGTCAGGTGCAGTCTAGGGGGCTGGGGGGTGCCCCCCACCCCCCAAGGGGGCCCCCCGGGGGGTCAGCTATGGTTGGCAGCATTTAAATCGTAGTGGGCAAAGCTGGACCTTGACCTTATACGGGGGGGGGCACTGAGTTAACCCAAAAAAATCTGAAGCCCAAGAAGACTGACTCCAAAAATTTCAAAATGGCCAGGGAGAGAAAAAGCAAAAGCTGCGGGATTTTCTCCAAAGAACAACCAACAGCCCATTTTAAGAAAAAATTACCTTTTTGAGCAGGATCTTAAAAGAGCTAAGCCAGCAACTACAGGCCACCACCAGACGATGAAGAAGACCCCATCCTTCAGACTACGACGTCATCGCAAATGGAAAAAACTTCATTTTAGGAAACCGTATACCCTTCCCGGCTCCTCTCCATGATGAATGCATTTCCGCGACCAGAGACACAGGCTGCGAACTAGAAGTGGGCCGTACCCGGAGCAAATTATGGATGAGAACAAGTCATTTTTAAATGCAAATCTTGACTAAAGGTTTTACGTCACCTGCCCCGGCGACATGGGATGCACAGCCAAACCCACCTATTCACCCCCCCCCCTCAGAAAGGAGAAGGGGCCCAAGCTTGCTGAAGACCTGTCCATGGAAGGTATTTGTCCAACCCGACGACTGACGGGGACACCCAAAAATTTCCTTGGGGGGCGGACTTTTTCCAAAAGCAGACGCAGCCTGGAAGTTCAAGGCAGGCGATCCAAATCATCTGGGGGTGACGCAAGAGAAAAAATGAGATTTCCCGAATTTTGCAAAAGGGAAAGTTCCCCCGACCCCCTAAACCTGGGGGAAAGAAGGCACAGGGAGCTCGCACTGACGTCAAGGCAGTGCAATGTGTTAAAGAAGAATGCAAGATTGGGAGGCGGAGATATTACGAAATTTATATCGCGAAAACCCGACACCAGCGGGCCACCCTGAATGTAGCCCGGGGAAATGCAGCCGTCTCAATCCCCGGCGCTCCGGGGAAGGGCCAACTCCTGGTGGTACAATCCCCGGGCCCAAAGACTCACGCACCTGAAGATGAACAAAACAAGTCCTGCTTCGTGATACTAAAAATGAGATTGGTGAAGAGGCGGTCTAAAGGTGTCCCTAGAACTCAACACGAATGCGAGGCCTTCAAAAACCCAGAACTTACCACCCTGCCCAACTCCCAGAACACCCCCGGTCATTTGAGGCTCGGCACCTCTTTAAACCCGAGAGCGAACAACTCATTTTTCTCACAGTGAGGAGAAGGTGGCGGCCCAAAGGACTTGTCTATCTGCAGCTTCAAGAAAACGCCTTTTCACAATCAAGGAAGGCAATGTACAAACAAAGAGAAGATTAAGGCAAAACGAAAGCTAAAGGGCCCGATGAAGTTCGAAAACCGCGGACCAAAAACCCACACCCGGAGGGGCCGATTTTTGTAAAGGGCTGCTTACAGCAAACGCCCCTACCCTCAACTTCCAAAAAACCAGTACAGCAGTGCCCAACAAACAGACAAGCAAAAAAAACAAAACATAAAAAAATCAAAAAAAAAAAAACTCTGTCTGGTGCATAGCAGCACCACGATGGGTCTGTGCTGACCGAAACAGGCTATAAAAAAAAAAAAAAAAAGCCTGTCTGGGGCATACAGACCACTGAGAGGTCTGATGCTGACCCAAAAAAGTACTATAAAAAAGAAAAATATAAAATATGTACAATTCGTTTTGGGAAAATTTAGGGGGGGGGGGGGGGGGAAGAGACGGGGTTCAAAATCAAAATTAAAAATAAATTTAAAAAAGATATTTTTATGTGAGTATCAACACAAGTAACCAACATAAAAAAAATAACCCCTACTTCTTTTTTAAAAAATTACCCCTAAATCACTCCCAGCCCAGGGGCACAAAGCATTCAGCTCAGCCCCCCCTCCCTTTATGGACAGGAACACACCCCAGCTCAAAAAAAACGCTAACCAAAAGGCAATATCAAATAACATGTGGTCGACGCAAGATGTATATTTCAAACTGGAACTACTGCAGCATCTGGGTAAAAAAATATGAAGGAAACTAAAAATTTAAACCCCAAATTTTATATAAAAAATTTAAAAAATTTAAAATTTAAAAAAAATAAAATACCCATTTTTTTTTAAAATATCCCCAATTTTCAGTATTAATGTACAGTTGTCCAAATTTGAAAGTCAATCCTTTAAAAATGGGGTCCGTAATTCAATTTCTTCTACTTTCCTTTTCATTCATTTAAAAACCCAAATCTGAAATAACATGAAAAATTTTGCCCAAAAAAACTTATTTTTTTATATTTGCAACAAAAAAAAACCCCGATCAGATTTTTTTAGTAAATCAAGGTACATTCAAATGTTTTAGAGAGGGCAGATTGTACATGTTTTGGTCATTTTTTAAAGCTTTAATCTTCAGGGGTATACTTTTAAAAACAGTCTATTTTTAATAATAACCCAAAGGGTTTTATGAAATAAAGTGCACCCTGTTTTTAAAACATATAATTTATCATTTAAAAACCCCTTATTGGCCCTGATTGAAGGAAATACCCCAAAAAAATTTGAAAAGCAGAGAAAATGGATTTTTGGGGGCTAAAATAAGAAAAAAATATATTTAATTATTTCTCTTTTTTTTCTAATTTTTTTTATTTGAAAGGGGCCAAAATCAACCCCAAAAAATTTTCTGCATAGGAATAGACAGGGGTTACCAGTACTGTACTTAACAACAACAAAGGGCCGTTTAAGGTTTTGGGGCAGTCTAGCCGGGAGGGAGGTTTTTCCCCTACCCCCCAAGGGGGCCCCCCGGGGTCAGCTACGGTTTTGGAGCTTAAATCAGTAGGTGTGGCTACTGTCGGGCCTTGACCTTAACGGGGGGGGCACTGGTTAACCCAAATCAAACCCGAAGCACCAGAGAAGACTGACTGCCCAAATTTCTCAAATATGGTCCTAGGGGAGAGGGAAACCCAAAACCTAGGGTTTTTTTCCAGAAGAACCCAACTGCCCATTTAAGAAAAAATTACCCTTTTGGGGAGGGTTGAAAAGAGCCTACAGCACAGCATCTACACCCCCACCCCCATAAGAAGCCACCACCATTTAGGCTACGACGTAAACTGCAAATGGAAAATAACTTTATTTCAGAAACCGCTTTAAACCCTTCCGCGGGTCCTTCCATGATGAAAGCAGTTTACAGCGCCAGAAGACACAGGCTGCAGACAACTAAAGGGACCGTACCCGGAGGAGAATTTTTGGAAATGAAAGAAGTTTATTTTCAAAGGAAATCTTGCACTTAAAATTTTTACCGTCACCTGCCCTGGTCGACATGCGGGCACAGCCCAAAGTACTTCACCCCCATCAGAAGGAGAATGGCCTATACTTCTGAAACCTTCCATGGAAGGGTACTTTGTCCAACCCCGAGACGACGGCGCACCAATCTTACCTTGGGGTGCGGACTTTTACCAGAAGCTTACACAGCCGGGAATTTTAAGGGGGCAGATCCAAACATTTGGGGTGACGCAAGAGAGAAAAAAAGAGATCTGCGAATTTACAAAGGAATGTTCCCCCAACCCTAAACCGGGCGAAAGAAGGGACAGGCAGCTCGTCATGAGTCAAAGGGCCCGATTTCAACTTTTTAGAAGAAGGCAAGAGGGAGGCGGGGATATTACGAAATTTATACGCGCTTACCTGACATCCCGGGCCACCTTGAATGCTATGCCGGGAAATGCAGCTTTTGTCATCAAAAAAACCCTGGGCGCCTGGTGAAGGGCCAACTCCGGGGGTACAAGTCCATGATCCTGGGCCCAAATTTTAAACACGCACCCAAAAGAAAAAAAATGACAAATCAGTTCTGTATACTAAAAAAAGGATTTTTAGTGAAGAGGCGGTCACAAGGGGTACCTGAACATCAACACAGAAGTGCGAGGCCTTCAAAAAAAAAAACCAAACTTTACACCACCGAAAACCCAGAACTACCCCAGGTCATAGAGGCTCGGGGTACCCCTTCAAAAACCGAGAGCGAACAACTCAGTTTACTCGCATGAGGATGAAGTGGGCCGCCCCACAAGATTTTTATCTGCAGCTTTCAAGAAAGCGCCTTCTTTTACTTCAAGGAGGCAATGACAAGACAACGAAAGGGATAAGGGAAAACAAGAGCTCAAAGGGGCCCCGATGGGGTTAACACCCCGGACTCAAAAACCCCCACCAGGAGGAGCCTGATTATGTAAAAGGGACTGCTTGACGCAATCTCACTCCTACGCCTCAACTTCTGCAACAAACCCGTAGCACACCTGCCCTACAGAACTGAGCACCGCAGAAAAAAAAAAAAAAAAAAACAAAAAAAAAAAAAAAACCTTTGGGGCATAGCAGACCCCTGATGAGGTCTGACTGACCGAAACTGCTATATAAAAAAAAATTAAACCATGTTTAATTCTGTTGGGAAAAATTTAGGGGGAGGGGGGGGGGAGGACGGGTTTAAAAACAAAATTAAAGATAATTAAAAAGATTTATACGGAGTACAAAACCAATAAAACCCCATAAAAAAAAAAACCCCCACTTCATTTTTAAACAATTCCCCCCTAAAATCACTCCCAGCCGAGGTGCACAAAACATTCAGGCTCACGCCCCCCCATCCCCTTTATGTGCCGGAACACACCCCCAGCTCAAAACAACGCTATACCAGATAGGCAAAACAAAAAAACAGTGGCTGACTGCAGACGTGTATATTTCAAACGGAAGCACCCCCACATGCTGGGGAAAAAGAATATGAAGGGAAAACTAAAAATTTCCCAATTTATATATAAAAAATATTTAAAATTTTAATAATTTTAAAAAATAAACATACCCATTTTTTTAAAAATATTATCCAATTTCCATGTATTTAAAGTACCCGTTGTCCCATTTTATGTCAATCCATTGAAAAAAGGGGTCCGTAAACAATTTTTCTACTTTCATTTTTTTCATACTAAAACCCCAAAACTGAAATATACAGAAAATTTTGCCCCAAAAAAACTTATATTTTCAAAAAAATAAAACCCCCATAATTTCTGTCAAGTCAAGGGCACATTCAACTGTTTTAGAGAGGGCAGATTTTACACTGTATTTGGTTTTTAAATGCTTTAATCATGCAGGGTATACTTTCAAAAATTCATATTTTAATTTTAAAACCCAAGGATTTGGGGAAATAAATGCACCCGTTTGACAACTAAAGGGGCCTGTACCAGGAGCAAATTTTGGACGAAACAATTTCCTTTTTTTAATGCAAATCTTGCATTTAAAGGTTTTTAGCTCCCCTCCCCGGGGTCGACATCCCGGGGTGCAAGTAAAACCAGCCTACTTAAACCCCCCCACCAAAAAGGGGGAAAAATGGCCAAAGGTTGCTGAAGACCGCCCCATGGAAGGGTACTTTTTTCCAAAACCCCGAGACTGACGGCGACCCCAAAAATTTTTCCTTTGGGGAAGCGGGGATTTTACCAAAAGTTTGCGCCCCGGGGAAAGTTTAAAAGGGAGACATATCCAAATAAACGGGACGGTGACGCAAGAGAGAACAAGAAAGTCAGTAAAAACTGACAGATGCTCCCCGAAGAACGTCATTGTTACAAAAATAAGGCCTTGGTCAATGGGGGGGATATTTGAAACCCCAAATTTCCAAAATTTCATATCTATTCCATAGAGGGCGATTTTTTAAAAACCAAACTCAAATTTTGGAGACTTAGAAAACAGTTTACTATTTTTTATGAAATACTTTTTTAACTAAACAGATCTTTCATTGTTTTTTTTTAATTTTTTATACACAAAAAATTTAAATCAACATTTCAATGTGGGGCTCATATAAAAGATTTTAAACCCAAACACTTTTGCCCAATGACTGGATTTTTGAAATAGTGTATAATGGCCTAAACAACAATTAGCTGACATGATTTTGATTGACATTTTTTACAAAATTGAATTTTGTGGGGGTTTTTTTTAAATGATATCTCCTGTTTTAAAATTTGGGCAAAAAAAAAAAAAGGGGGCAAAAGAATAATTTTGTCCAAAAACAAGGAAAATAGGGGCCAAAACTCCTTAAAAATTGAGGGAAACCCGGTCACGCGACGATATGCGTACCCACTCTTGTAATAAAACTTTCCCCTAAAGTTTTCATTGAATTCAAGCCATTAGTTCCTGAGAAATAGCCCGGACAAGAATCATGCAATATGTACTATAGGCCAAAAAGTCAAGGGCCATAACTCTGTGAAAAATTGAGGAACCAGGTCACGCCGACGATAGTGTATCTACTCTTGGTGATAAAGCTTCCCATAAAGTTTTGTTGAATTCAAGCCATTAGTTCCTGAGAAATAGCCCGGACAAGAATCATGCAATATGTAGTTTAGGCCAAAAAGTCAAGGGGCCATAACTCTTTGAAAAATTTAGGAATCGGGTCATGCTGACGATATGCACATCTCCTCTTGGTAATAAAGCTTCCCATAAAGTTTCGTTGAATTCAAGCCATTAGTTCCTGAGAAATAGCCCGGACAAGAATCATGCAATATGTACTATGGCCGAAAAGTCAAAGGCATAACTCTGTGAAAAATTGAGGAACTGAGGTCAAGCCGACGGTTTTTGGTATCAACTCATGGTGATAAAGCTTCCCATAAAGTTTCGTTGAATTCAAGCCATTAATTCCTGAGAAATAGCCCGGACAAGAATCATGGAATATGAACTTTAGGCCAAAAAGTCAAGGGCCTTAACTCTGTGAAAAATTTAGGAATCGGTCATGCGACGAAAATGCGCATTCCTTTGGGTAAAAATTCCCCATAAAGTTTCGTTGAATTAAAGCCATTATTTTCCTAAAATACCCCGGGACAAGAATCATGCAATATGTCTAAGGGCCAAAAAGTAAAGGGGCCATAACTCGGGAAAAAATTTTGGGAATGGGGTTGCGACGATATGCGCATCCCTCTTATTTAAAAAAAGTTTCCCCATAAATTTTTGTTGTTTTCAAGCATTAGTTCCTAAAATAGCCCGGAAAGGGAAAGTTGACGGACAAACAGGGGGACGGATGGACGAACGACACGGCAAAGGGGCGATAATCGCCCCTTCGTGAGAAAAAAAATGAATCTGCAGAATTTAGCAAGAATTTTTTCCCGCAACCCAAAACCCGGGGCGAAAGAAGCACAGGCAGCTCTGTCACGTGAGTCGGGCCAGACAATGCTGTATAAAAGGGAATGAAAAATTTGGGGAGGGGGAAAATTTAAAAAATTTAAAACGCGTTTACAACACCAGGGGGCCCACCTTTTTAATGCATGCCGGAACTGCGCTTCTGTCACAATCACCGGGTACAACCCGGGGTACAAGCCCAGACCCCGGGGCCCAAATGACACCGCCCCTGAAATGAACGAAAATGACAAGTCACGCTTGCTGTGAAAAAAAATAGATTAAATAAAGAGGCGGTCTACAAGGTGTCCCTAAAACATAACCAAAAGTGCGGGCTTTCACCGGAAAACTTTGCCCCCATGCCAAAGTCCCAGAACTACCAGGTCATTTGGGGTGGGCTACCCTTCAAAAACCCTGAGAGGAAAAACCCAGTTTATCAGCAGTGGGATAAAGGGGCCCCCTAAAAGGGGACTTGCCTACGCAGTTTCAAGAAAGCGCCTTCTTCAATATAAAGGGAGGCAAGTCGTCAAAAAAATGAGAAGGTATGGCAAAGCAAAGAGCTAAAAGGGCCCCAATCGATTTCGAAACACCGGCGGACTCAAAAAACCCCACCCCCAGGGGGGCCCTGATTATAAAGGGACTGCTTGACAGAAATTTTTTTTGCACCCCTACCCCTAACTCTGAAACAAACCCATAGCGCAGCCTCCCCTACAAACAAAGCACAGGAAAAAAACAAAAAAAAAAAAATAAAGAAAAAAAAAAAAAGCTCTGTCTGGTCATAGAGCACCAGATAGTCTGATGCGACCAAAACATGTTTAAAAAAAAGAAAAAAAAAAAAGCCTTTTTGGGCATAGCAGCCCCATGATGGGGTCTGACTCCCGAAACAGTGCTTATAAAAAAAAAAATAAATCAGACAAATCTGTTTGGAAAAAAGGGGGGGAGGGGGGAAAGGAGACAGGTTCAAATAAAAATTTAAAAAGAAAAATTAAAGAAGAATTTATAGTGAGTAAAACCCCCAAGTCCCAACGTAAAAACATCCCCCTACTTCATTTTTAAACAATTCCCCTCTAAAATCACTCCCCCCGGGGCACAATGCATCGGGTCAGCCCACCCCTCCCTTTTTTGGACCGGAACACACCCCCCACTCAAAACAACGTATACCGATAGGCCAATATCAAAATAAAATGTGGTTGACTGCAGACAGTTTTTTCAAACTGGAAGCTCCCCCCAATGCTGGGGAAAAAAAATTTGAAGGGAAAAAAAAATTACCCAAATTTTATATATAAAAAATTAAAAAAATTAAAAATTTTTAAAAAAAAACAAACCCATTTTTTTAAACATATTTTCCAATTTCCATGTATCAATGTACATTTGCCCAAAATTTTTGTCAATCCATTGAAAAATGGGTCCGAATTCAATTTCTTTTTACTTTTATTTTCTAGCATATAGGGTCACACACTATTTTTTTTCCTATATAATCTTAGTAACTTTGCCGACTTTTGAGCCCTTTCCTATTTCCAAAGTTCGTTGGGAAAATTTTTTGGTCAGTTTCATTTGACCCCTTCAACAGATTTTGGCACAAAAAAATATACATTAAGAATTGGGGTTTCACAAATTTCACATTTCCCAGTACCCGCAAAATTTCCAAAACAAACAATCTGACTGCATTACATCTGCAGCTCTCCCCAAATCCTGTAGGAAAATAAAACCCAATACAATTTAAATCAAGTTTTTTGGTCAAAAATACTGTATCTCACCCACGCTAAAGTGTTCGTTATTCAGTGTTTTTGGGGGAAATATGCTTTGATGCCACCCTTTTATTTTTCTTTGGGCTACTTCAGCACCACGCCCGGGAATACTTTGATAGTGGGGTGACACCATTGCAGGTGCAATTTTTACATTGCTGTTCTGCTTGCATACTGTGTTTTTTGATTTTGCTCAGTGTTTATCGATTCGTTAAAGACAATGAATTCCTTTTAAAACAATGTAAATGGGTGTCCCCACACACAGTGTTACGGGAGAACGGAAATAAAAAACAAGTATTTTTAGTAATTTTTGCCGAATTTTTTATGAGTGGAGAAATAATTAATGTTTTAAAGTAAAAAAAAAAAAACCAGACAACGATTTGCCTATTTTACTATCAAAATGAGTTGCACTTAGACAAATGAACAAAACATGTCAAGGAAAATGTATTTTTTTTTCTCGAATTTGTTCCATATTCTGACAGAAAAAACAAAAAGTGAACTACAGATTTCTTACGAGGTGCAATCTGTAAATACTCATTCACGACAACGTTACTACAATGCATGAATAAGAAATAATCATTTACTTAAGATAATTGAATTGTTTACAAAAAATAGATAATAATAATAATGATAATAATTTCATATTCCGCATATCTTCAATTTTCTGACGTTTTCAATATACCTTCCGCATATCTCTTAACGAATCACGAGTGCATATATTTGATGATATTGAAGATAAATAAATGAATTATTTCCGATTACTGACCGTGTTCGGGAATACTCGCCAATGCAAAAATGTAAACAATGATAGTCCAAAATACAAATTTGCGTACATGTAATTTGATCAACATTTTCATGCGTTGAACTGTTATTTTACAGCAGATATTTGTATATTATGTTATAGTTAGTGTTTATTAAGAGAGAATTTAACAGTTAAGAAGCCAGAACGATCGTAGCGAGTGAGTGCAAAACTCTAACCAAAAGCTGCAATGCCAACGCCGAAGCAAGAGTGACTACAATAGCTCTCATATTCTTCGAATAGTCAAGCTAAAAATGAGACCTCTTTGGGTTCAGCTAGTTTTCTAATATACACCTTTTAGAAAAGTTCAAAATTCTTCTCCTTTGAAATCAATGATCAGAATTTATTTTCTTCAGCACAAAGTCATCTCATTGTCCTGTACCATTATTGCGATAACTAAGTTGAACCTTTTGAAAAATGAGGCCATAGGAGGCTGGTCTCCGAAAATACTCTATTTAGAATAGTTCAAAATTATTCTTCTTTGAAACCAATGGTTAGAATATAATTTCCTTTTTGCTTTAATCGTCACAGCATGGCTGTCTACTATAACTGCTAAAATATTGTTGATCTCTGGAACACTAGACCCCCAGTGGGTCTGCTTGTTTCCTTTTAGACGATATAAAAAAAGTTCAAAATTATTCTCAAAAACTTCTTGCTTGTATCGGATGAAACTTTACAGAATTAACCAGTATCAAATTAAGTCAGCATATTGTCAGCAAGTTTGGGTTGGGTGAATTATCACAGAGTTATGACCCTCTGTATGTTTTTTATGTAATCTTTCACACACTTCACCTCTAAACATCCCAGCCAGAATAAGATGAAACTTCGCTGGATTGATCAGTATCTAGTTAAGTTGTGCATATTGTCAGCATGTTTTTGTGATTCTGGGATGATTATTACAGAGTTCTTTGCATTTTAAGCAATATGTCTATATAATGTGCATACATTCAGATTCTTGTCTGTATTCTCAAAACCCCCGTCTTGGATTGGATGACACTTCCCAAAATTGATCAAAACCAAGACTAGATGTGCAAAAGCATGTTTCATGGGAATGTATTATCACAGAGTTATGGCCTTTTCTTTAACAACATAGAATACCTACAGGGGTGTTAGAAAAGTATCCGGGAAACTGCCATAACTTATTCATTGATATGATAATTAGAAAGAAATCTTGTAAAGTGATACTTTAATAGGGGCCTACTAAAAGCCGGTCTCCAAATATCGACGGTCTCCGCCGGTCTCCGAGACCAGGGACTGGTCGTCGTTTAGTATGTAGTATATGGGGGAGGGGGGTATATATCAGAGACTGGCTGAGACTGTCTACATTTCTAAACAAATCAATTTTTTTTTTTTTAATTTTTTTTTGTAAGTTTTTGATCAATTAACGTAATTTTAAATCAAATTAATGTCTCTTTTAAATTAATTTAATCATGAAATTGCCTGATTTATTTGATAATTAGTTGAATGACGAGTGCAATAATTAACAGAATAAAGTTTAAT
>CM037782.1:16915808-16965808 GCA_021229015.1 Solen grandis
ATGTATGTACTCTTTGATCTCTTTATATACAACCGGGGAGATAATTACTGTAGCCACCTTATTGTGTAATTGGAATTAATTTAGAAAAATGAATATGAATCAACACAATGCTGGACTGATTCTTTTAATATAATATGTGCATAATATTATTGACAAAATAACTCTTTGTTATGTCATGACCCGCAAATTATTAATTTGTTTGTTCAGGGATAATCTTATTTGGTAAAAGACATTGAGAACATACATTTCATTGAGAACCTGTCAATGTCAGGTTTTTATCTCTGCAGATTTCATCAACAGTTAAAACAAATCTTGCAAAATCTAGCCATCCATAATTCCTGTTAATAATATATTGTGTACCGGTAATTAATGACAATATTTTCCAATATAATAATTTTAATATACAGCGCTTTTTTAAGCTCATCTGAGCACTTTTGTTCAGGATGACCAATGAGCTTTTGTGATTGGTCTTTGTGTGATTTCAACAATTGTTTGTGAACACTCTATACCATACATAGCACATTTTGGCTAAATCTTGGAAGAAATTTGATTGGAATCTTGAATGAGTTCAACATTGGGTCATGGTAGATAAAAGAATTAGGTGTTTTTTGGTTTGATCCCTGGCCTTGACGTCATGTATACCAAAATTGTAAAAAAAAAAGGTTCTGATATAGATTCCTTGCTTGGCGTATAACGTGTTTAACCCTTTCCCTCATATAGACTCATTTTGACGCACTCAGTAGGTACCACATAAAGCCTGATCTGCAGAAAACCACAGTTAAACCTTACCAAATTTAATTATAAAATCCTCATTTCCAGACCACTGAGGAGCAGCGAACAGCATAAAACCTGATCAGCCTGCGAGTTACTCGCAGGCTGATCTGGTTTTATGCTGTTCGCATAGGTCCTTTCATGGTGTCCTCTATGAGGGAAAGGGTTAAGAGTAGTTCCTGGACTGGTGTTCAGATAATGTGGTTGGGTGTGGTATCATGCCACATGTCTACAGCCTGATATTGCAGTGTGGCAGCACTATATCTCTGTCAGGAAGACATGGCCTCCTAATGACAGAAATACTGTTCATAGGTCATTAAACCCAATAAACAAACAAAAATTATGGTCCTGTACCACAGCATATACCAGTGTATCCATCTTGTACATTTCAATTGATGTATATTTAAATAAACCATGTTGCTTCTCTGAGCGGAAATGCATTGATAGGATAGTACATTCATATCTTAAGGCGGAGGTTCAAGTCAGGAACCGATCTTTCTTCCTTGAATAAAGTAATCTTGCTGGAGGATCTAGTTGATATGTAGGAAATGTCAGTATGATTGTACGCATATACATTTAATTATATCAAGAAAGATGATGTGAGAAAACTATTGATGCATCACTTTGATCTATTTGTTTCCTCAACTAGTGAATTATAACTTGAAAGTATCTATTCTCAATTATTTGTTTAATGTAGTAAATCTTTAATTCTAATGATACCAATCTACCCAGGGACTTTTGTATAAAAAAAATAATTTTTTTTAAAAAAAAAAACCCAAGAGACCAGTGTATCTTTGCTGCTTGGCATCTATATATGGGATGGTACTTGAACTACTTCATTGTCAATAGTTTAGGACAGTTGGCCAGGTGTCTGAATAATGTCAAGATCACAGTTACTCAAGATAGTTTTTCTATAGTCAAGTGTGATATGGCACTGAGACAGTTCCAGTATCTCTGTCTCACATAATTATACATAGGTCTCAAAATGACTGAAATACTGCTGTTGGGACACTAAAACCCACGCTTGAACAAACAAACATTAAATCAACAAACTATCTTTACTGGCAGTTGATATTCATGGTATTTGCAGCACAGTAAATATATATTTAATACATTGTAATATGCATTGTATTAAAAATCTATTATTATTTGATTTGGAGAATCATTTTACTGTGAAAATACTCTGTAAGACTGTAAATAAAACTAAAAGTATTGTCTGGAAGTGTTAATTGTGTATCCATTTGGATAGATATGACTTTTTTTCTTTAGATTTAATAACTAGAACATTTATCATATATATAGGAAAATAAGATTTCCCCATGGGCCAGATACAGTCAACTTGTTGCTGTTTAATTTAGAAAGTAAACAGGCAATAATGAACATTGCACATTTTCAACAACCTCTATTAGCAAGATTCCCCACAGGAGATCTTAACAGAAAAATCAAACCTCATGGTCCTCCTATGAAATATAATGAAAAAGAAAACGAGTCTTTGATGCCAGTGTTTGTGCAAGATATTTAAAGACCAGTGGAACACATCATTAACAGTCTGTTTTTCTTCACTTAGATTTGGCAGGAAGCTGCAGGTATAGATAAATTTTTTTCCTTTTGTTAATTAAGAGAGTGAATTGAAGTCTCACAGACTGTTTACGAAGAAACCCTTCAGGGATTGTTGACATCATGTTATTGAGAGTTCTGTCAGTTTTATATCTATTCCTAAGCAACTTGAGGTTTTATTGTCCCCGATAAACCATACTTTGAGGCAAATAAGACTTTCTTATGGTTAATCTGAAATGATGGTGTGGTGTATCTTTTATGTCACCCGCTGTAAGCAGAGGTGACACATAGGGATCAGTTTTCCGTCCTCTGTCAGTCTGTCCATGCTTAGGTATAGATACTTAGGTGACTAATGGATCAATAGGTAACAGAAAATTTTCTGTGATGTTGTTCATTCATTTGATCTAATGTGGCTATAATTGGCTCTTATGTAGCTAGAGAGGTCAAAAGATTAGCCACATAATTATGTATCCATACGTGAAAACGTCTGTCTGTCTGTTCGTCACACTTCTTCCATCACGCTTCCAGCAGGTTACAACACATGTTCCAAAGAACACTCTTCATAGTTCATAAGTCGGGACACACATATCGACATGCAATTGCTTTGTTACCTTTATTTTAGTTGGTAGTTTTAGTGATTATCACAGATTATAGGTAGAAAAAAAAACAACAGTTTTCCTTCTCTCCCTCATGAAGTCTTTGTTCCTGACATACACTGCAGGTGCAAGGGAAGACACAATTTTCGTAAACAGGGAAATCAGTAAAATTTAGGATGTGGTATGTCCAAAGCAGGTGCTAATATGGTACCAAGTGACATGCTTTTCTGCAATATGGGATTTTCACCAGTTCCATGTGTGAATTTGTTAGTGTTAATAAATGTTTCAGCCTCTGGAGTGAACCCACGGATAAAGAAATTCTTAGTATAGGTTTTATATTTTTAACCTTTCAGGGCAGGGGCCATTTTCCATGATATCATATTTGATGTTCTTTTCCTCCCACTAATACCGGTGTAACAGTCAAGTTTTTCCCCAGTCAGTTTCTTCCCCGGGGAAAAAACTAACTAGTCAGGTTTTTCCCCACCCAGTCAGTTTCCCCCCCCCCCCCTCTTTTTTTTTAAGGTTTCTGAGGTGGGGAAATTCTGAACTAGTCAGTTTTTCCCCCCTGTCATTTAGATTGTTTGTAATGGTGGGGAAATTCTGGCGTAGTCAGTTTTTTCCCCTCTGTCATTTAGATTGTGCCTGATGGTGGGGAAATTCTGGCCTAGTCAGTTTTTATCCCCTGCGATTAAGATTGTGAATGAAGGTATGAAAATTCTGGTCTAGTCAGTTTTTTCCCCCCTATCTAATCTACATGACAGGGGGGAAAAAAACTAACTGGTCAAGAATTTCCCCACCATCTCGCATAAAAGTATTAGGTAGGGGGGTGGGGGGAAAGGTCCAGAATTTCCCCACCATCAATACAATCTAAATGACAGGGGGGAAAAAACTGACTGGTCCAGAATTTTCCACCATCACAAACAATCTAAATGACAGGGGGGGAAAAAACTGACTAGGCCAGAATTTTCTTGACTTCATGCTCAATCTACATGACAGGGGGAAAAAAGACTGGCCCCCACTATCACATGTAATATATAAGACAGGGGGGAAAAACTGACTTGTCCAGAATTTCCCCACCTCTAAAACCTTAAAATTAGAGGGGGAAGACTGACTGGGTGGGGAGAAACCTGACTAGTCAGTTTCTTCCCCGGTGAAAAACTTGACCAGTCAGTTTTTTGCCCGGGGAAAAAATGACGGGGGGGGGGGGGGAATCTGGGCTGTTACACCGGTACCTGGTTCTCAGGTGAGCGATCCAGGGCCTTCATAACTCTCTTTTTTTTCTGGACGGTATTCAGCACTGAATATACATTACTTTTATTAAGTACTGTATATATATTAATATGTCCAATTAAAATGGGTTTTCACTTCTGTTGGCGCATGTGCAAATTGGTATTGCAGTCTAATGTTAAGCTGTGATTGGAATAATTTTCAGTGACCAAAATTTTTCTATGTGATTGTTTGAGGTATAAAATCTGTGATTTATGTTTGTTTTAAATAGTGTCCAGTGTAATTGATCATATTTAAAAAAATATTAGTAAATGTTTGAATTTTAATAATTTTTTTTATACATATAGGTCACAACCTACTTAACGCTTTGCTTGTCAGTCTGGACGTTGTATATTTCATGTCTTCTGTATTGAGCTTGTAATTAAACATAGTAGTTTAATTATTACATGACAGGTGGGATAAGTAATGCGTAATGTTTGTTAATATGTACCCGTAATATAAAGAACGCTTTGTGTAGTTAATACAGTATAGTTGTCTGTGTAGTGCAGTAATTACCTATAAATAGCCTTATTTACACCTTAGTTTCACGCTTAATTGGTAAGAGCGTCCATCAGTACTCTTTCCCATCAAGAGGTCATGTGTTCTGTATCAGCTGGGACCCTGAGTTATATTTGTATAGTTTGTTTTAAGTACTAGTTTTATACATCCATTATTTTGCTTTTTTTAATTTGTATATTTTTTTTTATTTAAACATAAACATAAAGCAAATAAAAAAAAAAAAACTTAAGAAATCAACCTCTCTATGCACAAATAATATATGGAGAGGTCAATTTTTTTAAGCATAGTGAGACCCGGGACTTGTACAGATTATAGAATAATAACTGTCCTTTTACAAAAAGAGGTCATTTTTTATGGAGGTCCTGTGCATAGACAGGTTAGATTATAAGGTCAAAACAGTAGAAAAGAGAAAGAGAGGAGGACCGTATGCTTATTATAAGCCGTCTATTAAAACATTTTGTTTTAATCTTTTCTTGTTACCCATACGGTATGTTGCAATGGGTGACCATGTGTCTGTTGTTGGGTATTGATAGATAGTTCAAAATTTAATTCTTTAAATGAAAGACAGTCTATGATCGAGCTGCTTTAAAATTCCAACACCTTATGGTTGTTTCCCAGTAGTCCCTTTCCGATGGGTAATAATATTAGATGTACACAATTATCGTTAAGTAAACAGTGCTGTCTAAAATGGATCCAAATGGAACAGCTGTTAACAGATTGTATACTTATGGTTGGTCATAATGATGATGCAAACTTTGCATTTGGTTGTATGCTGTTGATATGTTATTAAATAAAGAAAAATATGAAGTAAACAATTATTTCATAGTAATATTCTAGATTAGAAAGCACACAGGCAAGTGTATATGAAAAACTTCAATATCAATGTAAAGTATATCATATACATATATACGAAATAAACTTGATATTGCTTCTTTAGTGGGTGGGGTAAAGTTTTGGAAAACTGCAAAAAAACTGAATTTTAGTGTATTTTGCCCACCTTTTTTCTGAAACTAAAATAGAAGTCTAATAAATGTGAGCTATAGTGATATAGCCTAATAAAGGAAACCCAAGTTATGTCCTTGTTGGCCTATGCTTTAAAAATGTAAGTTTGTTCTAAAAAAAATCTAATGGTTAGCATGACAGCGTTTTTTTTCCCTAATTGGGAAAGGGTCCTGTTCCCCTACAATTGGGAAATTTTCGCATCGTAAAATCTTTAAATTGGGAAAAAAGCAGTTGCGAAATCATAGAAATTGGGATTTTAACCAAAATTCATGTAAATCTATATTTGGGATTTATTCAGCTTAAAAAGCATCTTAATGTCTTCTTCTTCTATAGGAAAGCTTGGAGTGATATAACTATTATACAAAAATTGAGATATAAAAAAAATATTTCCATTGAAAGCCATAGTTCCATTGTGGTTAGAATTATATTTTCTGCATTTGAATTATTATTATTACTACTTGAAGACTAATGACATATCACTTCAATAATATGATCATCAATGGACTTCAAAAAAGTTTCAAACAAATATGACTCTGATGAACAATGATTTATTTCAAATATTAAACAAAAAACATAAACTTATTCTCTCCTCTTGCGCCTGGGAATTTTTTTTTGACAGTATATTTTGATGTCAGAGGTGTCACAGAAACTTTTGGATCACCAGTTTCAGAGTCCAAATCAGTTTCTGCTGTTTGGTTTGGTTCATTTTCAACCGGCATTTCAATTCCAGAAACGTCAATTTCAACCGGCATTTGAACTTCAGAAACGTCAGCACTCGGTTCATTTTCAATTTGGTTTGATTCTTTACTTACAGGGTCATGGTGCATAAATCCAAAATCCCTTAACGACCGAGTGCCCGATTCTAATGTTGTTTTCAACCACTTGTGGTAGTATTTGGAATTGTGGCTCATCTTGATGGCATCGAAAAGTACCGGAAATAGGAAATCGACGAGTTTATAATGCGGATCCCTCTTTTAGACGGTTAGAGTTACTTCCCTTCGAACAAAATGGTTTACCGAATACGATTACTCTTTTAAAAACCTCTTTTGTATATCGGGAACGGGACCGCACGTTGTTGGGAACGGTAGCTTTGGGTATTGGGAAAGGGCCGGTGCTTTGAATTGGGAAGACTCCGGTCGGCTTTGGGAATGGTACCGTTTTGCGGAGGTGGTTAAAGAAGGAAAAAAAACGCTGCATGACCATGTGCAAAGAAATGTTAAGCACTGTTTAACCCTGTATCTCGAGAACATTCATGTACTTGACATGCAGTTCTTCCAGGAGCTGTCTGATCAGGTTCACCTCTGTCAGTGTTGTGACTAGGATTCTACACAGCTGACATGGAAAAGAATGATTTGTTTTCTTGTATATACCTTTTACAGTTCAGTCAATTTATATCCATCAAGTCTTGAAATTGTATTTTGATATTCATAATATAATGTGTTAAACTGGATCTCTACATTGTCTTATCTTTACTTACTTGGGCTTTCAGTCATGAAAATTCTATGCGTTGAAAGAAAAAAGGAAACAAAAATGACTCCCTCTGTATAAGATATGTTAGAATACTCTTTATTCTTCAGATATACCTTTAATGACAAGCTGTACAATATCTATTGTGTGGGCAGGCTCTCAAAGTAGAATTCCCAAGATCCCTCCAGATAATACATGCTGCCTTCTAATCATTGGTCTCTACTTTGCTTTCAGTTGCCATGGTAACATGTTAAAATCAATGTAATAATTGTGATATTTGAACATAATGTTGATCTTATTTTGCCAATTTGAAAAGACAATCACATGATACCTATTAGAAAGCTATTATTCATTTATAAATACAATGTGTGTTTGGTTTTTTTTTTCCTTTCTTAGGGGTATAATGATTTCGTTTTAGTTTCTGGTTGGTAGTGCCAGGGTTGAGATTCTCAGCTTTGTTCCAGTTTCCTTTTATTTTTTCCATTTAACCCAGTGTTGAAATGAACATGATAAGGATATTTTAAGCATCATTTGAAACCACTGATGCTCTGGAAGAAAAACATATTTTTCTAGCCTATTTCAAGAGTTTCGCTGCATTTGAACACGCTCTTGGCATTTGTTATAATAAATCTGGTTATGAAAATCATAAACAGCAGAGAAGTGCAGCTGTAGCCATATCTAAAACAGTAACATTAGGTGCAGGTCTTATGATGCGAAAATGTGTCTGCTTGAGTATTGTTCTGTTAATGGCTGATGTCTGCTTGCAGGGTAATAGTAGTCAGTCATGGAAATTTATCCTTGGAATTGTGTCATGTCTCTGTTTAATGTTGCAGCATGACAGATGCTGCTGACAATGTGAGTGTTGGTTAGCGACACATATTGCCCTTGTCCATGTGGAGCAGATAGAGGAATGTCTTGATGGCATTATAAGGAGGACTTTCACATGTCTGCTATATGTTGTCAGGCTGGGCTAGTCAGCAGAAGTGACCAGAAATATTGACAATGTTAGACGTGCATTATGGTTATGCCTTTCATAAGAAATGTTTGCTATTACCTTACCTAACCCACAGGGATGCCTGAAATCAGTCATTTTAGGCCTTCCTTGAAAAACTTTTTGCTGTAGCATGTAACCTACCTAATACCTTAATTCTCCCTCCATAAACTCCCAACTAGCTCAATGCCTCCATGCTACCTTCTTCAGTTAAGAATTTTTCACTTTTGTAATTAGCATGACCCATACTGGGGAGTTTCTTAAATGCTCCAGTTTGGCTCAGATTGACCTGAACTGGTCCTGTTTTTAAATCATCTGTTTTTCAAAGAAAGGTATTGTCATCACCCTGGTGATATTGTTGTCAACGTGATAAGCTTCTAACCTTAGCCATTAAACTTCTAAACCATAAACTCTTGCACGGAGATGATTGTGCAAGTAATGTATGATGGACTGATTAATGTCTATTATGAAATCACCTGGAAGCTTACAAGTATATTTAATGGGTGCTGAGGATCCCCCAAATTAACTTTTGTTACAATCCTTCTTAAAAAGACATGTTCGTAATGTTTCAGACTTAGTTTATCTTTGTATTATTTATGAAAGTTAGTTGAAATTCAAACTAATTCGTAATAGCAAAATGGCTGTCTCCAAAGTTATCTCTTGTAACCTGTTTAAATAAATGAAGACAAGACCATATGAAATTAAAGATTGAGATGGTTATTTTTTTTCTTTATTTTTACTTTTCTTCCTCTTTTTTTTTTTTGTCTCAGCCAGAAACAAATTTTTTTCTTTTTTTTTAATGAAAATAAGTTAATATTTTCCCCATAATATGATATTAAAGCCCCTTTCCCAACATCTAAAAATAGGCCTGGTTGCTCGGCATAAAAGGGTAATTCCGGGACTGGTTGGTCTAGTGTCAGATAATAATACGACTGGGTGTGGTAGCATGTCACATGTCTATGGGACTTAACATGCATCTGTGTAAAGAAGACATTGTATCCACATATAAAATAAAAAAATGTACATGAATTGTGACCTCAGGACCGGGATTTTTACTTTGAAATAGTAAAAAAATCAAAAGCAAAATTCGGATTAAACATTTTATTTTTACTTAAAATAAGAAGGGAAAAAATCGGGACAGAAAATAAACTTTGAAATGGTGAGGAATTCGGTTTAATGATGTTCGGTTTGGCGAGGTTCTACTGTATATGAGCCCATTAAGTTTAGATAAAGTAGATACTGCTATATTTTGGTCCATATCTAGGTATAGTGGTTCAATCCCCAAAACACCCGCCGCTTAACAAAATGTCTGCCTCCTGTATATAAGGGAAATAGATTTTTTTCCAAGGTTATGAACCTCAAACTCGGGATGCGCACTATACGTGAATGTGCGTTATACTTGACTGTTTACAGTAATATTATATAAATATATATATATATATATTATATACAGTCGAACCTGCTTACAAAGGCCACCCAAGGGAAATTACAATTTTGGCCTTTGTTAGCAGTGCCTTGTTAGCAGGTGTCAAGTTTTGTCTGATTTCGTGATGTAATTATGTATGTGTCATCTCTCTGTTTTCTATCTTCTCTTTAAGTTCCAATTATTGCAAAAGTTATTTATAGAGGTATACATATTGTTAAATAACACATGTGAAAATGAATGTTAATAATTGTATTTCATTTTTGAATAAATTTTGACTACAAAACTGTTTTGTCTTGTGTAAATTTCACAGCGTTGTTTTGTTAATGGAGTTGAGACAGAAAAGAATAGCAGTCGAAACAGAATGAAAGCTAGATGTCGTTTGTGTTCGTTGTTGTAGAATATAGAATACTTCTAGAATAATTGATTTAATGGATCAGTTGTCACTTTTAATTAAAGCAGTTTTGTGTTAAAAACCAACTTTCTCATAACGCGGAAACATGTATAACACTCTTACTAGTCTGGCGATAAATCCATAATCCACAATTTGAGCGTCGGCTATTATACGGTCCTCAATACCTCGTGTATTTTTAACAGAGATACAGATAAGGTGCTTTTTTTCTTCTCTCTCTAAACTCTTTGAAAACAAAACAAACCAAAAAATTATTTATAATTAATGACAAGACCGCATCTTAAACACGCTTGAAGCACCGCACTTTACACTCAATCATTGTTATCATTTGCTAATCAATGCCAATTAAGGTCATCCACACCTGACAAACACCACCTGTACGAACAGTAATGGTCACTATGGAAACCATCCTCGCCACCCTCGATGATTACGGTATTGTCTCAAATCTATTGTTCGGCTCTCACCTAAGGGTGTTAGCCGTTACGCAACTTCCTGATGGGGCGCGTCAGTGGCGCGTGGCCGTTCGTACCAGTGTGGGGTACCAAATGGGGTCAAATATGGTGGCCGTTGGTCGTAGTAAGCAGTTGGTCGCTGATAGCAGGTGTAATATAGAACGAAATTGGTCGGGGGGAATTTGAAGTGGCCGTTGTTAGCAGTTGGTCGCTGCTAGCAGGTGGCCGTTGGACCAGGTTCGACTGTATATATATATATATATGCTTTCATGTTATAGTTTAGTCAGACTGTATCTAGTTTGGAGAAAAAATAGAACTGGAAAAAAAAAGTAACAAACCAGCCCATCCTATTCCTATATTCTTGAATATAAATATGCAAAAGATTTTAAGCATTGTTTCTTGGAATTTTGTTCTGACTTCTGTGTGTTCGTATCTTATTTAATTGCAAATATATTACATCCATCGAGACATTTGTCCTGCAACACGACAGTAATGAAGTCAACAAAGGTCGTATTTCCATTTTTTACTTAATTTATAGCTACTGAGAATACGTTTTTTCTGCTCATAAAATTTCCTTGGTGTTTTGATGATGGAAAGTAGTCTGTACATTTTGTTCTTTTATGATCTTGATGTTTAGAGGTACTTCCTCAAAGATAATGATATGGATCTAGTTAGTTTTTAATTAAGTTTATGGTTAGAATTAACCATTTCACTCATAGAGGAAACCATGAAAAGACTTATGCGAACAGCATAAATCCAAATCAGCCTGTGAGTAACTCGCAGGCTGATCAGGTTTTATGCTGGTCGCTGCTCCTCAGTGGTCTGGAAATGAGGACTTTATAATTAAATTTGGTAAGGTTTAACTGTGGTTTTCTGCAGATCTTACACATGGCTCTATGTGGTACCTTTTGAGTACATCAAAATGAGTCTATATGAGGGAAAGGGTTAATGGAATGAAAAGAATATGTGGAATATGAACTTTTTGATGGAGTTCATGTTGAAACTACATAAACTCTGCAAAATTCCTATAGGGGCTGTCTAATCTTGCCATTGTGTCAAAATGAGTCCATATGAAGTAAAGGGTTAAAAGATATTTCCTCTGAAACTGCTGGGTAGAAATTTATGAAACTTGGCATGAATCATCCTTCAATGAGCCTCAATTGGACAAAAATTTTTTGAAAAAAAACTTGATCCATGCAGTACTCTGGTTTCCGTAGCAACCAACAGCATTTTATTATCCCCGCCGAAGGTGGCAGGGATATGGTAATAGTCTCTGTCTGTCCGTGTCCCACATTTTTGTCCAGAGCATAACTCTAAAAGTATTTGAGGTAATGGGCCTTTTTTCCAGTTTTGAGGAAGGTGCCCTAGCCCTTTTTGCGGGGAAAAAATACAATTTTTTTTTTTTTGTAGGAAAAAAAAAGGCAATTTTTGGGATTTTTTTCCCCATATAAATCAGTTATCATTTAAAAAAAACTCTATAAACAGGCATAAGATTACATATATATTTATAGAGATAACATCACCGACTTTGATTTTGGGGTTGGCGTATTGACTGAATCCTTTTTTAATTACTCTTAAAACACCAAAAAATACCGTATTGTTGTCGATAATTTAGTTTGCACCACTCGCTTTCGTTTGTCAAATAAGTTTGACTAGATCGTAAATAAGAGCTTTAACAACTTAACTAACGACTGTCTTTTGATTCTACCAGCAATTAAATAATGATGATATCTGAAGGTATCCTTTATTCACCCATACTATGTGTAATTTACTGAAAACCTGCTCAACCCTTCAACACTGAAGTGTCAACTATCAAAACTGCCCGTACTGTGAAATACACAGGTGAAGATTGTGTTGTAGACTGCTTATCGATTTTTCTTGGTCCAGCGTATATCCATGTGAGCAATATTGATAACCAGTCTGCCTGCTTAGGTAATTCACAAATATAAAAATCATGTGTTGTTGATTTTTTTTACCGTTATTTATAATATGATTTAATGGACTTGGAGAAGTAGCCGGTAACCAGCTACTGCAAAGAAGGGTAAAAAGGCCCTGAGGTATCAACTCGATACTACATTGGTGGATAGATCTCATTGAGGAGGAGTACAGTGCACAAGAATGATAACTCTACCTTTCATTATTTTTGAGTTATTGCCCTTTGTTATTTTTCAGACTTCATTTTTGTCCGGAGCATATCTTGTGTATTTGAGGAATCAACTTGATACTCCATAGGTGAATAGATCTCACTGAGGAAGAGTGCACAAGAATGATAACTCTACCTTTCATAATTTTTGAGTTATTGCCCTTTGTTATTTTTCAGACTTAATTTTTGTTCAGAGCATCAGTCAAAAAGTATTTTAGGTATCAACTTGATCCTTCATAGGTGGATATAGATCTCAGTGGGGAGAAGTGCAGTGCACAAGATTATTAACTCTACCTTTCATAATTTTTGAGTTATTGGCAGTTGTTATTTTTCAGGCTTAATTTTTGTCCAGAGCATAAGTAAAAAGTATTTGAGATATCATCTTGAAACTTCATAGGTGGATAGGTCTAATAGAGTAGAATTGTAGTGCACAAGAATGATAACTCTTCCTTTCATAACTTTTGAGTTATAGCCCTTTGTTATTTTTCAGACTTAATTCTTGTCCGGAGCATAACTTGAAAAGTATTTGAGATATCAGCTTGAAATTTCATAATTAGATAGATCTCATTTAGGAGCAGTGCAGTGCATAAAAATGATAGCTCTACCCTTCATTATTTTTTAGTTGTTGCCCTTTGTTATTTTTCAAGCTTAATTTTTGTCACAGTGACCTTGACACCTGTAGACCTCTTAATAGGGGAAATAGTAGGTCTTCACACGGGTTTCATATCTATTATCACTTCAAACATCAGTCTTCATTACCAAACATTTTCTTAAAAAATGAAATATGCTACTCTCCAACACATCTTCTAATGAGCAAGCATTCGGCGGGGGATGGCCATGTCAACATGGCTCTTGTTAAAATCTGTTTTGAACCTATGATGGTCCTAATCTGTTATTAGGTGGTTTGATCCCCTATAAGATGAGTCATGTAGACAGTTGGCAAATTTTCTCATTTAGTCTGTATAGAAACACATTAGGGATCACTTTTTCATTGTTTGTCTGTCCATCTGTTTGTCTCACTTTTTTTGACATACAATTTAACTTGATATGTTCTGTCCTGAAAGTTATCAATATCATAAATTCATTAAGACTTGATTTAAAACCAAATCTTTAAGTTGCGATAGGTCGGTGGTTCTACCCGGATGCCTCCGTGCATCCGGGGTGTTCCTCCACCTGTAATTAGCTGGATGTCTCTATATGACTGAAATACTGTTGAAGCGACGGTAAACCAAAATAGTCAAGTCTGATATATAAGATTGAATTTGAAAAATAAAGATACGTTGGAAATTCTGAATAAAAAATAAAAATTTCATTACGTGAAGAAAGTTAAGGTCCTTAAAAAAAATTACCACATGTATTTTGAGGCAGACTAGAATAGATACACCAACATGTTTAGATGTTTCTCGAAATCTGAGACCTGGGTGGTATGTTCTACTAAAAGCCTTCCTACCAGATGTCCAAGTATCTGAACGTTAGACACACTTCTGAATTTTCTGTCTTGCTGTGTACCAATAATGAGCAAGGAGAAGACATTATTGGATCTTGTGTCACACACTTTCTGTACAGATGGTGCTTAGAGTTCACCAAAGTGCCTTGTGATGTGATGATGGTTGTTACTATTTAGGGTTCAGTGAGGAAAATATTGTGCTGATGCTGATGATGATGACGATAAATGCAGTGGATTGTGCCTTGCTAAAGAAATATCATAAGTGACTCTTGAGATCGGTGAGAATAATGATAATGATGACACTGATGATTATCATGATAAAAGCAGTGGAGAGTGATGTGCCTCTTTAAAAAAAATACTATAAGTGAACTAGGGTTTGGTGAAGAAAAGATTGATGATGATGATGATGATGATGATGATGATGAGAAAGCAGTGAAAAGTGATGTGCCAAGCTAAGAAGATCATTAGTGAATAGGTTTGGTGAGGAAAATATTGTGATGATAATGAGAAAGGTGGTGTGATTTAAGAAATGGAACGTGCCTTGTTAAAGAAATATATTTTATAAAGCTGCCAGACGATAGTGAGTTATGGAATGTACAGAGAAACAATTGGTTTTAATACAGTTGAACATTTTCAATCTGGGCATTAGTATACATATATGTGTGGAAAGTGCAGGCTCTGAGTGAAAATAAATCTAATTTCATAAAACGTATAAATTGTATACATACAGCTTTGTTTGTTTTGCAATGTTGTAAATCATGTTCAATGGTTGAGATAGAATATGGGGGAGGGAGAGGGAAGATAAGAGTTATAAAGTAATGTAACTAAAAAAAAGTAATAGGTGAAATTATCTCAACTGCGGAAATGTTTATACATGTATAATTTTTCAAGGTAAAAATCACAGAACGATGAAATTAAATAATGATAAATGCCTATAAAGGGTGTAAGTCTGCCATTCCTGAAGTTGTTTTGTCATGTTACATTTTATTGACCACAAAGTAACTATTATTCAGACCAACCGTTAGAAACAGGAACAGTAACTTTTCTAAATTGTTTTGCATATTTATGAAGTTTTGTTCAGCTTTGCCATTATCTCCACTATTACTCGGTGGATATCCCTCAAACTTCACGCATGTGATATGCATAATCATGAACAAACCTTTCAAAATCAGCATCAAAGTCAAAATACTTCCAAACCTTCCCTCTGTAGAATGAGGGAGTGTCAGTCATTTTAAACCCATCTACATTTCAAATGAGCTAGAAACAACAAAATTCAAGACACAGCTCAGTATTTCATTGGATATGCAGGAACCACTTAATTAAGGTCATAACAGATATGTTCTTAAAAAATTGGCTTCTTCTTTGGCCTAATACAATTTGTACTTGATATGAACCGAAACTATGATACTTTACCTCATAAATATTCATTTTGAAGCATTAGCCAAATGAGCAGACCTAGATAAGACATCACCTGAAGGAGCTGTCTGATCAGGTTCACCTGAAGGAGCTGTCTGGTCAGGTTCACCTGAAGGAGCTGTCTGGTCAGGTTCACCTGAAGGAGCTGTCTGATCAGGTTCACCTGAAGGAGCTGTCTGGTTTCCTAGGTTCTCTCACCAGTTTGGCTCATGACAATTTAGTATAATGTTGCTTCACAAGGGTTCTCGCAACCATCAATGAAAATATCTGTTGCATCAATATTGCTTACATATAATGCTTCAATTGAAATTATGATTAGTTTTCAGCAAGAATAAAACACAGTATTCATAATATGTACTTGGGTCTAATTAGAGAGACACTAATAGCAGATGACAGTAATTTCAATGCCTACTTTCTCATTATAATACAAAATTGGCTTTGATGTCTTTGAAAGAACTGTATGTCAAAGGAGAAACCTTTAATAAAGACTTTTTTTTCTTCTGCTTTCTTTATTTATAGGAGAAGGTAGATATTAAGGAAAATATAAATGCCAGTATCGTGTCTTTAGAATAATAGACTACTATTGATTGGAAATAGTCATAGGTTATAATAACAGATCTGACTACTGGCAGTAAATAGGAATTCTTTGTTGAAATAGAAGATGCTTCTTTAGAAAGGTAATTTGAAGGTCAAAATTAATAGAAAATTAGGAGAGGTTACTGAGGAAGAGAGAGAGAGAGGGAGAAAAGAGAGATAATCAGATAAAGAAAGAAAAGGAGATAAGAGATTTTGAGAGAGATACAGGAAGAATATATTTTAAATAAGAGAGGGACAAAAGGAGAACATGAAAAGAAAGAGATACAGAGAAGGAGAAAGAATTGAGAAAGTTGTTGAAGCTGTGAGACAAGGAAAGAGGGAAAAAAAGAAAATTTAAAAAAAAATTAAAAAAGAAGACAAGAAATAAAAGACAGGTAAAGAAACACAGAAAGTGAGAACTAATAATGAAAGTGAAGTGTGCTAGGAGACAGGAGAAAATGGTCTTTTGGTGTACATGTATATGAGTTTTTATGATGTTTGATGAACGCCAGTTTTATTGCTTTATTCTGTGCCTAGTATGGTGTATTATGGGAAAGTTTCAGAGTCTGGCTTGACCATATAAACACCTACCACAGAGGACGAGTATGTAACAGTAGCCATAAATCTTTTGATGGATGATCATGGATTCTTGTGATTGCAGCATTGTACTTCAGAGAAAATCAACTTGCTAATGGATAGATTTCACAGGTGTTAAACACTTCTGGAGTTTTGAGTATCCATGGCAATGTGTGATTCTTTATGACTCTCCCAGGGGTGGTTTAAAGCCCAGTCGTGCGGTATAGATAATCAAAGTCGATGTGACAGACGTTGAAGTTTATGTTGGACAGGGATGAATTCTCAGGGCAATTATTACCTACGTGTATGGGAGCACCAACAGATGAGACAATGGTGCTCAGCATTGAACAGGTGACACATGCCCCCCTCCCTGTGAAATCTCTTGTGTTGTCATGTGTTGATGTCAATATGCAGGACCCATGGTGTTGTTGATGGTTTTATTTCAGCTGTTTATAGATAACAGGTATTCAGTTATTTTTCCAATGCCAATTTCTCAATTTTAGTGTAAAAATGAGTTAAATAAAAAAGGTTTGATTTTATAACCAAAACATTGACAAAATAAGTGACTTTTCCACACAGGTAATTAATAGAAAGCAATTGTGTTACTATTAATGTTTTTTTCTTTAATTCCCTAAATTTGCAGCAATATCTGGACTATATTTCCCACTTTCTGACATCTGTCACGTGAAAAGCCCATATTTTACCTCCAACGAATATTGGGGTAAAAAATTCTGCTTGTCACTTTGATTTGCAGATGAATCGTTTGACACTTTTAACCCTTTCCCTCAGGAGCAATGAACAGCATAAAACCTGATCAGCCTTACTCGTAGGCTGATCTGGTTTTATGCTGTTCGCATAGGTCTTTTCATGGTTTCCTCTATGAGGGAAAGGGCTAAACCATAGAAATCTTGACACAGAATGATGATGCTAGTTTGTTAAACTTTCTTTTTGATCCATCACATCCTCATGTGAGTATGTGAACTAACAGCTTCGGTGATTTACAAAATATAAAATAAACTTAGAAAAAATACACTTAGGATTTACAAAATAAAAATCAGCTTAGGTATAAATTTACAAAAATTCAAAATCATGCACATTTTTAAGGGATTCAAAAAAAATATGCACACTTTGAGACAGTTATCATTTAATGCATGACATACCAGCACCCTTTGATTGTCAGTTTTCTAAAAACACTCATGTTCTTATTAATTAAGGATTAAAAAAAAGTTTATAATGAATTTCGGTTTTGAAACCTGAAGAGCATTTTTAGATGATAAAAATTTGTGCAGAAATTATGACTGTTTAGCTGTTTAATCATGACTGTAAAGTACACATTAACCCTTTCCGTCATATAGACTCATTTTGACACACTCAATAGGTACCACATAAAGCCTGATCTGCAGAAAACCACAGTTAAACCTTACCAAATTTAATTATAAAGTCCTCATTTCCAGACCACTGAGGAGCAGCGAACAGCATAAAACCTGATCAGCCTGCGAGTTACTCGCAGGCTGATCTGGTTTTATGTTGTTCGCATAGGTCTTTTCATGGTTTCCTCTATAAGGGAAAGGGTTAAATTGGTTGCCATGTGATTAATTTGATTCAATATAATCACAGGGTGATGCAGTTTATCTGTTTGCCAGATTACCTCTCATGACATGAAAGCTGCATAAGAATTACAAGCAGATAATGGCTTCATGATATTGGCTGGAAATGTCAAGCCAGTGACATATCAAAGTCTGTAGAGATGGAACTTGATTTTCTGTTTAATCAGGGTTTTCCAGTGCTCCCATCTTTTTTTCTTCATTCCCCCCCCCCCCCCCACCTAGATATAGACCTAAAGAGATAAGTTTTGAAATATTTGTGACAAGGATTTGACATTTGAGGAAGACCCTGCTTTGATAAGGTTTAACATGTGAACTAGATTCATTTTTTTTCAAATGGAGATTTATTCTAAACTCAAAACATTGGCTCTTTAGAGTGCCTTTTTCATTAACCTAGAGAAAAGATATTGCAGATTTTTTTTTTTTTTATCATATCTATACATAAACTGTCTTAGATTTCTTGGAAATTGTATCGATATAGAATTGCTTTGAAATTCTATTGATATAGAATTTTAGATTTTTGTGTTGAAATGTTTCATAGAATAAAGTCAAGGGAAAAATAAAATAACCTGATATTGTTTTGAAATATTTTTATATCATGAACAGGTAAATGCTTCCCCATTTACATTATCAGAGACATTTATAAAGTGCTTGTTAACCTCAAAGTACTACTTCTTTTGTTCTCTTGAAAGTCTTCAGCAACAGGAATGAAACCCTTTACCTCATGAATCTTCATTGTACAAATTAATCATTTGATGAATATATATTTCCTGTTACAATGGATTTTTTCTGTGACTGTATCAGAACTGTCTGATCTGGGTCTGCTCTGCGTTCCAATGCATGAAAATGAGTATCATTGTAATGTCAATGTAAGGATATGTTTTCTTGCTAAATGTAGATAGTTTATTCTGAGATATTAACAATAGAATCAGCCTGCAGTTATTCCTGGTAGCCATCTTGTCAAAGGAGTAGGTAAACAGTCCTATCCATCTGAGGTTTAGGTTCTTTTATGGGGGACACCTGGTCAAGAAGCTTCCAGAAGTATGCCTAGGTAATGAAAGAGTATTTCTTTTCACCACAGTGCGCCATAATTAGCTATTAGAGTTTTCATGCAGTCGTGAAGGACATGTTGGTGGTGCATGCTTTGTAATTTATGGAACATTGGAGACATAGATGAGCCTCATTAGGTGCAGTCTATGAGAAGAAGGCACTCCTTTTGAGAGAAAACTAAACTTGAGAATAAAAAATCAATGAAATTTCTCTTGTTAATTTCAGCTCACCTGTGGTCAAGGCAAGCTATTGTTATCACCCTGTGCCCATCTTTGTCATCTGTTAACAACAATTTGCTTTAATTGATAAAACATGGCATAAGATGATCCTTGGATGGTCCTTTAGAGAAGTTGCTTAAATAAACTTATGGAATTCTGATTGCCATTTATATGGAGCTCTGATTGCCATGGCAACTAGGTTGACAGTAAAAAAATTTTTTTTAAATATTAAAGATGAAACCATTTTGCACAAATGATGTCCATTTGGTCTTCTACTGTTTTGACTTCACTATACAGGTAGTTAATGAATCTCTAGAACAGAGAGGCTCATGGGCGCATTTAAGGTTCTGATCATATATAATTTCTGTAGAAACTTTTAAAATTCATTTTCTCATTAACTATTGATATAAAAATTTAATGTAATTTCACTCAATAATCAGATCTCATAATAAAGATGCTGAAACAGCATGAAAACCTTTTAAAAGTAGTAAAATCTTGAATTTTTGTTGCTTTTGGGACTCCAAGTGACCTGCACATGGTTTTCTTTCTAGGCTTTTGGTACTTTTAAGTCATCTAGAGCCTCATTGACTCTTGTTGTATGTAAAAATATTGCAATGATCAATTCTCTTGTGAAATGATACATATATAATAATCTAAATTTAAAATGTTATTTTCCTTTTCCAGTGGTTCAATTAGTTCCCTACTCACCCACGTCGGAAAAAAAAATGGTTCTTATTAACACAACATGGTTAACCTTTCCAGATTAAAATTATTGTTTTAATCAGTGAAGTTTATCCATTATATGTGAACGGTTGAAATAAGTTATAATGATGATATTTCATTTTTACAGAGGTCCAAGTGGATCCCAACATGACACATCTTCGCCCTACAAGAGGTCGCGACCCCAGAGTCCCTCCAGCTCCTCAATACAAGGGATACAGCGAGGTGGCCCCGCGTACTACCAGGACCCCCGTTTTGGGATGGCTGTAGCTGCGGTGGCTGCCGGTGGAGGATACGGCAGCATCTATAGAGACCCTTTCCAGCCGGTGAGTCTGCAAAGTTCATGGTCAAAGTCTAAGGTCAAGGTAATATAGTACTTGTATTTATTCTTTCATTGCAAGGGATGCTCCAGGTCTGGTTGACCTTATGTAAGGAAAATGTGTGGTATCATGCCATTTGTCTATTGCTTGATAATGCAATGAGGCAACAAGTTATATATATGCTGCATGTACAATGCTGACGAAAAGCGCTGAATTTTTAGCTCACCTGAGCACAGCATGCTCATGGTGAGCTATTAGGATCACCTTGCGTCCGTTGTCAACAATTTGCTTTAAACAACATCTCCTCTGAAACCACTGGACAGAATTTGATTAAACTTGGCAGATTCTTGGGTGAACCTTCACAAAAGTTGCTAAAATAAACTTGATCCATGTAGAACTCTGGTTGCCATGGCAACAGAAAAAAAAAAAAATGAAAACTTTAAAAATCATCTACTTCAAAAATACTGGCCAGATTTCAAAATGTTTTAGTACAGATGTTCCATGGGTAACCCTCTACCAAGTTTGCTAAAATTATGCCGATCCATTAAAAAACATGGCCATTAGGGGCGGGGCTAATTTGCCTTATGTGTATACAGTGAAAACTTTAAATGACATCTCCTCTGAAACTTCTGGACAGAATTTGATAAACTTGACAGGGATGATCCTTAGGTGATCCTTCACAAAAGTTGCTAAAATAAACTCCGATCCATGTAGAATTCTGGTTGCAATGGCAATGGAAATAAATGAATTATGAAACTTTAAAAATCATCTCCTTCAATACTACTGACCAGAAATGTTTTAGTTCAGATGTTCCATGCGTAACCCTATACTCAGGTGAGCGATCTAGGGTCTCTATGGCCCTCTTGTTCAAATACTGTTTGCTGGAAATTCAATCCAAACAAACAAGCCACTACCCATGTAGTGTATTCATAAGCAAAGTAGTCAGCATTAAAGTTGCATTCTGCTCAACTTTCAAATAAATATTGGACATGAAAAACATATAAAAGGCACACCGAGGCCTGTAGGGACAAGATGTATATTTCTGTGAAATGTTAGATAGTTTCAGGCCTTTTTTCACACTTTCAAGAATAAGCATGAAGAACTGGAGGTATTCATGCTTTCTTTACTAAAGTAAGGTTATCTCTTTGTGTGTTCGTCAGGAGTTAAATAGTCAGCAATTTTATGATTTCCCTATGTTTATATAACCTTATCTTTATCAGTCTTTTGACTTTTCGGGAAATGTTAATGCTGCACATTATATTTTCACCCAGTGTTTTAACATATATTTTTCTGTCAAGATTGATAGAAATAAATCTTGGACCCATATATCTTTAGCTCACAGGCTGATCAAGTTTTATATGGTATGCTCTTTAGTTGAATAAGACATAAACACTGTTGACTGAGAAATGCTTTCGATCTGATCTTGCTTTTTGACGGGTCGAATATTTTGAATATATGCATTTTTGAGTGGTTTTACAGTTCATGTTACTGATATGAAGAAGTATTGTGAAGCAGGTGAAAGGGTAGTTTATGTTGGGATGTGAATCCCAGTGATATTCTGCCATATTAACATTTTTAGCTCACCTTTGGCTAAGGTGTGTTATTTTGACTGATGAATTTGCAGCATCTCTGATTAGTCGTCAAAATTTAACTTAAAACGACATCTCCATCTAAACTACTGGGCCAATTCTCAAAAAAACTTTACAGGAATGTTTCTTGGGTGGTTCTCTTCAAAAGTTGTTTAAAGATTTAAATTGCATGCTAAAATCTGGTTACCATGGCAACGAAAATGGAAAAAAATTGGAAAACTTTAAAAAAATCTTCTTGTCCAAAGTACTGTTTGGATTTTAAATATTTTTGCACAGATGTTCATTTGGGCACACTTTATCAATTTAGACATTATTTGGATCCTTGTGGCAGGAGCCTTATTTCCTTATATGTATATAGTACAAAAATTGAAAAATTTTGTTCAAAAGTATTCTTTGGATTTCAATGTTTTTTGGCACAGATGTTTCTTGGGTGACTAAGATTTATAAATATTAATTTTATCCATTGAAAAAGCATGGCTGCCAAATTGCAGAGCATGTTTTCCTTTGATGTATATAACTACACTTACAAATTAAAAAATCTTCTTCTCCAGTACAGTACAGACTGGATTTCATAGCTATTTTAGCACTGTGTTCCTAAGGTCACTCTCTGTTGTGATTGTAAAAATCATTTTGAATGGTAAAAAAACTTGACCACCAGGGGGCAGAGCCCATTTTCCATTATGCCATAAGAATTTTGCAGTTTCTTTTCCTCCCACTAATATCTGGTTTTTAGGTGAGCGATTCCAGGGCCTTCATGGCCCTCTTGTTGATGGATACAGTCACATCTTTTTCTGATGAGTATCGTCAGCACCATCAAAGAGTCTTGACAAATAAAAGTCCTATAATTCTAAATACATAAATAAGGGATGGAAGTCAGTAACTGCCGAACTCCACACCAGGGCCTAATCCCAAACTGATATCTTTGGTCCAGACCCAAGTTAACCCTTTCCCTCATATAGACTCATTTTGACACACTCAGTAGGTACCACATAAAGCCTGATCTGCAGAAAGCCAAACTCAAACCTTACCAAATTTAATTGTAAAATCCTCATTACCAGACCACAGAGGAGCAGCGAACAGCATAAAACCTGATCAGCCTGCGAGTTACTCACAGGCTGATCTGGTTTTATGCTGTTTGCATAGGTCTTTTCATGGTTTCCTATATGAGGGAAAGGGTTAAGGCATTCTCCTTGAAGAAAACTAGAAGACAGTCAGTCCAGCTCAATTACAATTTTCCCTAGTTTCTGAAAATGGAGTCAGTTTTCTTTGTTATATTATTTTTATGTAAATGTTTACATGCCACAATCAAGGGGATGTAACTCTCACTGTCTGAAATTTAGAGGTCTCCTGGATTATCTTTCCTATTATTTATAATTGTGCACTTGTGCATTGCAAGGAAAGTTGAATAGACAGAAGGTTGACTAGCCATTATTATAACAATGAAAAAGTATTATCTAAATTGAATTCAAGGTAGTGACCTCAGCCTGCTAATATAGTTTTCTCCTTTTTAACTAATCGTATTCAAAATAAGGGGACAGATACTTGAAAGTTGTCAAAAGAGTAACTTGCTGGCTGAAAACACCTGACCTCTAGTCCATGTAAAAACAGTTGATTACAACGTGTCTGAGAGTAGCTATTGGATAATACAGTGAATACCTCTGTAAACATTACCTTTCCAGCTCTTTCTATGATAATTTATGCCCTACCTTAACCCTTTCCCTCATAGAGGACATCATGAAAAGACCTATGCGAACAGCATAAAACCAGATCAGGTTTTATGCTGTTCGCTGCTCCTCAGTGGTCTGGAAATGAGGATTTTATAATTAAATTTGGTAAAGTTTAACTGTGGTTTTCTGCAGATCAGGCTTTATGTGGTACCTATTGAGTGTGTCAAATGAGCCTATATGAGGGAAAGGGTTAAGTAGTTGGGTGATTAGGACACAAATTAAACAAACCTCAATTTCGTTTTAATAAATTAGCTCAACCATTTATCATATGATATCCCGGCATAGCTCTTAGATAACCTGGTAAATTGATTGGAATATATCTACAGACATTAGGAAAAGTCATATTTGCAACAGATCTTCAGCATCACAAAAGATAGCATTGGGATTGTGTTGCAGATGGATTAGTGAATACGAAGCATATATTTCTGCTAGTTGTTATTTCATCAAACATTTGTATGTTACAGTACTTTTAAACCAGGTTTTCCGAAGGTAAACTCTGGTTATTAGATTGGGGTATGTTGGCAGGCGGGTGGGCGTAAACAATTTCTTCTGTGCGCAACTCCTCCTACATTTTTCAACGGATTTGGCCCAAACTTTTACAGAAGCATTATTACATAGTGGCCTGGCGCACATTGTCAGGGTTTTGTGGTTTGACTATTTTTGATGCAGTTATGGCCCTTTGTTATTTTTTCACATATGTATTATATAGGGAAATATTCTTTTTTGCACAACTTCTACATTTCTTAATAAATTTTTCCATACTTTAACAGAAGTACCTTCACTGAGTCACCCTGGAGAATATTACCTGTGTTTTGCAGTTTGACCATTTTTGATGGAGTTATGCCCCTTTGATAAAATTCCTTGTCCGGAGCATAACTCCTACATTATAAGAGGTATTGACTTGAAACTTTAAAGGTGCATACATCTCATTGAGGCAGAATGCAGTGCAGAGGAACCTCACTCTGTGGTTCATAATTTTGGAGTTACATGTTTGCCCCTTGGTAAAAATTCCTGATATGGAGCATAACTCCTTAATTTTAAAATATATAGTAATGATTGGTTTTGCAGTTTGACCATTTTTGATGGAGCTATGGCCCGTAGTTATTTTTTCAATAACACATGTGTAAGTTATTGAGAAATATTCTTTTGTGTGCAACTCCCCCTACATTTTTCAATAAATTTTGTCCAAACATTTTGATAGACATTGAGCACAAAATTATTTGACTGATACAAATAATCTGTACTGGGACAAAACATTTTGCAAAAAGAAAACCTGGCTTTGTGACAATTCCTGTGGCTTGTTCATTCTTAAATATAGGCATTTTCTTCAAATAAAAATTGCTAAAATATTCATTTGGTCTTATCTTGCATCATCATCCATAAATAGGTCAAAGTGAGGTAAAACCATAGGGCCTTCCTATATCAGGCCAAATTCAGTTACCTGAGCTGACTTATCAGTGTAAAGATGGACACGATCCAAGATGTGAAAGTACAAACATTGTGGGGACCATGCTATCAGGTTGTGTTTACTGTACAGTTGGGGCTGTTTAATATGAATGTGATGAACTCTTGTGAACCTAGTTTGTAGGTCAAGTTAGTGGTGCAAATTCTGACCTGAAGTTTATTGACCCTTTTGCCTCATCCTAACCCTTTGACCACTTAAGATTCAACATTTGACTCCATGTTAATTATGCCATGGAACATCCAGCTCAGACTGTGTAGAACTATCACTCTGATTAGGCTTTGTTGTGTCACCTGGTGTAAGCAGAGGTGACACACAGGGATCACTTTTTCATCGTCTGTATGTCCATGCTCTCCTATAGATACTTAGGTGACTATAGAAACAATAGGTAACAGTAAAGTTCCTCTGATGTCATTTATTCTGTTTGCTCTCATATGGTTAGAGAGAACAAGAGGTTAGCCACATATGTATCCATCTGTCCATCTGTCTGTCCGTCACACTTTTTCCATCATGCTTCAGCAGGTGACACATGTGTTCCAGAGAACTCTTGTTGTGTTTTGTATATAAATCTAAATAAGGAATCCAGCATATAACCTAGTAAAATCAGGAAAATGTAGATAGAGTGAAGAGTGTAAGTGGGAGCATTTCAAGTTTACATTGCCCACCACTCATTTGTGTCCGTGACTTTGTCGCCCTTCCTGTTCCTTCTACTGTACACCACCACTGCTACAGTTACTACCTACGCCTGCTGCTTGTGCTACCACAACTACTACTACTACTAGTACCACCTACACAGCAACCACTTCTATTCCCTTATCTACTACTACTGCTGCTACTACTACCATCATTACAACTTCTTACTACACCTATTGTCACTTCTACTTTCACTGCTAATGTTTCTTCTACTATAGTACTATTACTACAACTAACTGCAACTACTGCTTTTGGCCATTACTATCAACTCTTTCTCTTCCTCTGCTTTAACTACTTCTGATGATACTATTACAGCAATTACTACCACTTCTACTGAAGCCCCCCCCCCTACAATTATATCAAGTGGGCATCCCCTATCTCGGTGTATATACTCTGATGTTGGCAGTCAGTGACACTGTGTTTCTGGTATGACTTGTACTATATTCCAGTGTTTAATTATATACCACAGCCAAAAGGTGTGTGTGTGTGCATACATACAGTGGGTACACCACTTGGTGTGTGTGTATGCACCAAGAGAAAAATCAGGTCACTCAGTCAGTAGGGATATACAGTTTTGATGTTCCAGGAAGGAATACTGTGTTATTGTTATTATATTCTGTGTTTAGGTATACATGGATATTTGTTTTTTTTATCTGGATATAAGTATCAAATATTGTATTCTGGTGACAAGTGGGTGGAAGGGGAGCTGGTGGTTTACTGCTTTATTTTATATATATATTCTGTTTATATTTTGTCTCAAAAGTCAGATTGTGAATATTTACTTTTTTGACACTACATCAAGGCATCAAACCAAGATGTTTCATAGCTTGACATTAGCAATGTACATATTTTATACTAAAGTGTCTCTGCCTTCAGTTATTAATGATACAGATGCTGTTAGCAAATCACAGTGTCTTTCTCAGGGCTTCTTCTGCTGATAGGTTACCTATCAAAGGCTGATAAGGATTTATTCTGTTTACTACCCATCAGCAACTTAAACTCTGGGGGGTGGGGTCATTTTTTTTTCTACTCCCAGGTAAAAATGGAATAGTGTGTACCTAAATTTAAACTGAATCAGTGTAAATATCTTTATTTGCTGTTGGATTAATTCACCTTTTTTAAAAACGGGAATGGATTATAGCGAAAATAAAAACACAGTAAAACAAAATAAAAAAAAACAACAAAAAACTTAAATTAAATTAAATTTAATTAAATTAAATGACTTAAGATGCATCAGAAGATACATTTGCATTTTTAAGCAAATCAAGATTCTTTGGTGAATTGAGAAAGGTGTTTTTGTGATTTTATTAAATAATGGCTGCCTGTCTTAAAATTATGTTGATATTCTTTTTTCTTTCTAATGAAACTCTTCTACTAAGAAAGCTGAATGCAGTTGTATGCATGTTTGAAGGTAAATTTGTCTGTATTGCCTGACATTTACATTCATCCCCATAGTAAAGGTTACTCTGTATTGTTTTTGTAACAGTACGTACTCTGATTATTCATGCTTAATTACATGTGTGAAATGAAAGGCAGAATCCAAAATGAAGGTTTTCTTGCTTGTGGGTAATGTTATAGATCAGTCAATGCTGAAAGCTTAAGTTAGAAATATGGGATGTTTCTGTCAGATATCACGAGGTTTGTTTTTAATGATACCTGGATAGGTGTATGAATTAATGTTGACATATAATAAATGTTGACATAATGTTGATGCAGGAAAGGTCTCTAGGATATTTATAGGTTGTTGGCTTACCTGTGTGATTTAGAGGACTGTTACAGCTGACTTCAGTCCTTGACTACACAAGAGTTACAACTGATTGACTTTAACTCTTGACTACACAAGAGTTACTTGACTTTAACTCTTGACTACAGAAGAGTTACAACTGATTGACTTTAACTCTTGACTACACAAGAGTTACAACTGATTGACTTTAACTCTTGACTACACAAGAGTTACAACTGATTGACTTTAACTCTTGACTACACAAGAGTTACAAATGACTAACTCTTGACTACACTAGAATTACAAATGATTGACTACACAAGAGTTACAAATGATTTTAACCCTTGACTACAAATTGAGTTACAAATGGCTAAGCATTGACTACACAAGAGTTTAAAATGATTAACCATTGACTACAGGAGAGTACAAATGGCTGAAACCTTAATCAGTATAAAATTAAATTTTTATACAAAGCTATTGACTACATATTAAAGAGTTACCACACAACTTGACTAAATATGAGTTTAAGCAGACAGCCAATGACTACAAAAAAATTTTAAGAAAATGACTTAGCAGCTTTGTCACCAGTATTATATTAGGGGCTATATTCATATTATATCTCACTGCAGTAAAAATCAAAATCTGTGATTTTTAATGGAGGGAATATAACTTTATTTTGATATGAAGATCTATACAAGTAGATATTTGTTCATTTTGTCTTGTAAATTAGCTGTTTGCTTTGGGAGTTAGATGTAGCAGTTGCTATATTTTTTGTAATTTTTTACCAAAGTTCAGAAATTTCCTTATCTTGTGCCTCATATAGACACATTTTGACATTTGACATACTGACAAACAGTGCAGACCCTGATAAGACAGCTCCTTCCTGGAGCTGATCAGGGTCTCTTCTGTTTATCCATACATTTTTGTTGCTCAGATTCTACAGTCTACACAGATGAGAAGAAAAAAAAGTTTTATATGCTATTTTAAGTTACGTAAATTAATATTAATCATGTCATAAACTTTTGCGTGAATATTCAAAAGGTAAAGGATAAATGAGTTAATGAACATGGTCCCAGAGCAACATCTGTTTCTGGCAGGCTTATCAGGTACTATACTGACTGTGAATGGCTTTTCTGATTTGGCCGCGTTTCACAATACTTAGAGATTTCCTCAATTCATAAGTCATATTCTGTATTATAATCAAAGACTTTTTTCCTTTAAACATTGCAGAATTCACAAAATTTGAAATTTATTCAAGGATCTTTTTCTTCCTCAGAGATTTAGAAGAAATTCCCAGATAAGGTTTTTTCCCCCTTTTTTTATCAGGGACAGTTCAGAGACTTTCTCTCCATCTGAAAATTTCTTGATATTCATGCAGTTTTACTGATATTTGCTATTTACCCCCTGGAGGTTTCTTTTTCCAAAATTAAGAAAATTGCTAATTTCTACTCTTACATATAGCAATAAAGCCCTGTCCCATCATCTGGAAAAACACTGCTTAATTAAGTAGGTGATTTGAATTCTCAAAATGCATAGAAAAGGGCCTGTAGGCATTAATTAATCAGGATGAAACTGTAATCATTTCTGAGACTGAAGAGCTGTACTGTATAAACTCCACGTCATAACTGTTCAGTATTTCATAAAATGCTGTGGCAGGAATATAAAATCTGACTGTTAATAACAGTTGTTAAGTGCAGGTTGTCGCTAACACAGTTTACTGTCCTAAGTTAAAGGTGAAGTTTTCTGATTGGGTCACATAATTATGCATTGTCAGGTCAATTAGGGACCAAAAATTAATATACGGTGACCCTGATGTTGACTTAGGCTTTGTGAACTTTTTTTAACATGGTGCATTGGTGAACTGTGTACAGTCTTGTCGAAGTCTGTAAAATGTTTAAGTTTTCCAAAATTTCCTTCCAGTGTATTCTTAACTTGGAAATAGAAATACAGCTTTATGAAGACTTTGTCATATTTCTAAATGTGAGCAGAAATATCAGCTTCACAATGGGCATACTAATGAACTTAGAGTGATTCCTTAGATTTTGTGTAGCTTATGAACTTAACCTTATGAATGGAAACTAGGTCATAACCCCCAAAGATGCACAGTGTTACAAGGCATAGTGAGATGACAAAATTAACAAAATACCCCATCTTGTTTTGCATATAACACCCCAGTGATGACACACGGCACTTGATACATAGTAGCTAGATAAACAGTTTTATGAACAAAATCATATGAACCACAAACAACTGGTATATGGTGCCCTGTTCTTAGTTGGTTTTCCCTTGCTGAAAAATCTGGGCCCATTAAAGCTTAGGGGTACCAAAATGGCATGTCACAAGTTCAGTAAACTAAATATACTAGGTACTTAACAGTCATCATGTTATGCATGTACAGTAGATTACAGCTGTAATGGTAAGCTGTTGTTTTTGTAACTTAAAGATATCTAAGAGGGATCAACGTATACATTCCTTACCAAATATGTAGTATTTATTCGTTTTCTACACATAATGATGCAACAGAAGATAAAATCCTTTATACTTTACATTAAGTATGTATACAAACATAATGAAAAGCGTTTTTTATTAGCTTGCCTGTTTTGAAGAAAAGGTCAAGCTGTTATGATCGTTCGGTTGTTGTTGTCATGCAAAAACTTTATTGTAGCCCATTACTCAAACACTTTAAACAGATGAGCGTAAGGCATCCACATGCAGTGGTCTTGTTTTTCTTGAAAAAGGTTTATTAAAGAAATGGGATTTTATTTTATCCCTCTAGAATGTTTAAGACAAAATTTCCTTTTCGTATCATAAAAATACATTCTATGCTGTTGAGATTTCATGAAGTCTGTGTTCTCTCTGTACACAGCAACACCAAGCTGTGGAGCCACAACATGCCCAGGTTCGTGAGTTTACTCGCGACCGAATCCAGGTAGCGGCACAGTCCAGCCGCGGGGATGAACACATGCTTCACAAGCAGCGACGCCCCACCCTGCTGGATTACCCCACCCACAGCTCCCTCACACAGGGCGGCATAGACAGGGCCAGATTCAGGTCGGTACTTACAAGCCCTTTTGGGCTGGTATGTAGTACCAGTAAGGATAAAGGGATTAAAGAAAAACATGGGGGGCTGCATAGAAATCTCAAATGTTCCATCCGTTGGATCCCGCATTATGAAAAGTTAATATATTCATGTTATTTAAATTGATTGCTGATAGTGTAGCAGGATGTTAAATACTTTTAGTACTCTGATTTTGTTTCATATTGCCAGGCTTAGTTTCAAGGAAAACAGGTTTCCTAAACTATTATATTAACTATTATTTACTTCATCAAAAAACAACCATCCTTTAGCTAAAAAAAATTACTGTTTAATAAATAAATAAGATGTGAATTTCTCACACTAATCATCTACAGGCAAGAGCCCCCATCTGCGTACGGTCATTTTCGTCAGGACAACATGGGTAACCTTCAAGGGGGACCCCAGCCACCCATGAGCTCCGCCCAAGACTCGGGGCCTCAGAATCCCAAGCGCCCATGTCTAATCATGGACCGCCCAGATTTGTCCCAGCCTCTCAGGATTGATGTGCAGGAGACCAAGAAAGTAAGTTTACCTTTCTCCACATTGTGTGTTTAAATTGTTTTTCTTTTGCAATGACTGGACACAGCAGTATAGCTGAGAGTCCTCTCATGAGGTCCTTGATGAAAAATGAAGATATTTGATGATCCAACAAATATGTCTTTCTGTTTATTGGAAAAATTTCTTGCAGCTGGTAGCCATAATGCTGAAAACTATATAGAATTACAAATTACTTTTATATCAAAGAAAAAAACAAAACATAGAATATTTGAGAAGAGAAAAAAAGCATAAAATTTTATCTGAATGGAAATGGATTGAGGTATGAATACCTGGCTCTGTCTTATTCCAGGAACCAGCCTACAACCCCCAGGTGGAGGCCATTTCACCAACCCTGCCCCCAGAGGAGACCCTCAAAGTACAGAAGGTCAAGGACGACCTGCTTCAAAACATCAGCAAGATCGACCGAGAGATTGCCATGGTGGAGCAGCAGATAACCTTGAAACAAAAGAAAAAAGAGGTGAGAACATCTTCTCAAGTTTTAGACAGCGATACTTTCAAGTTCAAACACATACAGTTTGAAGCAAGCTACTTTTTAGCACACAAAAAGGTATAAGTATGAAAATGGTTGAAACAATTTGTTAATTTAAGTATTCTTTTTGTACTGTATTGTAGGTTCTGTAAAATCAGTAATTTTCGTTGACATCAAATTTTGTTGATTACTTAAGGGAATTTCATGGGTACATTAATTCATGGATCTATGTTCTAGAAAAAATTAGCATCCCACGAAAATTAATGATTTCATAGTACTAAATTGTTGATCTTAATAGAAAACAAACATGACTGGCAGTACAGTTTACTCGAATGTCAAATGATGATGATGAAATCTGATGTTGCAGTTGTAGAGAATGTTCTATAATTCATGCATAGAATATATTTATGTTTAGAGGTATTGAAAAAAAATCAAATCTGAGAAACTATTTACGTAGCCTGTTGTGACAGGAATGCTTTCTATTGAGGACCGTCAACTGCACACAAATAGTATTACAAACAAATCCTTGTTTTCTCCCTTGTAAACTAGGCTTTCATTTCATGACTTGATCAAATCTAAGAAGAAATATATAGACCTTCCCAGTCGTTGAATTTGATCTCAAATGGAGATTTTTCTTAACTTAGAGTTTGAAGTTCTAGAACAGCTTTTTTTTGACATAGACAATAAAAAGCTTTTAGTATGTACTTACAGAAAATCCTTTGTACCAGTAGATTTGTTATAATCTAGAGATTCAGATTTTAAGTTAAGAATAAGTCAATTTGAGAAACACAAGAATGGCATGATATTCCATTGTAGCTATTGGATAATTTGATCAATTCATTTAAATATGTATATAAACATTAGAAAACTTCATTCAGTTTTCATGGATGCGAAAATACACTCGCCTGTCTGTCCTGACTTGAAACGATTTTAAAAGGGGGACAATAAGAAATAAAACCATAGAGCTTTTTGAATTCTTAATACAATGAAAGTAAAAAAAAATTGGTATAACTCAAAGATGAGTGACTTCAGAAGAATGAATATCTTTTCCTTGGCACTTGTCGCAAAGGGATTTACCCCAGTATATAAACTTAAAATCCCTGTCAATACAATTTACCACTAAACAGACATCTGGTTAAAAGATTTTATCAAAATTCTTTCAAAAAAGAAAATCCAAACTGGTTCAATTTCCACAACACTGCTTAGCATTAAGTAATACTTCAGTGCTTTAGGACAGATTTCATCTTATACCCCTGCGTCATACAAGTGGGAGTTATGGGTATAAACTATATAGAAATCATAGACGTCTCCTTCCATCACGGCACATTGTTTATTCACACTACTTGAAGACAAGGTTGGATATGGGGGTATTAATATCAGAAGCGATAATTCTAGATTTGCAGATTAAAAATGCCCAGTTATTATATTTCTTAACAAAATTAATATTGTTCATTGCATGTAGTATCGTAAAAAAAAGAAAGAAACTGGGAATAAAACAACAACAACAAAAAACAAAAAAACGACAAGATATAAATGGTCAAAAATATGGTTCTGGATATCAAAGATTTGTAAGACTGGACTAAAGGTCAGTGTGTTTAACCCTTTCCCTCATATAGACTCATTTTGACGCACTCAGTAGGTACCACATAAAGCCTGATCTGCAGAAAACCACAGTTAAACCTTACCAAATTTATTTACAAAATCCTCATTTCCAGACCACTGAGGAGCAGCGAACAGCATAAAACCTGATCAGCCTGCGAGTTACTCGCAGGCTGATCTGGTTTTATGCTGTTCGCATAGGTCTTTTCATGGTATCCACTATGAGGGAAAGGGTTAATTTGTCTAAATGTCAGCGACTACATATATGTATTACCAACTGTGAATAATGCAGTAGTTAATAGTCCTGAGGCAAGTGGGCCAAAAACATGTTAACAGTTTTAATACAAGTTGACAGAGATATATTGCAACTGGGATGGAAAAAATCAGACAATGAAATAAATTGATAACAAAATCAGTCACTGAAATTACTAGTAGTACAGTTGTTGTGCACTGAGCAAGCCAGAGATATCTGAAATGTCTTATACGACTGTATCTTTTAGTCTTGTAATCTTAGTTTTATTTTGTAATATATAGTATTTTAGCCAGTTCACAATCTTAATTTCAATGATGCTAAAATTCTGTTATAAATCATGATATACCCCATCCCACCTCCTTCCCCTTTCTGCAATTACATGATAAAAGAATAAATGACATTAAGGTATATTTCTTCATTCATTGTGGGATTTCCAAAATTAATACTCATTGATATAAAAAAAAACCTATTGTACGCTTTATAAGGTGACACATGTGTTCCAGAGAATAGTCTTATTAAGGTAAGGAAGTATATTGTATTAAATTCTGATACAGTTATGTATCAAAAAGAAGTTTCTAAAGGCCAATACCCATTATGTTACCATAGCAACAAGAAGAAGCTGCCAACAAACAGAAGGAGGAGGTTGAGACAGACGATATCCCAGAGACGAGCACCTTGGACTTCAAGAACCAGAGTATTGCGCAGATCATCTATGCGGAAAACAGGGTGTGTGGACTGGTCTTGGTTTTTAATCCCATACCACACTACTACTTGAACTAGTGTGGTCTCAGGCTCAAAATTAATATGTTTATTATACTCCAAGCAAATGGTGATATTGAGTTTCAGCTTAATAATCCTACTTACTTAAGGTCTATTTTTGTATGTTTCAATACCTGTCCTGTTTAAGCATCCACCCTGTATTCAAGAGGTAAATGGGTTCGATCCCTGCATACTGCAAACATACCAAATACCAAAGATATTAGAATATCTAACTTGAGATTGGTGCATTATGGGTTGATCCTTGAAAATTAATTAAGCTGAAAATGGGTCTACTTTTAGAAATACTAATTAAAAAATTGTATTTAATACATTAAAGTTGTCCATTCATGACAGATTTTAAACTTGATTATTTTGCATTTGTTGCTTAATCAGATTTAAATTTTTGGATTTTTTTTTGTAGAAAAAAGCACAAGAGTCGCACCATAAGTTTACTAAGATGGGGCCAAAAGTAGATCTGGTGAGTACATTAATCAATGCAAATAAACCTATTTGTAGGAACCATGGTGCCAGTTTGCTATTAAATTTTCGTATAAACAAATTTGATCAAAATCTTCAGAATGGTATCCTACAGGGTGTTTACTAACCTCTATTTCCCAAAAAATCATGAAAAAGGTGACCAATTTCATTGCATTGTTTAAGCTAACCCTATTTGAGAATTAAATACACAAATTTTTTTTTTTTTGTACAAAGTTCAGTGAAACTGGCCCCTGCTTTCTTAATGTGTTTCAATAGTTTTAAGGGGGAAAAAACATTTGAAAATGGTGCATTATTGGTACTTAAGAGTTAAATACTTATTCTCGTAATCATTTATCTCCTATGAAATTTTAGATGTAATGGTGAAAGGCCAGAAGTAAATATATGGTCAATCTAATTCTTTTGGCAAAATAAGAAACTTGTTAAAACTTTTTTATCTTTTTGTGTAAATGTACTTACTTAGTATCATGTATGTTTTGCGACAGCCCCTGTACAACCAGCCCTCGGATGCCCCCATCTATCATGAAAACAAGAAGAAGTAAGTTGTGGTCATAGTTACTAAATATTTGAAGAGAGAAAAAAAACAAAAAATTACATTGTATATAAGAGTCCTGAAGCATTTTTGCTGTGCTCAACTTTTGATAAAAATTTGCCAGTAAGAATTGATTCTTTTAATTTTGTTAGTGTGAGCTATTAGGATCACCCTGCATCTGTCATTGTGCATTGTCAACAATCTCCTTTGAAACCGCAAGACAGAATTTAATTAAACTTGGCAGGGATGATCCTTGGGTAAACCTTCACAAAAGTTGCTAAAATAAACTTGATCTATGTGGAAAGAAATAAATTATGAAAACTTTAAAAATCATCTCCTTCAAAACCACTGGCCAGATTTCAAAATGTTTTAGTACAGATGTTCCTTGGGTAACCCTATACTCAGGTGAGCGATTTAGGGCCTCAATGGTCCTCTTGTTTTTCTGTCAGTCGAATATCGAATTATTTGTTTTACAACTATCACTTAATTCTAAGCATTATTACATGCACTGAATAGTTAAATGTTTATGCTGTTTAATTTACATTCTAAAGATTTTTTTCTCTTCAATAAAAAATGGAATTGACATAAACTTTCTGTATGAGATGTTAAAACATTGATTTTGATTATTGTGTCACTTGCTGTAAGCAGAAGTGACACATAGGGATCACTTTTCCGTGTCTGTCTGTCCGTCGGTCCATCTGTCTGTCATTCACACTTTTTCTGTCAAGCTTCAGCAAGTGACATATGTGTTCCAAAGAACACTCTTGTATACATGTATTACCTATTGATTAGGTGACTAGTGATATCAATTGGAATTTAATGGTAGGTAAAAGAAAAAAATTCAGTAGTAGATGTTAGAAATAGGTCATGAGCAAGTTTTAACAGTGAGATTGTTTTGATATTGAGGTTGTCTTTATTTGAGGTTTAATTATATTTCTGTAATTTCTCCAGGTTTGCCCAATTCAAACCCAAGCTCATCCTCCATTTCAAGAAGAGGCACGAGGCCAGGAAAATGAGGGTAAGTTTGTCAAATACAAGACAATAAAGGTAAAGGGTTAATTAGTAGAAATGAAAGTACAGTAAAATAAAAATATTCTGAGAAAGGATTTTCTGAGCACTATGCCAATTCTGAGGAATATTTTATGTCTGGTGCAGACACTGGTATGAACGACTTTCATGTATTTTTATCCTGTTTGTGTATGATCAATGTGAATGATTCATGTAACGAAGAAAGTTCAAGGTCATCACAAGAGGTTATTGACGTATGCTATGTAGACTGTTTCTTTTTTCTGCAGGAGAGGTACCTGACAAAAAAATATGACCAGCTTATGCAGGCATGGGTTAAGAAAGTCGAGAAGTGGGAAAATAACCCCAAAAGAAAGTATGTACACTATACACAATCTTTCATACCATCACTTAGCACCTTACAGCCTTCGGCTTGAGTCCTTGATTAGTAATATAGATGTTTAGCTCACCTGAGCACAAAGTGCTCAAGGTGAGCTTTTGTGATCGCCCTTCGTCCGGCGTCGTCCGGCGTCAACAATTTGCTTTAAATGACATCTCCTCTGAAACCGCTGGACAGAATTTAATGAAACTTGGCAGGAATGTTCCTTGGGTGAGGCTCTACAAAAGTTGCTAAAATAAAGTTGATCCATGAAGAACTCTGGTTGCCATGGCTACAAAAAGAAAAATAATTTGAAAACTTTAAAAATCATCTCCTTCAAAACTACTAGCCAGATTTTAAAATAATTTGGTACAGATGTTCCTTGGGTCAACCTCTACCAAAGTTGCTAAAATTATTCCGATCCGTAAAAAAACATGGCCGCCAGGGGCGGGGCTTATTTGCTTTATATGTATATAGAGAAACCTTTAAACAACATCTCCTCTGAAACCACTGGACAGAATTTGATTAAACTTGGCAGGGATGATCCTTGGGTCAACCTTCACAAAAGTTGCTAATATAAACTTGATCCATGTAGAACTCTGGTTGCCATGGCAACAAAAAGAGAAAAAAAATGAAAACTTTAAAAATCATCTTCTTCAAAACTACTGGTCAGATTTTAAAATAAATTGGTACAGATGTTCCTTGGGTCAACCTCTACCAAAGTTGCTAAAAAATTTCCGATCCGTAAAAAAACAGGGCCGCCAGGGGCGGGGCTTATTTGCCTTATATGTATATATAGAAACCTTTAAACAACATATCCTCTGAAACCACTGGACAAAATTTGATTAAACTTGGCAGGGATGATCCTTGGGTCATTCTTCACAAAAATTGCTAAAATAAACTTGATCCATGTAGAACTCTGGTTGCCATGGCAACAAAAAGGAAAAAAAATGAAAACTTTAAAATCATCTTCTTCAAAACTACTGGCCAGATTTTAAAATAAATTGGTACAGATGTTCCTTGGGTCAACCTATTTATCTCAGGTGAGCAATTTAGGGCCATCATGGGCCTCTTGTTCATGTAAGAAAGCTTCCAGTGTTTACAGATGTATTCATATTGAATGACAGGCTATCCAACAGCTACACTGGGATAATAGGTAGTCGACGGTCAACATGGTTTACACAAATAATGTATGGTTTTATTCTTGATAGTGTTTGTGAGCAGTGAATGGAAAAGGTGGAGCTTAAGGCATCTAGCTGTAATAAGCTGGGTGTCACTTGGTGACAGAAAAACTCTGGTGGCAATGATTAACTTTTAAAACAAACAATAAAAATATCAAGAAAAATTTTAAAAACCAATAAATTTATTTCTAATTTTATATTGCCAAAAAAAAAAAAAAAAATGTTTTCAACGAACAGGATTATGCACCAATCTATATTATGCACCAATCTTTAAAACATATAGTGAAATACAAAATGTCACGCAAAAACATGAAGGCACACATCAATACTGTTCATAAAAAACCAAACTATACCACAAGTATGAACCACAAATATATTTGAAATGTGACTAGATATTTTTTGGAGATGAATGGCCGCAACAAAAAGTTATACAATTAGGACATGCCATTAACTGGCCCTAATAATATTTTAAGTTAGCCGACAGCCAGCCAGGAATGCACAAAACTTGCCAAAAGAATGCTATATTCTTACACCAAAAGCAAATCAACCCATCCTAACTTTGTTCCGCAATATCTGCAATAATTCATCCGCAATTCCATCCGCAAGCACATCCTAACTTTGTTCCGCAATATCCGCAATAATTCATCCGCAATTCCATCCGCAAGCAAATCCATATTCCAATGAGTTATCCGCTATTAAAACCCCATCCGCTATTAAAACCCCCCACCCCAAATCCGCTATGATCCAAATCTGCCACAAATTCACTGATTAGCCATTGTACTGCCCAAGATGCCAAAAGGAGAGTGGGAGTTACCAAAATACAAGTCCGGACAAAACCCATTTCCCCTATAACAAATTAATTTTTTGTGTCTGCCTCCCAAGACAGGATATATCAGTCATAAAGCTGAGCCTATCAGAGGATGGCCCCCTATTTTAACAGATTTATAATAAGTATTATTAATTTCATGTGAAAATTTTATTGTGTTATTTTTCATCATATGCTAAAATTCATTAAATATATTCATCAAGCAATTTTCTTGATTGCTGAAGATTAAAGGTTTTGAAGAGGTTAACATAAGACGCACAACATATTCTACAATTTGAAGTTTATACCTTGATTGAAATAAAATTTTAATTTCTAATTGTTTCAAATATTTCTGTTAATTATAGCAAAAATAAGATATGAATGAAGAGTACCCTGGTGTAAAGTTGATATTGTTTGGTTTCTGGACAGAATGCTTTTAACATCTTTTACAGAGTTTCTTGCCATTGTTTATTAAAAATCTTTCTTCCCTTTCAGAGCTAAAGAAGCAAAGACGAGAGACTATTTTGAGAAGATTTTTCCTGAGCTGAAGAAGTCCAGAGATGACAAGGATAGACTCAGCAGGTTGGAATTACATAATTACCATCATTGTTGAAACTCTGAATGTTTTCCATGGTGTACAAAATTGCCCATTTTGATCCTCAAATTGCATAAATGACCCCCAAATATTTCAAAAATTCCAAAATTTGTCTCTTTATATTTAAAGGAGTCAAATGTCCCCCATTTGAAAATATCAAGGAAAAACCCTGATATGTTTCACGGATGTGGGGGCAATCTAGGGATCACACTTGTCACGTCCTGTCACGTTATTTCCAGTCAGATCACAACCAGTCCTACACTCACATTACATGAAAACAAGGTAACATGCAGGGATATTAATCACTTTTGGTAGTAGTGTTGGTTTAAGTATTAAAATCTATCAGTAATTTGTAAGGACACAATGGTAATTTTGTATATCATTGTGTTAATTTCATACGGACAAAATGAGATTTCCTTGATCAGAGTTAGCTGAAGTATGATCAGGTTGATGAGATGCTTGTTGACAAATATGGCAGACTGCATTGACTTAACTGTCATATTGAAGAGACACATCTATATCATAGTGCATAAATTGAATTTTTCCCATCACAATCATTATTTTAAGCAATTCTTATCCCTTTCTGATGATGGTGTAATAGAACATGTGTTATACTTGACCATTATTTTTTTGATGATGATAAAACAAGGCATGACCTCAAAATACAAACAGTTAATGAATCACTCTAAATATGACTGGGAACGAAGCTCAGAGATTCACAGAGTTGTCAATGTTGTTTGCTTTATGTCTCCAATCTTAGCAAGAGGATAGCAACAGAGTTCCCAAATGCCTCAGTGCATTCGAGGTCTTCCTCCACCTGTATTAGCTGGACATCACTATATTACTGAAATACTGTTGCAGCGACCGTAAACTTAAAAAATCAAACAATCAAATCAGAGTTGTGTGCCCCTGTATTCCAGAACTGGTACCAGACAGGGTATGGCAGTGTATGCACGCAGTGAGGCAGAACTTGAACAGATAATGGATGGTCTACACGAGCAGGAGGTATGTTTTTTATTGTATCATAAAACAGTTTGTAAAACACAATCTTTTAACAAAAGGGCGTGGGATTAAGTCTAGGGGTTAAGCACCATGTGAAAGCTATTCTCAACTTGTTGACACCTTTTTTGGTGGCTGTAAAGCTCACCAAGAATGTGTTGATTGTCATTTAGAGGGGTTCTCTATATCAGGAGGAAGATAGAAAGATGCACAGTTTGGCCGTGATTCCACCAATGATGTTGGATGCTCGGCAACGGAGCCTGAAGTTCATCAACAAGAACGGGCTGATCAGCGACTGTATGGAGGAGTACAAGGAACGAAAGTACATCAACGTGTGGACAACGCAGGAGAAACAAATCTTCAAGGAGAAATACTTGCAGCATCCCAAGAACTTTGGACTCATCGCATCATTCCTGGAGAAAAAGGTATAATGTCGGAGTGTGAGTGTTCTGTTGAATCGTGCAGATTGCAGCAAATGAGATTTTATGTTTTGAAACATTTTGTAAAAAAGCAAAAGTGTAAGACAAAAGAAAGTCATTTTTGCATCACCTGCTGTAAGCAGAGGTGATATTTAAGGATCAGTTTTCCATTGTCTGTCTGTCAGTCACACTTTTTCTGTCATGCTTCAGCAGGTGACATATGTTCCAAGGAACACTCTTGTAATCAAGGTAAAGATTAATATGTAAAAATGCTAATGCTGTAAGCTAACAAAAGAAATAAGTCATATTTGATTACCTTTCTGGGTCTTCCATAAGTCAGGTGGTTATTAGTCCCCTACCGGTGTTTACACCGGATGGGACTTTAGGTTTGCCCTCTGTCTGTCCGTCCGGAAATCTTGATCCCGCGATAACTTAATAACCGTTTAAGATAATATAATGAAACTTGGTATATGAAAGGATTGCAGTATGGAGATTCTTCATGTCTCTTTTTTTTCTCGGACCAAAATTCTGGTTGCTTTGGTAACAGAAAAATTATGCACCTCACCGGTAGGGGGGACTCATGTGTTGCGTGCAACACCAGTTACTTGTTGTCACTGACTTGTAATCACATAGACCGTCACATCTGTGGGTTCAAGTACCTCTATTTAAGGGTGATTAGTCCCCTACCGGTGTTCACACCGGAGGGGACTATAGGTTTGCCCTCCGTCTGTCCATCCGTCCGTCTGTCCGTCCGTCTGTCCGCTCAAATCTGGATCCCGCGATAACTTAATAACTAAGCAAGCTAACTTGATGAAACTTGGTATATGACTAGATGGCAATGTCATTTTATTTTTGTTCTTCGACTAAAATTGTGGTTGCTATGGTAACGGAAATAGTGAAAATATGGCAAAAATGGGATCCCGCGATAACTAAGCAAGCTAACTTGATGAAACTTGCTATATGACTAGATGGCAATGTGTAGATTATGCACATCATTTTATTTTTGTTCTTCGACTAAAATTGTGGTTGCTATGGTAACGGAAATAGTGAAAATATGGCAAAAAATGGGATCCCGCAATAACTAAGCAAGCTAACTTGATGAAACTTGCTATATGACTAGATGGCAATGTGTAGATTATGCACGTCATTTTATTTTTGTTCTTCGACTAAAATTGTGGTTGCTATGGTAACGGAAATAGTGAAAATATGGCAAAAATGGGATCCCGCGATAACTAAGCAAGCTTACTTGATGAAACTTGCTATATGACTAGATGGCAATGTGTAGATTATGCACATCATTTTATTTTTGTTCTTCGACTAAAATTGTGGTTGCTATGGTAACGGAAATAGTGAAAAAAAAAATTTTGTTCTTTGACTAAAATTGTGGTTGCTATGGTAACGGAAATAGTGAAAAAATGGCAAAAAATGGGATTGATTACCATATTGAGTCAAGGTGGAGCCGGTAGGGGACTTTATGTGTTGCATAAACACCAGTTACTTGTTTATATAGTGTCGAGAATTTTTTTATCCGCTTAAATAAAATTTAAAATTCTAAATGCAGAGCACAATGGACTGTGTGGAGTACTACTACCGCTCCAAGAAGGGTGAGAACTACAAGCAGATGTTGAGGAAGCAGAGTGTCAAGAAGAAGAGGCAGCAGGCAAAGCAACAGGTACATGTCTCACGTGATCTGCAGGTTGTGGGTTCAATCCTTGGTTACGACATACCAAAATGTTAAGAAAATGTACTGGACTATCATTACCCTTGAGCTTGGCTTTCAGCATACAAGGGTAGTTATAAGACTGGTTGGATGATGTCAGGATAATGTGGCTTGGTCTAGTATCATGCCACTTGTTAAGTCTCCCAAACAAAGTTTGAGACTTACAGTTTTTTAATGCGTGATATTGCTGTAAGGCAATTCTGTATCTTTCATATGTAGACTAAAGCTCCCAAATGATTGAAATACTGTCATAACGATGTCAAACCCAAACAAACAAACATATCTGTCTGTCCTTAATAAGGAATTGGCTTACCTCCTCTGTTTCAACATCTACAGGCAACCAACTGCTTCCTTAACTCATCACTTGAAATATCCCAAAGGCCTCAGACAGACCTTCAGGTTTCTGACATACAGCTTCTCAATGCCCTCAATTTTGGATTGTTGGAGGGAGCATATACATTCACTTTTGTCTAAAATCTTGTGTCATGTATACCTTGTTAAGTTTTTATTCTTGGTTGATGAAACATCACAAGTATGTTGACCTTTTTAGCTCGACTATTCGTAGAATATGAGAGCTATTGTAGTCACCCTGGCGTCGGCGTCTGCGTTGGCGTTGCAGCTTTTGGTTAAAGTTTTGCGTGCAAGTTACTATCAACCTTATATCTCAATAACCATTTATGGTATTGACTTGAAAGTTTATAAATATGTTCAGGGGCATCAGACAAGCAAGGTAGATAACTCTTGACTGAATTTAATATGAATTATGGCCCCTTTTTAACTTAGAAATTTTGGTTAAAGTTTTGCATGCAATAGAAAATTTAGTTAAAGTTTTGCGTGCAAGCTACTATCTAGTTTGTATCTCAATAACCATTCATGGATTAAATTATGAATATGTTACAAATTGGCCCCTTTTTAACTTAGAAATTTTGGTTAAAGTTTTGCATGCAAGATACTCTCATGCTTATATCTCAGTATCAAGCATGCGATTGATTTGAAACATCTTTAATATGTTTAGGGGTATCATACCTTCATGGTAGATAACTTTGATGAATTTTTACAAATTATGGCCCCTTTTTAACTTAGAATTTTGGTTAAAGTTTGCATGCAAGGTACTTTCATGCTAATATCTCAGTATCCAGGCATGGGATTGATTTGAAACATCTTTAATACGTTAAGGGGTATCATGCTTTCATGGTAGATAACTTTTGATGGAATATATTACAAGTTATGGCCCCTTTTTTAACTTAGAAATTTTGGTTAAAGTTTTGCATGCAAGGTACTTTCATGCTTATATCTCAGAAATTGCTTGTGGAATTGACTAGAAAGTTAAGGTGTGTCTTCAAGGGCATCAGAAAACAGGAGGATAACTTTTGGACTGATGCAAATTATGGCCCTTTTCTAACATGGATTTTTGGTTTAAGTTTTGCATGCACAGTGTTATTGTGCTTATCTCTCAGTAACTAGGCATAGGATTGATTTTAGACATCATAAATATATTAAGGGGTATCAGACTATCAAGGTATATCATTTTTATACGCCGCCGGAGGCGGTCGTATATTGGCGTCATCTTCTCCTTCTGTCCGTACGTCCGTACGTCTGTACGTCCTTACGTCCGTACGTCCATATCTTGTGAACGCAACTCCTCCTACGTTTCTGAATTAATCTTTTCAAAACTTGGTCAATGTCATTACTATAATGGGTAGATGTGCATGAAGTGGCGATTTTCCGGTTCATTGATTTTTACAAGATTTGTGTCCCTTTGAAACTTAGTCTCTGTAGCTGAATGATATTGCAGCCTTGTGAACGCAACTCCTCCTACATTTCTGAATGAATCTTTTCAAAACTTGGTCAGTGTCATTACTATAATGGGTAGATGTGCATGAAGTGGTGATTTTATGGTTCATTGATTTTTACATGATTTGTGTCCCTTGAAACTTAGTCTCTGTAGCTTGAATGATATTGCAGCCTTGTGAACGCAACTCCTCCTACATTTCTGAATGAATCTTTTCAAAACTTGGTCAATATCATTACTATAATGGGTAGATGTGCATGAAGTGGTGATTTTATGGTTCATTGATTTTTACATGATTTGTGTCCCTTGAAACTTAGTCTCTGTAGCTGTTTGATATTGCAGCCTTGTGAACGTAACTCCTCCTACATTTCTGAATGAATCTTTTCAAAACTTGGTCAATATCATTACTATAATGGGTAGATGTGCATGAAGTGGTGATTTTCCGGTTCATTGATTTTTACAAGGTTTGTGTCCCTTGAAACTTAGTCTCTGTAGCTGAATGATATTGCAGCCTTGTGAACGCAATTTCTTGTATGTTTCTGACCTAATCTTTTCAAAACTTGGGCAATGTCATTACTATACTGGGTAGATATGCACAAAGCAGGGGCTTTGATGTTCATCAATATTTGCAATAGTTATGCCTTTCTAAACATGGTCTCTTTAAAACACAACTCAAGTTTCTAAACAGGTAAAAGTGCATAAGGCAAGGGATTTCTGGTACAGTGATTTTTGCAAGAGTTATGGGGAGAAAGAAAAAAGGATTCAAATTGATACTGCTATTTGACCTACTGTCATATTGGAAGCCTTTTTAGGGTTCTATCTCTGTTCAGCTAAATTAATTGGTCTTACAGACTTCATTATGAGGTTATGCTTACAGAAATGTTAAAAGCAATAATTAAAAGACCCCTCTTGGTCTTTATATTTTGTGGCGGCGTATATTGTGGCATCACTGGCACTCTTGTTTACTATTACTATGAAGGGCAAGAATTTAAATAGATTTCATTTGATTTACCAACAAGCATTTTGAATAGTCGAGCGTGCTGTCCTCTGACAGCTCTTGTTGTGTGTTGTTGTGCACCTGTTTTTTTTTTGTTTTTTTTTATTCATTGAGGCATTGCAATGATATGACCCCTAACTTAGAAAAAAAAGGATACTAAAATATAGTATGATGTGGCATGCATAATTCCAAGTTACTGACCTTAGTGTACAGAGTTCAGTTTTCTACATTTCAGCCTCAGCCAATCATCCCGAAGGAGGAAGTGATGGATGTTATGGCTACTGGAGAGGAGAGCCAGCCCAGCACGTCTGCTGTTGTCGAGGAAACTGTCAGTGTGTAAGTCAGACATCCAATCCCATAATCTGTTTCTTTAGTGTCATGACTATTTTGACTCCAAATACTGTTAGTGGAGTGTTAAACTCAACAATCAATTTGATTCCCCCACTTTACATAGAAAAGTGGTGGTTATATCAGAAGCATGTGTTCAGTTATCCTGTTCCATGGAGACCTGTCCTGCTTTACTTCATAGAAATAAAGTGTGTTGTCATGTTACTTCCCATCCCATTGTTGAGTCAAGGTTGTGTAGTGAAGGTTTTCATCCCCCTCAGTGATAGCTGAAGTTTCACTAAGAGCATGGGCACCTGATAGGGTTAAAGGTCAAATAATGAACCTCATTATTTATGATTTCAGAGTGACCTCGTCAGCTCCCAGTGGGCCCCCGTTAAGGCCCGACACTGGGCCCCTGAATGTGCCCAGCTCTTCAAAAGAGAAGGAGGAGGAAGATAAAGACATGATGGACGACTCATCTGATGACAATGATAAAGCCTTGGACGGTGAAGGTATGTCAGCAGAATCACATAGATGAGATATAGTTTTCATGTATTGTTGTCTGTTCAACATGTTGGGAAATAATTTGTAAGTGAAACAAAATTTATTTTGTAAGTGTGATGTTACTTTAAGAATCACTTAAAGAAACCTATGTCAGAAACAGTGATATATTGGATACGGATCAGTAGTGTATTTTATACTCTTATTTTCATTTCTCTGTGAAATGATCAAGGTATATTTAACTGTTTATTTCACATTTTCACAATATTAATTATTCACCCTTTAAATAAGAATGGACATACTTTTTTGCAAATGTTAATTGTTTGTTGGTCAGTTCGTAGATAGACCTCATCTTAATATGATTGGTAACTAGAAAGCACTTGAACCTATAGTTCTCAAACTTAATATGGAGTTTGGTTATTAAGAGTAGTTTTTTGTTTGTTATGTACCTTAGATTCATAGATGTTACCCATTTTAAGGAATCTTTATTACATGAAGTGCCATCCCAATGTTCTCTCTTCTGATGCTGTCTATCTCCCCCACTCCAGGTGGCGTGCACCCCTGTGCCATCTGTAAGACCCAGCTGGAACACTACGGGCTCAGTCGTCCCCTCACGGCCAAGAACTGTGAGCTGTACGGAATCATCCAGTCCGACCTCACGGCTGACATGAGAGTCTGTAGCAGCTGTCGGTGCAAGTCCGTCCGCCGTCGATACACACAGTAAGTTTCACAAGCTCTTTCTCTTTTACTTCCATCACTACGCTTTCAAACGAGTATCTCACATACTGCAATAAAATCAATCCCAGTTCTTCAATATCTCAAAAATAGACATCAGTGTTTAGAGTATCACAAAAATAGTTTTATGTCCTATAGGATGACTGAGGTCAAGGTCAGTGATAGCTCTTTTCTTTCCTGATTCAGTGTAGAAATCAAGGGTTAAAAAATCAATTTTCCTGGCCCTTCTTGCATATATTGTAAAGGCCTCAAAAGGAAAAGAAAAAAGATAATAGAAATTTTAATCTCAATCATGAAGTTCCTCTCAGTCAGAAAATGTTATTTCAAGTCCAATACTTAGTTGACTTTTTATTCCAATATCAAAATTTGCAAGTCTGCTTTCATTCCTTATATTTCTCTCTCACTCTCCATGCTTTTTGTGAGTTACAGGTGTCCCGTGCCATCCTGTAAGACGCCAAAGAGAAAGGTGAAGAGGCTGAGGCCCCTTCCCACCAAGTGGGCGGAGATTCCCGCTGATATCAAGGAGCCCATCATCAAGGATCTGCGTAAGTTGTGCGCAATGAGCCATTCATAAGTTTGATGCCAGAACACTTGATATGCAATATTGGATAGGATACTAATACTCAAATCACTTGGGGTCTCTGATTTTTACAGAAGGTTTTCTCTTATGGATTGGCGCATATGGTTTCTCATCCATTTACTCTGTGGGTTAAGCCCATGTAGATAATTGACTTACTAGGGCACTGAACAGTCTCATCAACAAACTTTGAACGAAAACTAATAGAGACATGCTATGTAAAACCAGTTTTGAGAATAACATGCAAGCTGACTAGGGTTTTACACTGAGGCTTATCATACCACACAGATATAAAGATAATTCAGGTAGGCTAGAATTGTTATGTAGGAATCGTGCTTGTCACATCCAATTATGTGAAGTTTGGTTGATGTTGATCAATTGTTGGTATTGCCTTCTTACATGGAATAATGAAATAACCAATCTGCAAACAAGTGAAGATGACAGTTAAAAGGTTATTACTCCTCTTCAGTGCAGTGTGATCTGGCCTTATACTTATCTAATTTGGTATCAAATGGAGTATCTCTGAGTGGGGAAGGGTTATCAAGCATATTTGTTGAACGAAGCATTTGTAAGGCAGATTTAAGAACAAGTTTTATCTAACAGAACTTACAGAGGAGATCAACAAGTGCTGCTCAGCCTGTTTCAACAGGATTGCACGCAGGCTAGGAACCACACCACAGCAGACAGAGAACCTGGTTCCCAGCACAATGGAGCAAGCACAGGAGGAGAAACAAGCTGGTCCTGAACAGATGGAAGGTACCCCTTTCATGTTTTAAGACATTGGTGATAGGTTTTAGAAGGGAAAATTGTTTATCTGTTGCTAGCAGATGTTTTGTCTGAAATACCAGTCTTGCATATCACAGCACCTCTCAAGTTTAGATATTTCTTAATTGAAAGAAATGAAATTTTTAAGGTATCAAATACCATTTCTGTAAGAACATACAAATAATAGTATGTATTCAAAGTGAAGTGAGAAGATGCATGTTGTCCCATCCAGTCCTGGTACATCCTGTCTAACTTCACAAAAGGTTGAATACCTTTTCATATATGTTGAATTTAGGGAGTATAGTGGAGGTATTTCTCACCTTTTATGTTAATATGCTAACCCTTTAATGTAAGAAGAAATAAGATAAAAATAAGCATTAAGGCTATGAGGATTTATTGTGTAACATAATGGAACGAACTCAGTCTGGGTCAAGATATGCTGTGTTATATGTTATGTACAGTCTAGGGGCAGGTCCTGATGGCTGAGTGGTTAGATCATCTGCCCCCAGGATAAGAAGTCGTGGGTTTGATCCCTGCTGTGACATAACAAAGTTGTAAGATTTGGTACTGGTAAAGCTTCCTTGCTTGGCACTCAGCATTTAAGGGTAGTTCAAGGACTGGTTGACATGGTATCAGGATATCATGACTGGGTCTATGTCTACGGCATGATACTGCAGTGTGACAGCACTATATCTGTCTCAAGTAGACATTGTCTCCAAATGACTGAAATACTGTCAATGGGACATTAAACCCAACAACAACAAACAAACAAAGTACACATAGTCTCCTAATGACTGAAATTCTGTTGAGTGGACGTTAAACCCTATGAACAAACATACAAACATACACATTCTAGGTAAAGATTTTCTAGGTAACATGTTGGTACACTGTCTCATTGTATATACAACTATGTGTTTTTCTTTTCCAGTTCAAGAAAGCCTGGATTCGTCCCGTTGGACAGAAGAAGAGATAGAGCTAGCAAAGAAAGGTGGGTAGCCTTCAACAGGACTTTTCACATTTCTCAACAGTGCAGGTCATTGTCTTTGAATTCATAAAGTTGTTCCTCTTTCCCCATATTTCTGTTTATACCACAGTTTCCCAGCTCACCACCTTCTAAATCAGGACAATACATTTTTCAGGCCCATTTGATAGACAGAGGAGCTAGTAGTGCAGCACTGGTACTGCCTATATATATGTGCAGACTGTATTGAAAGATGTCAAGTTATTCTACAGTTTTAGATCGTAAAAATCAATATTTAGTGAAAATAAATACTGCCTACAGTAATCATATGCTTCTTTTGATCATTTTCCAGGGTAGTGCTGAAGAGGTATTTTTTATATATTTTCATGACTTTCTGTATCGATAGGCCTCAGTGAACACGGTCGGGACTGGTCAGCCATCGCAACAGTGGTGGGTACAAAGACGGAGACCCAGTGTCGGACATTTTACTCCGCATACAAGCGAAAGTACAACCTAGAGTCGGCAGTAGGGGAAACCAAAGAAAAGGTAGAGAAATCATTATGGCTGACAATAATTATGGTTCTTTGAAGAGATTTGAAGGAGATTCTTACCTTCTTTCTTTTCCCTGTTTTTAGCTCGACTATTCGAAGAATATGAGAGCTATTGTAGTCACCCTAGCGTCGGCGTTGCAGCTTTTGGTTAAAGTTTTGCATGCAAGTTACTATCAACCTTTTATCTCAATAACCGTTTATGGTATGGTTTTGAAAGTTTATAAATATGT
>CM037782.1:16965908-17015908 GCA_021229015.1 Solen grandis
GATTAATCTTGGAAAGAAATCAATGACATTGAGACAACTGAAATTTTTAATCAGTAATATTTAAGAACAGGTCTGGAAATGACGAAAATGAATGGGACCCAAATGAGCATAAGTAACATAAATAAGAAAAAGACTTGTCAGATTCTAAAAGTAGCGAGTAAACAAAGAATTTATCATTTTATTAACTTTCTACTTTCCATTCCACTGCAACATTTAAACATAAAAAAAATAATCAGAAATTGGATATTTTTTCTGTCTCATAATTTATCATGTCTAAATACGCTCGAATCTGGGAATTTTCTAAATTCATGAAAAATGTTTTAAATCAACGCTAATAGCATGATCGAATATTTTCATAGAAAAAAAATCACATGTAATTTGATGGACGCCACAAAATGACTGAATATTCCATTTAAAAACCTAAATAGATCTAAACAAAATAAATAGTCATCAGAAAGAAAGAAAAAAATGGTTTTTGTCCTGCTTAATTCATTAACTTCATAAAAAAATGCATGCAAGGAGTCTACTTTATTTTTTATTGCAGCAAATAATAATATTGAATAATAGTAATAATAAAATAAAAGGCTTACAGTTGAAATAAAATGCAATCAATGCTTAATTTGCTTTATTTTTATTGCTGCAATTACAAAACCATATGCATTAATACTTTTCAAATAAAAGAGAAATCAAAATATCTCGACCCTCTTGGTTGGTGTGGGTATTCATTCAAAACAACTTCTGACATAAGTTTACCCGTGACATTTGGACTTGACTCTTCAAAATAAGAATTTGACCCTTGAAACTTTTGGCTGAAGAGTCATTGACCCTTGAAGCTCAGAGTCTGAACACCCTGACTGAATATAAAGTACTGTATTCTGAGGATCTTTAGCTGCCATATTTGTCAACTCAAAGGAGCAGTACAATAGACCCCATGTTTTTATTAAACCACTGTTTTTGTCTATATATAATAACAACATTGTCCCATGTACCATCATATGGTGTCTTGGTTTAAACTCTAAATACATTCTTAATAATACATCTCCACTGTATAGCATCATAAACATCTTCTTACAGAATATGGTATGATACTAAGTAATGTACATAGAGAATTTTGAGATTGTTGATTTTAGGAACATCTCGTTTTGAGGGGTTTCAAAAAATGAGCTCAAACTCAGACTTTGGCATTGTGTCAGTGGTGTACATTAAGGAAAACTGAAATGAACTTAAGGTAGCATTTTTGGACAGGTTTTTCAATAAAAAAATTCCATCCCTTAAATCGATGATGTCCAGGCAGGGGCCAGGCGTCCGCTCTGGTTAACCTTTTGTTTAATCTTCTATAACTTCTATGTCCCTCATTATATTGCTGTAATATTTGAACAGTCGCTTAAGTGAATGGACCTTTACATTATGATTTTACCTTTTGACTTTGACCTTAACCTTTGATCTAATTCTTATAAAAATATTGTCTTGACAGGTTTACCTTTTGGTAAATCTGCTATAACTTTTATGTACTTCACTGGATTGCTTCAATATTTTAGCTGATTAAGTGGATAGACCTCTTCATTATACTGTTGACCTTGACCTTTGACCTACTTTTGATGGGTGGAAAAAAAAACAAAAAAAAAACATCCATAATACCATCAGGTCTTGATGCCTTACTAAGAGATCAGATCAGCAACTCTTGTCAGGGGCTGTCTGATCACGGTTTTTTCTGATTGTTCATATAATATTGTGACTCAGATTCTTAATAGTCTGCATGAAAAAAATGAATCCATTATTTCTTATACCATGTTAAGTTCAGTAAATTAATATTTATCAAGTCATAACACAATCCGAAAACCTTGTAATTGGTCAAGATGCCTCCCATATTGTGTCCAACTTCCTGTCTTACCTCCACACTGTGTACTTAAGGTAATGGTAGCGATGCTGGGGCAGCGTCCACTACAGCCAGACTGGATGGGAATGAGTGGGTTTTAAACGGCACCAAGTCCTGGATCACCAACGGTTACGAGTCTGAAGCCACGGTGGTTAGTACCAACTGTTTTTTTGGTGATCAAGATTGATTATTTTAGTTTTCATTGACCATCTGGTTGTATCATTCACAGAAGGTTAAATGAAAAAACTGCCATATATTTTCTAGAGGTGTAACAGTTCATCGATGCATCATGATATGCTTTGTCCTCAATGTCCGCATTGTTTTCACTCACTTGAACATCGGATTAATAATTCCCTTGGATTTTTTTTTTGCCATTTTTACGCACAAATAGAAAAATTGAATACAAATAATTACACATGTTTTGTTCTACAGGTAAACAGCTTAATTTAACTTGTGGATTTTCAATGTGTATCAACCACTGTATGTCAATGTGTCTATTTTTAGCAACAGCCATTTTCCAGAAATGAAGTTTCTGTAAATGTCGGTTATTTTATTTTATTTATTTATTTTTATTTTTTTTTGTCATTGTACCGTATATTAAAAGATGAAAAACACGAACTTTCATTCTCGATTTTTTATGCCCCTACCAAAAATGAAGGGGGATGGGGGGCATATAGATTTGCCTTTGTCCGTCCGTCCGTCCCGAAAATTTGTGACATGCATAACTCTGAGTACTACAGACTTGATACTTCATGGATATATTATTCAGCAGGACAGGAACTTGTGCACTTGGTTATTTTCATCGAACTCCCGTTGCAGTTGACAGAGTTATGGGCCTTTGTTTTTGAAAAATATGGAATTTTATGCTTGTGATGCACATAAGTCGAAAGTATTTGTACTGCAGACTTAAAACTTCATGGATATAATCAATCATGTCATAAACTTGTGCACCTGGGTCTTCTTATCAAACTTTGTTAAAGTTGACAGAGTTATGGGCCTTTGTTTTTGAAGAATATGGAATTTTATGCCTGTGACAGTATTTTGTACTACAGACTTAAAACTTTTGTCCATTCGTCCATCCCAAAACTGTGACACAGGTAACTATGAAGGTATTTGTACTACAGACTTTAAACTACATGAATATATAATTATATTACTCAGGACATGACTTTCACTCCTACGTGTTGGCCATTGTTTTGGAAAATGCGACGGGTAGGGGCATCTGTGTCCTCTGGACACATTTCTAGTTTATGTCTAGTTTATGTCGGTGTCGGAATTGGAAAATTTGGTTATAATCGGATTAAAATGTATTGAAAAAGTTTTTCTTCCCAACCATTTTCTTTTGGTTAGTGAATATTCCGTTATAACTAATGTCAATGTAATGAGAGACGTTGCATTGTCAAAAAAATTGTCCTTTTTTTTTCTTTTTTTTTTAAAATGCGCTTTAACACCCCTAAAATATCATAAAATTGTATCTAAAACATATTTTAAGAAAAATGGATGTTTTTTTGCCAAAATCAGCATACTGGGTACCTTTGTTTAGAATAACTTCTACATTTACTTACTTGGTTTAACTCTTATGGCAAAAATAAAAAAAAAACATTCAGGGTCTTCCTCCACCTGTAATTAGTTAGGCATCACTATATGACTGAAAGACTGTTGAAGCGATGGTAAACTCAAATAGTCGAGTTTAAAAAATTTAAAAAAAGTAAAAAAAGATTTTTTTGATTTTTTTTTTCATGATGTAAATGTAAGTGTCAAGTATGAATTGTTTACAGAAAAACGTAAATATGTAAAAGAAAGTTATTAAAATAGCTTTTTTCTTTAAATTCCTTAGGTATTTGCCACAACTGACAAGAGTTTAAAACATAAGGTGAGTGATTTATTACATTCATCATTGTATCCTTATACTTGTCTATATTAATGAAATAATTGACTTACTCACTTAAATTGAACAATATTATGTAAAATCTCTTTATAATGAACTTTGGTACATTTGTTTTGTTTTGTTTTGTTTTGTTTGTTTTTTTGAATATTTTTAATTCAGATCAGTCTACCTGGTCAATACATTATCCACAAGAGAAATACACACTTCTCATGTGATGGTAAAGCTGTACATTATGAGTGGAGAGGATTAACATATGGATCTATGTTCAATAATGCGTGTAGGATGACCCCTTACCAGACACACTATACAAATTATCTGGGGCTCCACACAGTTGTAGACTTACAATTTATCATACCAGGAATCAAATTAATACTTTAAATGCATTTTTTTTGCTGTTGAGAATATCTATAAAAGATGCATAGACCAACTTTATTGGGACCGTCCCAGGTGGCCGACTGGTTAGAGCATCCGCCTCAGGAGTGGGAGGTCGTAAAAAATGGTACTGTTATAGCTCCCTTGCTTAGCGCTCAGCATATTAGGGTAGTTGCAGGACTGGTTGGCTCGGTGTCAGGATAATGTGACTGGGTATGGTATCATGCCACATGTCTACGGCGTGATACTGCAGTGTGACAGCACTATATCTGTCTCAAGTAGACATGTCTCCAAATGACTGAAATACTGTCGGTTGGACGTTAAACCTAACAAACAAACTTTATTGGGCAAAGGGAGATAATTTAAAAAAATGACCACTTTTTACCTTTTTTCAATTTGAAAGAAAAATAGACTCCTTGTGTCAATAAAGCTTATATTCACTCATTATAACAGGGTATCAGTGCGTTCCTTGTGCCGAAACCCACCCCAGGGCTGTCCTTAGGAAAGAAAGAGGATAAGTTGGGGATCAAAGCTACATCCACATGTAACCTGATCTTCGAGGACTGTCGTATCCCAAAGGAAAACCTGCTTGGAGAGCCAGGTTTTGGGTTTAAAATTGCCATGGTAACGTTATGACTAAAATAATAATTTGTTAATTTTTCCTTGTTAAGAATTGTTGTGGTATTTTTGTTCTGAGAATCATATTCAGGACCACACCAATTTAAAACTGTCATGGTAACTTATCACTCAGACTCATATTTTAGGATTGAATAGCAAATTTTGATAATTTAGGTCATAGTCCTTTTAATGCATTGGCCAATTTCCATATTTATTTGACCAATAGAAACTCGGGTTGCGCGATGATACTATAGAGTGCGTATATTCCTATTTGAGTCTCACCGCCATAGCAACGGTGGGGACTTTAGTAATAACTTCAATGAATTTATCACATTTTTACATTATAGGCTCTTTATTATTTTTTTTTTTATTTTCTTATTTAAATTAAATCAATTGGCACGAAGAAACTAGATCTGGATTTGGTATCCGCATAATAGCACCGTACCAAGCTAAACAGGTGCGAGATAAGAGTAAAACAGGTAAAAGGTAACTTTGTATTAAAAACATAACATTTTCGAATTAATTTTGCACATTTGTTCTAAAATGTTATTTATATCGTAAAATTATGACTTGAAATAACATGGGTGGCATCTTCAAACCATTGATGGCGTTAAGTCCCACACCGGTGAGGTATTGAAGTGAATTTGAAAATGGATTTAAACATCAAAAAAAAAAGAATAAAATATATCAATGAAATTGGCACATATGATGTAAAACGTTATTATTCAGCTGCTGGTGAAATACTATACCTAAACAACCTGTAATAAAAGGATGGAGCTATAGAACCCTGGACGGCGTATGGATGGCTGCATGGCGTTTTTAGTACGACCAATTTCTTCTGGTCCCCAATTTAAATTAAGGCCCCTTTTTAACTTAGAAATATTGGTTAAAGTTTTGCATGCAAACTACTATCCAGCTTGTATCTCAATAACCATTCATGGTATTGACTTGAAACTTTATGGATATGTTGAGGGGCATCAGACAACCAAGGTAGATAACTCTTGATGGAATATATTACAAATTATGCCCCCTTTTAACGTAGAAATTTTGATTAAAGTTTTGCATGCAAGGTTCTTTCATGCTTATATCTCAGAGTCCAGGCATGGGATTGTTTTGAAACATCTTTATAGGTTAAGGGATATCATACTATCAAGGAAGATAACACTTGAAGGAATATATTACAATTATAGCCCAGTTTTAACTTAGAAGTTTTTGTTAAAGTTTTGCATGCAAGGAATTTCATGCTTATATTTCAGTAACCAGGCCTGGGTTTGATTTGAAACGTTTTTAATATGTTCAATGGTATCATACTACAGTGGCAGGTAGTTTTTGACTGAATGTAATGCAGATTCGAGCCACTTTTTGGCTTAGACTTTTTGGTTTAAGTTTTGCATGCAAGCTACTATTCAGATTATATCTCAGAAATTTTTTATGGTATTGACTAGAAAGTTTAGGAGTGTGTTCAGGGGCATCAGAAAACCTAGGAGGATAACTCTTGGACTGAATTTTATACAAGTTATGGCCCTTTTCTAACTTTGATACTTGGTTAAAAGTTTTGCATGCACAGTGTTATTATGCTTCTGTCTCAGTAATTCAGCATGGGATTAATTTTAGACTTCATAAACCTTTTTAGCTCACCTGAGCACATGTGCTCAGGATGAGCTTTTAGGATCGATGAATGTCCGTCGTCCGTCCGTCGTCCACAATTTGTTCGTTTGCACTCTAGCATCTTCATTTTATGAGCAATTATGTTCAAACTTTAAAACAATGTTTATAACCATAAAATCTCGGCCAAGTTCGATTATGGCTGATATCGGAACATTAGGTCAGGAGTTATGCCCCTTTTAAAATTCAAAAAAAGCCAGATTTCACATTGTTTGCACTCTAGCATCTTCATTTCATGAGCAATTATCTTCAAACTTTATATCAATGTTTATAACCATAAAATCACGGGCAAGTTCGATTATGGTTTATATCGTACCATTAGGTCAGGAGTTATGCCCCTTTTAATATTCAAAAAATGCCATATTTCAAGTTGTTTACACTCTAGAATCTTCATCTTTTGAGAAATCCTCTTCAAACTTTATGGCAATGCTTATGACCATAAGGTCTCAATTGAGTTCGATTGTAGCTGAGATGGGTCATTTAGGTCAGGAGTTATGCCCCTTTTAATACAAAAAATACAAGATTTCACTTTGTTTATTCTCTACCAACTTCATTTTTTTAACAATCATTTTTAAACTTTAAGACAATGTTTATGCCCATAATCTCACAATCGGGTTCAATGATAACTGATATTGACTTGTAAATTTAGGAGTGATGCCCATTTCACCATAAAAAAAAAGCCAGATTTCACTTTTACACTCAAGCATCTTTATTTCTTAAGCAATCATCTTTCTCAGGTGAGCGACCAAGGGCCATCTTGGCCCTCTTGTTAGGAGTATTAGACTATGAAGGTATATCCATTTTTACTATTAATATATACAGGGTATATGAAGGCCAAGAATTGAAATTGATTTCATTTGATTTACCAACAAGTATTTTGAATAGTCGAGCATGCTGTCCTCTTACAGCTCTTGTTGTACCTTCAAAGTTTGGCAAATATACTTTAATGATATTCATAACACATGTATCTTAAAATTTGGGCTTTTTTCTATCATTCTTCTTAAAATAATTCAGATATTCAGAAAAAGTTTTTTTTACCAAAATGAAAATCAGCTGTAACCTGCTGAAACGTCCTTCAGGGAAAAAGGGTTCAGAGATTGTGAAATCATTAAAATGTTGTTACCCAAATAGAGAGGTCAAAACTTAACCTGTTGTATCAGGAATTGTCTTTCTTCATATGTAACGAAATTTTATGGATGTTGAGGTGACAAAAAGACCTACATCTACATATATATGGGTTAATGCCATGACCAGAGTATACTTTAAATATTGTGAAGTTTTGTTAAATAACCAAATGTTTCTTCTAATTATTTTCCAATCTTATTCCAGCAAACACTGGATGCAGGAAGGATAGGTATTGCTTCCCAGGGCCTTGGAATTGCTCAGGTAATTTTGTTTGTACTTTTTTTTCATAAAACTTCTTTTTTTAATCAGTAAGACTATTGTAATTCAAACTTTCTCTCTGGACAGTTCCTTGATTGTGCCAGTATCTGGAGCCTTGGGAGTTTTTGAGAACACACTTACATCCTCCACCACAGCAGGGATCAAACCATGAACCTTACCATCTGTAGTCAATGGACATTGCATCTGATCTTAGCTTCCCTCTAATATTTTAACATTGGTTTCTAGTCTTCATATATTCTGTATGTAAATTGTGTAAATTTGTTTCCAAAATATGGGATTCAGACAAACAAACAGGCATGAAAGATGGTGATATTGATTTGATGATGGTAGTCTTGACATATCATGGATTTATTTTTCTTACTGCAAATCATGGAATTTTTGTTGTTGTTTTGTAGTGAAAATTTAAGCTCCTAATTTCAGTAGATTATTTTGAATCCAGTGTGTCAATTTATTACACAGGGTGACAAACATGTTAATTTTTTATATTTTATTAGCTCACCTGAACACTTGTCGTCAGTCGTCTGTCGTCAACAATTGCTTGTGAACACTCTGGAGGCCACAGTTTTGACCAAATCTTCATAAAAATTGGTCAGAATGTTTGTCTACATGATATCTGGAATGAGTTCGAAATTGGGACACATGGGGTTAAAATCAAGGTCATCAGCTCAAACTTTAGAAAACCCATTGAACACACTTTTTAGCCCAATCTTCATGAAATTTGGTAAGGATATTTGTCTTATGAATTCGGAGTTTGAACAGCAAAAATAGGTCATGGTAAAAAACCTTGACACTAGACTTTTTGGCCCAATCCTCATGAAAATTGGTCAGGATGTTTGTCTACATGAAATCTCGGATGAGTTTGAACATGGGTCAAAAAGTAGGTCATCTGGGTAAATCTTAGTAAAACCTTATGAACACTGTAGAAGCCATATTTTTGGCCTAATCTTCCTTAAACTTGATAAGAGTGATGACTGCATGAAATCCTAGATGAGTGAAAATTTAAGTAGGATCAAAATCTAGGTCACTTAGTCAAATGTAAGAAAAACATTGCAAACACTTTAGATGCCACATTAACTCAGCAATCTTACCCAGGTGAGTGACACAGGGCCATCTTGACCCTCTTGTTTTTATTTTTAGACTAGGTGATCATCAATCACATCATATAGTAGAAATGTACTATTGGTATCACTTAACATGGGAAATGTCCAGTATTTTCTAAGTCTTTAACATACAGTATATGATCCAGAGATCAGTTCCATTATAAAACAATGTCCATTATAACACTCATTATAATGCAAATTCCAAAATAATATATGTAACGATTTATGTTTATATTTTCAGGCAGCAATGGAATGTGCCATTGATTATGCCCAGAAAAGAATGGCCTTTGGTCAGCCTATAGCCAAACTACAGGCAGTGCAGGTTTAAAAAAATTCTTATCTTTCTATTCAAATGTTTTTACTGTACAAAAGTGCACTTAAATCTAAGAGTATACAAAAGTTAAGGTGTATGATATTATACATTGTATCCATATGTAAAATTATAAATATATTCAGAATATTCCAAACACTGACATCAATCATAAATAAATATCCCATGGACTGCATTACTATCTCAAATTGTGAATTTCCGTATCTCAAATTTTATTATATCTCATATTCTATATTGCTACGAATTTGAAGAAATCATAGATTAGGTGTCTGTGAATGTGTTATAAACAACCTGTTTCCACTAGATTTATAAAAAAGGCAGTTCTTGATCTTCAGATATTTAGGAAATCTCAATTGATGATGATTTTTGAAGCACTGACATACTTTAGTGCACACACTGTTGTTGACAAAACATTGTCTGTTTCATTGTACATTCTATTGACAATAATTTACAAATTTTGAGAACCTACTAGGTATTTATACTGCTAAATTACAAAGAATTCTATGCACAAGAACTTTGAAATGGTCCCACAAAAAAATGGTTTAAGATTTTGAAGTCTACCCAGACGCTTAGTTTCTCTGTATAGTTTCAGTTATCTACTAAAAAAAGTATAGTTATTCAAAAAAAATTCCAGCTCATCCATTGCATTTTCTGACATAACCCTTTCCCTAATGAATATTAATGTGCAAATTGTGACTTGATGAATATTTATTTTCTTAACCCTTTCCCTCATAGAGGAAACCATGAAAAGACCTATGTGAACAACATAAAACCAGATCAGCCTGCGAGTTACTCGCAGGCTGATCAGGTTTTATGCTGTTCGCTGCTCCTCAGTGGTCTGGAAATGAGGACTTTATAATTAAATTTGGTAAGGTTTAACTGTGGTTTTCTGCAGATCAGGCTTTATGTTGTACCTATTGAGTGCGTCAAAATGAGTCTATATGAGGGAAAGGGTTAACTATAAATGGAAAATGAAATAATGCGAGTTACTCGCAGGCTGATCTGGTTTTATGCTGTTCGCATAGGTCTTTTCATGGTGTCCTCTATGAGGAAAAGGGATAAGGGATCATACCGTTATCTTATAGTCTGAATTGTCTCCCTTGTAAATATACACTATACATTTATACAGTATTGTTTCATGGATTTTGACGGAGTTTCTTACATAAAGAGTTCAAAAGGTTTTTTGTTCACTAGAGCAAGCTCTCTGACATGGAGGTACAAATTGAGAGTGCCCGTCTGCTGACATGGAAGGCAGCCATGTTGAAAGACAGTAAGAAGCCATACACCAAGGTAGACACCCATTCTTCTTATTAGTTCATATACACTTCCTGAATGACTTTCGTTTTTGTGTCAGAGAATGTATTACTTTGTGATCTATAACTGATAATATAAGAGCAGGTTTTCCCAGTCAGATCAAGGTTTGTGTCTGATTTAAATCTGAAGTTGTTTTGAGGATCCACAGCCATGTTGCATCAGATTCAGATTTTTTTACTTAGAGGATGTTTCAGCAGGTTACCAACTTACCACTGATTTCAATTTTGGTAAAAAAAATGGGATACTCATTTATTTTGAATAGAATGTTAAAGGAACCCCCAAATTTTAAGCTTCCTGTATTAAAAACATGATTAAAAGTATATTTGCTATATGTTGAAGGTCCAAAAGTATATTTGCCATATGTTGAAGGTCCAAAAAGTCACAATTTAGTGTTTTTATGCAAATTTGGCTAAACATTTTCGTTTAAAAAATCAGCTATAGTTGAAAAAACAACATGGTTAGGTATACATTTTTTTAGCTCACCTGAGCACGAAGTACTCAAGGTGAGCTTTTGTGATCACCCTGCGTCCGTCGTTGTCCGTTGTGCGCCATCCATCGTCAACAATTCACTTAAAACAACATCTCCTCTTAAACCGCTTGGCAGAATTTGATTAAAAAACTTGGCAGGGATGTTCCTTGGGTGAACCTTCACAAAAGTTGCCAAAAGTATTCCGATCCATTAAAAACCATGGCCTTCAAGGGTAGGGCTAATTTGCCTAATATGTTTATAGTGAAATCTTTAAACGACATCTCCTTTGAAACTGCTGGGCAGAATTTAATTAAATTTGGCAGGGATGATCCTTGGGTGAAGCTTCACTGACGTTGCTAAAATAAACTTGATCCATTTGGAACTCTGGTTATCATGGCAACAAAAAGAAGAAAAAAAATATGAAAATTTCAAAAATCAAAACTATTGGCCAGATTTCAAAATATTTTGGTTGCAGATGTTCATTGGGTAACTAACTCTCTACCAAGATTGCTAAAATGATTCTGATCTGTAAAAAGGCATGGCCACCAGGGGCAGAACTTATTTTCCTTACATGTATATAGTGAAATCTCTAAATGACATCTCCTCTGAAACCGCTGGACAGAATTAGATTTAAGTTGGCAGGGATGATCCTGGGGTGAAGCTTCACAAAAGTTGCTAAAATTATTTTGATCTGTAAAAAACATGGCCACCATGGAAGGGGCTAATTTGCCTGATATGTTTATAGTGAAATCTTTAAATGACATCTCCTCTGAAACCGCTGGACAGAATTTGATTTAAGTTGGCAGGGATGATCCTTGGGCAAACCTTCACAAAAGTTGCTAAAATTATTCCAATCCGTAAAAAAACATGGCCGCCAGGGGCTGGGCTAATTTGCTTTATATAGTGAAGTCTTTAAACGACATCTCCTCTGAAACCTCTGGACAGAATTTTATTAACTTTGGCAGGGATGATCCTTGGGTGAAGCTTCACAAAAGTTGCCAAAAGTATTCCGATCCATTAAAAAACATGGCCTCCAGGGGCAGGGCTAATTTGCCTAATATGTATATAGTGAAATCTTTAAACGACATCTCCTCTGAAACTGCTGGACAGAATTTGATAAAACTTTAAAGGGATCACCTCTTTCAAAACTACTGGCCAGATTTCAAAATGATTTAATACAGGCTGATGTTCCTTGGGTAACCCCTTTACTCAGGTGAGCCATCCAGGGCCATTATGGCCCTCTTGTTTACTTTTTCAGAAAGACTTCATATCAAAGAATTGAATTTGAATAAAATAAAGAAATCAGTCTGTTGAATTTTTTTAACAAGAATACATACATTGTATATAAAGTTTCACTGCTTTTGGGTAGGTTTTGTATATATCTTGGTCCAGACACAATGGCTATTTTTGCTCTCAGTGCATTTTCCATGCACATTTGACATTATTTTCACCTGTAACTTATAAAACAGAAATAAGTTACAAATTATGATAAAATACTCTGAAAATATCATTTTGATATATTATTAAAGTATATAGAATGCAATCTTTCCAAGTCTTTGATTTTTTCATCAAATTTTAGCAAACAGTGATATTTTACCATCAGCTAAATCTCTAAAACGAGCATGGTGACCCCAATTTTCACTCTTATAACTTTTAGTTATAATTTAAATTTCTTACATGCAAAACTTTTGAAATTTCTGTCCATTAGAAAAATTGTATTCCCAGATCTTATTTTGTTCATTTAATCCATCAAGTTAATATATCAGGAAATTCTCTCTCTTGGTATATCAAATACATGTACTTAAAAGTTGCTCACTGCAATGGAAATTCAGTTAATGCTGGTACCTGTTGTCAATGTAGAGATAACGGTAATGTGAACAACATGGGATACCAGCAACTTTCCTGTATTTTCTTGGAACCTGTCAAACTTCTTTCCACTTATCTCTACTTGACTTAAGTTGATTAAAAACATAGAGTTTATTTAATATCATGCTAAAGGGGCAAAAATTATTATAAGATTTTTATTACGGACTGTATATAAACTAAAATGAAATAAATGAAGTTTTCTTATTTTATCATAAAGAGGTAGGAAGTGATTGAAGATATAGCCTGTATAAGTCAACTGTGTATTTGTTATAATAATTTGTTATTAACATTACAGGAGGCTGCAATGGCTAAATTAGCAGCATCGGAAGCGGCCACACATGTTGCTCACCAGGTAATATTTGGAGTTTAGGTCATTTTTTTATTTTTTTTAACCCTTTCCCTCATAGAGGAAACCATGAAAAGACCTATGCGAACAGCATAAAACCAGATCAGCCTGCGAGTAACTCGCAGGCTGATCTGGTTTTATGCTGTTCGCTGCTCCTCAGTGGTCTGGAAATGAGGATTTTGTAATTAAATTTGGTAAGGTTTAACTGTGGTTTTCTGCAGATCAGGCTTTATGTGGTACCTATTGAGTGCGTCAAAATGAGTCTATATGAGGGAAAGGGTTAACATATATTCTGAGTATCAGTAGAAACACACTCCACCACTCCAGTTTTGAGAAAAATTCAAGTACACGACTAAGTTGACACATATCATTACCTTTGTTAAGAAATGAAGTACTTTCTCACTAAATATTTGGTTTTATTAAAGAAATAAGAAAAATGAAATTTGCATTATATTGGACTACATTTTACAGTGCAGCTTCATTATAGCACTGAACGGGTCCATTTCTAGATACCATATATTGTACAGTGCAGCTTCATTATAGCACTGGACGGGTCCATTTCTAGATACCATATATTGTACAGTGCAGCTTCATTATAGCACTGGACGGGTCCATTTCTAGATACCATATATTGTACAGTGCAGCTTCATTATAGAACTGGACGGGTCCGTTTCTAGATACCATATATTGTACAGTGCAGCTTCATTATAGCACTGGACGGGTCCCTTTCTAGATACCATATATTGTACAGTGCAGCTTAAATTTTGTGTACACATCAAGATACCACATTATACTAGACTATATTGGAAAGTGTAGCTCCATTATGACACGTTATAATGGATCAACTGCACTCCTTTGTATGACAGAAATATCTGTATGCATTTCTTTTTATGTACCTGCTGTATAGTGATCACTTTTCTGTTGTTTGTCTGTCTGTCCATCACACTACTTTTTGTCACCCTTCAGCAGGTGACATGTGTTCCAAAGACCACTCTTGTATATGATATTTCTCTGTATGTCGTGTTTCAGTCCATCCAGGTGTTAGGGGGTATGGGTTATGTGTCCGATATGCCCGCTGAGAGACACTACAGAGATGCCCGGATAACCGAGATTTACGAGGGTACAAGCGAGATTCAACGATTAGTCATAGCAGGACAACTTTTGAAAGAATATGCTGCAGTATAGACTTTCTGTGTTCATGATATATGTGGCAGGCCTTTCACAAAATATCTCCACTTAAGATTTTTTCAACTTTTTGACATCTTTATTTTCCCATTTGACCTTGGCAGGAAGTGTTCATCATGCTTATCCTTATGATAAGTAGAATACATGGTACATATGTAAGAATTTTCATTTTCTTGGATAATGGGGCCTTCAGTTTGTTAAAGTTTCATTATGGAAATGATATGGAATGGAGGAAAATCTGAACATGAGACATTTTGTGAAATGGCCAAGATGTGATTATTAGCCTCATAACTCTTGATCTTGGTTTTGTAGGTGGGTGTAATGACTGACCAGGACAAATAGTCTTGGTCAGTTAAGAGCTTGTGGATTTTTTTCAGTAGAGGAATTGTATGGGAGAATTTCCATGAATGTTTTGAGATGTTTCTCATATACCGTTATGTATTCATGTTTTGTAAACAAGTTCGGGTTTACAACTGATAATGGAGATAAGAGTCATGACACAGATTTTTTTAAATGTTATAAATACATGTATACATGTATTTACAAATGTCTTTTTCAGAGGAAACTGTCACAGAAACAAACTTTGGATTCTCCTTTAGGCTGTTATAAATATTTTCTTCTCAGAAGTTGACTGTGTATAAAACAAGTATGTAATTTAAAAATGGAATATTTCTATTAACATGTATGTTACACTTTAGATTGAAAAGGAGATTCCTTGATGAATGACAGAAAGCAAACTTTTTATAGACATAAATTTCATAAATGTGTTTCATTAAAGCATTTTCATTTTGTGATTTTGAATGAGATGAATTTCATTGTATGAATGATGCATTGCATTATGTACATGTGATTATATTTTTGTCAGAAACAAGACTGTTTCAAGTAATAAGGTATTAAAAGTTAATAAATTTGAACAAAGAGTGCAAAGCCTGGTTTCACATGTACATTGCTGAATATACAAACCTATTCTGTGATAATTAAAAAGTATAAAATTTATATTTTGTATGTTTCTTTCATTTTTCCCCCAATTCCTTGGACAGATGGTTGCATTGTTGCTCCCTGGCCTCAACACGCAGAAATTTATAAGCCCCCCTGTACCTACTTAACCCTCATGAATTTTAATAACAATTACTGTACGATTCAAGATGACAACTTGCCCCCGATTCAACACGATACACTTTTTAGAGCACGATGTCACCCGACAGAGTTAAGATGTATGCCGATAGAGTCCCGATCGAAACACGTTCGACACCAGGAAGGGTAACGATAGAGGGTAGAATAGCCGATTGTATCAATATTGCACCCGATAGAGTAACGAATGCCTAACGATTATACACGTTCATACCAGATTGCTTAATGATAGAGCCACGATTGCTTCCCGATCACGCACGATTGGCCCTGGTAGGAGTCTTTTTCTTCTCTTGTTTATCAAAAGGTCCATCCTGTACCAAGTCTTGAGATAAACTGGTGCTGATCCCATATTTCAGTCCCTATTTATACCAAAATGCCAAGACCGAGAGTATTCCGTGCTGATATCGGGCTCCCATCGGGCCTCTATCGGCATTCAATGGTGTAGATCGTATCTCTATCGGCCACAACCAGTTTATCGTAACATCATCGGTAAGACTCGTGTCGACTCCGTATTGACATCATGGTCTATTGTAACGCTTTCTTTAAGAGATCGGGGGTCTTCCGTGGTTTGATGTTTCCCGATTACAACACGATGGACCATGGAAGACTAACGATGTCATACGATGGATTTACGGAAGCTTTATGATGGCTTTACGATTCTGGCCCGATTCAAAAATGGGCCCGATGCAGCACGATCGAGCCCGAAAAGAAGAAGCATGTTTGTTAAAGTCGGGGCCGTATACCGATTGATGCCGACCAATACCGATGGCCCAAGGAAGACTAACGATCGTACACGATGGAGTTACGTTTCATCGCGATGTCTTTATGATGTTTCCCGATCCCTCGAATCGGGGTCGATCGGGCCCACAATCTGGATAGTGGGACCGTACCATAAGGGGTTTCAGTTTTGGATTTCATCCTAGCCATTTTTTTTTTTTTAACCTGCCCCACATAAAAAAAGTTTACTCTTGAAAACCTTTTATATCTCACTTTTATCATACTGTACATGTACATGTAAAAATGGTACTGGTATTTCGCCCTTGATCAACACTCACAAGGTATTCTAAGACTGGTTGACTCTGTGTCTGGATGTGGTATCATGCTCTTGTTATATAGCATGACATTACAGTGAGAAAAAATTATATTGCGCCCAAATGACTGAAGCACCGTCATTGGACCATGAAATTCAAAACCAGTAAGATTTGTCTGAGTGGTTGGAGCATCCGCCTCGGAATTTGGAGGTTGTACCATATTTATCTGAAACAGACTATAGATTGATTCAGTTAAGTACATGTATATATGCGCATGATCCAAACTGTATAAGATGTGAACACCATCTATACCGTCAGTCTTAACCCTTTCCCTCATATAGACTCATTTTGACGCACTCAATAGGTACTACATAAAGCCTGATCTGCAGAAAACCACAGTTAAACCTTACCAAATTTAATTATAAAGTCCTCATTTCCAGACCACTGAGGAGCAGCGAACAGCATAAAACCTGATCAGCTGCGAGTTACTCGCAGGCTGATCTGGTTTTATGTTGTTCGCATAGGTCTTTTCATGGTTTCCTCTATGAGGGAAAGGGTTAATTAAATAGTTGAACACTTGTGTTTGTGATTCCTCACTTGAAGCAACAAACATTACATCAAGTAACAAACATTACAGAGGTTATGGGTTCAATCCCCAGCCTTGACATATCAAAGTTGTAAAAAAATGGCACTGGTATAGCGCCATTACTTGGCGTTCAGCATATTAGGGTAATTCCAGGACTGGTTGGCCCAGTGTCAGGATAATGCATCCGTGTGTGGTATCCTGTTGCATGTCTGGCGTGATTGCAGTGTGGTAGCACTATCTGTCTCAAGTTGACATAGTCTCCAAATGACTGAAATACTGTCAATGAGACATTAAACTCAAATAAATAAACAAACAAAACAATCATCTAAGAGAATGATGGTTTATTTTTCAGCTGTTTTGAATAATGTTTGATTTTGATCATTTTCCCCACAGGGTTATACTGCTTTAAACTTTTGAAACCACAGTCACATTATCCTAACACTGAGACAACTGCTTTCTTCTTGGACTTGATATAAAAGGGACACTGGTTTCCCTTTGTTAATTTTCATATGATAATTACATGTTGAAGACTACCTTTAATAGGGATGCAAGTGTGTTATAAAACAAGTCAAACTAGCCTTTAAGAAAAAAAAAATATATATTCAATGAGCAATTGCATGATAGTATATCAGCTATAGGTGAAGTTTTGTTACACAGGCAAAAAAAACCAAGATGTATATCTTTGAGTACATATTTCAAACAAATTCTAATCAAAACAAAGTGTGTAAAAAAATCATATTTCTTGAACATTTTCATGTTTTTTGTTGTTGTTGTTGTTTTTGTCTTTATTTTGAAGACCACATGCAAATACAATTGCATGCGCTACCGTTGTATCAGGTAGAGCAAAGACCTATTAAACAATCCTATCAGTCTTTGGGTAGAGCAACGCCCCTTATGAAAAAAATAAAGAAGAATAACTCTTGAAATTTTAAAATATCGCCAAGACGCATTTACCTCCCCTAATCCATATCTGGTTTTCGAGTTCACCAGACCGGGACTGTATGAAAATAGTAACAGGACTGGTAGAACCAGTTTTCACGCATCGGCAATGCTCACTGCCTCAACCATAATACACGAATCTATTTTTATCACCTGGATTGTCAATCTCATGTACATGTTTTGGTGTGGAAAGTGAGGGTTGGGCTATGCATTTTTCGTAGAGTGGACACCGCAAAATCATCATAGACAATTCGGACCTTTAATAATCAGAGGATTTTTTTAATTAGCGGTGTCATTAACACCTGTATGGCACAGTGACCGAGGCACGGAAAAATGAGGTAAGTTTATAGCAGTTTTGGACCGGGTGGGCCAGTTATAATGTTGCGGTGGGTGGGGGTATTGCAAAGTATACAATTTAAAAAGTTTGTTAACTTATTACCTACAGATAAGTTATCAATAAAAATCTACCTGAGTACAATATGTAATTAGATCTTACCGTTACTTCTAAAAGAAGACAACGCCTATTTTCTTGGTAAAGCATGCAGTTGGTAACAACTTTCAGATGTAGATTCTTTATGAAAGATGTATTTTCGGAACCACCCTATTGTCAGTCTCTAAATTAACCTATTTTGAGGCATACATATTTGTTATTTTACAGGTTAATTAATAACTATCAAAACCTATAACATTTATTGTTGTCAGGGCCCATATTGAAATTAAAAAGCTTTTTTCTGTTATGTTTGTGCAGGCAATTGTGTTAACAAACAAGAATTCAGAATCCCTCATGATTCTTACTATTAATTCTTGTCTTAATGTCTAATGGCATTTAATCTGTTAGCAAAAAAAATATTTGGTTCACAAGAATGATGATATTTCCAATATTAGCATTCAAATAATACCTAGAACTGAATATAGTTCCTGGAATTCCAGCCTGGTATAGTCAGGCCAGGAGAAATAATGCTGATCAAATTCATTTAGCTGGACATTTGTTATTTGTATTTGAAAACTGTGTATTTAAATGTTCTATTAGCCATTTACCTTGTGAGAGCTTTGAAAGAAATAACTTATGCCACTAGTATAAAACCAAAGTAATCTATGAGTAACTTCAAGCTGATTAGACTTTATACTCTTTGTTACTTATCATTGCCCTCCCCTATAGCTGAGTGGTTAGAACTTTGGCACTGGAAGTCAGAGGTTGTCACTTGTAGGTTCAATACCCAACCGCAACATACCAAAATCATTAAAAATGGTACTGGTAGCTCGCTGCTTGGCGGTCATCATATATACAGGGTAGTTCAAGGACTGCTTCAACAGGCCAGGTGTCAGGATAATGTGACTGGCGTGCAGGGTTTTCCTAAAGAGACGTCTGGCAGCAGAGCTGACTGCCTCAGATCCTTTCCTGGCCAGCTCAAATTTTGTTATATTTTAAAAAATGGGAGTAATTCAAAGAAAATTAAAAAAAAATCATAAGAAAACATAGGACCCAGCAGACCCCCATCTCCTACAATTTAAAATAAGCCTTCAACTCAGATTCTTAAGAAAACCCTGGACTGGGTGCGGTATTATGCCATATGTCTACAAATGTGATACTGCAGTGTGGCATTATATCTGTCTTGAGTAGACATACCGGTAGTCTCGAAATAACTGAAATACTGTCAGAGAGCTGTTAAACCCAATAAAACAAACATTCTTTTCTGAATGTTCAGGCTGGTCAGGCTTTACTTTGGTTCAACATGTTCACACTGAACTCCCAGTTTTTTTTTTTTGCAATCCGTTTTTATAGCTGATACTCAGTTCTATTCACAATACCAGAAAGTATATAACTTTCCTAATTTAAATGTAAAATCTCCCATTACATCATCAGAATGTGAAAAAAAGTTCAGTTTGAACTAAAAATGGCTAAGTTAAAAAAACTTTTCTGCTCCGACAGATATAAAAAGTGATCTGGTCTGCATTTCATAAAGCATCTTGACTCAAAATTTTGGAATAGCAGCTCTCCCCCCGCCCCCTCCCCCCTACCCCCAGCGAACACACAAAGTCAAGTAACATAGGTGTTATATAGGTTATTGATTTTTCTCTTTGAATCTGGCTAATTTTTTTATGGCTGTTTCCTTGTGTATTTCTTCATGCATACTCTTCAAAAAAAAACTTTTTTTGTTTCACAAAAAAGAATTGGATACAGAATTTGAATCTTTTTGTGGTGATGATGTTTCAAGAAAAAACAAAGCTGGTCTCTTTTTCATGAAACTTCTCATCTTGAAATTTTCCTGAAGTCTTTTTTTTAGCCATTATATTTATGGGGCCTCCGTGGCCGAGAGGGTAAAGTCGCTGACTTTTACACTCACTCAGCCCCTCACCGCGTGGGTTCGAATCCCAGTAGGGTCATTTGGATTTTCATGTGAGGAAGTCTTCCAGCTGGCTTGCGGTAGGTCGGTGGTTCTACCTGGATGCCTCTGTGCATTCGGGCTCTTCCTCCACCTGTAATTAGCAGGACGTCGCTGTATGACTGAATTACTGTCGAAGCGACGGTAAACTCAAATAGTCAAGTCATTATATTTATTTTCCCTTTTTCCAGAAAAAAGTCCAAACTCTCCTTTCCTGAAGAAAATATATTAAAAGAAAAAATATCCCCATTCACCCCTCTTATGAAACTGCCATTAAAACAAATTGTAGTTAAATTTCCTATGTCAATGGAGATAAAATTAGTGGAGCATTATGTAACTGACTGAATATTGAATAAATAATTTTTCAGTGTTTATTCCCCTCCTCCTGTTACAAAGTTGCATTCTGACTGTCTGTTAAACAACATTATTAAAAACTTGTTTAGCGCTTTGTTAAAAAACTGTAGTTAACAATATATCAATTAGGAATCAATTACCATAGTTTTGTGTAAAATCATTGAAATGGCTTTTGAGAGAAAAAATAAAATTGTTCTATACGAGCATAACTTTTCTCCATAATTTAAGTGGTACAGAATTTAAATACCTTTCTTATGAGGGTTGTGCTGAAATCTTGACCCAGCAGGGAGGTCAGTATGCACATACAAAATTAAGTTTGAATTTTTGATATTACAAAGAGATACCTATTAAAATTACAAGAAATATAAAATTTTCAGCAGGTAACCGTCCATTTGAGGGTATGTGCATAATATCAAAAGACATTTTGCTATGTACCTGTCAGGAAAGGGATGGCCCAAAAGTAATTTTCGGGGCATGAGGGTTGACTAAAGAGTATACACATATCTGTTCCAGACTTCACTTGCTGTATTTGGCCGTGTGTGCCGTGTCGCTCACCCTGGCACAAAACCTGGAACAACAGATGTGTGATCCAGACCGCATGATGGCTGATGTCAATGTGGCGGATGCTGATGTTCTGATTGGTGGGTTGTTCAATTTGAGATTACCCGGTCCGAATGGTCTGGGATGTGGAGAGATTATGCAAGGTTTGTTTATTTTCTATGGTTTTCTGCATCCCTGTCCTTTTATTTTTAGTCTTTCTAAGATTTTGTTCATATATCATGTGGTATACAAGGTTTGACTCAACAGCAACTTTGTAATAAGTTGATATTGTACTATACTATGAAAGAAAAATGAAATGAATATAAATATAACCCTTTCCCTCATAGAGGACACCATGAAAAGACCTATGTGAACAGCATAAAACCAGATCAGCCTGCGAGTAACTCGCAGGCTGATCAGGTTTTATGCTGTTAGCTGCTCCTCAGTGATCTGGGAATGAGGATTTTGTAATTAAATTTGGTAAGGTTTAACTGTGGTTTTCTGCAGATCAGGCTTTATGTGGTACCTATTAAGTGCATCAAAATGAGTCTATATGAGGGAAAGGGTAAATTGAATATTGCATGTTATTCAAAGTAAATATGGAGAGAAATTAATGAATAATGAAGTGAATATAAGGCAAACATTGATTGTTGTTCAAAATTAATATCAAGAGGAGACACTGGATGATAAAGTGATTATATTTTATTCCAGAGAACATGCTTACATATGAGGCAGCCAGATGGGCCATCAGTCGTATCAATTCCAATAACTTCATTCCAGGGATCAAGCTCGGTGAGAGTCATAATTATTTTCAAGAATTTTCTATGTAATATTTGTTATTACGGTAATCATCCATCATAAAATCATAATCATGGTTCCTCAAATGCTTAAAAGGACTTCAGTATCCAATGACTTCGGAGTCATAGGCTATTTTGGTCTTAAGTCTATAAAGTCTTGCATGTACTATAAAATTCCCACAATCACTGGATGGAACATGATTACAATTATGGATGGTAACCTTAAAAATCATTGTAATAATTATAATGCTATGCATGTGTGACAATGACTCATTTCAAGTTTAAATCGAGCAATGAATGTCTGAATCCAGCAATGAATGTCTGAATCCAGCAATGAATGTCTTTTATACTCTACATAAAACACTGACCTTTCTTGTTTTATCACATTACAGGAATGAAAGCTTATGACACCTGCAGGTCCCCATACCGTGCCATGTCAGCAGCTTACGATTTCTTCCCAGAATTCTCCACAAGCTCCATGTACTGTAACCAAACTGGAAAACTCAATATTGGTAAGATATTGATTCTTAGTTTAACACCATGCACTTTCATTTCATTATTCGCTAATCAGTTAAAAATACCCATTTATGATTTTGTTATTTTCCAGTTTAAAAGAGATTTACCTGAACTTTGGTACTATTAGTGATCAAATGGTTAGAGCATCTGCCAAGTAACAAAATATTGTGGGTTGGATCCCCAGCAATACCATATTAAAATATAAACATAAAAATTGTATACCAAGTACATGTATATTTTCCTTGTTTTGCACAATTGAGTAGTTCAATGGGTTGTTGGACCAGTGTTGGGATAGTGTGACTTGGTGTGGTGTCATGCCATTTTTCTATAGCGTAACATCACATGGAGTTTGCACTTTACTTGTCGCATGTAGATAAAGTTCCCAACTGACAGAAAAACTTTCATGGCACATTAAACTAAAGAAGAAGAAAATAATTATCTTAAGAAAACAAATAAACATTATCTTCTGGTCCTATTGAGAAAATTTGTAAGGAGAGTTGAAGGGTGGGGGGGGGTTATAGAAAACATGGTTACAATTAAAGCGAAATTAGGAATAATAACAAAATGTATGAGGAAGGGTGTGTCAGCTCTATTAATCATTTAAAAGGTCTTGTGGTTATTGAAATGTGTAAACTAAGATCAGTCTGCTACATCCCACTTGAAATCCAAGTGGTATCACTCCCCTATGCATTTGGGTCCCTTCTTTCAGTCTAAATTTATAATTCTCCCCTATCCATTTTTTCCCTCTCGAAATCTGTTTTTATCAACACTTTTCTATGCAATTAACATTGACACCAAAATGCCTCGAAATGAGTATGCATATTGGTTTAACCAGTGAAAATCTATACAAACTCAACAAATGCATGTGAATCTGCAGTTCAACAACTTCTGACAAACATTTTGGGTGGTGATATTCCTGTTTTGGCGTCAAGTTAATTTTCTCCCTTTCTTTATCAAATAGATTGTAACTTAGTATACATTTTTGGACACTGTATTTTAGGCCTGGTTGGGGCCCAGACAAGTTGGACATCAAAACCCACTGCCTTGACAACCGGCAAGTTTCCAAGGTCCATGATATCTATGGCTGCATCATCTGCTGCACTTAGCGATAAATCAAAGTACCCATATTTCATGAGAACTGCCCCATCAGCCGCGGAACAGATCAAGGTAGGTTTTGATAGTGAAGCATGCTGGGAAATATCAGATGAAATGATCCTGATTTTTTTTTTTTTTTTTTTTTTTTTTGAATTTTGAATGGTTATGACTCCCCTTAAAAGAAAATGAAGGATATGGTTTTGTACATTTGAGTTGGTAGACCAAACCTTCCCCAACTGATAACTTGTTCTTATTGACCGTTAAGTCTCAAACTTGGTATTGTTGTTGCATCTGACCAGTAGAGGAACCTTATAGGTGTTTGGATCAGTACCCAAAGGTCACATGTTAAGATGGGAAAGTAATAGGATATGTCAAGCAAGCCTTATTGTCATAATGGCATATAAATGTTTGGAGTATATATATAACAAACATCTAAATGTTATTTAAGATAAAGTGCAATGTCACATACATTTGTAGATATTGCCTAGTCTGATTCAACACAGTTTCTAGAACTGGTCTGTATTGTAAACTGGCTGCATTGAAAATCTTTGTCATCTTTCGTACCATTGGCAGGATCATTCTTATGTCCTGCTTTCCTGTCAGTTGGAAATATAGGAATTTAAATATAATCTGCACATTTATATGGAAAAAGTATTGCTATGCAGTTGATATGGTATAAATTAAAATAAGAAACCACGGTTCATGGGATGTAAATTAAAACCTGCTTGCTTATTATTTTAAATCTTTTCCTTCTCCTTTCAAAATGATCGTGGGAATTTCAATAAATTTCTCTGAAAATTCATGATCAACCATTCACCACATACAGGCTGGTTTTGCAAACACAGCAGTCCTAGATCAAACATCTCCTTCTAGGAGCTGTCTGACAAGAGTCTTCTGTTTGCTCATACAAAACTAGCTCAGATTCTGCACAATCTGCTTGGCAAGAAAAATCCTTTGTTTCAATATATCATTTAAATTTCTGTAAATTAGTATTCAGCATGTCATTAATTTGTATATGAATATTCATGGTGTAAAGGCTATCATAAACATGTGTGTACTACAGAAAGTGCTTTATTCAGAGTGTTTTTTAAATTCATACACGAAGGTCATGGTCAGGTTTATTATTTTAGATAATCATTTTGATATATCAATAAAGTAGTTCCATATAACACAGTATGTATCTAAATTTGGATTCCAAATGCAGTGTTATTTTTATCTGCACTTAATAAGTTCATAAATCATAAAAAATTTGAGAAACAAAAAAAAAAAAAGACTAAGGTCAAGCAATAATAGTTGCCAACTACCTATGGATCCTTGGATAGGATGGCAAAAATCTTTAAATGTTAAATGCTGGTCCAGTGTTAAATGTGTATAAGTTTTTTTTCCAATCAACCTAAAACAGATGGCTTAAATTTGAATGAGAAAATAAGACTTACATGATTGAATCCTGCATGCTCAGATATGTCTCTGTTGCTTCCTTTACAGGGCATTCTGAGGCTAATGAACCAGTTTCAGTGGCAGAGAGTGATTGTCGTCTATTCTGACAATGATTATGGCGATGATGCGCAGAAGGAACTTGTACGCGTGGCGAGGGGCAGCGGTGTATGCATTGTAGAAACCATTGCCGTACCAGCTGGGGGGAACGTCGCCACTTACCAGGAGAAACTGAAAAACATTGGCAACTACGGAGTTATTGGTGCCGTCTACTATGGCGACTATTTCAGTTCACTGAAGGTAGGTTATATGATAGCATCTCTCTAATGAGACTACTAATCTTACCTCAAAATTTCTTTTAAAGAGTTGACACTGTATCAACAAAGATGAAAAATCTCTTTGTAAACTAGCAACTTGACATAACTCCAACGCTCATGGTTATTCTGTTGGTTTAATGCTTTAATATTGATAATGTTCCATGTCAACATTTGATGTAATTATGTCCCCCCCCCCCATATTTATATCGGGGAGACATATTGTTTTTGTCTGAGTTGTCTGTCCTTCCATCTGTCTGTCACACTTTTTGTCCGGAGCACAAGAACTGTAACTCTGCGCATCATATTTTTTAAGTTATTGCCCTTTTTTAAATTTAATACTCAATTTTTGTCCGGAGAATAAATCGCAAAGTATCAAAGCTATTAACTTGAAACTTAACAGGTAGATAGATCTCATTGATAAGTGTTATGCACAAGAACCGTAACTCTGTGCATGATATTTTTGGAATTATTGCCCTTTGTTAAATTTCATATACTGACCCCAGTGGCCAAGTGGTTAGAGTGTCCACCTCGGGAGCAGGAGGTCGTGGGTTTGGTCCCCGGCCAAGACATACCAAAGTCATAAAAAAATAGTACTATTATAGCTCCCTTGCTTGGCATTCAGCATATAAGGGTAGTTGCAGGACTGGTTGGCCTCATGTCAGGATAATGTGACTGGGTGTGGTATCATGCCACATGTCTACGGCATGATACTAGTGTGGCAGCACTATATCCGTCTCAAGTAGACATTGTCTCCAAATGACTGAAATACTGTTGGTGGGACGTTAAAGCCAACAAACAAACATTAATTTCATATACTTATTTTTTTTATACTCAAAAAGTATCAAAGCTATTAATTTGAAACTTCACAGGTGGATAGATCTCATTGAAAAGAAGTGTCATGCACAAGAACCGTAACTCTGCACATCATTTTTAGTTATTGCCCTTTGTTAAATTTCATACTTATTTTTTGTCCCGAGCATTACTCAAAAAGTATCAAAGCTATTAACTTGAAACTTAACAGGTGGATAGATCTCACAAAGGAGAATTGCAGTGCACAAGAACCTTAATTCTGCAAATCATATTTCTGTCAAATATCTCCTGAATTCTCAAACTTGGTAGGTAGATAAAAGATTTGCATGCAACATACTATCATGCTTATATTTCAGAAATCACTTATGGGATTGACTAGGTGTTCATTTGCATCAAACCATCAAGTTAACTCCTGACTGAGTTCATTTCTAATTATGGCCCATTTTGAATTTAAAATTTGGTAAAGGTTTTGCATCCATGTAGATTTGGTTAGTTTCACATGCAATTTACATACATCTAAGAAACCAGATAAATACTTCACTAAGGTCTTAATGGGCATTTTACAAACTAGTAAGATGACTTTTGACCAAATTTAATTCAAATTTTGTTGGACTTAGAGATTTTGGTCAAAATTTTGCATGCAACATACTATCATGCCTATATCTCAGCAATCAGTTCTGGGATTAACTTGAAACTCCATATAGATGTTCAAGGACATCAGACCTTTAAGTTAGATAACTCTTGACTGGATACGCTATATGGCTATGGCCCCTTTTGCTTAAAAATTTTGGTTAGGGTTTTGCATGCAAGTTAATTGGTTAAAGTTTTGCCTTCAGTTTACTAGGATGCATACATCTTAGTATCTGTCTATTCTTATCAACTGAACACTTCACTGTGGTTCTCAGTGGCATTAAACAAACAAGTCAGATAAATTTTGACCAAATTAAATACAAATTATGGCCCTTAAGGCTTTTTTGACTTAACACAACTGATTAGCTATGGAATAGTTAAGAAGGCTGTCTTACAGACAGCTCTTGTTATTGGTATAAGAAGATATGACTATACATTTTGTGTTGGTCTTGCATCCAGTCAATTATCCAATCTTTTGATGAATAATTTTTATTATATTTTTCATTGAACCTGACAGGTAATGTCGGCTGTCAATAACATCCCATCCGCTGCTAGCATACAATGGATACTGTCCCGTGTCAACGTAAAAGGCCAGTTCCTGTCACCCCGGCAACGTGGTACAATTTATGTGCAACCAAACACCCCCTTTATATCTGAGTTTTTCGACTACTTCACCAACAACCTTGATGAGAACAACCCTCCAGCAGAAAATCCTTGGTACCAGGATTGGTTCATGAGCACCTTCCAGTGAGTCTACTTTGTTAATTCTCTATATTAAAGACTGATGGTGAAACCACTCTTAGTGGTCATAGATATCTTGGTCGGCCCTCGTTCTCAGTGATGAATATCAGATCCAGGTGAGGGTGATGAAGGTAGTGTTCACCCGAGGCAGTCGGATGTCATCCAAGGCTTTTGTCTCAACTGTTTTGAGTGAATATTATGTTCTAACAACATCACTGGGACCCAATATTTTGTAATACCGAACAAAGTCCATCATTTAATCTGTCCAAATCTTCATCAGTTATTTATAACACTGATTTTAGTTATCTGAATAAGAGTATTTTCAACTGCACATGAGGGTAAATTCATTGTGTCAAAGGGGATGGGGATTCATATCAGAGGGTAACATATAAATATCAAATCACTCAGAGGGGAATATATCAGAATGTTCACCCGAGACAAGTAATGTTACCATCAAGGGTGAACAATTCTTTCTATGGCCCTCAGAGGGATGTGATATTTATTTCATTATACAGCACAGAATATAACAATTTATTTAATGCTTCATAAAGACTAAACAAAATCAAGTTAAGACAGATAGTTTAATCATAATCATTAAGTAGATTTTAGTAAGCGTCTAGTCAAGGGAAGTAACCACGGAATGATGCTAAATGCTGGTATGCAATATGTACAGGTGTGAGGGGGATATTTTGTTATGTCAGGAGGGACGAAATGTAATGTTACACTCTGACGTCACAATAATCTAATGTACACTGCTTCTTAATGAACATGCAGTTCATCTCAACAGTTATTAATTAGAAGCAAGCTCCATGGTCTGTGGTAGTGGTTTTTAACTGCTGATCTAAAGGTTTAAAGTTTGAGCCTAATTGGGACTATAATCCTTCCAGACCTTACAAGGCATAAAGCATTGGTCCAACCCAGGAACCATTGAAAAAGAAAGTTCTATTATAGGTTGTAAAGTTTTGACAAGCAATCAATAAAAGAGAAATTTTTTAATTACTATGATTAGAATGTGACACTCATCAACTGCAAAATGCAAAATCTTTCATTTAAGAAAATAAAGTTAAGACTGAGAATTTGGCGAAGGGATGTAGCACACTTATTGAAATTTCTATTTTCGAACAGATGCCGTCTGAGTGGAATCAACTATGCTCCGTACAATGTGTACTCCAGTTGTACAGCAAAAACCCCAGAACAGAAGCTTAATGCTGTTCACACAAACTACTTCATGATCGGGACAACCATCAAGGCTGTGTATGCCTATGCACAGGCTTTGAAGGATGCTCAGGCTGCCAGCTGCGCATCCGGTTTGTGTCTCGCGCTGCAGCAGATGACCCCAGAAACTTTCCATAACTACCTGATGAATGTTAACATTCACGTAAGTACACAGGAATCTGTTATTTTCTTTTCTGCACAAAAATTGATGCACTTTCTTATAACTTAATTTTCAGGTTTGAGTGCAGTGACTATTTGGTTTAAAGATGTGCAAGAATCATGGCTTTTTGATCATCTCTAAGAATGCCGTATGATATATGAAACAAACAATACACAATTTGAACGATTTATATTCTTATTAATTTAAGAGCTATTTTGATTGGTTCATTTTAGATGCCCCAGCCACATTATGGTCACTGGTAGTCCTGATACTGAGATTGTTTGTATATAAGGTTCTTTTATAATGGTCCTTATAATGAGGTGGTCCTTATTGTAAGGTGGCCCTTATACTCAGATAGTCCTAATTCTGAAGTGATCCATATAGTGAGGTGGTCATAATACTCAGATGGTCCTATTTCTGGAGTGATCCTCATAGTAGGTGGCCCTTATACTCAGATGGTCCTATTCTGAAGTGATTCTTATAGTGAGGTGGCCCTTATACTCAGATGGTCCTAATTTTGAAATGATCCTCAATGTGAGGGGGTCCTCATACTCAGATGATCCTAATTCTAAAGCGATCTTATTAGTAAGGTGGTTCTTATAGTGATGTGGCCCTTATACTCAGATGGTCCTAATTCTGAAGTGATCTTAATAGTAAAGTGGTCCCTAAAGTGTGATAGTCTTAATACTGAGTTGGTCATTATTAAGAGGATTTACTCTTATATGCCAGAAGAGCTCATCAGCCTTGTTTTGATATATGCTGATAAACCCTTTTGGCTCTCAAAGAACAATATGTGTGATGCTATGCTACATATTGTGATATAATAGTCAATTAGCAAAGTGAAAGAAGTAAAGAAATATGAGGCCAGACCATACATATATGTATGAGAGTTTTATGTCAGTTACCACTGGTATATTTCTAACATAAATATACTTTTAGGATTAAAGTACACCTCCTCTATATGCTATACTTCAATACTGTTATTGGGATGTCTTTTTAGGTACCAAGTACTGGTCCTACCCAGGATGTTAAGAGGGAAATAGTGTAAAATAAAAGTGGGACACAAATCTTTTTTTCTTCAATTTTAACTCTATTTAATAGCATTTTGGCCAAAGGCCTTTATCAAAATATCGATAATTATTGACAACACTTCAAATTTGCAATTTCCTGCAACCATAATAAACCATGCTGTTGTTGTTTTTTACCATACTTTTTCATTCTTGCAGATGGGAGATGTAATTAGCAGCCTAAGTGGTGAAAATGTAGCGTTTGATGTGAACGGTGACATGGTGGTCTCCACCTCCCAGCCCTCCAGTTTCCGCCTCTGGAACTACAACAATCAACCCTCAGGGTCATTCTCCTACAAAGATGTAAGTTACATCTGTGATCATGTACAAGTTAATATGAGGGGTGTTCAAAAAGTATCCAGATAAATTCCATATCTTATATATCAAGCAGGTTTTTTGAATAAAATTTTCAAAAGTGATACAGTCGAGACTGTCTGAGCGATCCTCTGAATTAAACTACTCTCTGTCTTTAGTCCGCCCAATGTATTTCCCTATATAAATGGTCAGAATTAAACGACTCCCTGTCTTATGTGACATGTGACCCTAATTACCTGTTCCCAATGCACTGCGACTTTCACACCTTTTATAATGCGCATCTCTTTAATCGTACAACGTGGAGGCAGCCATCTTGTTTATCCATGGTTGATTTCCGGATGTTCGATTGCACAACAGGTAGAAATGTTCTACTGCTTCCAAAAGTCAGGTGTTATTTTCACACCTTTAGCATCCACATGCATTTGCATTGTTACCTTGTTAAAGCTTATAGTTTGAGTAATAATCTGAAACTACCGACACCTGGTTTTTTGTAGTCTTTTTTTTCACAAGTTTCTTAACAAAGGTTATTTGAAGTACACAATTATCATGAACCAAACAGCTCTGTTCAAAACGAAACTAAGTTGTCAAAATTTCGTCTAAATGCATTGACAATAATAAACTATCTCTTCATTTATGGGAAGGCACAGTAATGACGATTAAAACATCGCATTTGTTTGTATATAGTCATTTACTTCTTATATACAGCACAGTACAGGATTTCCGGTTGAATAATAAGAAAATGTAAACACCAATATGAAAAAGCAGGGATTGTATACACACATCCCTGGAAAAAGAGAACATTGATTTCGTAAGCATTTATTGTGCAAAACCATGATAGAAATCACAAATAGACATTAATTTACAGACTAGTATGTACGATCAAGTTAATATATCAATTTTACACATGAAATATATATTGAGTACCCTACCTTTAGACTTAACCAATTTACGGCTTCTCTAGTGGGTGGAGTAAAGTTCGGGAAAATACAAAAATAATAATTTCTTATGTATTGTGCGCACCCCCTCCTTCAGAAACAAAATATAAGTAAACATTTTGCAATAAACAGAAAATAATTTGTATAAATTCATCTATACGTGTAATAGATTTTGTTGTATATCAATGTATTAAACATAGAACTACATGTATATCTCTGTTTTTAACTCAATCAGCTATGTAAAGAACTCCAGTTTAATAAAAAAAAATGTTTAAATTTTTGAGACTGTTTTTAAAGACTCCCTGTCATATGTGACCTTTTCTCGAAAGTCCCATTGAAGGTTACATATGACAGTCTTGACTGTACTTTGAAATATATTGTACCTAATTTCAAAGGAATTTTAATTCAAAGGAATTTTCTTAACACCCCTCATAACGTGTAGGTCTGCTGCTTAAAAACAGTCCATATTTGACTCTAAATTATGTTATTGAATCTTTTAGTTTTTTCACAAAGTTATTACACAATTTTGTAGACACTGACCTCAAATGTAGTGTCATAATGGATCTTTTCTATACAGTGTGATCTGATATAATGCAGTCTATCTAGACTTAGATCCCAAATTTAGCATTATAATGGAGCTGCACTGTACAATGTGGTCCAATAGAATACAGTATCCAGACATCTACATGCAGGGTTATTGCCTTTAGACTATTATTCTTTAATAATAGCTGTGTCACACATAACTCCAAAACTGTGAAAATTCACTAGCATATGAGGTTGTGCACTGGCAGAATAAGGTTGTTGTTTCATGTAATACTATACAGTCTTGAATTACCGTTACCTAAAACGTAGCTGTATCACATAAGATTTATGAAGCACCAGGTTTTATAAACATTCATTTGAACAATTCCCAATCCATAGAACTTGACATATGGATTATAAGAAGTGTGCAAACTTTCCATGTTTTTTATTTTACAGGTTGGCATATTCACTCAGGACAGTCTGTCGGTCAGTGCAGATATTTTCATGTATAATGAGGATCGGACAGCTGTCCTTCCAGCCATACCGAAATCTCTCTGTCCAGCCAGTGGGTGCAACAATTGTGTTGTCCCTCGTCCTATGGTCAATTTCAACTACCAGCCTGGAGATGTGGTCATCGCTGGACTCTTCGACATCCACAGCCAGGGATCGGAGGTACTCACATGTGGTGGCCTGAAGGCCAACCATGCCATGAATGCTGCAGCATTTATGTATGCCATAAAAACCATGAAGCAAAAGTTCCCAGAAATCCTGCAAGGTGTAAATCTTGGTAGCCTGGTGATTGATCTTTGTGACAATGCTGATAACGGCCGTTTGCTGGTCAACCAGATCCTGTCTGGGCGTGATATAGTTTACGATTCTAATGGACTTGTTGTTGATGGAAACCCAATAAAGAGTTTTGTGGGGGAACTAGACAGCACGGAGGCTATATCCATGGCATCTAATCTTGGACATGTATACAATTTGCCGTATATAGAATCTTCAGCCACCAGCGTAGAACTCAGTAACCGCATGATGTACCCAACCTTCAGCCGGACCGTTCCTTCAGACTATCATCAGGTTCAGGCTCTTATTCTAATGCTAAAACGTATGGGCTGGACCTACATTCAGGTCATATACAATGACAATGCGTATGGCCGAGGAAGCTACGAGATGATCAAAAGCTATGGAGCAGCACAGTACATTTGTATTGCTGCAGCGCATAAATATACTGATGCTGATAGTACAGTGATGAAACTGAATAACAATCCATCTGCAAGGGCTGTTGTGGCAGTGCTTGATCCAAACCAGTATAGAGAAGTTTTGCAGACACTGCAACAGCAGAATCTGAGTGATACATATGTTCTCCTAGCATCAGAGACCTGGGGAAATAGCCTGTCTATTGTTCAAGGATTGGAATCAGCTGCCGAGGGAACCATTACTATTAGCCTGTCAGCCCCATCATTGGTTGGTTTCAGAAACTGGCTTAATTCACTGAACGAGAGAGACATGGAGACAGTAAAAGAAATGCCATACTTTGTTGAGTGGTACCAGTATGCTTTCCAGTGTTACATCAGTGCCGAGAATAAGGGTACATACACACAACAGTGCTCACCTGGTCGTCCAATTTCTCAAGCAACCTTCTACGTGGAGTCACCATACACAGCTTACATGATCAGTGCCACCTATACTGCAGCCCTGGCCCTCCACAAAGCACTGACTGAGACCTGTGGGGCCAATTACGATGGAATTTGTTGGCAGTTCCGCAGTGATACAATGGTCAAATCTAGAATGCTTGAATATATCAGAGAAGCAGAGTTCACTATGGATGGTTTCAACTACCAGATTGACAATGGGGAAGGGATAGTCAACTATGATATTCTCTACTTCACAAATGGCGGATATACAAAGGTTAGTATACTGTAATATCAGATATTTTAGCAAGGCCAAGTTTTCATTAGCTTTGTATGATTAAGTCAAATAAATTTTTTCTTAAAGTTTTGGATAAAATAAATGCTGTATGTGACTTTATAAAGATTTTTGAGCAGAAGACAAAATTGATTTAATTTACTGGTTTCACAAGTTAATGGTAAACAAAGGGGATAACATATGTTTCTAGGAGTCAATGGCTGAAGCAGAGTAATAGTGCAATTCCCATTGTAATGGATCAAGCAGTTGTGATTCTGAACCATGTTCTAATGTTGTATTTCAGATTGCAACCTACAAGACCGAGGAAGGAGACCTAAGCTTTCAAAACCTGCCCGGTATGCCTGGCTTCTCATCCCAGTGTACTGGATTCTGCAGCGAGTGCGTCTACCTGCTTCAGTCAATGCCTTATACAATATTGCCTTCCAAAGAGCTTAAGGTTGGCCTCAGCTTTGCCATAACTAATCCCAGTCCTAGGGACCCATTCCTCTGCTCCAACTTCCGCCTTACCAACGGAATGCAGTCATCCCTAGCTGTTGCGTATGCCATTGAGAAAGTCAATAAAGGTGAAGCCCCTGTGTCACTGAACGATGTTCAGCTTGGTGCCCTGTTCCTTGACCATTGCAACAGTCCGTCCAGGGCCTATGGTCTTCCCGCTGCCCTGTACTCAGGCCTCCTTGAAGCCAAGAGCCAGCCAGAAATGGTTCCTAACCTGAACACAATTAGGACCTGGATTACTGACAATACCCTGGTAACAGAGCAAATGAAGGATTTCTTTAATGATTTGAATCTTCCTGTGATCAGCACCATGACAACAAGCAACAAGTTCTTTAATGAAGAAGAGTTTCCAACCTACTTGCGTACCATCCAAGGTGACAGCACCATCTCAACAGCTTTGGCTGTCCTTGTGAAATCTCTCGGACTCCAGTATGTGACCTTAGTATACTCTGCAAACAGTTTTGGTAAAGGCGGTGCAGAGAGTTTCAGTATGATAGCCATGCAAGAGGGTGTGTGCATCGTGAACAAATATGAGATGGGCAGTGATGCAACAGATCTCCTCCAGATGTTGGTTAGACAACCCACACATGTTGTCGTAACATATCTTGATCACGCTGACATGGATGCTTTCCTAACAGCACGTGGAAACGTTCAAGATGCTGATAAACTTGTTATTGTCTCACCAGAACCATACCACTTGCTGTTCAGTCAAAGAGGAATGGCTGCAAAGAACTTCATCAGCTTGCGGATGACATCAAATGACTTAAGTGGGTTTACCGATTGGTTTAGCCAGCAAGGACGGACGGAGGAATTCTTTCGTGAATACCCAGAGTTGAAGGGCTATTACATGGAACTGTTCCAGTGTAACCTCCCCGGAGAGTACATGTAGGTTAAAAAAAAGTTTTTTATTTTTTTTAGATAAAGTTCAATAAAGTTCTTCTAGTTTTGTGTCACCTGCTGTAAGAAGAGGTGACAATAGGGATCACTTTTCCGTCATCCGTCTGTCCGTCCATCTGTCTCTCCATCACTCTTTTTCCGTCACGCTTCAGCAGGTGATACACATGTTCCAGAGAACACTCTTTAATGTCATTTAAATCACTTTTTCTTTTACAAGAATACAGATTCTCTTATGTATCTTAACATATTCAGTTGTTGTAACTTGTAAGCAAAACTGCTGTTAAGGCAACATACTGAAGGAATTGTGTTGTTTTTTTTAATTCACAATGGAATTTTCAGTATATTTTCATGAATGAAAAAGGTCATAGCATGGATTTCCTTAATAAGATATCACTCGGCTGGGATAGATAGTAAACAGTTTCCACTAATGTATCCTAAAAATGGGATTTTAGCATTTAAATCAGCATGTTTATATTTTGCTGCTGGTATGAATTTATATGCTTAAATTGTCACAAATTTGTACCCATGAATTAAGGAGGATTCTCAATCCCCATGAACATTCTGCGTCTACCTCCACCTGTAATTAGCTGAATGCCACGATATGACTGAAATACTGTCGAGGCAACGGTAAACTCAAATAGTCAAGTCAATCAATCCCCCTGATCAAATATAATTCGCAAAAATTCCAGCCGTCCGTAACTTGTCTGTACAAGTGTTTGCATATGTGCATATAAAATTAAATAATTTTGTTATAATGCAGTCTTAGCTCTGTTCACTTGCCTCAAATTGTTGATGCCAAAGCAATAAAATGGACAGTACACTGGTTTTCCGGGGATTATTGTTTGATTTTGTTTGAGTTTTGTACATGTCGACATTTGCACTTGATTTACTAAGTGCCTCTCCTGCATCAAAGATCATTTTTATGCCTACATCATTCAAAAAGGAAAATAAATCAACGAGATGGAAACAAATTACCACAGGATATCGCCATAGTTACTAGTATATGACTTGAAATATTTAAATTTACTTCATTTTTTTATCCAGTTTTTTTAACCATTCTGGACTTGTCAATATATTTAGCTACTAAGCTACAATAAATGTTTTTAACCTTTTGAACTTTTTTTCTGCTCAGGTATGCACGAGACTGCCAGGTTTTGAATCCTATGACCAGTTCACCAAACTTTTTTGTTGACAACTACGTTCTCCCGACAATCAATGCCGTCTACACATTTGTTGCGGGTGCCCACGAGACCTTGAAAACCCAGTGTGGGGAGAACTATGAGGAGGTCTGTACAAATTTCTACTCTGATCCCAATACCAACACGATTCTGAGGGAGAACATGTTGAAAGTGGGATTTGAAGATGAGAGCGGGGAGCAGTTCAAGTTCATCGGAAAGGAAGGCAACACAGGTCGTGAGTTCATCATGTTTGATGGTCAGCAAACTACAAAGGTGAGTCCAGTAAAGATATTTTAGCAGATAATTGTCCCATTGTCCTAATTTTCATGCTTTTATTTACCTCTGCCAAAAGAATTTTAGGGATGTACAAATGTATGTTATGAATCAGTTTCACAATATGACTTTTTGTCTCTGACCAAAATTCTGGTTGCTATGGTAACGGAAAAATTATGCACCTCACCGGTAGGGAACTCATGTGTTGCTGCAACACCAGTTACTTGTTCTTCTTAAAATTGACAAGAGTCAATCTTTAGATTCTCTACGTAATTGTCCGATGACTCTTTCAGATTGCAGAGTTTGCCGGTGCCTCCATCCGCTTTACAGAGAACAACATCCAGAACATGTTCGAGAACACACTGTCCTCTTGTGAATTCCCTTGCTCTGAATGTATCAACAACAACATGAACTTTACCTACATTCCTGGGGACATTCTCCTTGGAGGTACGCTGGATTAGTCTTTACCATGTTTATACTTTACCCTTTACCTCATGAATATTCATATTCAAATGAATAACTTGATTAATAATTTAATAATTTACTGAATGTAAGATGGTATATGAAACAATAGATTTTTCTTCGCTGTACAGACTGCGAAGAATCTGAGCTAAAATATTGTATGAATAAACAGAGTCAGCTCAGGACTGTCTGATCTGGGTCCGCTCTGTTTCAGAAGTCATCCAAGAGAGTCTATATGAATAAAAACTTGAATTTATGAAACTAAACTCTTGGTTATTAGAAAAAGGTACATAACTGGGTGGGCGGACAGGTAAGCCAGCGTCAAGCATGTCATTTCCATCAAATATCTCCTTGTTAGAATTGAGATACAGTTTTCATACTTTGTAGGTTAGATACCTCATGGGAGGAGGATTTCAGGTGGATAGGGTCAAGGTCACTCTTACTTAAATAGATTTTTCTTTTCAAATAATTTCTGTTAGGAGTGAGGTATGATGATCAGATTCAGTAGATAGATACCTTATGGGAAGAGGAAGATTGGGATTGACTTTCAGATCAGTAGGGCCAAGGTCACTGTCACTAAAATAGTTCTTTTTTTCCATCAGATTACTTCCTTTGTCAAGGGACAAAACTATTCACCAACTTATATAAAATTGCAGTGCATGATTTAATTACCCTGTACTTATGATGTCATCAAGCATATTATGATTTCATCAGTAAATCATGATGTCATAAACATTCTAGAAGGATATGTATATGTTCTTTACATATGCATGGCCCCCCAAAAAATAATAAGAAAGACATGTAAACATTAGCATTTGGTGACGAGGATCTTATATAATGTCAATTTGTGTGATGTCATGTTTGTTTCTATGGCAGGGCTGGAAAATAAATGGTAGTTTTGTTGCCCTGGGCGGCCCTTGAATACCTGTTTTTGCGCCCTTTGACTTAATTGTTTCTTGTTTTGACATTAATCCAAATCAAGGGCAGCCGCCCCAAATCTATCAATTATTAGTTACAATAGGGTCCATTATAATGTGGTACCAAGACATCGCTATAATACATGTGCACTACATCTGGTGGTTACAGTGCCTGCTCTGTAATTGGGAGTTCAGGGTCAGTCAGTCCCTGGCTGCAACATACCAAAGTCATAAAAAAGTCATGGTAGAGGTATATTTACAATGGTTTTTATTATGCCCCACAAACTCCATTTGAGGGCATATAGATTTTCGGTCTGTGCGTCTGTCCGTTTATCCGTCTGTCTGTTACACCTCAGGATTACCTTTGTATTTAAGCTTTGTTTCTATGAAGATGACTTCTTATCTTGATGAAACTAGGTTACACATGTACATCATGATATGGTCTTTTTGATAAACATGAAATTCATGGCTGTGACCTATATTTCACAGTTGATAACATTGTAAAATTTGTTGTTTTTTTCAGGTTTGCCTTTGTTTAAGCTTTTTTTCTATGAAGATGACTTCACATCTTTACAAAACTAGGTACAAATGTACATCATGATAGGATCTATTAAAATTTTAGTTGGATGAACATAGTAAACTTGTTCAGCATAATTTTGGATAAGATTTGTTACAGGACTGGTTGGGCCTGTGTCAAGATAATGTGACTTGGTGTGGTATTATGCTACTTGTCTGCAGCATGGTATAACAGCTTGACAGCTCTGTATCTGTCTTCCCAAATGACTAAAAAAACAAAAACAAACAAAAAAACGGAAAACAAACACAACATAAAACATTTATGAGATTGCTCTTTCTTTCACAGGTATATTTGATGTCCATGAGAGTGACTTAAGACCGTTCTCCTGCGGAGGCATTAACACACTTCGCGGTTTCCAACTGCTTGAAGCCTTCCATTTTGCCATCAACAAAGTGAACGATAAGTCAGGAGTGTTTGCAAATATCTTGAAAGATGTGAAACTAGGGGGAGTTGGTTTGGATGCCTGTGAGAGTGGTGTCCGAGGCGGCTACATCGTGTCCAACATTCACAGTGGCCTGACAAAACTCCAGAGGAACGGAGACACCATTGACCCTGATAACATTGATGCATACGTCGGCACATACTCTAGTGATCGGTCAATACATCTTGCTCGCCTGATGAAGACGTTAAAGATTCCACAAATTGCTTATGGGTCCACAAGTACTGATCTCTTAGACCAAGACAGGTACCCGTATTTCCTGCGTACAGTCCCGGCAGATGACAGACAGGCTATGGCTATGATTCGTTTCCTGCAGAAATATGAAATCAAGTATGTCCAGGTTATACACACTTCTGATAATTATGGAGAAAGAGCTGCTGAAATATTTAACAAGCTGGCCGTGAATGAAAGCATTTGTGTGGCTCAGACTGTGGCTTTTGCACCTAAATCTGTTGTAACAGATGAAAGTGCAAATGACATGGTTCTTGCACTTCTGACCAAACCTATTGCCAACACCGTCATTACGTTTGCAGATACAGATTTCATCAATAAACTACTGGAAGCTATTGAACGCAATGAGGAGGCACATAAAAAGTTTAAGTTCATAGGGTCCGACACCTGGGCAAATAACGTTGAATCAACAGAGGGCTTTGCTGAGTTTGCTGAAGGAGCTGTGACCTTGGATTTGGAGTCGGTGGATATTGTAGCATTTGACCAGTATCTATCAGAAAAAACTCCAGCCAACTACCCAGAAAACCCATGGTTCCCCGAGTATTATGAGGAGATCATGAATTGTTATTTGACCATCCCAGACCAGCGTTACCCTCGGCGATGCCTTCCCAATCCTGAGCAGGTTGTTGCATCCCCAAGGTACAAGCAGGATACGCCATAATACATGTAATAAATGCAGTGTATGCGGCAGCCATTGGTCTTGACTCAGCGCTGAAGAGCCAGTGTGGTGAGGATTACTCCACAGTCTGTGAAGCATTCAAAAATTATGATGGCAGACGTGACCTTGTGCTGGAACACATCAAGAAGGCTGAGTTCAAGGACATGTCCGGTGTTGATTTCCAGTTCTCCCAACGTGGAGATGGAACTAGAGGATATATATTCTACTCCCTGCAGACATCAAACAGGCTTGGTTACATCTACAGCCCTGTAAGTTTTCTTATCTTGTCTGATGTTCTCTAAGATTAAGATTTTCATGCTCAAAATAACAATATATCCATATGATTTGATAGGATTTTGAATATGATCTGAGATTGTACATAAGTTCTTTTCGAGAACTTCGGGCCTGTTGTATATTTTATCATTTATTGTTTGTTAAATGAACAGCCCTTGCTACAATAAGAACTTTCCAGTAGGCTTGTACAGCGTAACTTCCGAACTCTGGAACTGCTAAAATCAGGAAACTTCTGAAATACAATTTTTGGGATTCCGAAATTTCTCCTCTTCTGTTTTCTTTGTAAATCGTACTTCTGAATTCAAGAACTTCAAAATTCTGAAATCCAGAATTTTTTTGGGGGAAAATTTTGGATTTTACCAATGCAATTTTATCTCAAATAACGGAGAGTTCAAGAAGTGGCAAAGATAAGATTGTTAATCCTGTGACAAATTTTATTGTTTACCAGTCAGAAATATTTTTTGGCACGTGCCTGTGAAAGGTAATTAGACCTGACCTGAAGCTCTCTTTTGATTGGTTACCAATCAACAGTAACACATGTTAAAATCACAAACTTCCAACCATATGATTAAAGCACAGTCAAATATTTAGGTAAGTAGATAGTTGAAAATTATTAAAGTGATGAGTGGATTAAAATCAGTGGTGTTTGCATCAAACATCTTTGAGGTTTAATTTAATAAAGAAACATAAAAGAACCAACATAAGACAGGTCTAGGTTTTCGTCAATTGGCAAGTTACTTGTGCGTCATGTTTCAGTGTTACAAACACTGTTAAGCATAAACAATAATGGCTCTCTTCACTACTATAAGGAACCACTGACATTTGACATTTATAATGGTCGGGATAATTCCCAACTCCTTAATACCGGAAATTTCCAAAATCCAAACTTTTTGGCCACCCCTCTTTGTTTTTTCCTATTTTGGAAGTTACACTGCAGTAGGTTTGTGGTTCTACCTTGGCATCTCTATGCACTCCATGTCTTCATCCACCGGTTATTAGATTGATGTTGCTATATGACCAAGATTCTGTCACAACATTGGTAAACTCAAGCACAGCAGAAACAAACAACTTAACAGCTTTTGATAAAATAAAAGAATATTATAATGTTTCATTTTTCACATTGCATGAAAACAAGTTATTTGAAATAATGATAAAAACCTGAATTGATACTGGTTCAGAAAGACCAAAGGGGAACAGGGGCGGGCGGAAATTTATTAACTGGCCTACAAAAGTACTTCCAACAACCTCACTGTTGGGCTAGTTCTATTGCCTTTTTGTTAAAGTGTCTCTCCCAGCTTCAGTGTTTAAATCCCTGACAAGGACCAGGTGTTTTACCCTTAGAACATTCTTCACAAACTACAAGGGTAATAGAATAATGACATTAACAGGAGAAAACACATATAGACAGGGTTGCCACATACCTTGAAAAGTCAGGGAAAAATGATTTTTTTTCAAGGTCAGTGAATTGTCAGGGAATTTTGAAAAATGGTCAGTGAAAAAATACATTTTAGAAAAGTCAGGGAAAAGTCAGGGAAAAATGAAAGTCTGAGTTGATGTTTTGAATTTTTCAGTGGCTATGGCAGTCTTCAAACAGTATTTATAAGTATTACTTTCAAACATTGATTATTTAATAATATAAAAACATTCCTAAGCATGAAACCTTAAAAGGTTTGGGATGTTAGACTGATAGGTTAAGTCAACTCACTGAGATTTTATTGTGCACACTGTTTATCAGAGTTATTTTTGTTGAGTTAAATGTTTTAACATTAGAGGTGTATGACATGACTGTATGTACATGTATAATCATGATGATTTTAAATGCTGTTGTGACCATTTATGTTGATATAGTGTCCATAGCTTACATGTAAATGTTGCTTAATGTGTAAGATTGACTGAAGTATTACTACCTTGTAAGAAAATCATTTAATAGTATCTGTACTATTATCACTGACTAATATAACCATGAAAAGGAATTCTGATTTATTTGAAATTTGTTAAGGTTATTATTCTAAAACAATAAAAATGTAGATGGGAGGATTGGACGGCTGAAGGGGAGGAGGAGGCCGAAAAATTGTGGTTGTATTGGTCAGTGAAAAGTAGGGCTGAGTCAGGGAAAAGTCAGGGAATAGTCAGGGAATTTTATTTCTTCAGCTCTGTGGCAACCCTGATAGACTTTATATTTATTTTAGTTTGACCATTACTATACATGTATAATTATTTATTGTTTCAATGTCTTTCATTCCATAAGGGAAAACACTTAGTGACGGAATCAAACAAATTTCTATGTCTAATGTACAGCTGACTGCAATTTCATTTTTCAATCTGTTTTCTGAGGCAGTTTGGTGGGTTGAAGACAGGAGGATTTCTACATGAGCAATTTATATGGGGTTCATGTTAATGAGTAAAACCATCCAGGAAACAAATGGAAACCAACCACCCACTCCTCTTATTATGGGATCTTTCTCCAACTGTAATTTATTGGACTTTGTTTATCAATTAAAAAGAAAGTAAGCTCCAGCACATCAACAATTAAAGTTTTGTTTTTGTGTTTTTCAGATTGGAAAATATGCGGATGATTATCTAAATCTGAACAACAATTATAGTCCAGACTGGGATGGCAGCTGTGGACGAGATGGCGCCTGTACTGAATGTCCGACAATCAGAAATCCTCGCACCAGGTATGCAGAATGTTTCTTTACAATTTTGAAATATCTTCATCACTGTACCTTTTTTTGATTTTCTCTTTTTATGCCCCCTTTCAAAGAAGAGGGGCATATTGTTTTGCAAATGTTGGTTGGTTGGGTGGTCGGTCGGTCCATTGGTAGACCATTTCGTTTCCGATCAAAACTTGAGATTGCTAGGGCCCACATTCCTCAAACTTCATAGGGTGATTGGTCATTACTAGTAGATGACTCCTATTGATTTTGGGATCTCTTGGTCAAAGGTCAAGGTCACAGTGACCAAAGATGTGAAAATCATTTCTGATCAATAACTGGAGAATGCTTAGGCCCAATTCTAAACTTCATAGGGTGATTGGTCATGACTAGTAGATGACCCCTATTGATATTGAGGTCACTTGGACAAAGGTTATGGTCACAGTGACCTCAAATGTGAAGATCATTTCCGATCAAAAACTGGAGAAAGCTTGGGCCAACATTTCTCAGACTTCATAGGGTGATCAATTTTCGGGTCACTTGGTCAAAGGTCAAGGTCACAGTGACCTCAAATGTGAAAATTGTTTCTGATCTATAACTGGAGAACGCTTGGGCCCACATTCCTCAAACTTCATAGGATGATTGATCATGACTAGTAGATGACCCCTATTGATTTTGGGGTCACTTGGTCAAAAATCAAGGTCACAGTGACCTCAAATGTAAAAAAGGTTTTCCTCAATTTTCATAGGGTGATTGGTCATGATTAGTAGTTGACCCTGATTGATTTTTGGTCACTTGGTCAAAGGTCACAGTGACCTCGATTAGAGAGGGGAGCATAGGGGCCATATGTGTCGTTCCGACAACTCTTTTTAATTGCTTATGCTGGAAAATATTTTTAATGGAAAATGCATGTACATGATTTATGGGGTAAAAAGACAAAAATATGTTTCAAAAGTTTGCAAGTAAAAAGAAAAGTCCAAAGACTTTTTTTTAAGAATTAAGAGGCTTACTTAGACAATTTGCCCCAATTATTCTGTTTAATTAAGTGATGGAAATTTTGACATGATATAAAATGGTTTTCTTAAGCAATAAGCATTGATTCTAGGTCATCGTAGGTCTATTTAAGAGAGACTTATTTCAAAAATATCTTTTTGATGATGACCTGGAATTGATAGGGGAAAATTATTTGTACATTTCTATTGAAATTTTCTGTCTGAATACATTTACTTATACATATCACTTAGCCATTTGCTGCTGTGGGTTCAAGTTCCCTTCTGGTCATTCAGACTTTTCATATGCCAGTTCCCTCCAGCTGGTTTGTGGTAGGTCAGTGGTTTTACTCAAGTGCTTCTGTCTGTGCACTCAGAATAATCCTTCTGTCTTTGATTAACTGGATATCAATTAACCCTTTCCCTCATAGAGGACACCATGAAAAGACCTATGCGAACAGCATAAAACCAGATCAGCCTGCGAGTAACTCGCAGGCTGATCAGGTTTTATGCTGTTCGCTGCTCCTCAGTGGTCTGGAAACGAGGATTAAGTAATTAAATTTGGTAAAGTTTAACTGTGGTTTTCTGCAGATCAGGCTTTATGTGATACCTATTGAGGGCGTCAAAATGAGTATATATGAGGGAAAGGGTTAATAACTGAAATTACTGCAAAACATCCTGAAGAACAATATTCTATTATATTGTTAGTATCCATTGACATTGAATTCCACTGGTAATGTTTTTAAGGCAATTTTGACGATACATTTATTAATGTCCTAGAAAACATGGGGTCAGTTAATATAATTTGAGGTAGTTCCCTGCTTGGTGCTCAGCATATATACAAGGAAGTTTCAGGACTTTTTGGCCAGATGTCAGGATAATGTGACTGGGGATACTGCTGTGTGGCAGCACTTCATCTGTCTCAGGTAGACATAGTTTCCAAATGACTTAAAGTTGATTTGATGTTGAACCCAACAAGCAATGTAAAAAGGTATCTTTAAATCTTGTCTACTTGTTCCATTTAGGTACATGCTTCCTTCTTCCAACCTCCAAAACCCAGAAGATGCTGTCCTGATCATGTCCACCAACATTCACGAACAGGGTATAGATGAGTACCTGTGTGGGGAAATGAACATGAGGAGCTTGATGAACGCCTTATCCATGATATACACGCTTACTGCCTCCTCTCTCGTCCGTCAGAGTTTCAGACTTCGGCCACTTATTCTCGACAACTGTAATAACCAGCTTCGCATTGACCAAGATCTGTACAACCTTTTCACTACTGGAAAACTCTGCAATGCAGAATTTGATGTAGGGAATCTGAATATCATGGCTGAAAATGTTGTTGGTGTACTTACTCCTATGTCGCGGTTTGTTGTTGCAGCTAATCGTGTGACTGCACCACTCAAGATTCAGCTTGTTAGTGGATCTGCTTCATCCACAGAACTGAGTGAGCAATGGCGGTTCCCATACTTTGCCAGAACTGTGCCACCAGATGATCAACAGATGCATGTCATCGCAAAGATCTTGAGGGCCAATGGTTGGAGCTATGTGGGCGTAATCTACACAAAAAGTTCTTATGGAGTGAATGGCATGCGTTCCCTAACCAGGATTGTCAATGAGGGTCAGTATTCGTGTGTAGGATTTGCTGAGGGAATTGATGTTGGCGCAGATTCAGAAAGTATTCGCCCAGTCATTCGAAGACTCGCAAACCAGAATGGCATAGGCGTCGTTGTCCTGATTGTGGAAAATCCTAGACCGGTCTTGGAAGCAATCATTGCAGAAGGTGTCAGCAGGCAGTTTGTTGTCATAGGAACAGACTCCTGGTCAGACTTTAAGATAAACACTGAGGGTATTGCGCAGCAATTCAGAGGAGCAATCACAGTTGGTTTCCGAACTGCCTTCTACACAGACTTTATAAACTGGGTTCAAGATATTTCTCTTGAAAACAGGAATGGAATTCCAGATGATTGGTTTGAAGAATTTTACCAGATGATCCACAATTGCCACGTGAAAGCTTTCAAAAATGTTATGAATGACAAGTATCCTACAGAATGTAATGCAAACCTGTTCATTTCTGAAGAGCAGGTGAAAAAATATGCACCTGGAATTCATTCCAATGCAGCCACGTTTGCTGTAGGAAATGGTCTTTATGAATTCTCCAACAGGTATGGGTGTGCCAACAAGAATTTCCAGGAGTGCATGAGCTCTGTCAACAATGCTCGGGATACACTGTTTGGTTACACTCTTGACCAGACATGGAACATTCCAAGAGGAAGCATCGAGCCACAAGATTCTTTCAACATGGTCATTGGTGATAAGCGATATTGGAATGTTGGATACACCATCTATAATGTCCATGGAAACAATACATATACCAAGGTATGTTGACCATTATCGGAGCTTAACCCCTTCACTGTTGTACCCTGAACCTCATTCGGGGTAAAAAGTGTACACTGTATGCACAAAACAGAGCGATGGTTGAGATTATTATGTACCGGTAATTTATGCAACTCTTACTGGCGTAGATCAAGCCAATATGGTTTTGTCTTACTTTACTGATGTATTCAATTTGCTAAAATTATCACTGCTATAAACTCATGTGGTATCTGAACTTAAGACCAAAAATAATTATAGAGTCATAATGGACCTTAACTGTACAGTGTGAAAACAGTGTACACTAAGAGAAATATCCACTGAATGAATATTCATTATTTCTGCAGGTTGGTAAGCAGACAGAGACAGATTTTATCTTCGACAGGGAGAGTTACAACAGTTACAGAGCAGCTAATGTTGTTTCCAAGTGTCCAGAGGACAAGGTCTGTGACTGTAACCTTGCCGATGATGGTACCTCCATTCCACAGGTGAGCATGCATATTCATGAGCGCTAATTAACATTCATGATTTTTTTGCAAGAAACATTTAAGTAATTTTACACCATTTTAAAGGGTTTGGTTTTTGCTGTTTTCATTATTTTAAACTATAATTTGCAATGTTTCAGAGTATATGAAAAATTACAGAATGATAGAGACCTGCTCATTCAGATATTAGATGCTTTGAATGGTCATGATTCAAGGACTTACCAGTTTGTTATTTATCTTACACAGGTTCAGGAGAAATATATGCTTGACCATGAGCCGAGGAACTACTTTGTGTATGACGAAGATACGGATGAACGCACCTACACCTGGCCAATATGGGCAATTGCAGTGGCCGTTCTCTCTTGTATTGGACTGCTTGTTGGTCTCCTGCTCTTCTTCTACTTCCTCATCTTTTATCCTGTCCGAGGAGGAACCACGGCTCTTGGCTTCCTCGCTATGATTGGCCTGTTTGGAATATATGGTGTCAACTTTGCCTTCTTCCTCCCCGCAGCTGTTGCCACTTGTGCTGCCAGACAGTTCTGCATGGGTGTTGTTTATTCAATCGTATTTGCAGCGCTCTTTGTCAAGAGTGTGGACAACTGGAGATTCAAGGACTCTGGGTATAGCTCGCAGAAATATGTCGGCTTGGCCAATCCTTGCTCCCTGCTGATGATTGCATTTGGAATCATCCTGGTCCAGTGCATCATTCCCATTGAATGGCTCATTCTGCGTAATCCGACTGCAAGCCTCATGGATGACTCAACGAATAAGCATGATTGGATGTGGTGTGACCCGCATGATTTCTATGACATTTCGCTTGTGCTGTCCATGGTGTTTGTGGTCTTCTTGGTTGTCCTGACAGCTGTGTTCTCAGCACTGGCCTGGGACAGCGAGGCAAACTGGTACGAGTCACGGTGGATATTTGTATCCAGCGTCTGCACAGCCGGCTGTTTCCTAGTGTGGATGGTGGTGACGACAAACGCTGGACCACCCTACAGGGATCCTGCAGTTGCCATCGGTAACTTTGTCAATGCCACTGCAATACTCATATGTATACCACTGAGGAAGTTGGTTCTCTTGGTACAGGTCAACTCTGATGAGGAAAAGACAAAAAGTATACCAATGGACGATGCAAGTGAGTATGAATTCCCCATCCATAGTTCATAGAGTTACTTTTTTTGTGTGTGGAAAAAAAATATACACATAATTATGGAACTCTTTCACATTGATTTTAGAATATAACTTTTAAGCAGATCTAAATTCTTGAAATAAAAGTATTCTTTTATAGAAATTTGTAATAAGTTAATTACTAATTTCTAATGTAAATCTGTAATTTTTAAGTAAATCTGTATTTTAAATTTTGAATCATATATTGGATTTGTTTTGTGATACTTAATGAGAAGTTGACCCAGCTTTGAAAGGAATAAAAACATTTTAACAAAAGGTAAAGGTTGGTGGTGTCTTCAGTTTCACTGCAAGAACTGAAACGGTGCATTTAGATACATTCTGATAATGCTTTATTTAGCTGCTTTTAAAAAAAAAATTATTCATAAATATCAGCAAATGTAAAGCTGTCAATGATTTTGACAAGCAAATGCACCTGAACTTTGTTTTCAGTAGCTTCTTTTGTTCAGTTTCCTTTGACAAACATGCATACACTTAGTTTTGCGCCATGCCTGTTGCTGTCGGTCTGATCTGGTTTTTGAAGTCCTTGACTTGGTATAGCCGTAAACTTATGCCATGAATATTCATATACAAATTTATGACTTGATGAATATTCATGTACTGAGCTGAAAATGGTATATGAAGCAACGGAATTTCCTTTTCCATGCAGACTGTGTAGAATATGAATAACTATATTATATGAGAAACTGGAGGAGGCCCTACTCTAGATCTGCTCTGTTTGCCAAATAAATACCTGTAGGGTTTCCTAATCATGTCATTAATGTATCCTGGGTTTGTTTTCTGATCACAAACATGAGAAGGTATGGTGGATGCTTGGATTTTCTCTGGGTTCTCATGTTTTCTCCAACAATAATGACCATCAACAATGCAAATGAGATGGATAAGTTACTAGTACTTTCTTTTGCTGTAAAATAAATGGTGCTTGAAATGGAGATCCATGTGTGTGATGACCATGTGTTTCAGATACGGAGCTGTACTCGACAGTGTACACCAATCAAGTGTTCCAACCGGACGTTTTCCGTGCAGACTCTAAGGCTGACTCTGATGGATACTAGACAGTGTGGTCAGCAACCAAAGGTTTGTAACTTTTATTTGTAGGAGCATTGCTTGTCCACTGGTTGTGGGTTCAATCCCTTGCCATGGCATAGCAAAGTCATTAAAAATGGTACTGGTATTTCTCCCTTAGACTTGGGACTCGGCTCATAAGGGTAGTTCCAGGACTGGTTGGCCCAGTGTTAGGATATGTATCCTGCCACATGTCTATGGTGCTATAAGAGGCAAAGCTATACCTGTCTTATGAAGACAATAGGTCCCAAAAATACTGGAATACCGAAAGTGGGAAGTTAAACCCAAGCAACTAAACATGTGCACCAGTGGTCTTCTTCCACCTGTAAATAGTTGGATGTTGCTGTGTGATTGAGAAAGTCACAATGATGGTGAACTCCAGCACATTGTTTTGTTCTTTTATCCATGGAAATATATACCCATGATGTTGACCTTAATTCAGATTCAGTGAAATTTGATGTCAACAAAAAACAGCAACTCTAAAATGTCATCTCGATTTTATTTTCTGATACATTCAAATATTAATTAGTGGAGACAGTTTTTACTCAAATTTGAATCAAATCATGTTTTATATGAACTTAGATAGGTATTTCTATCAGTTAAGACATTTCTTCTTATTTCAGATTATCCAGAGGTGTAAGGCTGACAACTTGCTTCATCAGACAAACAACAAATAGCTTTCAAAACTTGAATTTATGACTTCCATTCCAATCATTTCATATCTACACCCAAGGACATTGTCAACATGAGATACATATTTTCTAACAAAACATTTATTCCACTACAAGTTTAAATGATTTAAAGCCTCTAGTGGATAGAATTGGTCAGTAGGATCTTTTCAAAAAGTTGTTTATTTTCATATTTTGTAATATTGCAGACCTTTATGAAATTCATTTTACCTTGCGCTGGTTTATTTATCAAAGTGGGTGTAGTTGGATGAAAGCCA
>CM037782.1:17016008-17066008 GCA_021229015.1 Solen grandis
AACTTAGTGTGAGCATTAATCAGTGTAAATGCGAGGCACAACCTGAAACTGACCTTTGTGACCAGTATAAAACCAGATCAGCCTGGATATGATAACTGCCACTCAGGTGTTAAATGCACATGCCATTTCTTACAATTGTGAGGTGTAATCACTTTTCAGCTATGCCAGAGTGAAATCAACTTGCATTCAAATGTTTCTGCTGGCTTGACTTTTGTAAGTGTAGAATTTGGAATATACAAAACAAAATGTTTTGGGTTAGATGTTGTAACCACGCAGGATGAACCCTGATCAAAATGCACATCTTTTTCCCAGGCTGATCTGGAGTTATTTTGGCATGATGAGGTGTAAAATTGCATACGTACGGTGATGAATTAACTGCTGGCAATGGATGAATGGTGGAATTGATTGTTGACTCTCAGAATGCGTTATTACTCATGTATATGTGAGAAATAATGCTTTTTTAATTTGTTAGATATATATATTTTTATAGTGTTTATCAACCAAGGAGAAATCTTCAGATGTTAAAGAATATTTAGATGTGATTGACATGGTTTGAATGGGACTTTGCCATTAATACTCAATAGTATGTTTGCTTGCATGATAATTGGAAAAAAATTGCAACCTTTAATTGAGTCTCAAATCTTACATTTCCAAGTATCAAATGAGAATGTGCTCTTTGATTTTATTTAGGAAAAAAAAAATGTGTCATACAGTAGTATGCTAGTATGTGAAATTAAGAAAAGGGTATCTTACAAATATCATTTATGAAGAAGAAAAAATAAAATCTTGCCTTTTTGCAGGTGTACTAAATGTGATACTATCACCATTATTCTGGCCTGTTTTTGAAGTATGTTTGCTTCAGAACTTGCTTCAGAAAACTCCATGTATGGTGTCCGTGATAAACTAATCCTGTGATTTTTTTATCGCTAAATCTAGCATAATAAACTTCTTAAAGATTTGAGAAAATGTGAATGGACAAATTACATTTGTAAATAGTGCTTGCCAACATGTTTAATATTATATACTGTAGTTTTCATTGGGTTAATTTAAAAAAAGACCCTTTTGGGATAATTTTGTAGATATTTATCCTGGGGGCATATATAATAGCCAACATTCTTGTTTATTTTGGAGAAACACTACAAATGAAAAATATTTTTCTAGCAACAAAACTTTGAGGTTTTGATGAGAATAAGCATTAGATTGCAAATCAGTGCAAGTGTATGTGTGGTAGAGGGAGAGAGAGAGAGATAGAAAATTGGTTAAGTTTGACCTTACTGTAAGTTTGTTGAGCTGTACCTGTTGATCACAGCAGGTCCATCTTTCACATTTAGTGCTTATTTTTGTTATGTTGCCACGCTTTGTACTATATTATATATCAATACATATTTTGTCTCCATAGGTCTTGTAATAACATAAGGACAAAAAAAGTTTGAGAGATTTAAACATACTATCCAAAATATGCAAAAAAATGTCAATAAATTTTGTATATATTTGTACTTTGTCCTTCAGTTGTTTATTTCTTTCCAAACTGCCATGAAAGTGATAGAGATTGGTTTAAAAAGGCATTGACCCTAGGAGTAAGGTTGTGAGTTTGATCCCAAACTTCATCATATATACCAATGGCAATCAGTCAATAAAAATGGTAGGGTATATTTTGCTCTGACAGCTTATAAGAGTGGTTCCAGGAATTATTGTTCATTGTTTAACTATTTCATTTATTCGTAACATAACTTGAAATATATGAAAGAATTGAATTGTTTACACATTCTGACAATAGATGTAGCTGATCATTATATAACAAAACAATTAAGTGTACTAATTAGTCCCCTACCGGTGTTCACACCGGAGGGGACTATAGGTTTGCCCTCTGTCTGTCCGTCCTTCTGTCCGTCCGTCTGTCCGTCCGCCCGTCTGTCCGCTCAAATCTGGATCCCGCGATAACTTAACAACTAAGCAAGCTAACTTGATGAAACTTGGTATATGACTAGATGGCAATGTGTAGATTATGCACGTCATTTTATTTTTGTTCTTCGACTAAAATTGTGGTTGCTATGGTAACGGAAATAGTGAAAATATGGCAAAAATGGGATCCCGCGATAACTAAGCAAGCTAACTTGATGAAACTTGGTATATGACTAGATGGCAATGTGTAGATTATGCACGTCATTTTATTTTTGTTCTTCGACTAAAATTGTGGTTGCTATGGTAACTGAAATAGTGAAAATATGGCAAAAATGGGATCCCAGAAAATATGGCAAAAAATGGGATTGATTACCATATTGAGTCAAGGTGGAGCCGGAAGGGGACTTTATGTGTTGCATACAACACCAGTTACTTGTTAATGATAAGTTAGAGGTGCTAGAGTTGGCTTGAAAGGTAGGACTTTAGAAAATTGGCAAAGCGGGGTCACATTCTCTGAACATTATCATCAGGGTCGAATTCCACCAACAATTCATAGCGCTAAGTAAAATTTAAATACTTAAGGGAGATTTTCATTAGTATTGTTTCTTTAATAAAAAAAAACCCAAATATTTCATTCCTTAATGATTATTGTTAGATTTTAAGGTAATAATTCATTTCAGCTTAGTCATGTACTCGAATAATTCATAAAATAGTAATGGTGGAATGTGTATCTACTTAGTTTAAGAATTAAAGTATTACTTAGCCTTAAGTATTGTTGGTGGAATTCGAGCTAGTTTATGCTGTAAAATCACAAACGTCCGTCAAATCAGCTGCACCATCAATAGTTATAAACAAGAGGGCCAAGTCGCTCACCTGAGAAACATAGCCTCCATCAGGCCCAGATTCATAATAGGGGCTTCAGGCCTGGATCCAGCGGGGGAGGCCGAGGGGGCCTTGCCCCCCCCCCCCCCCCCCCCCCCCCCCCCCCCGCTGCCCTGGTCATACATTTTTCTAGGCTATAAAATCCCTTGATTACATCATAGTAGTGTTGTCTAGAGGAAATCCTCATCGTGGGCCCCCATACTGAACCACCCGCATTACCACCTGACCAGCCAGATTCCTATTCTCTTATGGCCCCCTGCTGTGTAGGTAATCCGACAGTCGTCCATGACTGTGTGATAAGCATGTGTTTAGGGTACTGCGGATACGTTCACTGATTGAGAGAAATTTACATGTCGTCTGTCGAGCGATCTAACAACTTGGAAAAATAAGCATTACCAGAAGTTTGTATCATTACAAATATAAACTATTTGGATGGATTTTTTTTTATTTATTGATTTCTTTTATTTATTTATTTATTTATTTATTTATTTATTTATTATTTTTTTTTGCTGTAGCAAACTGCAGAGTAGATGCATACCTTTCGCTAGCCATGCAAATTAAACTTAATCAGAAATGGGTTGTGTTTCTAAATGTCATCAGCTTTACTATTTTTACATAACTTTTTATTTTTATGAACTAACTCCTAAATAAGATTCAGGATATTTTCCTGAAATAAATAAATACAAACAGTAGGCCGATACATCATAATATTTACGAATATAATAATCTACATTTATGTGTATTCATGGTCTCTTAATATAGACACCCTGGCGTATTTTAAATTAAAAAAAATGAATAAGAAATGAAAGAATTTGAAAATTTCAATCTGCCATATTTTGGGACAATGTATATGTAGTAATATCAACATCTTTTATTATTGAATATTGTTTGTTTTGTCACTGATTTAACATTTAGGGAAAAAAATGTACCAAATATCGACCCGCAGAAGGGGCCCAAACCTGCTGCAACCGCCCGACCCTAAAACGTGCGCCTGAGTTCGAACCTAATACAGCATATACCCGGTATTCCCTTCAACATATTTGACAAAATATTTTTTCCTCAGATTTAAACAAAATTGTCTTTTACAATGTTGAGTCTAAAACTGTGACTATGCAAAGCATTCACTACTTGATAGTGTATACAAGTCACTTTTTTTGCGGGGGGGGGGGGGTCCAAAAAGCACTTTTTTTTAACGCCAGTCTGCCCCAGTTTGCCCCCCCCCCCTTACTACCTTCATTTTTTTTAATACAAATGTAGTCAAATACTTTTGAACAGTAGTTATTCAAAACATGGCTTTGGGAAGGTAAAATATAAAATTATATCGCTCAAGGCTAAGTCCCACTTGACATTTTTTGCCTAGTGGATGTACTCCCGATGGAAATTAATGAGCGTCGGGAACAGGTTCCCCTGTGTTCCGCGGAAGCTTCGAAAGCGTTGCGAGCTATGTGGAGTTATCGGGAGGTCCCGGGAGAATTTCATTGCTCGCATTGAAATTTTTCCCTATACGTTCTCGGTGTTTTTTTCGGGGAAAACAGGCCGGGGAAACATACGCATAGCTTCCCGGAAGCTCCTGGGAAGCATTCACGGAGCTTTCGCGAAATATTGTTTCCTCCGAGGAACCCCTAGGCTTCGGTGATGTCTCGACGGTTCGGCGACCTTTCTGTGACACATTCCAGATCTTGTGATAGAATCTCAGAATATTCTCAAAAAAATCTGCAATCGCACTCCAAAAAATGTTGCTTTTTTGGTCAGCTTTAGACTGTGACGATCAAAATGGGCATGGGACATTGCTGGGGGCATCCTCATAAACCCCCGAAAGTCTACCCTTGATTTTGTCCATCACTAAATTCTCATAATCTCCATAATCTTCCCAGAGGCATCTAGGATGGTTCGCTACAACGATACATCCCCTAATCTACGGGGATATTCCCCCGATGATATTTCAAATTCGGTGAAGCTCCGGACACCTTCCCCGATCATCGGAAATATTTCACGAGCATCGGGAGCCATCCCCGATAACACAAGGCCATTGTACCTTAGCCGAAACATCAGTGAATGTTCAACGGGCCAATCCCGAAGCTTCTCATGGGTCTTTTTGGCTCAAACATCTGATGCCATCGGGAGAAAGAATTGTGTATATCAACATGATCGATGATTTTCTCCAGTGGGACCTAGGCATTAAAAAAAAACACAAAAAAACCTTCGCTTTTATCCCCAGATAACCTTCAAAATGCATCTCCGCCATACTAAAAAACTTTCTTTTTCTTTCAGGGGGAGCATGCCTCCGGACTCCCCCCCCCCCTCCCCCCCCTAGGACTCACATCACATTCAGACTTTGGTCCCCCCAGTGGAAAAATTCTGGATCCGGGCCTGGGCTTAGCCCCCACACCCCCCTGGACTGATTATACAATTTTCTAGGTGACTGATATTGCCTTGACTGGGTAAATGTTTGTTGTCAGTCCTGGAAAACCCCATTGTGAGCCCCTTACTGAAATAAAGGTAGCCAAATGACTAGTCATCCAGCACCCAGGCCGACCCCTGCTGAGTGAGCATCCGCTGTCTCTTATCTCCGTTGTCACCTTGGCAACGGCACTGTGTCTGCTTTAATCTGTCAAATGCTTCTAGTTTTACTGAGCATACATGTCGCAGACAGTGCGATCGCGAATAGTATGAATATAAGTCTCATTTATTGTGCATATTATAGTAAAATTAATAAACGAGGGCCAAATCAAATCTAATATTATAAACGCGCTTTGAACTGCATAAACAAAAGTCGTGACAAGAAAAATCCTAACATTTATTTCATGGACGGCTTAAGCGCTCTCTGTCTCTCACACAGATTATAAGATAAACATAAATATATGTGTTGAAATCCAAAGGATCATATTTAAAACAACAAATGGCAATAATAGATATGTCAAATGTAAATAAAATTTAATGAAATATAACCCAATAATGCTATTTTAATAAAGCCCAAAAAATGTAACACTCCATTACTGTATTGTGCCTAGAAAATGATAACGTTATCAATTACTTTCATTTTCATATTTATACTTCTTTCATTTTAATGAGATTTGATATACATGTAATAAAATAGTCGCCAAGCTTATTCAGAGCTCACACCTAGCTTTCAGCTAGTGCCATAAAGTTTGTATTAATGGCACTATAAATCATTTAGAAACAAATATTTTCAAGGATCTATATATTGGTTTAGAGGGTTATGGGTTCAAGCCTTGGCTACCGACCAAGGTTTTGTATGCGGGAAATTCTTACGGAGGCTGGGAGTCTAGTACTGGTCCTTCCCAAGAACGATGGTTAGGTTAACTGCCTGATACAACAATCTCCAAGCAGAGTTGTCATTCGTTCCTCATTAAAGCATAAAGGCGGGGCTAATTTTGATCCCAGGGCAATGATTTAAACAAATTTGGTAGATGTCTATAAGGCAATGATACACAATAAATATCTTAAACTCCAGGCCTTGTGTTTTCTGAGAAGAAGATTTTTCTAATTTTTTTCCTATATAAGCCTATGTAAAATAAAGTGACCCCTGGGGCGGGGTCAATTTTGACCCCAGGGTAATGATTTGAACAATATTGGTAGAGGTCCACTACACAATGCTACACACCAAATATCTAATCTCTAGGTCTTGCAGTTTTGCAGAAAAAGATTTTCAAAATTCGCATTTTTAAAATCTATTTTTAGCTCCTGTGACCTACTTTGAACAACTTTTATATAGGGCATCATAAGGATGATTCCTGTGGAGTTTGGTCAAAATCCATTCAGCGGTTTTGGAGGAGATGTTGTTTGAAGGAAATTGTTGACGCCGGACGCACGCACGAACGGACGACGGACAAAAGGCGACCACAATAGCTCACCATGAGCATGATGTGCTCAGGTGAGCTAAAAATGAAAGAAACAAAATACACTAACGCAAAAATTTCAACCACAAACAATAAAACCATTTGCCTCAATGTTTAGAATTGAAAAAAGTATATATCTTACTTTATAAAAGCACCCCCCCCCAACGTACCCCCACTGCACTTGCGTCACATTCATATTTTTAGCACCTCAGTTTAAAAATTCTGGATCCGGGTTAAATGATGATTGCTTAATAAGTGAAGATGCTAGGGTGTAAATTAAGTAAAATTCTGGTATTTTTTTTCGGCGTAGCTGTATAATTTCGATTTCAACTCGCATCTTAAACCAATCAAATGTACGCTAACAGCGGTAAATAATTCTAAGCTGAATAAAAGGACTCCTGTTATTGGTTAACGCATCGTTATGGACTATAAAATTACTGTAAAGAAGGGGTGCAGCTTGTATATATCATTCAGCTTGGTGTTATTACTTTTCTTTTTGATGTAAACATGAAAGTGATTTCAGTAAGTTAAATACAATCCTTTTCCATCAATTGAGGAATGCTACTTTGTGAAAATGATTTAAAACAACAAAAAAATGAATCCACCGTGTTATGACATGAAACCCCTTAATTTTTTCCACCTGCCGAGATGCTTCATTGAAAATTAATTCGCCAAAACCAAAACAACTAATAACGCTTTTATATCATAATTGTCATATGCAATAATGATATGAACAAATATCAAACCCTTTAATTTTTTATTTCATAGAAAAAATACTGAACTATTTCTAGAGCGTACTAAATTTGTTGTGCGTCGGTCTTTCGCGCGCTTTTCCTCGGAATGTTCTAGAAGACTGGAAATCTCGTTTTTCTTTCATCCTACGCCGAATATCTTTTTTAAAGATATTTGGGTTTTCGCATCGCAGTGCGAAAACCCTTTGTTCTCGTTCTGTTTCTTTTTTTTTTTTTTTCTAACCCTTTTTTGTGAACGGCATAGCTCCGAGGTGAGAAAAGCCACATCTATGAAACTTTTATCAGTAATAACCACATACTTGAAGATGATCCTAACGTCGAGATAATTTTCATTTTTCCTTTGATTTTCCCGCCAGGGGGCGTTTTATATGAAAATGTTTAATAAGCAATATCTCCATTATTTGAGGTCCGATTCAAATGCGGTTTTTGCACAATATTCCTTGTAAATAGCCCAATAAAATATGATAGGTTCCAAAAATTTGCGTATATAAAACTTTCGTGCTACAGGAAGTTGAAAGTTCGAATCTCGAAAAAAACTGTGAAATAAGGGTAGGTCTACCAAAAACGTGCCCATTTTATTCAGAGATGAGATAGAAGAATTTTGTTTGTTGCATATGATTTGCAAGGCATATACGCACAAAATATATGGGGTGGCGATTTTGAGAAATGCATGGTTTGTCCACAGTACGCGGTCAAACATAACCAATATTTTCGAAAAATCAACATTTTAAAAGCATGACTTTTAAGGTTATTTGCAGCTCCTGACTTTATTTTTTGTTCAATCTTCATCATTTTTTCACTGTAAATGCATTTTAATCAATCAAATAAAATCATAGAAAAAAATCACCCATAATATGCAAAGGTCAAGGTCATATACTAATTATTATTATTTATATCGGCATAAAATAGCTCCAAATCTAAAAATATTTTATAGAAAGTATATGAACAAGAGTTTGAGGTTGTGAGGAGATCTTTCCATAAATGTTTAGTTTTTGAAGATCGGACTTCATTTGATCAAATGACCACAGTCCAAAGTTTGATCCTCTTATCAAACAATTGTATATCCATATGTTTCCTCTTTTTTGCTGCTCCTGACTTTATTTTTTGTTGAATCTTCATCATTATTTCACTGTTTATGCATTTTTATCAAACAAATAAAATCCTAGAAAAAAAAACAAGCATAATATGCAAAGGTCAAGGTCATATACCAATTATTATTATTTTTATCGGATAAAATAGCTCCAAATCTAAAAATATTTTATAGAAAGTATATGAACAAAAGTTTTAGTCTGTGAAGAGATCTTTCCATTGGTGTTTAGTTTTTGAAGATCTGACTTCATTTGATCAAATGACTACAGTCGAAAGTTTGATCCTTTTATCAAACAATTGTAAATCCATATGTTGCTTCTTTTTTGCAGCTCCTGACTTTATTTTTGTTCAATCTTCATCATTTTTTCACTGTTTATGCATTTAAATAATACAAATAAACTCATAGTAAAAACGATGAAAATATACAAAGGTCAAGGTCATAATACCGATTATTTTTATCGGCACAAAATAGCTTCAAATCTAGAAATATTTTATAGAAAGTATATGAACAAAAGTTCTAGTTCGTGAAGAGATCGTTCTAATGATGTTTAGTTTTTGAAGATCGGACTTAATTTAATCAATTAACAAAATATTCGAATAAAGTTAATATCAATCAATTATGTCTGCAGTTGAAACCAGTACTCTTACTAGTCAAGTTAAAAGCGAAAACCAAGATGCCGCTTTGCGGTTCTAGTTCTTGTTATAATTCAAGGCCCATAACTCCATTCAACCATGAAATATAAGTCATAGCCATAAATTGCATAAATATAAAGTAGTTCATATTATGATATACATTTTTACCAAGTTTCATGAAGATGTGAGGTCAGAAAGGGGGGAAAATGTAAACCTGAGGCGTGACGGACGGACTGACTGACTGACGAACGAACGAACGCACGCACGAACGAACAGACGAACGCACAGAACGAAAATCTTTATAACCCGCAACGCGGTCATAAAAAGAATGTTTTTGCATGTGCGAATTCGAATGTTTTTGCATGCGCGAATTTCTTGGATGCAAAGAACTAGTCCAACCATTGAACGCCGATAGAGATGAGTATAAGTCGCTTTTGAACGAGCTGCTTTAAGTCACGTATAAGCGCGTTGGGCCGGGCAATCCCATGTAAATGCATATTGTTATTTTTATAACAAATAGATAAATGATAAAAGAATACGTCTATGTAGCAAGCCAATAATTAAAAAAAAATGAAAGAAACATACAAGTAATTAATATATTGAAGTATTTTTTTATCCTACATGTACAGTGTGACAATCTGCTTTTGAATTGTTCCTCTTATACGAAACGTTAGCATTCCGAGTGGCAAAAGTAGCGGCCTCTGTAGCGAGGGCACAGTTCTATCCATGGTTGCGATACACCAACGTTGTTAAAATTGTAATGATAAAGTATAGCACTGTTGGTTGGCGCTCAGCGTAATGCATGTGTAGGAATATTAGGAATGCATGTAGATCTATTTCCAGACTCGAGATCCATCAAACATACTTAGCGCTAAGTAATACTTTAATGTTTAGAGGCAATTTCCATCCTTAAAATAAAAGACCATGTCCCATGTTCTCGAAAATAAAAATGGTACTAATGTATGATTTTCATACATATACTCAAACTATGCCCATTAGTTTCAATAGGGATTTGAGTATGATGCTCAAATTTGAGCATGAGATCGTACGTAAGTATTTTCGAGAGCACGGGGCCATTTCACTTCAAAATGCGACGTTAACCTACGTAAATCAACGAGCAATTTCCGAACACCTTATCTACATGCTGGTGTATAATTCCACACATTGTTTGATGGAAAATAAACATACATTTTAGATTTTCCTCCAGTTACTGATTGGTCAATTTAAATCAGAAAATTATTGCCGATCCTCTGGTGGAATGGTCTATACCCATATATTTGATTCTCATCAATAATATACACTAATGCACTACTGAGGTAAGAACTGAATTACTATCTTGGGGCGTGCCTAGGTATAAGCATTTACGCTCGCGCTTATTTTTTTCTCTTTGTGTGTGTGTGGGGGGGGGGGGGGGGGGGGGAGAGAAGAGAGAAGGATCGAAATATTTAAAACACACACAAAAAACAAACAAACAAAAAAACGGCATTAATAAGTTAAACCTCTTTCAGGTACAGTAAGGTCTACACAAATTCTTACATTACTTTTTTTTATTTTAATCCAGATTTTAGTAAATTTCCGTGTATTCCTGTTATATGATTGAGATGTTACTTCATGTTGACTTCATAAAATAATATATAAAATAGTACCGTTTGCGCTAAGTATTGTTAGTGACTGGATGCAAACACTGATGTCGGGATTACTTGACTGGGTGACGATTTTTATGCCGCAATGAAACATCACTTAATCTATTATATATAATCTGTTATATGTAGACTAAGTCTTCAGTTGGCTTTAACCTTTTTATTATCTCGTTGCTTGCTATGTGCTTCAAACTCATTTTTAAGTTTAAAAGTTTCAAGAAATTATATTTCTTGTAGTTCTAGTTTATGTTGCTATACAAATAATATGCTAAACTCGGATTAACAAAAAATATGCAATACATGTATTGCAAAGAAATAAAAAATAATGAAATAAAACAATATGGTTGAAAAAATAAATTATATATATATGTTGTGTGTGTGTGTGTGTGTGTGTGTGTGTATGTGTGTGTGCCCTAACTCTGCTGACCTCGGTTACCAGCACTACATAGAGATACTGACAACCTTCTTAAATCAGTGGTGATATACTTTGCTAAATTTCAGAGTAAATGGCCGATCTCTTATCAGGGAACTGATGCTTCACCATTCATTGATGGGCAAGAAGTCCTATACCCAGGTATCAACTGATTATTTAAAATCAAAGGAGCTCTAGGTTTTCTTTGAATATCTAGTCTTCTCCATATATATCTACATTTTGATTTTTTTTCTTTCTTATTCGTATTTCATTGTGAATTATAATCTAAAAATAACAAATATCTAGAAAGAGAACAAATCTAAACCGATTTTCATTTTAAAATCAATCTATATCAAAAAAAAAAAAAAAAAAAAAAAAAAAAAACATTTTAAATCATGAATTATTAAGCGAACAAAGCACTTTATACCCATAATTGGTGTAAATTACCATGAGCATATATAAGGTGAATTATGAACATAATTGATTAAAATAAGTATGAAGATTTTCCAGATGGAAATAATTAAAGAATTAAAGTCACTCTTTACCACTATTTCCTTGACAAAAGCAATCTTTCCAAAATATTGATAAAGCGTGACCTAGATTATTTATTGGCATTTGATTTGTTTTCTGTTTTCATTATCATATTACACGTGAAATGAAATCCAATATTACACTGAAACATCTTTTTTTTTTAATTTTTATTTTGACTGTAAGCAAAAGATCAAAATGGACATTTTCTCTTATGCACCATTTCCCTTTTAATGATAAGTAAACGAGATAACTCCTCCTCCTCCTAAAATTCTAACAAACAGTCAAAAAAGAAAGGGAAAAAAATACAGAATGCCCCCACGCGTTTGACAATTATCGTCCCCATTTCAGAAGATTTAATGAATGTAGTAGATTTCATAAATATTTTGATTTTAGTTATTTGAACAAAAATATTCGGATAATTGTTTTAACCCTTTCCCTCATAGAGGAAACCATGAAGACTTGCAGTAAAACAGATCAGCTAGTAACTCTAGGTGATCAGGTTTTATGCGTTCGTGCCTATGGTCTGAAATGAGATTTTATATTGAATTGGAAGTTAACTTGTTTCTGCAGATCGGGCTTTATGGGTACATTCGAGTGCGTAATGATCTATATGAGAGGGTTAATTAATACCTTTGATAATTATCTGATTAATGAATTCGAAATATAATGCTTTTGTCTTTTGTGCATATTACGAAAATAGATATCTTTTTTTCAAAAAAGGCCAAAATATGAAAATTATAAGATAAATAAAAAAAAGTTCAACTCTATACTAGATCTACAGTTTACAGAATTATTAATGCTTTATATTAAACGTGCCCATAACTTTTAATTATAGTTGAAATCAAATGTACGCGAACGATCAACCGAAGTCTATCCGCCTTCGCATAAATTACAAACTAACGTGTCCCCTCCTTTTTACACTTCTTACACAAAATCTAGTTTCAGTTTGCGACGACGTCACCGTAGCGTGACTGTACTGTAAGCAATCATGCGGTACTATAACCAGTCTGACAGGTTTTGGGCCGGCTAGTCTAAAAATAGTTCACCAGATTCAATACACAGGTAGGCTAAAAATAGAACACCTGTTTCTCGACTTCATACTACACCCTGCTAGGGGTTCGTCCAAGAATTTGAGTGACAGATCAAAAAGGGACAGATAGTGCAGATACAGACGGACGGACACTTTCGGACAGTATCTTCATTTGTCACTCAATCTGTCTAATTTCGTTGGGAATGTGGATATAGCTAAAATACAGGTAAGCTAAGATTACCGGTTCTTGTAAATTACTGCATGCTCATGTTTACAATATGAACAAGGTGGGGTAAACTTTTTTGGCGTTTTTCATATGTTATGAGTAATTCTTTAAATGATTATATTTTGATATATAATTGAACTATATTATAATTTGCTGTTACCAGACAAATTATAATGACTTTTTTTTTGGTTAAATTCCCCAGAAGGAATATCTGTTTAACATTTTTGTTGAAGAATTTCAGTGCATCAGTCAAAAACATGCATCTTTTTCCTTTTCATTTTACAAATCATTGAAAATATTCTTAGGAAGCAATTAAATGCATGACAAGTTTTTTTTAGAATATATTTAAGTGACAAAATGTATACATCAGCATCATTTTTTTGTGAGAGGAACATCAAACATGGGAGGGGTAACATGTATAAAACCAACATGGCAAAGTTACTCAACAACTATTCTTCGATATTTTGTTATTTAACATTATAATCTGAAGTTCCCCTTATATTCACCTTTCTCTTTGTTGATACTGATATGTTCGATTGAAGAGTGCATGATATGTTATGGAAAAAATTATCTATCTAGGTAACTTAATTTAGCAGGGTTATCAGTAACTTTCAAGCTGGTCAAGTTTTAAATTGTTTAATAAGTTTCTAAGATGAAATGGTAAAACAAAAAACAACAACATCAAAATCACAATCGCTTGTCTTAAATGATTAAATTCAGTCAAAGTGACTAGGAATCGATTCATTCAATCAATTATGTGAACGTCCCAATGTTTTGTAGCCTAATATACAATATAATTGGAAAATAAAAGGTGTAATTTTAAGATATGTTTTTTTTATGTTATTTTTCATCATGTACTGGATTATTCTTGAAAATCCACCAGAAAAAAAGAATAAAAAGAAAATTTAATACTGAAGAAGAGCAAAACTTATCTATAAGTCATAAAATTAATATCTGAAATATAGTTTTTCTGTTATAATTTACAAAATATTTGAGATTAAAATTTTACTTGATTGCAGAGCTGGTTGTTGGTTAAGTTATCATTCAACTTATTTTTTTTCTATTTAAGTCTTAAGAAGATTTAAGATCTAGCTAGAATTGCTCATTTATTGATCAAGAGAATAGATCTATATCTTGCATTCATAGGATTACTTTGCATGATCTAGTACTGAATGGTGGTGACATTGTATCTTTACATTTCAAGATTCTGTTGGCTACAGTATTTGAGTTATATCAACATTTTTAGGTGGTAATTTTTTTTTTTTTTAATGGGCCAATTCTTTCACAGCATGATCAGGTTTATACTGTTTGTGTAATTATCACTGCTGCCTTAGAGAAGGAGAATTTCTTTCAGTTTTATCTTGCCTTTAAATGGATTACGATAAAGTAAAGGAGGTCATTATATATTTTGTTTAATATTCAATATTTCAGGGTCTATAACTCAGAATGAGGCGCAGTACTCTTTCCTTACTTGTGGTTGCCATGGTTATGGCCCACGCTCATGGACAGTCCCTAAAGCAGCAGACGTGTAACAGAGCTAATGGACATGCGGCAATCATCCAGCCCGATGCAGACGCATTTATTGCTGGCTTCTTCCCCATGCACAACTCAGGTGCAAACGGAGTAGGATGTGGGGACATCTCAACATTTGGTATGTGCATGATATGCATGGAAAATTGGGTTGCTGTACTTTTCTTTCATACATCTTTGTGTTCATGAGCAGGAAAATCTTCTGTTACATGCTGCAAAATGACACCATGGCCCACTGGTTGTGGACATTGACATTAAGGTAATCCATCCATCATTAAATTGTGATCATGCATATATTCATGGTACAAGCCTTTACAGACTAAAGCAAAACAACCTGTAACTCCATGTCAGTGGATGCTTGTATCTGCACTGAAGTCTTTTTAAGCATTTGAAGGACCATAATTATAATATAATGATGAATGAATTACCTTAAATTCTTCTCTGGCCCTAAATACTGGTGTTTACTCAGGAACCAAAAATTTGGGAAGAAGGTTTGAAAAAAATTGTATCATAAATCATATAGGTTTCATGACATGTTGTGTCTGTTTTTGTTGCATGACTTTCTTTTCTGTGGGTTTATTTTCGTTTTCTGTTGCTTTATTTCCTGTTCTCTGTCTCTCTGTCTGTCTCCCTCTTTTCTTGTTTCATTAACACTTTCTTCACAATGAACTTATTTAAGTGAGGACTACCTGCTCACATGATTGTATAAATGTCCATTTACTGAGGGTGTCTGACATGCAATTATAATTATATAAATTCCATTATTGTCCCTATTCCAGCTTTTCAATCATACGAATCTATCCGCTGGGCATTGGATCGTCTCAACAAGAAGGATGAGGTCCTTAATGGGGAACAACTCAATGACTACTATATACCTGGCATCAAAATAGGTCAGTAGGTAAAAAAAAATGAATTGGTTGACACTTTGGTAAAAAATTGAGCAATGGAAAAATTTATGTAGGTGACCAGCATGAAACCAGAGCAGGCCATTAGTAACTTGCAGGCTTATCAGGTTTTTTACTTTTAGCTGCTGGAATTTTCATTACAGTTTAAAAAATAAAGTAATAAAAAAAATAATGAATTTTCCTGTCCCCTAAGTATGTAAATTAGGAAGTTGCAGATCTTCAATATCACTTTAGTTGATAAAATTTCAAGGTGAAAAGTTTCAAGAAGTAAGGGCCTGATGTTATCCAAATATAAACAATATCTGGTTATCTAAATACACAGATATTTTCTTGTCTTTTATATTTGTAAGCAAGTACAAAGGCATTTAGTATGAGGTAGTAATTTAAGATTTCTCTGCCAGATGACTGAAATACTGTCAGTGGGATCCAATGTTAAACCCAACAAACAAAAATAAAATTTCTGTGAGAGTATTTAGATAAATGAAAAAAAATAGCTTCAGCTTTATTTTATGTATATTTTTTCCTTTTTTTCTCATTTTATAAATCATGGCTATAGTGATTATTTACTTATTTTATTTTTCTGTGTTTCTGTCTCGTGCAGGTATGATTGCCCAGGATTACTGTGATAACTCTGCAAATTCCGTCAGCATAGCACAGGAACTTTTCCCACAATTCAACGCAGGGGAAGCTCAATGTAGCGCAGTAGATGGACTGATGTTGGGTGAGTCTCGTTATCGTAACTTATTGCCTTTGCTTGTTTTCAGACCTTATCTTCACAAGACCATCTCAGAGCAATGATTGAAATTTTCGTTGTTATGCCTGCCGTTCTTTTGTTCGTCACTTCAAGCAAACATTGTACTTACAGATGCAGGTTTGCATTTAGTCAGTCAGGTGATTTATCAAAAATACTTTGAGGACTGGCTGCATTTTTTTCTTTGTGCATATAGAAAATAGATAATGGAAAAGTGTCATGGTTAGCCCACTATTTGCTCTTTTTATTTACCACCTAATCAGTTCATCATTTAAAGTCTTAATTTTCCAGCAAATGGAGTGCCAACACTTTTATAACTTATTCAATTATCATTTATCTAGATAAAGTTTAGGTTGATCAGGTTTTACTCTTGTACATGTGGGTAGTCATTTCTGTAATGCTCCTCTCTTAAATAGCTTGTTCATGATAGTTTTCTACTTTCCCTGGTTAATATTGCTGAAGTCTTTGTTTTCCGAAAAATAAACTCGGCAGGTGTAGGTCACATTGCACAAGAAAAAGCTAATTTCATAAACACAACTTTTACGAAATCGGTTAAGTAAAGAATATGATTTCCCCAAAGCACTGGTGCCTGTGGTACCATGTGATATGTTCCACAGCATGGCGTGTTCACCAGTTCAGGGTAGTGATTTCGTAAGTTCAGCCCATGAAGTAAGCATATGCACGAAGAGTGAATGTGATTAGCCAGTTGACAGCAAATGAAAATAGAAAATCTAAATATAATTTTATAATTATAATAGTTTATAGCTCTATAGTTTCAATACTTCTGTGATGGTATTGCCTATGATGGGAAAACCACCCATTTTTTTACAAACATGGATGGTTGCATCAAGTGACCATGCTCTGCAGATGGGTATTGAAAGATGTAATGCACATACAATTGAAAATCAAATTCTTAGTCAAAGACGATCTGTGAAGGAGCTGCTTTAAAACGTGAGAAACCGTATTATTGTGATATTATGTTGTATTTTACTCCTCAATCTTAATTTCATACACAAATTTGCAGGGACTGTATCCTTATATCATTGATGTGTTGGATACATTTCCATGGAGATATAGGTTGAAAGTAATCTTATTATGCATATCACTTCTCTAGGTCTGATCTCGGGAGGATCAAGTGACGATGCTAAAGATATGGAGAAGTTTGCAGAAACTCATAATCTACCACTGGTGTCCTACACGGCGACTGCACCCGAACTGAGCGACACACAAATGTTTTCCAATTTTATGCGCACAATCCCCCCAGATGGCCCTCTTACACAGGTCGAACTGAATTTACTTATGAAAAAGATATTTTCACAACTGCAGTCTGTTGGTTTTTATAGTTTTGGGAATTGGGGATAAAAAAATCTACCTTTTCACCTATAATATTAAATCTAGAAGACAGTGATTAAAATATGAAATATGTCTTGTATCCAGAAACTGTTTACCCAAACATGTATTCGACTTTGAAAATTTAATGAATATAATTGATCTATTGTTTTACGACTTGAACATGGTGGAGAAACACTTTCATTTTGTGAGTTTTATCTGTAAATCATTGGTTATGGAAAAAATAGCATTCTTTGTGAAATATATAGATACAGCTGTTTCAATTTCAGATAAAAAAAAGACAAAATCATAAATATTTCAGTAATTATCAAACTCATCCTCTGTTGATGTTAACTTTCTTTCAGACCATCGCTGATTTCATCCGTCTGAATGAGATTGGATGGGAATTCGTTGTCGTTGTCTATACTGATAATAGTTACGGCCGTGGTGCATATAAGTCCATTCGTCCTCAACTTGTCGATGCTGACATCTGCCTTACTGCTGCCATACCTGTTGACCCAAATGATGATTCAGATGGAACCATAGAGGAAATTCTTCGCCAGATTTATGTGACGAAAACAGTTGGAGTTATCTACCTTGGAAATGGGCGTATCATAAAAGCATTATTGAATAAAGGAGAGAACAATCTTGAGGCAGGAAATCTGCAGTGGGTGGTGACAGACAGCATTTCTGTGGCGGAGACTTTCCCAGGGCAGCTGTACCCAAGAGGTAAGAATAACATTGAAAATCAGAAAGTTTTTTATATGCATTTTGAAACATTACACAGTCAGTCCTTGATTTATGAAAAATGACATGTTTCCATGTGTTAGATTTTTGCTACTTTTAAGTATTTCAAATCCAGAACTCAGGCCTTTCAGCTATATGGTTCTTCATGATATATCTGTACATTCAGTCTTCAGCTTTCTTTGGTAGCTACGGTATACTCCAAAATGGCAACTTTCAAGCTTCTCATGTTTTATTGTTTTATATGGGTTGAATGTAGAAATGGTAAAATGAGTGCTCATGTTAAGAATCATATCTGTATACATAGCTGAATGTAAAGGTTTTTTCTCTCTTGCCAGAATTGAATGTTTTCTTTCATGCTTATTGATTAAATAGCTATGTTTATAATGAAAATAACAGCAGTGAAAAGTTGGTGGTTATTTTCACTGCAGTTTCACTGTGAAAATATTACTTTCTAGGCTCACTTGGAGAAATAAAATATGCGACCTTACACCGAAATAAACAAATATCCTCTATATCTTTGATGTAAAGTCAGACCTCCATTAGAAATTGAGTACCAACATTATAATTCATAATTATGATTGTGTTAATTTTTAACAGGGTTGATCTCGGTTCTACCCCTTGGCCGAAAGATTATTGAATTTGAAGATCACTGGGTAAGGATTGATCCCAACAACCCCTCATCTGAAAACCCATGGTATAAGGCTGGCTTCATGGCCACCAATATGTGCAACCTGCCTGGCATGACCTCACAGTATCCTAACAATTGTGACATCCCCACGGAAACTTCCCGCAGAAACACCTTTGTCCAGGACCAGTTTGTGGAGCCTGCTGTTCATGCAGTGTTCGTGTACGCACGTGCTCTGAAGCAGGCGCATGAGGATATGTGTGGTGGGACCCCAGGAATGTGCACAGCTCTTCGCCAGTTGAGCACAACCGCATTCTATATGAACTACATGAGGAATCTTGACTTTATATATGGAAAAGCAGAGCGTGTTGAAAGTTTGGCCTCATATACGTTAGATCCCTACAACACTGCTGCACATGTAAAATTCAACGGCAATGACCTGACAAACCCAGCATTTGCAATCTACAACTTTAATAACTACAGATATGGAACATCCTATTTATTTCAGTCGGTAAGTTGTGGAGATAATCAAACTGTATTTTATAGGGTATTCAGGAATGCAAGTCTTTAAGTCCTCCAAGTCAGTGTTTTCCATATAAACCATGCCAGTCATTCTAAAATGGTGGTTTTTCAGACCTTTTATACCTTCTAAAGTTGGGGCTATATAGGAATCAAGCTCATTGCTTACCTTCTTATTACATCACTTCCAGTCCTACACTCACATTACATAAAGACAGTATAGGATGTTGGGGTATTAATCTCCTTTAGTGATAGTTCTACATATGTCTACATAAGCCCCTTTGTATGGTCCTTGGAATTTCATAATAATCAGGACCTTTTAGCTTGACTGTTTGCAGAATAAGGAGAGATCATTAATTGTTTTGCCATGTCCAGTCCTGTCCAGTGCAGGTTACAGTATTGTGGTGCTGGTGTTAGCACTAACTTAAGGTCCATCAGGCAGATATCTTGCACATAAAACAGGAATCATCATCCACCATTACTTCAAAATACACTGTCTTGTACAGATATTTGTTGCTTTCTCATTATCTGTTTTAATAAATAACTTTCTTGTAGCACTATCTTCATGACTGTAAATTTTCTATTTTACAGGTGGGCACAAACATCGACAACCGCCTGGAGGTGATATCCACACGTCTGAGGTTTTATGATGAGCCACGTACACAAGTGATTGACACTGCTCCCAGATCGGTGTGCCCCAGCACCCCTTGCGCTCCCTGCCTAGGGTATATCACAGAACCAAAATTTGTCTACATTCCAGGTACATTCTCTCTTTTACCTAGAATAAATTGAAAATCACTAGATGACTCAAAAAGGATTGATGACCGAATGCAATTTCAAATGGTGCATACTGTTCTGTGTAGTTAAACTTGTATAAGTGACTGCACTAAGCAACCAGTCTGTTTAAGAGGCTGCTTTCACTAAACAACCGGTCTGTTTAAGAGGCTGCTTGCGTTAAACAACCGGTCTGTTTAAGTGGCTGCTTGCACTAAACAACCGGTCTGTTTAAGTGGCTGCTTGCACTAAACAACCGGTCTGTTTAAGTGGCTGCTTGCACTAAACAACCAGTCTGTTTAAGTGGCTGCTTGCACTTAGCAACCGTTCTGTTTAAGTGGCTGCTTGCACTAAACATCCAGTCTGTTTAAGTGGCTGCTTGCACTAAGAAACCGGTCTGTTTAAGTGGCTGCTTGCACTAAACAACGGTCTGTTTAAGTGGCTCCCTGCACTAAGCAACCAGCCAGCAGAAAGATTCCATTTAAAAAATGCAATATATTGGAGCCATGTTGACTAGGCAACCATGTTCTAATGAAAAAGTTATATTGAAACAATGACCTCTCTGTCATTCAAATTTCAAGATTTTACTGTATTGTGTGGTATTTGTCGTTCCAAGTGTATATTTGGTACAAGATCATTTAAATAAGAAGTTTTCACTGTTACACTGATGAATGATTCTTTGTATATCTAATAATAATTAACAATTTATCATTATCACCCTTGCATATTTCTTATTGATTGTTACAAATAAAGCACCCTGTAGTGTCTGTACGATACTCCTTAGAGTCAAAACCCCCCCTGTAAGATATTCCTTAGTCCCAGATACTTCCTGTAGTCTGTAAGATACTTCCTGTAGTCTGTAAGATACTCCCTGTAAGATACTTCCTGTAGTCTGTAAGATACTCCCTGTAAGATACTTCCTGTAGTCTGTAAGATACTCTGTAGTCTGTAAGATATCCCTACAGAGTCTGTACAATATGTATTTTTAGAGTTTCAAGTCTAAATCATCTGTCTTTAAAGACCTTGACATACCTCTCAGTTATCTTTAAGTAATGAGATGTTTCCACAATCTGTCAGTTCTTCTAAGTCATTAGCTGACTGCTTCTGCTCAGCTCATTATCACAGCATATGTTAATAATACATAATGTAAATGACGTTTTGCAGGTGACCTTGTGATCAATGCAGTGTTCAGCATACACGAGTCAGGCATGCATCCATTGTCATGTGGAGACTTCATCAACAGTCCTGAACAAGGCATCCAATATATGCAGGCCTTTATCTACGCTGTTAACTGGGTCAACAGTCAGTATGCTTCAAGGTATGGCAGTTGCATAAGTTTGGTGTGGATTGGTGGATTATAATTGGACAATTAACCAGTCGTCATGGAAACTATTGCTGCACCCACTTCATGTAATTACATGGCTCGGGAAATCTGAAGGAAACAATGGTTGTCTTCATCTTTTATTAAAAATACATTCATGAATAGGATTGCTGATGTGTGTTGTATCGGTTGTGTCAAATATTGGTATGCAATAGACTAATGGATAATTTTGATTGATCATTTAACATCAGATAGATGTCTGTTACACCAGTACTTAGTTTTGTGTGTGTGTGTGTGTGTGTGTGTGTTTTCTCCATTTATTCTGACTTTTAAGTTTGCATTATTTCTCAGGAATAGTTGTTTGAATCATTTGATGTACACGGTCTCTCCATTTTCCTCAGCTGGTTTGTTTACACTCTAACATCCTCATTTCTAGAGGGACTTTGATTAAATGTCAATACAAAGCACACCTTAGAGAACTAGCAGAGAAGCAGATATTTTAACTGGTCTGAACGTTGTGAGAGGTTAAGCTATATACATATATAGTCATAAGCCATTAATCATGATAGATCATGTCCTATACTGGACCAGTAGGTATAGGATTAGTACCATGATGATGGAGATGATGATGTGTGATGATTATGATGATGCATATTGATGATTTTGATTATATCATTGTGATATATCATTTCAGTTTACGTGGCTTAAAGATTGGAGCCCTTGGATTTGATGACTGCATGAGTCCATTCTTGTCCAATCAGCTGCTGACAGAGGTCCAGAGATATTCGCGTAAGATTGTAGATGCTAATGGCGAGAACATGCTGGATCCCCGCAAGGTCCAGGCCTTTATGGGAGGCCGGGAACCATGGTCAGCTCTCTCCATGGGTTGGTTGATGAACACGTTTAAGAAGCCTATGATGGGAATCGATACATGGACCCAGATGATCAACGATGAAGAGATGTACCCATATTTTCTTCGATCACACTATGATATTGAGTATGTCGCAAGAGCTGTTGTGAACGTTGCCAAGCGCAATGGCTGGAAATACATGCAAAGTGTTCATCATGGTGATATATTTGGAAAGGAATCAAATGGAGTTCTCCGAAAAGTTGCTGCTGAAGAAGGAATTTGCATTGTAGCCTCATATGAGATTGAATCAGGAGCTGAAAATGTTGTCAAGAGCCTCCGAAGTCGTCCAGATGTGAAGCCAGTTGTCCTGTTGATGTTCTCCTACGGTTTCAGAATGTTCATGCAAGGAGTAAATGACACAAATTCTGGAGGAATGATGCAATTTATCTCTGTCTTTGGAGATTCAAAGAAGACTGTCCAGGGTTACGAACACTTAGTCCACGGAATGGTCAGTCTGGAACTGTGGTCACCACAGATGACAGATTTACAGCTGAATCACTTGCGTCAAATCAATGCAGAAACATACATGGTCAACCCATGGATGAAGGAATGGTATGAAAATTTCTATGCCTGCTCATTCACCCCCGAGATGGGTCAGAGGCAGTGCACTGGGCAGAACATGTTCGAGGACCAGGCTAATTTTGAGTTGAACACCAACATTATCTCTGTTATTTATGGAGTTAGAGCCATTGCTCTTGGTCTTATTGATACACTGGACCATTATTGTGGATCAAGTAAGTATTACTATCTTTCTGTCTTAACCCTTTTCCTGATATAGACTCATTTTGACGCACTCAATAGGTACCACATAAAGCCTGATCTGCAGAAAGCCAAACTCAAACCTTACCAAATTTAATTGTAAAATCCTCATTACCAGACCACTGAGGAGCAGCGAACAGCATAAAACCTGATCAGCCTGCGAGTTACTCGCAGGCTGATCTGGTTTTATGCTGTTCGCATAGGTCTTTTCATGGTATCCTCTATGAGGGAAGGGGTAAAATAATCAACATTGAACAAAGTCATCCTCAGTCCCCGTGGCAGAGTGGTTAGAGCATGTGACTGGATGTGGTATCATGCCACATGTCTGTGGCATGGTATTGCAATGTGGCTGCACAATTAATATCTTATATAGACAGAAGTCCTCGAATGACTGAAATATTGTCTGTGAGCAATAATCAATATCAGCCTGTCCCTTGATATCATCAAATGTTTGTCTAATATTTATATTGAATAAAAGAAACCATTGAAAGTAAAGTCTATGCAGACTTAGAGGGTGTTCTATCTCCTTTTATTTCTATAATCATGTACTTTGAGTAGTTTTTTCTAGGCAAAATCATTTAAAAGTTAAGTAGCTCTCTTGCTTGATGCTTGGCATATAAGAGTAGTTCCAGGACTGGGTGTAACATCATGTCCCGTCTACGGTGTGATACAACAGTGTGGCAGCGCTACATCTGACTCAAGTAGACATAGTCTCCAAATGACTGAAATTCTGTCAGCGTATCATTAAACTCAACAAACAAATGAAAAGTAAATAGATAAGGTTTAAAATTTACTTCTTAAAATAATGATTTTTTGCCATTTACAGCTACAACAGGTACCTGTGGAGACTTTATGAATGCCAAAGATCAGAGTATGGTGCTGATGGACAAGATCTCAGAGATCTCCTTCTCAGAGGAGGGTAACAAGTTCGAGTTTCTGGGAGAGTCTGGAAAAATGGGCAACATCCCGTTCAAATACTACAGCTACCTCTACAACCCTGTGACAAAGATTGGTGACTTTGGATCTGTGAGTACACCACTGGTTTTTGTATTTTTTTTTTTTTACACTTCCATTATAATACTATATTTTGGGTCCAAGTTTAGGTACTGCATTTTGTATTTTTGCATATGATAGAGCATATTATATTGCTGTATCTGCCCTGCAATACTTAAATTTTTTACCTCATGAATATTCATTTTATGCGCTTTAAACAGTATATCAAACAATGAATTTTTTCTTTGTTGTGCAGATTGTGTAGAATCTGATCTAATATATCTTATGAGCAAACAAAGAAGACCCTGAAATGGGTCTGCTCTGTGTTTCAGTTCATCAAAACACATCTAATTAAATCTAATTATCTTAGATACGGAAGAAACACATGGCACCAATTATGCTCTACAAAACAGTGGACAAAAAACGGTTACCATCCAAATTCACTAACAATATTTAAAAAAAAAATGAAATACAAATGTATTTATTTAAAGATCATTTAGGAGCCTCAAAAATGCAGAAATTTTGTAAATACAGTCGGTGATTTTATTAAGCAAAAAAGAAAGATATTTGGTATTTTAGTATTACTTCTTGGTAGGTAAGGCCGGAGAAATCATGAAAGCACACTTTGATTTGTTTGTGAAAATGTTCATGAGCAGGGGCCTCCGTGGCCGAGAGGGTAAAGTCACTGACTTTAACACTCACTCAGTCTCTCACCGTGTGGGTTCGAATCCCAGCAGGATCATTCGGATTTTCATGTGAGGAAGCCTTCCAGCTGGCTTGTGGTAGGTCGGTGGTTCTACCCGGATGCCTCCGTGCATTTGGGGTCTTCTTCCACCTGTAATTAGCTGGACGTCACTATATGATTGAAATACTGTCGAAGTGACGGTAAACTCAAATAGTCAAGTCATGTCTGTTCATGAGCAGTTGACTGAGCCTGGAAAGAAAAGTAATCCCTTATGGATGGCTATTGTCAATGCTTACAGTCAATTTTCACTTGCAAGGTTCATCATAGATTTGAAAAAAAATTGTATATTCAATCCGTCACAACTCTCTGTTTCCAATTACAGGTTGGAGAATACAAGCCGTCTGAGGACTATCTGTACCTGGAGGGCTATACATTGATCAATGACGTGACCTCCCAGTGCCCTGGGGTCTGCATGGAGTGCCTGTACATGTTCCGCTACCAGAAGTACCTCTATGTCGATGGCGACATTCTCATTCCAGGAATATTTGATGTCCACTACAAAGGGGATTCTCCATACAGTTGCTCAGATATTCGCAGAGAGAATGGGTTCCAATACACGGAGGCTTTCCGATATGCATTGGAACGTATCAACAACAAGCAGGGCAATGTCTCTCTGAATGGTGTACGTCTTGGTGGAATAGGTTTTGATGGATGTACCGATCCTATCAGAGCTTCAGCTATTGTTACGGGAATTTACTCTGGAGCATTCCCAAAACCCAAGACAGATCTTGGTGAAATTGATCTAAACATGGGTGATCTAATGGGATGGCTTGGATATGACAGTGAGAGTACAATCATTATGTCTAGAATCCTTCAAAGGTTTGGAATTCCCATTGTATCGCCAGGGGCAACCAGTCCTGTTCTTGATGACAAATCTGAGTTCACTTCATTCTTCCGCACTATTCCATCAAACGGCATGGTTGCTAAGGCAATGGCATTGTTGTCACGTCGACTTGGATTTGACTATATCATTACCTTGAATGCTCCTGAAGAAGGGAGTCGCGACGGTGTCAAGATGTTCCGACAATATGCAGAAGACGAGGGTATTTGTATCGGTGCTTCTTACGAATTCGAAACAGATGGAGATGCAGATCAGATTATGGCCTACATTCTTCAGTCTACCACTAAGGTTGTTGCTGTCTTTGCGCCACCAGATAGCAACATTGCAGCTCTCCTTGACAAGAAATCCACCACTGCCGCAGCCCAGAACTTGATTTTCATCGCCAATAATCCCTGGACCATTCCTGTTCAAGGTCGTCAGGCTCCCGTAGCAACGATTAACTTTATGGCTGATGGCCCATATGACCTTGAATCATTCCGGTTATACCTTGAGAGCCAAATTCCATCAATGAATCATCCAAATCCTTGGTTGCGGGAGTTCTACGAGAGTGTATACCAGTGTAACCTTGCTGGAACCTACAAGTATGATACAGTCTGCCTTGATCCACGAACAAAACCAATTGGTGAGTTCTCAAAGTAGCTTATAATTATAATATAGGTTTTGATTAGCTCAAGGTTTGACCACATTACTTAGGTAGAACAATCATTATAGATTATTCAATAATTTATACTAGACTTAAGGAGATAGATATATCTTTAATTATAAATTTAAAAGAAAAAAATCAAAACATTATTTTGTATGATAGTGCACCTGTGTGTGCTGGCATGTACCAGTGTATGCGGATGTATAACTTGTATATGAAACAGTTATTTTTGAAACCAAGAAAGAACATATTTGAAAGGCATTCTTGATTGACATTTCTCTTTTCATGATCATGCATCACTATTTATTTCTCACCATTTTACTGAGGATTTACATTCATCTTCCTTCTGAAATAAAAAAAAAAAAGAATTAAAAAAGCCATCTGTTCTGTATGGCAGCCCAGGACCAGATTATGCAGGACATCAGGGTCATTCCTACCATGAATGCTGTATATGCTCTTGCGGAAGGGATCCATCGCACACTCAAAGAGAAGTGCGGGGATAACTACAACGGTATCTGTGCAGCATTCATCAGTGACACCGACACATACGACGTGATCATGGAGAAAATGGACGAGCTTCAGTTCCACGATGTCACGGACATGATGTTCCGCTTCATTGAACGCGAAGCTGACAGGAAGTTGGTGTTCAAGAGATTTCTATCAGATGGCTCAGAGAATTTGGTTAGCAAAAATCTGATTACCAGTTATGTACTGTGAAATCATTAATTTTCATGGGACACTTATTTTCGTCGATTTCATAGTGGGTTTTATCCACGAATATTAATCAGCACGAAAATGTGTCTCTTATATAGACCTCATGTTTTCTAGAACACAGATCCACGAATAAATGTACCCACGAAATTCCTTTAGGTACATAACGAAATTTAATGACAACAAAAATTAATGATTTCACAGTATATTATTAGTACTTTGAATTGGGGAGGTCCGTACAAATTTTGTCTCAATATGGCTGAAATACCATTGGTGGTTTATCAAACCCAGCAGGCAAGCAAAGTCTTGCCCACAGCATGAAGTTCAAGTTGCAGCTTGTTGATCTGTCGTCAGTGAGCACTTTGAACTGACCTTGACCTTTAAGATGGTAATCTTGTAAAATTCTGTTTGCCAAATACTTTTTAACAAGATAAAGATAATGGAATAAAAATGCTTTAAAAATGAATGCCTCAGTTTGTAAAAAAATAGACAGTTTGTAAAAATAGAGACTGTCATTTACAAGTCATGTTGCTTGCTGTCTTTCACACTTGCATTGTCTACAATCAGACCTGACTAAAGTGGCCAAATAAAGGAAAAATGGAAAGTGGTTGCTTAGTACAGGTGACTGCTAATTGGAGGTAAAATGTAAAATGAAGTTGCTCTAGAAAGGTTGGCTGCTTAGTACAAGTGATCAGTAACAAAGGATTAATAATACTTAACAAAACCTGAATGGTAAAAGTTAAGTTGTTTTCTGTCTTAAATCTGCATTCAGGAAAAAGTGACTAGTTAAAGGAATAACAAAAAATTGGTTGCTTTGTACAGGTAAACCAAAGGGTAAATGATCATACTTGTCCATTACAGGAAGGATCTTTCCAGAACGGACAATTGCAGATCAAACTTGAAGAGACAATGAAGGTGATCTACGAGGACATTCCTGCCAAGTGTATTGGCCAGTGTATGCAATGCCTGCAAGAAAGCATGGGCCTGGAGGAGTTCATGTACATCGCGGGAGATCTTCATATTGGAGGTATGTTTAGCCCGTCAATTGGTCTACTCTCATCCAGTCAGCCCTGCCCTCAGTTACTGTTAACAGTCCCTAAGCTCTTTCAGTAATGACCTTCACCTTTCACATCCATTCTCTTGTCAGATATTTGTTCAATAATGCAAGTTATTATTTGTTATATTAATGTAGTAGTATTGTGACATAAATACACCATATTTCTGAAGAAAAAAAACAACATTATATAACATTTGGCAAATACTTAAAAATCACACTCTGATCTGTTTGCAGCCCTGTTTGACATCCATGAAATGGGAAGCACACCATTCACATGTGGCAAGATTAACGGTATCCATGGCTTCCAACTGATGGAGGCTTTCAACTGGGCCATGGACTATGTCAACACTAAGCAAGGCATGTTCAAGGGACGATTGGCTGGTGTCAAACTTGGATCTTTGATTTTCGACACATGCAAGAGCCCTGTCAGAGCTGGAAATCTGATTGCCAATTACCATGCAAGAAACTTTGAAATCCGCACAGATATCTACCGGATTGACCCCAGTTTGATTGACCTCTATATTGGACCTATGACAAGTGAGGCTTCCATCCGAGTTGCAGATGTTCTGGCAGAACTTGGTATCCCACAGATAGGATATGGAGCTTCTTCACTTGAACTGAGGAACAGAAGAAAGTACCGTTATTTCATTAGAACTGTACCAGCAGATGATAAGCAGTCCCGTGCACTGATATCTTTCCTCAAGAAATATGAGCTCAAGAATGTTCAAGTTGTGTCACAGTTCAGTTCCGTTGGTGAATTTGGTCGGGAAGAATTCATGCGTCTGGCACCATTAAACCACATCTGTGTGTCCCAGGAGTTTGTTATAGGGCAGGATGGACCAGTGACAGAAGAAGAGGCAAGAGAGGTTGTTATGCAGTTAAATAACAAGCCTGATGCCAAGACGGTTGTTGTAATCATGGATAACCCTTACATTTTGTTGAGGGTTGCCAACAGCTATGCTGACATTGCCTCTAACTTCTCTTTTATTGGCACAGATAAATGGGGTTTCGGTATTGCAGGTTTTGAGGGCTTAGAAGGACTTAACAATCTGGTTAGAAATAAGAAGGTTGTCACTCTTGATGTGGAGACGGCAGACTTCCCCGAACTTGATCTGTATCTGGAAAACAAAGTTCCTGCTAACTACATGAGAAACCCATGGTTCAAAGACTATTACGAGCATGCCCATAATTGCTCTATGTCTCAGCCTCCAGTTGGATATGCCATGACCTGTTCTCAGTACCACATGGGCTACTCAAGAGCAGAGAACTACATTCAAGACCCTTACGCTCTATATGTCATTAATGCTGTATTTTCTGCGGCCCTGGGAATTGATGAAACTCTGGTGCAGTGGTGTGGAGGACGCCAATATTTTGGTGTTTGCAATATCCTCCGGACACATGGAGAGAAACGTGACCTGATCCTTGAGAATATCAAGAAAGTTAACTTTATTGATCAGACCGACCAACCATTCTACTACACGGCTGATGGTGAGAGTGACAGAGGTTTTCATCTGTACCAGCCACAATCCAATGGCATGAGCCTTCATGGTCAGACCGAAGCATATGGATACTACTGGGATGATGTAAGTGGTCCTTTGTGTCTGTTGTTTACAGTGCAGGTCCATTAGAATGCTGTTTCAGGGGTCCAGGCTTTTACAGAATTAACTGATTGAACTTTTGTTATGTTAGAGAGCATAGTAATGGATCTACTTTGATGGTGTTATGATTGATGTAGCATATACTTAAACATCAGCCAGTAACTATAACATATAACTACAACCATATACACTGTTACAGAAATATAACAATTTTCAAAGAAATTTTAAATCTTTTAATAATTGTTTTTATTTTCTTAAGTTATGCAATGAAAATGTTATAATTTAAGAAGCGATTATCCACTCACTGTGTCTGTTCCAAGTGTTTTTCGAAGATGATGGAACACAAAAGGAAAGATAGGAGTAAGAGGAAATAAATATCCTGGTTGTTCAAGCTTGATATTAATTATCATGGGTCATTCCTTTAAGATGATTTCATAAATTCACATGTATTAACACCACAAATCTTCCACTTTTCTTTATGCATCTCAAGCATGATCCATAAATGAGAAATGTACCCACAATCTAGACCCAAGGATATATAATTACAAAAAAATAATTATTTTAAAAGTATACATTTACTGTGTGATTATTGCATGTATAATGAAGTACCCTTTATGTCTACAGATTGGTAGCTACAATGACACTCACTACCTTAAGATGTGGGTTGGCTATGATCCGGACTGGGTTTCCAACTGTGAAAGGGAGGGCTCATGTCAGTGCGTCTTCCCAGAGTACCAGCCATCTCGTTACATGAGCATACCATCTCCCCAGGACCTTAATCTTGTCTATGTGTCTGATATCCACAGGCCCAACCCCTCTGGTGGAGTCGGTTGCGGCGCTATCAACACCGGATCTGACTTCCAGAATCTTCTTGCCTTTATTTATGCAATCAATCTTGTCAACAAGAATGCTGACTCCAAATACCCAGGAAGTTTGAAACTCGGGGGTGTGGCTCTAGATACCTGCTCACAGCCCAACAGAATTGGACAGGATGTATACAGTCTTCTCAGTGGGGAAGCTGTCTGTGGAGCCGACTCTGGCCAAGTTGTGAAGCCTTCATCAGTCCTTGCATACATGGTCAAGAACAGTCAGAATTCTATTGCACTAAGTAGCATGCTGACCCCAATGAAAGTCACATCTATCAGTATGAGCGCTACATCAGTTGAGCTTAGCGATAAATTCCAGCATGCTTACTTCCTGAGAACTGTACCACCAGACAATGTCCAGGCTTTAGTGGTCGCACAGATCTTACAAAGATTTGGCTGGGATTATGCATCAGTAGTGTATGCCGATAATTCATATGGGCGATCGGCAGTACAGACTCTTCTAGGACAGATTGATCGAAGAAACCCAATACTGTGTTTTGGTCGATCCATCTCCATGCCTTTGGATACAGATTTAGATGGTGCCAAGGAAGTCATCAACAAACTTAACTCACAGATCGGATCAAGAGTAGTGGTCACATTCGTGACATCCAGTCAGGTGAGACTTCTGATGCAGGCAGCCACAGAGAAAGGCCTCAATAGCCGCTTCATCTGGATTGGAAGCGACACGTGGGCTGATAATACCCAGCTGACCGAAGGCTATGAGGAAACGGCGACTGGTGCAGTGACCATTCAGATTCGGTCCGAATACAGCCAAGGTTTTAAGGATTTCTTCATGAGCCTGAACTTTACAAACCGACAAGGAATTCCAGATGATTGGTTTGAAGAGCTTTACCAGACATTCCATGAGTGCCGAATTCTCAACAGTGTTGTTCCAAAAACATTCACCCGAATCTGCACTGAGGAAGAAACGTTTAGTGAAAGTATGTTCCAGCAGGATCCGTTTGTCCTACACACAATGATCAGTGTGTTCCAGGTTGCAAATGGGCTTGCTGATCTTGAGAACTGTAAGCGAACCGGATTGACCGTTTCCTCCTGTCTGTCGCTGCAGACCAACAGAAGACAGGTCATCTATGATTCAATTTTGAGCGCCCAGCAGAATGTTCTGCCAGAAGACCTTGGGGATAATTCCTTCAGCTTCAAATTTACCGGCGAGGGATATGGAGATATCGGATACAATATTTATAACTTCCGTCGCAACCCTGCCACATCCCAGTATGAATATATCAAGGTGAGTTAAAGTAATTGTAGTAATTTCAACAAAGCTTCAGTTTCACTAAAGCAAGGATAATTCCTTTGGGAGAGTATAAGAGTTTGTTAAAATTAACATCCCAGTAAAATCTTCAGTTTTGGTCTTATTTAAAACCCATTTAGTCATACAATAATATCAGTGATTACCAGTAGTTTGATTTAAATAATCCTTGATGAAGACTAAGCTAAGATGAAATTTTTTATGAAGAAAAATTGGGTCGAAGAGTTTTATGTCAAGCATATTATCCCCCAGTTAATGTTGATCAAGAAAAATCAGTTCAAATTTTGGTAACTATTGTTACGTTTAATTCACTGTTGCTCACTTTTTCTCATCCTAGATCGGAAGTTCATCTGGGGAGCTGCAAGTGAACACACGTCTGTATCAGGGTCACAGTTTCACTGATCGATCCCTGCCACTTTCTCGATGTCCCATTGGCAGTACATGTAGATGTATTGACAACAGTGACCAGCCATTCTCTTATAGCCGCCAGGATTCTGGCTACGTCATCACTGATGAGGGTCAATATGTTGACCCCACCACTGGTCAGCTGGTCACCATTGAAGACACCCCAGGATTGACCGACAGATTCCGTGACATCTGGGCCCTCATTGTTGCAACTCTTGCGGCACTGGGTGCCTTCGCTGCCTTGTGTATGTTCATATACTTGCTTGTAGTATACCCAGTCAGAGGCGGTACAACAATCCTTGGTTACATGTTATCATTTGGCATTATCATCCTGTACGGACTTGTGTTTGCATTTATTGTTCACGCATCGGAAGAAGTGTGCGCAATCCGAAGGTTCTGCCTAGGATTCGTATACTCTATTTGCTATTCAGCATTATTTGTGAAACTGGTGGACTGTTGGAGAACCAAGAACAAGGAGGATATTTACATGGTCAAGTATAACAAGATCGGTAATCCGTGGGGTCTGTTCTTCAGCGCAGTTCTGCTGGTGCTCGTACAAGTGATGATTAATGCGGAATGGTTGATTCTTGAGGCACCAGAAATGACAAGGGTGATCTACAACAACAAGCTGTGGCCAAGATGTACCCCTGATGATTTCTACGATGAGGGACTTGTCTTGTCCAATGTATATGTGATGTTCCTCATCTTCCTCAGCGTCATTGTCGGGCTTGGAGCATTTGGAAATGACAAGAACCACTGGGATTGCAGGTGAATGTTTTTCATAAAAAATGGCAGTCTCCTTGGATTCCTCGGATAAATATTTCTTATAATTCTGTAGATGATTTTGTTTCTTTTTATTTGGTACAGATTTATCTATTTACAAATTCAAAATATATAGTCAAACCTGTTGTAAGCAGTCAGTCAAAGAAATAAGATAAAGTGGCCACTAGTCAAACCTGTTGTAAGCAGTCAGTCAAAGAAATAAGATAAAGTGGCCACTAAACCAAGGAGATAGCTAAATGAAGTTTAAACATATAACAAAATGCTAGTTTGGTAATATTAAAATTGACCGCTAAATACAGCTTGACTGCTTAGTACAGGTGACCGCTAATACAAGTTCGACTGTATAATTTCAAGACATATTTAACCTGTTTTTTTGTTCAAATGCAACAAGTGTGATAAAACTTATTCATTTAAAATGCAGTGTTCATTGGTTTACCTGTATTTTGTTTGATACCATCTTTATACATATAATTGTTTCACAAACACACTGCATATTGATGTTAAAAGTTCACATTTTTATGACACTTATTATCCCCTGTGGAAGGCAGAGAGATATAGATTAGGCGTTGACCATCTAGCTGTTTGTCAGTCTGTCTGCATACCTGTAAAAGTATTTGAGGTATTAATGCTAAACTTAATGATTATATTGTTACATCTCATTGAGTAGAAGTGTAGGGCATAAAGACTGTAACTCTTCACTTCATGATTTTTTTAGTTATTCCCCTTTGCTACTTTTCCTATTTATGTGCATAGATGTCATTAAGGAGTGATGAAGTGCATTGGAACTTTTAACTCTTTACTCGATAACTTTTGAGGTTTTGCCCTTTGTTATCTTTTCTTACTAATTTTGTCTGTATAGCAGTTAATTTGTACATTTATATATTAATATTCATCATGTCATGAATTTGTACATGAATATTCATGAGGCAAAGGATTAAAATAGTATGCTTGGGGTACTTCCAGATGGTTGCTAGGATGTGTGGTGTTGACGATCCCAGCCTGGATGGTGTGGTGTTTGGTCGCGTGTCTCGGAGAGTACAAGATGCGTGATGCAGCTGCCGCCATTGGTCTGCTGTACAATGCCACAGTCATGTTGCTCTGTGGCCCACTCAGAAAGCTGTATTTACTCAACAAATACCAGGCGAAACTGGAAGAGGAGGAACGGAAATCTCAGCTTGCAGGTCGAGGTGGGTGAAACTGATCAGGCATTTACCCAAACATTTCTTACATTTTGTAATTTGATAGTCCATTTAAAAGCTACGTCAGAATATTCCTCACAGACTTTAACTTGCTTGACAAGGATGATTTCTGGCGTCTGCTTTGGTAAGCCGTAATCTGAGAAAGTGTCTACTGCAGAATTTAAATATTGATGGCTTTTTCATATACATGTTTTCTTTGATTAATGGTCTTGAAAATGTCAAGTCTACTAAATGAATTGTTTTCATGGGGTTTATATTCAAGGAACAAAATTGACAAATATTAGTCCCCCATTAAAAAAAATAAATTATAGATTAACAGGAGCATGTGGTCCTGTCCAGTCCTACACCCACTTTACATGAAGTTTGGTAATTTGTTGACAATGCCTTTACACTTGGACTAATGGTTTATCAATCAGCAGACAAGTGCAGAACTTTTTCGAGCATTTTGTAGGATTTTCAGCTCATTTTCTGTGTCAAAGCAGCATGTGTTAGTATTATTCCCCTATAGTGATAGTTCTAGTTTGATCTGACTTACGTGTGTGTTCTCCGCAGACTACAACTCGATGTACAGCCGGCAATATGACAACATGCCACACATGCATGATGGAGACTCCCTACGGGGAAGCAGCGTTGGTAACGATGAGGTCTTCATGCAAGAGCCAAAAAGTTAATTCTTCATGATAATAGATATGGTTCCTGATGTATAAGGTGGGTAGTTGTCTTGCTTTCTTTCCCTCTCCCTCTTAACAGAACACATTTTATCTATCAATCTTATTCTTGTGTCTTAATTTCTCATCTTCTCTTACTCTCTCTCTCTCTTTCTCATCTTCTCTCTTTTGCTCTCTCTCTCTTTTATACACATGGCTCCTCCCTTACCATCTTTTCTTCTCTCTTACTAACATTTAGTACTCTCTTTCACACCTCTTAATATCTGTCTTTCATACCATTCTTTGCTTCTGTACTTTAGCTGTCCCAATTCAAATACATTGTAGTAATTGTTCAACAAAAATGGTTATGAATATTGCCCAAAGATTCATAAATAAACCCTTGTATCTAAGTTAACATTTGTCTTTTTGATGCCTATAAATTTATACATTGTGCTTGAAAATATCATATCATATAATAAATTAATATCATGTACAGTGTATTTCTGTATATGGTTTATGTAGCGGTATATACTCTAAAAGCAGCATTCATGGTTCATATAGACTATGAAAATGTTTTTAACCTTGAAAAATACTTGTAACCTATAAATGTTGCTTTAAATATTGTACTTGAATTTCACCAAAAGCTCTTGAATGTCTGTAAACAGCCTTGAGTAGAATATTCATTAGCAATACATTAAAACAAAAATCAGTGTATAAATCAAAGAAAAAAAAAAGATTTTCATTTTAATAGAAAATATATATGAGTATGAAATGCTCTTTGAACAAGCTGAAACTGCAATTAAGTTTTGCATAAATAGTCATCAGATGTCATCAAAATGGTAGTTTTCTTGTTTATTTACTACATTTTGTAACTTATTTTCAACGGTTAAATCCTTCAAAAAAATATTTAAAAAAAAATGTTCCAAAAGTGGTCTTAAAGATTAGGCATTGAAATGTCCTTGAATTTAGGAGGAAAATCTTGTATGAACCACTCACTTTGTTTTATGTGAAGTTATCAGATAAAAACATTAAAAAATCACCTCATCTGTTGTATTTCTGTACTATCTCCTTTCCATTGCAGTGTTAAAGAGACAGAGAATGATGGAGATTTATAGACAGTTTGGTTGCCTGGCAACATGTATACCCATATTGCATCAGTACCTGCAAATCCTCATATAGCAATCGTTACCATGGCAGTGTTAAATGTTGATTGCCAAGTGTTTTGGTTGTTCACCAGTCTTCTGATTTAGCTCTTGTTCATCTAGTTTCTTGCTCCATGTAAATTGTTCAGTTTCCATAAATATATTTCTCTCAGCTCTTTTTATATCAGACAATATATATGGCTCAGTTTTACTGCCCATTACATTCCATGTGTATCTGTATAGTTTGGTAAGACTTTTCTGTAATATCATCTGAAAACATTTTGCAATCAAACTTGGCTATAAATATCTACCATCATGCAGTTTATTCATGAAAGTTTAGAAATATTTGAAACATTGAAATATTGTTTTCATAATTATACCAGAAGAAGAGTTTAAGACTCTGTGATTTTATAAATGCAATGTATATGTAATTGCTTGGTTTCTCTCCATTGAATATATCAGAATATATATGAAGGAAAATGGCGAGAGATTTGAATGAATGATGTATTGATTGTGGTTTGTGTATATAAAGTATGCAGCGAGCATTGATGGTATACAAGGGCTTAGTTATATATAATTACAATGACTTTTATCTTAGATAGTTAACCATTGTACACTGTAAGGGTATACATTTTCACCACTTTAGTTGTCATGGCAACTCAGTTGTTACTGCTCGTCTTTTTCTTTGTTATGAAATTTTAACTGTTACAGGCAGAGATGACATGTTTTGAGATGATGTTGAATGTATAAATGGAATAAAATTTATTTTTGATTTAGATAATGAGACTTTTGAGCAGGATCATGAAGTGTAGGAACAAGTGAAGTTCATATTTTGCTGGGTTCCAGGTGTTATAATGATGATGATTACTGATGAGCATTCTGTTTCTCAAAAATATTTTAACTTTTTTTTCACATCAGAGTCTTGCCAGTAATACAATATTGAGATAGGAAATATGGAACTTTGTAAAATAATGAGGTATCTGTGGAAACTGTGAAAACTTGCATAATATTGAGATATGTGAAAACACTCACAATATATGTAATGAAGAAAATAGAAGTTTGTACAAATTGAGATAATAAGTAGAGGATAATTGTAAATATTTATATCTTTAGATCATATGATCTATATTCTAGCTATCTATCTTTAACAACATTTATCTGATTGATGTTGGAGACTTTGGGAATTTATGGAAAAAAACACATGAGAAAATAAAAATGCCAGCAAAATTTTAGAAATGTAAAAATGAGTAGACCTTGATTCAATTAATATGAATATGACCAATGTGTTCTTTTTCTGGACAAGAGAAGGAGACGAAATGTATGTGGCATTGTGGGTAAAATCATTTGTAAAAGAACCGTGTGTTACCAGTAGCATAACTAAATTTCATTGTTATACACCTTATGCAAGATCTGTAAAAATACTTTGAAATATATATATTTTTTGTATAGTGCTTGAATATTTTTTATAAAAAATGAAAAATCTGCAATAAATTGTAATATTTGTACTTTCTGACTTTTTTGTTTTCTTACAATTCCATTTTACAGAATATCCAGTAAAAGTTTGAAGTATATACTTTTTTACTCCTGTTGAAGACGAGGACATATTTTGGATTCACCTGGCGGGCGGCGTCCAGTGATGTTGTCCGCTCTCTAACTAGAACAAACGTGAACCAATCTTAACCATGCTTGGTCACAGTGTATATGGGCACAATATCTCAGTTCCTTTTGAAGACCAGCCACATTGCCTCAGACACTCCACAGTTATGGTCCTTGAATTGATGAAAAATTGTCAAATTAACAGTGTCTGCTCTCTAATTTGAACGCTCGTAAACTGATCCTTACTAAACGTGGCCATGATGTATATGGGCACTTGTCTTAGTTCCTTTTGATAACCAGCCATCTTGTCCAGACACTCTGGAGTTATGGCCCTTTAATTGATGAAATATGCTAAATCACTTTTTTACTCAAACAAACATGAACTGATCTTGTCAAAACTTGGTCACAATTTGAATGTGCACAATAAGGTGACTAGGTTTGGCAATATCTTGAACACTCAAGAGTTATGGTCCTTTAATTGATAAAAAATTGCAAAATTAACAGTGTCTGCTCTCTAACACTGACAAACTTGAACCAATCTTTACCAAACTTTTTCACAATGTTTATTGGTACAGTATCTCAATCGAGTTTGAAAACCAGTCAGAATATTCCACTCTAGAGTTATGACCCTTGAGTTGACAGAATGGCAGGACGGGCGTATTTTGCAATAACCAGCGCTATTGTTCCTCATAAAATCTCCCTCTACATGTTCAATACCTCATTATTTATATAGGGGAGACAATGTTTTTAGTCTCATTGTTTGTCTAAACTGATCACATTTGTAAAAATACACAGGGATGAAGGTGAAAAAATAGGGTCAGACATGTCAGTGGAAACTATACTACTCAAAGTTTGCTAAGCACCATCCGCTATTTTCCCGTAGCGTTTCATGCTTAGACAAGTGACTTTAAAGGCATGCTACATTAAATTTTACAATAAAACAAATCTTGCTTTTATGAAGAAGTATTGTTTATGTACCAAACTTACTACCAGTTACAAAAAATAAGCCTTTCGGATCCTCGATACTGGGAATTAATCATAATTAGAAAGTGCGAAATTTTGAGAAAACACCTTAAAATTTAAAGTCAGCTAAATTCAGAACTTTAATCTTCAAATATTCCTGTTTTCTAAATGGAATACTTTTAAGGATATTTGTGACGATGTTGGCCTGTTCATGGTCATTTTTTCTGTATTGATCACATGATTTAACTTCAATTTATAAAATGCCATTTCTTGCAAAAAACACACTTTTGTGAATTTGCCAACTAATGACAGGAATTGGCTAAATCGTTGTAACTCATATTTGAGTCTCTTTTCTATCATTTTGACGAAAACTATGCGTAAAAATGATGGTCAGCTAACGCTTTCCTTTCAGGTACATAGCATTACATTAAGCATGTGTTTTCATGTGACTCTATGGGAAAATAGCCGGTGGTGCTTAGCAAACTTTGAGTAGTATATTTTTTTTACATTTGATCCAACTAAAACAACTTGAAAACTGCCTCATATCTCATATAGAATACATTATGTATATAGACCAGTGAATATCAGTTTAGAAGCCAAGTGGTTAGAGTGTATACCCATATCCAAAAGGTCATGGGTTCAATCCCTTTGCACAATACACTAGAGTCATTAAAAATGGGAGATCTCCCTTATTTGCTGCTTACTGGATGTGGTATAATGCCACTTGTCTAAGGCATGGACAAAAATTGCTTATTCTGGTACTCTGCTTCAATTGTTAACAAAATACATGACTGGAAAACATTTATTAGCTGAGTTATATATCTTAATCTTCACAGATTGGTTTGTTATTAAGCAGATGCTTTTCTCTTTGAGAAAATATGTATCAAACTATTTATGCAATATGTTCATATATATACGGTAACAAACAATGATATTATACAAGTAAGTGCCAACAATTCATAAAAGCTAAACTCAGTTCCAAGGTACTTGGTTATTATACACGAGCCAAGACTTGAACAAATTCAATTGGTGGTTAACCCTTTCCCTCATAGAGGACACCATGAAAAGACCTATGCGAACAGCATAAAACCAGATCAGCCTGCGAGTAACTCGCAGGCTGATCAGGTTTTATGCTGTTCGCTGCTCCTCAGTGGTCTGGAAATGAGGATTTTGTAATTAAATTTGGTAAGGTTTATGTGGTTTTCTGCAGATCAGGCTTTATGTGATACCTATTGAGTGCGTCAAATGAGTCTATATGAGGGAAAGGGTTAAACAAGATGTTTAGGTTAAACTGGCTAATAATCATCCTTGGTACCCAGCCTATTCATATTTACATATGTAAATTTAAATGGCCTGGGTAGTGGGTACCAAGGATGGCTAATAATAAGCTGGGCAAGTCTTCCTTTGAAAAAGAAATTTTCTTCAATTTAGAATCAAAGAATTATTCAAGTCAATCTATCTTGCATCCTTTGTACTTGTATCACATACCACTGGAGAATAATGCATTCTCATACAGTCTGGACACAAGTTAACTTCATGAAGATAAGGTACGCACATCTCCAGTTTTAAACATTTAAAAGCATATGTGTCCATTACAGTTTTTATTCACTATATACACAAAGAAAGAAAATAAAAACTAGCCATGAGAATTGTCTTAAACTTTGCATGATTGTAGAAAATTTATGGGATGAAAAATGGGGGTCACCATTCTACATTTTGAGCTTTCTGCCCCTAAAAGTGAGGTTTTTGCTCTTTTCTGTCATTTTCAAGGTCAGCTAACTGAAAGCCTTTTGATTCCTTATTTTATTTCACATTGTTGTTTGTTGTTTCAGTTCCAGACATTATACAAAGTTAAAACCATTTTTATGCCCCGCCAACTCTGTTGGTTTACCTTTGTGTTTAAGCTTTTTTTCTAAGAAGATGACTTCACATCTTCATGAAACTAAGTACACATGTACATCATGATGTGATCTTTCAAAAATTAATGTAAATTAATGGCTGTGACCCATATTTCATGGTTTGATGAACATTGAAAATTGGTTGTTCTGGCTTGTTTACCTTTGCGTTTAAGCTGTTTTTCTAAGAAGATGACTTCACATCTTTATGAAACTACGTTCGCATGTACATCATGATATGATCTTTTAAAAATTTATGCAAATTAATGGCGGTGACCTATATTTTATGGTTGGATGAACATTGAAAAACTGGTTGTTCTGGCTCAGGTTTACCTTTGCGTTTAAGCTTCTTTCTTATGAAGATGACTTCGCAACTTTATGAAACTAGGTATACATGTACATCTTGATATGATCTATTTAATATTTATGAAATTTATAGCTGTGACCATTATTTCACAGTTGGATGAACATTAAAAACTAGTTCTTCTGGCTCAGGTTTACCTTTGCATTTAAGCTTCTTTTCTTTGAAGATGACTTCACATGCTAATGAAACTAGGTATACATGTACATCATGATATGATCTATTTAATATTAATGCAAATTTATAGCTGTGACCATTATTTCACGGTTGGATGAACATTAAAATAATTTGTTCCGACTCAAGTTTACCTTTGCATTAAAGCTTTTTTTCTATGAAGATGACTTCACATGTTAATGAAACTAGGTATACATGTACATCATGATATGATCTATTTGATATTTATGCAAAGATATTATTGCCATTATGTCACAGTTGGATGAATATTAAAAAATTGGTTGTTCTGGTTCTGGTTTACCTTTGTATTTAAGCTTTTTCTGTGAGGATGACTTCACATCTTTATATTTCATGGTACACATTTACATTATGATATAATCTATTTAATATTTATGCAAATTTGTGGCTGTGACCTATATTTCATGGTTGGATGAACATTGAGAAAAATTGGTTGTTCTGCCTCAGGTTTACCTTTGCGTTAAAACTTTTTTTTTTATAAAGATGACTTCACATTTTGATGAAACTAGGTACACATGTACATCATGATATGATATATTTAATATTTATGCAGATTTATGGCTGTGACCTACATTTCATGGTTGGATGAACAGGGTAACATTTTATACATCATGATAAAAACTTTTCAATATTTATGCGAATTTATAGCTGTGACCCATATTTCACAGTTGGACGAGCATGGTATATTTTGTTGTCTTACCTTTGTGTTTAAGTTTTTTAATGACTTAACATCTTCATGAAACTAGGCATTCATGTACATCATGACATGGATTTTTTACCAGTAGTATTTATTTAATTTTATGGCTATGACTTGGTAAAATTGGTTATTCTGCCCCAGGTTTACCTTTGTACAAATGTACATCATTATATAATCTTTTGAAAATACAAGCAAATATTTAGTTCTGACCTTATTGGCGGGGCATTAGTGTCTCACAGACACATTTCCTTGTTCACTATGTTTCAGCAAATAAACATACTGCGGTTTTATTGAAAAAAAAAAGAATATTTCTATATATTTGCATATTTGACTGTTGCAGAGAATTTCTAAAACTTTTACACAGTGACTGGGAATATAGTACCAAACATCAAGTTGAAATTAAAGGAGGTGTTGCTAGCCCATAATATTGAGTTATCTGCCCTTGAAAATGACACAAATGAGCGAAAACTCACTTTCAGGGTTCAAATTCTCATGACAAGTTTAATATTCCTAGCCTCTTTGTCTATATAGTAATAAACTGTAATGGGCGCGTATACCTTTAAGCCCCACCTTACCCATTTACCATCCCCTGAGGCCGAGAGGTTAGTGCATCTGCCTTGGGAGTAGGAAGTTGTGGGTTTGATCCCCCAACCCCAATATATATACCAAAGTCATTAAAAATAGTACTGGTAGCTCCCTGTTTTGCATACAGAACAGTTCTAGACCTGGTTGGCCCTCTGTCAGGATAATGTGACTGCGTGTGATATCATGCCACCTGTTCACAGCATGATACTGCCATTTGGCAGAACTTCATCTGTCTCAAGTTGTCTCAAGCTCACATAGTCCCCAAATTACTGAAATACTGTTGACGGGATGTTAAACCCAACAAATTAACAGACTTCCTCATTCATATCTAGGTCAATTGCTTGCAAACAATATATGAAACAAGATTGTGTGTTATTTTGTACAAACCAGGTCAACCATAGACTACCTGTAATCCCGATTAAGCTATTGGATAGCCTGTAATTCAATCAATAAATATGTAAATGCTGGAAATGATGAGCTGCAACAATATAACCCATGATCTTATTGCAATTTACTTTTTAGACTGTGTTTAGGATTTTAAACATCTATAAACAATATTTCAGTCATATTTAGGACAGATATAGTGCTGCCTCGCAATGATATCACACACTAAAAACAAGTGACATGTAACCTCACCCAGACACAATTTCCTCGGTCCAGTGGTGGTAACATACTCAACTATGGATCCAAAACTTGTGGGTTTGAGCTCCACTGGGGGCAAGGATTTTTCATGACCTTCCCAGGTGCAAAGCACTGGTCCAACCCAGAAACTGTCAAGAGGGATAAGTAGTTTCCAAATCATTGAAAAATAAGTTTAAACTATACTAACACTGGACTGACACTAGGTTGGCTTGTCCTATAATCACCCTTATGAAGGATACCAGTACCATTTTTAATTGAACCCAGAACTTCCTGGTTACGGAGTGGAAACTCTAACCACTTTGCCACGGTAATACTAGTTTTAAGCTAAATAGATTTTATACTAATCACAAAGGTCTTTTTCCTGATAGGCGAATAGTGCACAACTTGCTGGCTGATTAAGTTTTATATTGTGTAACCATATTGTAAAATGTGATTATAAATTATTGCAATATATATCTGTAGATCAGACAGTCCCTGCATCCTTCCTTTATAATTTAATATACTCCGCTTCGCCTGTTACGATATTGCTTGTTCAGATATTCTGGTTGTTGCATTTCTATTATCTGGCCCCCTGCAGCTATTCTTGTAGCAAGTAACAATATTTTGCATGCAAGTAATCTTTGCATGTGTAAATTCACAGATGTGAAATAGGAATATTCTAGTGACTTTTTGCTTCACAAAACATAAAGAGTTCATCCAAAGAGATATCTCTATAGTTTGTCTAATGTGCAACCTTTCAATGAGCCACTCATTGCTTGACATGCTAATTTTGGTAGTTTGTCACTCATCTGTTTATGCTATCTGTAGGGGATAGCGCCAAACCAAAGACAGAACAATAACGCCAATTACTGGTACACAATTTTGGACTATATCATGTCATGACTGACTAAGATCTTTCTGCTTACTGCCCACTTTCAACATATTGAATATACTGGCCAAGAAGTGCATGGTTAAAAACAGGAGTTTGTAATTTAATTGGCGAGTGCTGTCACTTGAGTTTTGAATATCTCAAGTGACTCAACTAAGGCTATATCTGGTGGCAGTTTGTTCCATTCTCTGATGGTGTTTACGAAGAACGACTATTTCCTTCTATCTTTATTGGCAGTGTGTTGTGCAATCTTTTTTTTTTTTTTAACAAAGTTCAATGAAACAGACCCAAAAACAAAGTGGAAATGAAAAGGCTTCAATGTTGAGGGTATCTTTCAGTGATTCAGCTGATCCATGGTAGATCTACACCAAGATGTAAAAAGTCATGGGGTAAAAAATAATGGCTAAATCTGAACTAAAAAACAGGAAACTTCTTCAAATGTTGACCTTATGAAGATCTAATTCAATAGACTGAATTTACGTACAATTTGTAATTTGAAGGGGCTAAACAATCATTTTTTTTCTTACCATTATGTCACACTCTAAATCACCAAGATATATAATTAATGTAAATCTCTGCCCCAGTGTCTAAATGCAAGAAATTTATCAATGAAAAACAAACAGATAACCAGAAAAACCCATTAGATCTACTTCGTTTTCAACAGAATATGTGACAGGGCACACACACACACACACAAATGCGAATATGAATGAGAGCTCTAAAAACTTAATTGTTTTAAGGTAGTCTAAGGGAAATAACTGTGGTAGTGCTGCACATTATATCTCAGAGACCTGAAAGGAAAATAAAACAAACAACAAAAACAAAATTCAACAGATTGGTGTATGCTACCCGTGTGATTAAAACGAGTACTCAGTAAATCTTATTAATATAGATTCATCATCGCCACGCTTGCACGTGCAAAGTTATCCCACACGACGCTCGATCGGAACACCTTTGTCTGATCATAAACCATTACAGCCCAAGAGCAGAAGACACGCACGAGCCTTAATCATTCGTACAGGGTGGGTTCAGCGCATGTTCATACTTCATGTATCGCAAGGCGGAGTCTCCTTGCAGAACTACACCTATTGCGATAAGTTGCATAATTATCAACTCATTCACAAGAAACTGGTTACTTCAAATGGCATGTCACCGAGATCACACTAAATACACAGCTGAGCACTCAAGCACGACGATAACTGATTTTTCGGCACTGTCCGGAATACTCACGGAGAATTGTTACGGAAAATCCGGAAATTCCTCCTAATCGCATTTTTTCGGACTCATTTTGCAATACACAGTCTAGGATAATGACCGAGTATGATTTTATTTACACCTGAATGAAATCCAGGTAAGTTATAAATAGTAATTCTTAAAATAAACTCGTCAGACCAGTTTTGCTAGTGGTTCGCCCGCGATCAAAACAGAGTGGCAACTGAACCGTGGAAAGCTAATTTCAGACTGTGTAGTATTGGTATTTTCGACACTGGTTCTGGGTTGGGTTGTCTCCCACCAAGGAAACTTAAGTTTTTACATCGAAAAAATTAAAAGGGTAGGAGAAGCACCCTTTTAAGACCCAGAATTACGACGGACGCATTTCTCCACTGTGAAGGTATTTATATTTTTAATTATATTTTCGTTTTAATTCATCAAACAAGTTACAGACCGGTTTCATTTTCCTCCAACAGGTGTGTTTGTTTTGGTTCCATGAATGTGTGATCCATAATCTATCTTTAACATGTCTTTTATTTTTTTATTATATTTTGATTTTATTTACAAGTCGATTGTTAAGTTTCTATATTGTTTTTAATTTGATTCAGCCTCTTGCATCGATTAAAGCAAATCACAGCATGTTTCAGTCATTGAATGTTTAACTTTACCCCACCCCAAAATGTATCTCGAATCAACGAGGTTTTTATGTACGGTAAAGAACCATTACTACGATATCATCATAAGTATTGAATTTATAGGTCAACTATGTAAATGTTCTTTTTAAAAATGTAGAATTATATTTCACTTGAAAACATAAAAATTGAGATATTCACGACAAACATTGCTCACTACTGAGGCAGTGCCTGGTGCCTATTGTAAGAAAGTGACTGACATCCAAGCTTCTGATTTATTGCTAAGTACCCATTAAAAGATATAATTGCAGATTTTAAGAAAAAAATCTAGTGAACCAATTTTCAAAATGAGAGAGAAATTAAAGATGTAACTGGTATAAAACCTGATCAGCCTGCACTAACATGATTCTCTGCCTGTATCATATGCTATGCTTCACCTGTGTGTTAATAGCTCTCTTTGAAATAAGGAAAAGCTGGACATACAAAGAATTAATTTCAGTCTGCTCAAATCTAACAAACACTTACATTGTGTAATACTTACAGGATGGCAAATTTAATCCTTCTTTCTCTAATGAAAATACCCAAATATTTCATTTCTAAACATATATTGTTAGTTATTGTTTTGGTTATCATTCAAGACAGCTTAGTCTCATATTTGTAATTTTCATGAAATGGGAATGGTTGAAATGAGTTTCTATCAAGGTTAAGAATTTGTTGTCGAGATTTGAGATAGATCTGTCTTTCCAATATAGTCAAATGAATGAAGTATGTATTATGAAATGTGTGAAGTTGCATTCAGACAGAGCCCTTTTTTGATGACGGAGCCTTAAAGCCATTATTTCGTGAGTTAAAACATCATTTTCTCAAGTATTGGTAAAGAAAACACTGAGGTAAATAAAAATTCCTGGGAAACTGCATGAATATGAAGATATTTTCAGCAAGAGAAGAGATCAAGACACCTGTGAATGAACCCAGAAAAAGAATGAAAAAAAAAAAAAATGACCAGAGTCATACCTGAAAAACTACTCAGAAGGAGAGACTAAATCTTGATCTAATCCGCTCCAGTTTGTTTACTTGATTCTTGATATGATCAGCTCCAATTTGTCTACTCAAACCTAGCTAGAATGATTGTTTATAATTATTTATTGATAACTTCATCAAACTAGCCATACAGCTAAAGTATGGCTAAGATTGACAAAGAAAAAACATCTGAAAACAAACTTTCTTATATAATCTCACGCTTGTTCATGTTTATTTGAGGATTTTGTCCATGTATTTTTGCTCTACCATCACACATTTTTTTATTTCATTTTCATAGAAAACTGCATTTGTAAATACTACATTGTTTTTGGCTCAATAATAAAAAGAATATTGTTTTTGTGTATTTATAATTTTAAGAGGAAAGTCTTCTAATTCCATGTCACAGGAGAGAGAGAGAGAGAGAGAGAGAGTGAGTGAGAGCTGTGCTGCTGGTGTTTACCTGGAGGTATACCACAGAAAATAAAGATCTTCACAAATATTTTCTCAGAACAGGCTTTACAGTGTAACCTTGTATAAATGATGATAGCAAAGGAGAGCAAACAGTTCAAATCCTGATCAGCTTCCAAGGATGTCTGACCAGGATATATTATGGCTTCTCCACTCATTTCCTTGATTACTTTAATTTCCTCAAAGCCTACAGAACCAGAAATGTCGATATTTCATTTGTCATTTGACGAATGTATGCATGCATCTTTTTCAGTTTGTTTTTTGCACAGAGTCAGTTTCAACACAAATTGGATGTTTAGTATCTTCCTGCTATGACGTGTGTATCTGTGAAGATTACAGTCACTAACCTTATTTGTCATAGGGAAATAATTGCACTCTATCAAAACAATCACAAAACGCGGAGGGTTTGGGGCTTTTTGCTTTGTAAGTAGGTCGCAGATTCATATTCATTAATTTTTATAAACTACGTCCATGTACTACACAACCTCGAATTGGATTTAGATTTTATGCAAATGCTTAAGCTATCTTTGAGAATGTATTTTACTATAATATGTATGTATCGGGGCCCTTTTGGATTCAAAGTCTTGTCTTCTTTTTTTTTCATGCAATTACTTTTATCAGCAAGTTCTATAAAAAAAGTCAAGCATGTTGTAGTTTTGAGGGCTTGGTGCAAAACTTTTTTATCTGCTTCTTTAGTTATAAAATTTTTTGCACCAACACTCAATTAAGATGTGCATTCATCATATGCATGGGGTATATGGGATTTTAAGCTTGTCTGTTTTTAAAAGAAAAAAGTTGAGGTTTTATCATCGTCATTGGCATTGTCGTCGTTTAAACCTAACCTTGGCCAGAACTCTTATCTATTAAAGCTTCTGTCATTAAACTTCACATACTTATTAACTGTCATGAGAGCACCACATTTTCTCATAAAGGGCCATAACTGTAAAGTCAATTTTTATCTAATATATCTCCCTTTGAAAAAAACACCAAAAATAAAAAAAACCTCTTAACAGTAAGAGTTCAATATCAGGTGCAACTCAATATTCAAGATTACTGTGATTTTTCTTTCATGTAGAATTTAGGGAAAGAGAACAGGCTTCATTATTTACCGTATGAATATTTTTGTACAAAATAATGGTACAACTAGATGCATATTCATATACTGAATTTTAATATATATAACAGTGATCTCTCTTTGCCATGCAGACTGTATAAAATATGAGCTACAATATTGTATGAGGAAACCAAAGAGACCCTGATTAGGCATCTCTGTCAAGGCATCAAAGCACGCTTATATATAAATGTATATGATATAGAGCAGTGAATTTGGTTGTACAAGTCACACTCTCTCTGTGGGAATAGGTCACTTTTGGTGTCCTTAATTATTAAGGAAAGATAATTTATGTTTTTTTTTCTCACAGATGGAGTCACTGAAACTGTTGATCCTTGCAATTGTTGCTGTAGCAGCCAGGGATCAGCTGACATGTCCGATAGACGGCTGCACATCTGACAACGTTGCTTTACTTCCTGCCACAAACACCAATCCAACAAATAATATCTACATTGGGGGTCTTTTTGGAGTCCACCAAGTTGGATCCAGCCCGTATAACTGCAGTGAATTCCGCGAGAGAGGACTTGTCAATGCAGAAGCCTTTTTCTGGGCGATTAAGAAATACTCTGCAAGAGCTGGGTTCAACACTGCTGTCAACCCAGTCTCAGTTGGTGGGTTTGCCATGGATTCCTGTACACAGGAGGAGAAAACTGTCCAAAACGTCTTCAGTTTTGAGACATGCGGAATTAAATACACTGGTGTCCAACCTAGAAATACCGTCGCTTATGTGGGCCCAGACAGAAGTTCAGAAGCTCTCGATGTTTCCCCATTGCTAGGAAACATGAAGAGAGTCCACGTATCCCACGCTGCCACATCGCCAGTCCTGTCTGACCCCAGCTACAACTACTTACTGAGAACTGTCCCATCGGATTCTGTTCAAACAGAAGTAATGGCACGCCTCTTTAAACTGAAAGGAATCAAATACATTCAGGTTCTGTACATCGACAATGCCTACGGCATGGGGCTGATGAATTCACTGAAGGAGAAGACATCGCAAAATGGTTACACTTGTATTACCAGGATGATGGGCGTAAATGTGAACAACCTGGATGCTGTTACTGACTTCCTGGGCGAGAACACCGTAACAAAATATGTTGTACTCCTGATGACTGATGTGGGCTCTAGGGCAGTGCTGGAGAGCGTGGAGGCCAAGCCCAACCTCCGTAATATGTAAGAATGGCTATTGTTTTCCTTTTGTTCTACATACCAATATATTCTCTTTCAATGTTGTTATTGCTACAAGGTTGTTTTTTTTTGTGTGTTTGAAGATAATACATAAAAATGTGTTATACAATTTCCTGACATTTTTATACTCTTACTGATTTACATGGTGGCTAGGGCATACAGTGTTAACCTGGTTTTCATAGTGATTTAGTTTAAACTTATTTATTTTACATCATTTGGAAAACAAGTTCTTATACTAACTCTCTTGCTGGTTCCTGCAGGGTTGTCCTGGTACCCTGCACCTAGGCATAATTGGGAAAGGTGGAGCATTTTTTTGCTACTACAACCTGGCAGTGTGCACCTGATTCTCCAGTTGTTTGTTTTGTGAATTGAAGTCCTGCCTTTACCCAGTATTGTCAGGACAATAAACCCACATATATTTGTGTGCACTTATCACATGATATTCCAGACTAGCTATTGGATAATCTGATGGTTTTATTTAAATATTCATGTAAACAGAAAGTCCATTTTCTGTCTGTTAATATGCAGTGGTAGATATGTTTTGGT
>CM037782.1:17066108-17116108 GCA_021229015.1 Solen grandis
AAATAATTGATTTCACATTACATGTATTTTGATAATCTTTTTACAAGGTTTACCTTTGTTGGAACATCATCATGGGGCATGGACGCCAATGTCATCCGCAACATTGGATCAGCTGAAAGAGCCATCACCTTCACCATGAACACTGGTACGTCCTTCCTTAAAAGTGCTCTTTATCTTGGGATTGTTTAATTGAAGTTCATACAAGAAAATCTTCATATTCGTAAATTCACAGATATTTTTTACATCTCTTTGTATTATTGAACAAATAAGAAATTAGTAGACACTATTTAGGACTACAACCAGATTTGATTTGCTCATAGCTTAATGAGTACGAAGTCTAGTGAAACGGTTCCTGAATAACAAAGTGGTTCAAAGAACTTGCTTTTCCCAGACATTAAATTGAACATACATACTGGGTTAGATGGTATGATACATTGGTACAGGGTGTTGCACCAAACAACCAATTATTACCTTCCTAATAACGAGAATACAACCAGGGCTAACCCTAAAACTCTAATAAGTAGAAAAAGATGGGATAACTTGCTGGTCAGCCCTTAACATGGTAATAGGATCTTTTCCATTAAATACACATACCACAATTTACATCAGTTTTGTAATAGTATGTATGCTGTGTAAGGGAATGCTGCTGTAAAACCATGATAAATGTTCAGAAAATTAGCATATTCCATTACCTTATATAGTCCATATTCCCAAAAGATTGAAAAATTCTGGTATAATTTGCTGATTTAAATTTGACTTATCAGTGACTTGGAGAAAATTTTCAAATGTACATGTATGTTTATATCCTGTTGAACAATATGTGGAATAATACACCAACATAAAGATTAGGTGTCTGGGAAGTGCTCATGATTTATGTAGGATTACGTCTCTTTTCCGAGTGAAATGGTCTATTACACAAGTGTCACTATGTGTCAAGTTCTATACAGACATCCATTTTGGTTCTAATTCTATCAGTGAATCATGCATAATCTGAGAAAATTTGTTTTCCCATTGTTCAAAATTTGATGTGTTATATATAACATGCTTTATTATGTTTAATTAGTATGCATAATTAGTATGCTTATTAGTATGCATATCATGTACATCAATAATTTGTGTTATTTCAGGGGAGTATTTCAACACTGGAGATGTACAGGACTTCTGGAGTGACTTCTACAAAATGAAGCCTGACACTGGCAGCCCCAGCACTAACTCTGACGTCAACACACACAACAAATGGTTTTCTGAGTACTGGCAGAAGGCATTCAACTGCCGTTTCGACATCGATACCTGTGATGTGGCCAACCAGAATCTTCAGACGGTTATCCAGCCAGATGATGCTTACGTTCCGTTCACACTTCTGGCTGTTAGCTCCATTATCGAGGGAGTGAAAAAGGCAGCTGAAACTCATTGCAGTGGGAGTCATTTTTGCTCAGAACTTTTGAACCTGGAGTCTGGACCGGAACTCTATGAAGGTGAGGTTATGGAGATATTGCTTGTATCCTTCATTACACTTTAACCAATGTTCTTCTTGATAGTTTTCAGACTGTTGATTATAACTGACAAAAAACATTTAGACTATACCATTTTTCAACAATGTTTGGTTGAAAAAAAAAGAAGGAAATAACTTTTAGGATGAGGTTTTGGACTGACAGATGATTTCCATTTTCATTTGTTTGTATATACGAGGGATGTTCATGAAGTTTGTGGAAAAGTGCTCACATTTCTTCATTACACAATCGTTATATTAAAACTGTAAGAATAGTAATGTCATCAAAGAATCCCAACTATATATACACACTGTACAGTTGTAAGAATAGTAATGTCATCAAACGAATCCCAACTATATATACACGCTGTACAGTTGTAAGAATAGTAATGTCATCAAACGAATCCCAACTATATATACACACTGTACAGTTGTAAGAATAGTAATGTCATCAAACGAATCCCAACTATATATACACGCTGTACAGTTGTAAGAATAGTAATGTCATCAAACGAATCCCAACTATATATACACGCTGTACAGTTGTAAGAATAGTAATGTCATCAAACGAATCCCAACTATATATACACGCTGTACAGTTGTAAGAATAGTAATGTCATCAAACGAATCCCAACTATATATACACACTGTACAGTTGTAAGAATAGTAATGTCATCAAACGAATCCCAACTATATATACACACTGTACAGTTGTAAGAATAGTAATGTCATCAAACGAATCCCAACTATATATACACGCTGTACAGTTGTAAGAATAGTAATGTCATCAAACGAATCCCAACTATATATACACGCTGTACAGTTGTAAGAATAGTAATGTCATCAAATGAATCCCAACTATATATACACGCTGTACAGTTGTAAGAATAGTAATGTCATCAAACAAATGCCAATTCAAAACAAATTACGTCAGTGTCAGCAAAAATGTTAGCACACTACGTGTATGTAGTTGAAAGGCGTACAGTAAAAATTGTATATTATTAGACACTATAATTTGTGAACATTTTCATCAAAATTTTGGGCCAGGAAGACAACAATGACATCACCAAGGAAACCATATTTTATTCCAAGAGAGGGGTGCAGTTCTAATTTTTGCACATTGAAATGACAATATATTGACTGACATTATAGTGCAATTTCATAAATCTACCATCTAAAATAAAGAAATGAGAATACTTTTCAGCAAACTTTTTGAACACCCCTCATACTGTAAAATTATAAATTTTGTTGCTTTTTGTTGTTGATTGGATATTAAACAAACAACTATTTCCTTCAGGTATTGTGACTGCCAAAAGCCCAAATGGAATAAATTTCTTCAAGAGTGAACCAAGGCAAGAGGAAGGAGAAGCATCATCCTACTTTGAGAGATTTAATGTCATGCAGGTGCAAAACTCAACCTATGTTAAGGTGAGCTTTCAGTTTTCATTTCTCCAAATTTTCAGAATTTTGACTTGGACTTTGTCCAAATATTTTAAAATAGTCTTAGGTCTTATCAGACATAGACCAGACCTGTTTCAAGACATATCTCCGGTTTTATCAGACCTGTGTTTTTTTATAAGAATCTCAGAATGTCTGATTTTCTCTAATCTCCTGTAGAATCTCAGAATGTCTGATTTTCTCTAATCTCCTGAGGTGTGATTTATCAGAACAAATAAAATTCATATCTGATGACCACTGTTTTCCAGGTGTACAGTTATTCAAGTGACAGACAGGGGAATCTAGGTTTTGATCCTCAAAGCACTCAGATGCTAATGACATCTTCCGTCTGTAACAACGATCCATGTACCGAGTGTAACGAGACTGCTGTTACCACAAAAGCACCCGCCACCACAACCACAACTGAGGAGGTAACAACAACCGCCTCCCCATTCACAGATGCCATGTTCCGCTCTATGCTTAGTCAATACTTCAAGAAGGACCAGGAGTTTACTGGAATCTGGGTGGATCAGCCGAGAGCTGATGAAGATTGGCAGACACGTTTTGAGAATGGTCAGGAATGGATTATTGCCCTTGGTGTTTTGGCAGGTCTTGGTATTGTCTGTGTTCTTGTCTTCGAGATCTATATCCTGTATAAGCTGATGGGAACTAAGATTGGTAACCAGTGGCGTACTATGTGGCTTGGGCAACTTCTGTTGTTCGGACTTTTCCTGTGTTATTTGACCTTGTTTGCATATATGTTTATCCCTTCTAAAGCCACATGTGGTATCACAAGATTTGGTGTTGGTGTATCCTATGCAATTTGCTTTGCTATCCTTTTGGTGAAATTAATGGTCTTGCTAACATCCAAAACCTCAGCTGACACTCTAATCCCCGGTGATGTGGATTCTCCCAACTATCTGCGTGGTGTGTACCAATTCTTGATGTTTGTTTTCGTCGTCGGAGTTCAGGTTGTCATAGGGATTCAGTGGCTCATTCATGTTCCCCCAGAGGCTGTGCAGGTCATTACAAACAATGGCAATAAGGCTTGGATATGTAATCACTACACATGGTCAATTGAGGAGGGTTACGGATGGCAGAATATGACCATGTTTGTTCGCACTGAGTTTGAAAACCACCTCATTTCTCTGTCCTACATCATGTTCCTCATCCTCCTTACTACCATCATTGCAATGAAGGCTCATGGTATCATAACCAACCATCGCGAGAGCGTGTTTATTGGTATTGCGGCCGGATTTACCATCCCTGTCTGGGTTGCATGGGGGCTTGTCGGTGGGCTGAACAAGGACCACGCTTATGCTCAAGAGTTTGGCGATGCTTGCATAGCATTCGGTCTATTTATAACTGCAACCCTGATCTTGTTCTCTATGTTCCTGCCAAAAGTACGTCAATTGGTGAATATGGGAGTTGAGGGAATTTACCTGGAGGATGACCGAGACACTTACTATGCTGGATCTGTAATCATGGCTCCACCCAGCTACAAGAGCCGGCCCAGCTCAGTGGTGTATGTCAATAACAACGGATATAGCGATCCCGTCCTCATTGGAGATCAAAGTAAGCCACTGCACATTTTTTTTATCAATTCCAGAAGAAATTTTCATTACTCAAATACATCAAAAGTACATAACCATAGATAAATCCAAGGGCCTTTATGTGTGAAGCAGTTTTATATACTACTATACTAACAAGCCATTTTTTTATGTAGTCAGTAGCAACCAAATAACAAAAAAAGAAATGTTTTGATTTTTTTGCTCAATATTGAGCAATGATGTTTTAACCCTTTCCCTCATAGAGGACACCATGAAAAGACCTATGCGAACAGCATAAAACCAGATCAGCCTGTGAGTAACTCGCAGGCTGATCAGGTTTTATGCTGTTCGCTGCTCCTCGGTGGTCTGGAAATGAGGACTTTGTAATTAAATTTGGTAAGGTTTAACTGTGGTTTTCTGCAGATCAGGCTTTATGTGGTACCTATTGAGTGCGTCAAAATGAGTATATATGAGGGAAAGGGTTAAGTCAAACTGTCATAAGAAATATTGAATTTGAAAAGGCTAACCGAGAAACTGCATAGGTCTGATTACAAAGTATAAATACAAAACACAGGCCATTTTTAAAGTTTGCCATGGTTACAGATGCAGTGCACCTGAAGCACCCAGGGAGCAACTACAGTGCCCCTGTGTATGTTAAACGGCCTGAGTCGACCATTGGGGGACACAGCGGGAAGGTCCTCAGAATGACTGGTGACCTGACCGGTAAACACCCACGAGATGCCAAGAGGTCAACAACGTCGGAGGTCAATTATGGATATGCTGGTTCCGGTTACGGCACATACAGAAAATCTCGTTCAGAAAGTGGAGGTACCCTTAGAAGTATGTATCCTGATTTCACTTTTCCTTACTTTACTGAAATATATGTTATTGGTATTATGATACTACATTTATATAGCCATTTTATCATAATATTCATATGTCCAAAAGTGCTGCACTACGAGAGGTGATTCACAAATTTTGAAACACCCTGTAGCTGTGTTTCTCGCGAACACCTGCAGCACAAGTTTCATGATTTTAACTGTATCTTATCCTTTCAATAGCAAACTACACATATATGTTACACATAGTTGTGATTTCAACATGGGTAGATGTAAAATTGACTCAAGTTCAGAGGGTGTTACTAGAATACCTGTTGAAGAAAGGAAATTCCTATAGAAGCATAAAGAAGGAGCTAAAGGGGCAGGGGCATGATGTATCTTTGTCCACAATACATAGAGGGGCCGCTGTGGCCGAGCGGTTACAGTCGTGGACTACAAATCTCTCAGCCCCTCACCGCTGTGGGTTCGAATCCCGGTAGGGACTTCGGATTTTTCATGTGAGGAAGCCTTCCAGCTGGCTTGCCGTATGTCGATGGTTCTACCCGGGTACCTCTGTGTACTCGGGGTCTTCCTCCACCTGTAATTAGCTGGACGTCGCTATATGATTGAAATACTATCGCAGCGACGGTAAACCCCAATACAACAACAATACCTAGAGTAAAACATTCCATTGGCAAATCTCGAAATCCTAATACTAAAAAGCCGAAACCAGGTGAGTTTCGTAGGCGACCTACTAAGTCAATTGATGACGTCGTTTGTAAAGTCGCCATTTTTATTCAAAGGGTAAATCCTCCAACCCAGAGAGAGATGGCATAAGGTTTAGGTGTATCTCAGGCTACTATTAACCAAATTATTAAACGTGTACTGCAATGTAAACTTCGCAAGAAATGCAAAGTTTATAAGCTCAATGCAAATCAAATAGAGAAAAGACGTCAACGTTCATGGCATCTGTATTTACGTTTAAATAACAACCAGTGGAAAAAATTTGTCACCACCGACGAGTCAATGTTTTATCTCTGTGGCAGTTATGGTCGTCGTCAGGTTTGTTATTACCGTAAAGGAGTACATGATGTTTCAAAACTTAAGTTTGCTCCAGGATTCATGGCCTGGGCAGGCGTAAGCTTCCATGGTAAAACAGATATCCGTATTATTGATAAAGGTGTTAAAGTCAATTCAGACTTCTATATCAATAAAGTTCTGAACCCTTTTGTCAATAAAGATTTTCCCAGAATGTTTCCTGGAGACCAAATTAAAGACATGGTCTTCCACCAGGATAGTGCATCCAGTCATACCTCAAAACATACACTTGCATACTTGCGTCAACAAAAAATCAACTTTGTAACGCCTGAAGAATGGATGCCCAAAAGTCCTGATGCAGCACCAATGGATTTTGCTATTTGGGGTATCTTAAAATGACGTTTACAAAAACGTAATATACACTTTGGCAGGTCTTAAACGAGCATTAAAGGATGAATGGAAAAAATTAGAACCAACAGTTATAAATAAAACCTTGCAGTCATGCCCAAAGCGATGTAGACTCATTTACAACATGCATGGATCACATATTGAGCATTTGTTACAGTAAAATGCATATCAGTTTAAAATTATACGCTGTTACAAAGTGTTTCAAAATTCGTGAATCACCTCTCGTACAAGTACAAACCAGTAGTGCGTTCAGTCAAGCAAATGTTCGCTCACAGTTGCGAGTTGGTACCCAGCATTCATTACACAGCAATAAAACAGGAGACAAATCGCTCACGTTAGGTTGACTGAACGCGCGAAAGGGGTGAAATACAAGAACATTTCTATGTATTTTTCTTGATTTTACCATCTGAAATTGGTAAGTGCAAGGAATGGAGTGTGATAAATTTAAAAATTTTACATCCCTGCAAACAGCTGATTAAACATGCATAATAGTGTGTATTAGAATTATACATGATAAAAATAGTGAATGCAAACTGTGCATATGCATGTAGCTTAAATGTGCTAAAAATTAGAAAATATGATAATGATATGAAAAATATACACTGCTCTTATGTACATAAACAATGTAAATTGAAATTCATTTGATCAAAATGACTTTTTACAACTGTTAAAAAAACTTGAATATTATACATCTTTTAATTAATAATGCAATATATTATAAATTAACCAAATGTTAAAGAAATGTTCCTTATTGCAATGAATTCATATGATTATTCATGTATTCTTGTTAGAAATTATAATAATTTCTTATGTTATTGTTTTCTCTTTGTATAAGAAGTTTGTTTCTGATAAAAATAATTACAGAATTTCGTTCAGATAAAGATTAAAACCTCCACAATGCAATTTACTGGTATATGCTGATGCAGTGTTCTTTTTAACACAAGAGCATTTATTTTAATCCCCTAAAAATTTGAATTCTAGTTTGTTTAATTTGCAGTCATTACAAATATATTTTCTTTGTTTAATTACAATATATATATTTTTTTACAGGAGCTCATTCAACTCAGGACCTTGGAGCCCTTTAAACTACCAAAAGACTATTATGTTCATGTCACATGACCTACAAGGACCAATCACAGAAGAGAACAAGTACACATAGCCAATCAAACAAATGTTACAATCTACTATGCAAATGATTAGAACTATCAATAGAATATAAAGATGAATCGAGCAATTTCATCGTTTGGGTGAAAGAAATATTAAATCTCTTAAATATCAGAAATAATTGAAAGAAAACAATTTTGCAGTGTTCATAATAGAAAACAAATACCACAATTATTTGTCGTTTTATTTTCACCTCATTTTATACTGCATTTATTCAGCGGTGTTTGTGAATAACAGTTCATAAAATGTGTTAACGATATTCAAATTTGTAAATTTACATTTAATATTTTTCAGCTGTAGAATGAATTAGCTAACCATCTTGTGTGTATGGATTTATTTTTATTTTGCAGAGCTATTTTAAAGAGAATAAATAACTTCACATACTAAGAAACATGAATCATCCCTTCTCTGTCATAGTGCTATTTTTGTTATGTAGAAAAAATTAACCCAAGATCCTGTGTACACTAGTTTAAACCATTTCCTTTCAACACTTTTTTTAATTGGTTATATGGGTGCTAAATTTAGAAATAGCAAAAATGACAATGGACTATACACCAAAACACTTTAAATTGTTGCTTTTTAATCAAGACGATTATCATGTCTTGCAACCAATTTTTGGTGTTTTGATTGATTTTTGAATAGAGGAATAGTAAGAACTTAACATCACAAATGGCTCGGTCAATTGGGTAAATATTGTATCCTTTGTTTAGATTTCTGTAATTGTTTCCCTAGTGAAGTGACTGTTAGCATTCCAGTGTGTATTGTTCCAGGGAATATGGTCAATCTAGTAGAGAAATATGTCAATCCTTAATCTTATGAATGCTTAAAAAATTACCTATGTATCTGGTATATAAAATTCATCAGATGGAAAATTATTCAGTCTATCACAGATTAATACAGTTTTCTGCTTTGTATATTTGGAATAAGAAGGTTGAAGTATAAAGACTGATAAATGGAAAACTATTCCTCGCTGGTTTCAAGTGTTACCATGGTGATTAAGGTTCATATTGCATAATGTATGCGTACTGCTGATGTGTAAAGTAAGCTAAAATGTGTAAATATTTGTTGTGTTGAGTAACAGGAGTTATATAAAGTTTTTGATAATATTTGATATATTTTTGTAGAAAATTTAAGACATTGTTATATCCCTTTAGAATATTAAGTTTTGTCGTGCCTTTATATCAAGAAGTTCTGTAAAAGGACAAGTGGGCACTTGTTTGGACATAGAAAGATTTGATAGTTTTACTACTGCCTGTAAAGATATGTCACTTTTTTTTTTTGTAAATTTGCACAATATATAGATGTATATGCAGTGTGTAAGGTAGCAAATTGTCTGAGTGAACAAGATAAAGTGTTTATCATCATCCTGTTTTGCTTGTTGGTTTCAGAGATGGCTCCTGTTTGGAGTACATTAATGGAACGGAATTGGTGTATTTTTGGGATGATAGTTATAAAACTAATTGAAATTGTAGATTTACATGCAATGCTTTGTTTACAAAAAGCCAAAGTCTTGTGTCTAAGGTATAGCAAGACCTGTGGCAAATGTTCACTATCTGCCAATGTTTCCATGGCAACAAAAGGAATCTTCATGAAACTTTGAACACATTGCTTTGATATTTTGATTGGTCAAGGTCAAATTTTTTATCAAGGTCATTTGGATGATTGGCAGATACCTAGAACTACAATGTATATTCTCACTGATAGAAACAAATATGTGCTATGTGCTTTTTTGTTTGATTTATTTACATGAAAAAACAACAACTTCATTTCAGGGTTTATCTACTTAAAAGCAATGCCAAAGCAAGAGGGATTTAAAAAAAAAATGCACAATTCAAGTTAGTGGCATTGAAAAAGCCGTGTTAACCCAGTACCACATGGGTCCTTAGTTGAATTACCATTGCAAACAAAATAAAACCTGATCAGCTGTAAATTGCAGGTGGATCAGGTTTTTACTCTGTTTGCTACTCAGTGCCTTGAAAACAAGGAGGAACACTGTTAGAACCAGCCCAGGGTCGAAATTGTGTCCAGTCTGATCAAGTTTGTCAAGGTATACCTTGGCATAATCATGCAAGTGGTGGAAGGGTTAATGCTTCAGTAAAAAGTAATGGTGAAGCATGATGAAACATTTGAATCCTGTGTATAATTGGAAATTGTGATAGGACCGATTATGAGATTATAAAGAGTTTAAAGAAAAATTAAGTATATTTATCAAATGTAAATAAAATGGAGTCCAAACACATGCTTAGAAGAAAGCTGCCTTTTGTTTACCACATAACTTTAGATACATATATTGTGATATGTTTTTATGCATAATTTGTTCAGACCTTTTGGCAATATCTCAAGTATCATCTTTTTTTCTCAATCAAAGTCTTCACAGTGTTTGCAATAATGATCTTCTACTTTTGTATAAAACTGTTTTTCTAATCATTTTATATTTTTTTATATAACAGCTGCAATATACATTTTTTCTCGTCAAATCTGGCATGTTTTGTCCTAAAAGCTATGAGATCTTGTTGCGTTAAAATCCTGTTTTTCTTTCCTTTCTCTTTTTTATGGTGTTATGGAATTGTAGAATTGTGAAGACAGAAAAAATGTTACTATACATTGTATAGAGACAACACTTCATCCTTATGGTTGCTTAGTATATATACAAAAAATTGTAAGGTATGTTATACTCATTGCTAATGAAAATAATAATAAATTCTGTATGTAACATCCATGACTCTTTCATGTTTTTCTTTCCATTTCTTGAAGTTCTTGGGCCTATTTCATCATTCTTTAAGTATACCACTTAAAGTTTGCTAAGCACAACATGTGATGTGTCACTGTGGAATTGAAGTGGCTATAATTTCTCTTATATATTTATCCATATCTAGAAATTTCACAACCATTCTCTGCAAACCCAAACCTTTGATTTAATGCAAACATCTCAAAACTTGATCTTAATTTTGAGATTTCAAAACAGCATTTTATTCTTAAAAAGAAATAACATAATTCATAAAATTTTCAATTTCCATCCACTTACTGAAATTTCAATATCATCTAAAATATATAGTTTTATTTTCAACTTAAATGTTATTTTGGAATTGTAATGTCATTTGTTAATTTTGACAAACTTGATTCTTATCAATTAAAAGACCCAATTACAAAACAACAACAACAAAACTGCTGTGATAAATGTTCTGAAGATCCATTACCTTTAACCCTTTCCCTCATATAGACTCATTTTGACGCACTCAATAGGTACCACATAAAGCCTGATCTGCAGAAAACCACAGTTAAACCTTACCAAATTTAATTACAAAATCCTCATTTCCAGACCACTGAGGAGCAGCGAACAGCATAAAACCTGATCAGCCTGCGAGTTACTCGCAGGCTGATCTGGTTTTATGCAGTTCGCATAGGTCTTTTCATGGTGTCCTCTATGAGGGAAAGGGTTAAATATAAAAAAATGTCCAGTTTAGTACAAAAATAAAACTTTCAAGTAAAGGATTGAAAAGTCTTTTTTTGCTGAGAATACTTTTGGTGCTTAGAAAAAATTGAGTAGTATATATTTAAGACTTAGACCCAAGAAGTGCTAATTTACAAAGTACGGCTTTGCAAAATCTGTAAAAAATATTTTGGTGACTATTCTTTTGATTACAGGAAATAGACATTTACATTTCAGAATTCTATAGCGTAGTTTGCAATATAGATACTAGAGATTCATGAATTAAGTCTTAAATTTATGAAGCTCCACTATTTAAACCTGGCCGTGTTTTCTCAAAATTAATGATAACAAATATGATTTTTGTTCTCAAAACTCCAATTCATTATGCGCATTAGTTTCAATAGGGATTTGAGTGTGATACTCAAATTTGAGTCTGAGGTTGTACTCAAGAGAACACGTGGCCTAGTGGCAGAGTGGTTATATTGTCTGCCTACAATTATGAGGTGGTAGTTTTGATCCTTAGTTGTAACATACCAGTCACTAAATATGGTATGGGTATATCTCCCATGCTTGGTCTTCAGCATAATTATAAGGGTACTTCCAGGAGATAGCAAAATGGGACTGGGTGTGGTATTAAGGTTTGTCAAGCATTAGCGAGACACCATGTAGTAATATTACTTCTAAATGATGGGCTAAATGACACTTTTTTTCCAAAGTGATTCCAAACACTAACAAGTAATAATTGTAACAGTGAACTGTTTCTAAGTCTCCCAAATGAAGTTTATGAAATAACCCAGTCATAAGTAAAAGTGAGGGGGTGGGGCCTGACCCATAAATGACCCATGTGAAAGTACCATTCAATCCATCTGATCATGAGGAACAAGAATATATATGGTTAAGGGGTGGGGATCTTACCAGTTTTTGAGATAGAAGGCCATAAGGAAATTTGAGGGGGCGGGGCCTGCCCCTGGGTAACCTTGGGGGTAACGAAAGTAGTGCTATCCAATCTGTCTCATCATGAGGAACAAGAATATATATGCTTTAGGGGTGGGGATCTGAGCAGTTTTTGAGATATAAGGTGATAACTAAATTTGAGGGGGCAACGCCTGCCCTTGGGTGACCTCAGGGTAACCAAAGTAGTGCCATCCAATCTGTCTCATGATGAGAAACAAAAGTATATATTGTTTAGGGGTGGGAATCAGAACAGTTTTTAAGATATAAGGTGATGAGTAAATTCGAGGGGGCGGGCCCTGCCCCTGGGTGACCTCGGGGACACCAAAGTAGTACTGTTCAATCTCCTCATTGTTAGGAACAAAAAAATAAATGGTTCAGGGTTGGAAATTTGAAATATTAACCAAAACACATTTTTTATGCAAAAATCCATCTTTGAGGGGCGGGCCGGAATCCCAGGGACCTCCCATTTACAAAATTCAGGGAGGCCCCACTACTCATTGAGGACTTTAAGTGTGTGAATTTTTGTAAAGATAGGTTGAGCGGCCTCTGAAATACGGCTCATACAAAGTTGCCAGTGTAAGAAAGAATAATAATAAGAAATGGAGTAAAAACAATGTCTCCAAACTTTGTTTGGGAGACTTAATTACCACAATGTTATCAAGGCCTAGTGTTCTTGAAAAACACCAAAATATGACCTCATACTAAAACTTATGGTCTGCTCAACTTTGCGTTTGATCCAGAGTATGCTTTGTGCAAAACTGTTGCAACTACATATAGATAAAGTAGCAGTTAAAATAGTATGCACCAAGCCCTTATCAAATGATCTTGAAAAGAAAGTCTCACTCAAAAATCAGGCTAAAGCTTAAAAGATTGAGTAATACTGAGTGTTCACACTGTCTCAAGCATAATTAAGTATGAAATTTGACTTAGCTGAGCATATGCTTAATGCTTGCCCATCCTTCCATATCTGTGTTGTGAAATATAATAAGATTTATTCTTTCTACATAATTTTTTTTTCTTCTTCAAAGCTGTTGTATGAGAATGTTGTATTTTCAAAGTTATACATGTATCATACATGATGTATGTACCTTAGTCATGTTAACCCTTTCCCTCATATAGACTCATTTTGACGCACTCAATAGGTACCACATAAAGCCTGATCTGCAGAAAACCACAGTTAAACCTTACCAAATTTAATTACAAAATCCTCATTTCCAGACCACTGAGGAGCAGCGAACAGCATAAAACCTGATCAGCCTGCAAGTTACTCACAGGCTGATCTGGTTTTATGCTGTTTGCATAGGTATTTTCATGGTATCCTCTATGAGGGAAAGGGTTAAGATGCTGGGAACACCTCTCTTCTATCAAACTTAGTTTTTGACGTATTGTACAGCAGGTAGAAGGTATGCAGATTTTTTTTTTCTTTGAAACTGATGAAGGAACACCAAGTTATTTTCATTCATCGATGTAAGTACCATACTGCAGTTGTTTCTGTATTGTGGCATGAACCATCCAATAATGTTTACATTTTTTCTTTCTTTATTCAACGTTTCAAATGTGAGTGTATGATAATACAGAAATGCCTTATGAATATTCATGTTCAAATTTAAAATTGGATGAATATTAATTGACTGAACTTAAGGTATGTCTTCCACACTGTTTGTGCAGAGACTGACCTACAATATTGTATGAGCAAACAGAAGAGACCCTGATCAGAACTGTCTGATCTGGGTCTGCTCTGTTTGCCAATGCGTCAAAATGGGTCTACATGAAGTAAAGGGTTAATCTATATATATTCACATTGTATCTCCTTAAAAGTAAAACTCAAAAAGAAGTAATCTATGAATCCTACATACCTTGGATATGCACACAATGCAATGCTGAAGATGATGGTTATACACAGGGCGTGCATGACATGACAACTGTGGATCACATATCATGTGCACATGACCTTAGTTATTCTTTCTTATTAGTGATGAAACATATATAAAAGAGATTCATGACAAATTAATTTAGGAGGAAATTCTGTTCAAATATAGAAAACAACACTCATTTATCATAAAAATTATATTTATTCTTTGTATGAAAGATAAAGTGATATTAAAATTTAACATATTTAATGTGTAGATGAATACACAATATCCATTATACATCCAGTAATAAGGGTGTACAAACATGATTACAATGTCACATTTTTTGTAAAAATAAAGACATGCATAAAAATCTTGAGTAAATTAACATAGGAAAATATATAAATATGAAGAACATTTGATTATATGAAATAAAAGATGTATATGAAGATCTATTAATATGTATTACAATAAGTTCCAGGATTTTTTCCCCTTCCTTTTATGTTCACAAGCATCTTCCCCTTTTATTTTTTTTTTAATTTCCCTCAAATTTGTTGTTTACTCCATGATATTTCTTTCCAGATGTAAAGAAAATGGCACTTTTTTCCTTAAAATATTCCCAAAAGATAGAAATCACATGCTATATTTTCCCCAGAAAAGAGGCCTGAAGCTGCTTCAATAAAATCAGGAAAAATAACTTTTTTAAATAGGTCACACGGATTTTAACTTTCTTATTTTAACTCTTTTCCTCTTTTGACATCTTGAAAAACAGAGCAGACCCAGATCAGATAGCTCCTTCCAGTTACTCTCACTGGCCCCCGTCATACAATATTGTAGCTAAGTTTCTACACAGACTGCTTGGGAAAAAAATCAATTGTTTCACATACCATTTCTAGTTTCAGTTGAACAATATGTATGAGAGATATCACTAATCTTGCAGACTGATCTGGCTTTATGCTGGTTGCACATATCACTTTCCTGACAGCTAATTACACACTGCCAGCAGAAGAGAGCAATGCAGCTAAGGGTACAATGACATGATCACATAACATGTACACTACAGCTTACCTTCAAAAAACAAAACTGGGGGAAAGTCAATAAAAAGTTTACTGAAAACAAGCGATATGTTTGAATGAATGCCATGCTCCCGCGGGGGCCTTAGACCCTGGAGGTCAAGGTCATTTGAAGGTCAAGGTCACCTGATGGGTAGAGCTCATCAAGGTGCATGCACCTGTGAAGTTTGGGGGCTGTAGGTGGAAGGACCTCCAAGTTATGGTCAAGGTTAAAGTTTTGTGACAAACAGACTAACAGACAGACAGACAAACCAAAAACAATATGCCTCTTGATCTATCAATGCCTGGGCATAAAAATCAAACTTTTAAAAATCAATAACAATAATCAGGATGATAATACATGTAATGATAACTTAAACTATCAAATGAGGGTAATTCAAATCCACACGACAGCACCATGCTATCATTTTCATGATCAAAAGAGTAGCCTGTATGCTTATTTGAACACCCTCTATGTCATAATGGATAAAGAAAACATGCAGTTGTCACAATGTCCCTTGATGGATGAATGATGTCAGGATAAATAGAGAATACATGGTGGGTGCAGAGTTGGAGAAGGTAGGTCCAGTGAGCAAGAAAGCGTATCTTAACTATTTTAAGCGAGCCAAGATACAATTTTGCAGCGAACAGGATAAATCTTCTCCATCTCAGCACTTACTATGTGTTGGATTTATATAAAGCCCCTCCCACATTAAAGGAGTAGAGATATATGATAATGATAAAAATACATGTAGAAATAATCATAAGATTAAGAGATCACAAAACACAGAGCGTAGCTATACACAATTAAATACACATGTAAAGGTACACTTGACTAATAAGAAAAACAGTCACCATTAACATGACAGTATAATAAGCAAGAAGATAAATATGGAAGCCCTCTAAACCTGAAATACACATTTGAATATGATTGTGTATGTGTAACATAGATATATTTCAAGCATCAATATACTTTTCTTGTATATGTATCCAAGGCAATTAAAATTCAATCACAGTCATGTATGACTTCAACATTCAGTTTTTATCAATCCATACAGTAGCACCGTGCATATATATATCAAAAAGCATTTAGTTATCCTGTGAATTCAAATAAACACTGATTCAAAGCCTGACCTCTAGATCTTTTATTTGTTAATTGTTTTTTTTTTAATTAGGATATTGTCCAAAATAGCACAGTATCTAGATTTGGACCCAAATTACAATGTCATAATAGAACTATGGTAAATAATAAGAAAAAGAAACAAAATCAGAGGGATCAAAAGATGATTTACAAATCTACTTCTCTATTTCAGTGAAGAAAAAAACCCAAAAAAAACCAACTTTAAAATAATCTAACAAAACACTAAGTAGGCAGTAAAGATATTAACATGAACAGAATAATATATTTGGATCATAAGATAAATAAATGAAATAAGAAATTATTGAGCAACATAAAAATTATAATGCTATAAGGTGCTTCGCAAACAAATATGCTCCACTGCTAAAGACATCATCATCATGACCTCTGACATAATTTGTGACCTTGACCTTTGAGGTACATACCCCAAAGTAAAATGGGTCTTCCACTAGTTCTATATAAAAATTGTACATAGCTGCAGATCAAAGGTTCGAATGGATCTTAAGTTATCCCCTGGACAAGGTTAAGTCTACCGATGAACATATGCAAAGTAATATTATGTTCCTCCCTATTCAAAAACAAGGCATAAAAATAATATAAATAAATGGAATATAGATAAGAATTCAAATCATGAAAAAAATACATATTCTATATAGAAATATGAAGAATGGTAATGCTGAAACAAAGCAATAAGAGGTTGTTTTTTTTTATTGCTTTTTTGTTTGTTTTTTTTTGGTAAAATTGGACAGAATCACTGAACATATCAATTTAATGACACACACACATACATATACACAAATTAGAACAACAAAAAAATGAAGGAAAAAATTGTAGAGTGAGTAACTCTACTGAATGTTAAATATCATTGGAAATAAACAGCTATATAAAACTGAGTTGAGTATAAATTTGATAAGAACATGCATACCCAGAAAAAATGTTGTACATATATGTAGATCAAATAAAAAGGTCTACATCATAATATGAAATCAATATTCAAAATCTGACCATTAATCTATGCTTTGTTTTATAGTTGACTTCAAATTCCTTTTGTTACAATGCAGTCAAATCTATAATGCAGTATTTAGGTTTTGACCCAAAATATATTATTATAATGGAGATGTACTGTATATGATTACTTCAGTAACCTTACATAACACCATAGTAAAATTTTCTGGGAGTTGATTTCTTTCTATTTTATTTTTTTTTTAAATTCCTTTCTTTTGGTTTTGCTTCTGCAATTCTCCTAGTAAAACAAGGGTCAAAAGGTTAAATTAAAAAACTATTCTGCTAGTAAAGAAACAAGTAAAAACAATTTAAATTACTAACATTAAGATGAAAAAGCTATCATGAATTTCTTAACAAATTATTACAATTTGATGGGTTTTTTCATGGTCCTTAGTCATCACAAAATTACCGTAAAAACCAAAAAGGATAAGGATTATTGTCACTGAAAAAGCCTATTCTGTTCTATTAAATCTATTTCCCCCCTGCCTTTTTAAAGAGAGGGGCATAAGAATGGTGGTCATGTTTTTTGACTGCAATATTTGTCTCCCCTTTTCAAACATAACATAAATACCCTATCTGTAAAAAATCAAATAGTTCTCAGTATTATAAAACTAAAAAATTGAAAAAGGATGTAAAGGGTGAATCTCACACACACAGGTTTTAACCTTGATAGGAGCAACAAAACACATGTGGAATGTATCGTTGACTAACAGGACTTTGGTATGTAAGATATAAAAGTAAATAAGAACCATTAACATTAATACATGTAACATTCCTGCCCAACCTAAGGAATAATAATAATACCCCCCCCCTTCAAAAAAAAAAAACAACAGAAAAAAGCCCCCTAAAAAACAGAGGCCTATCAACCTTGCCTACAATACCACCTCATTGTTGAGAACACCTTATTTTTAAGACCACTTCACTATGGAGACCACTATTTCAAAGAATCTTTTTCCTTTTTCTTAAATCTTTATTATGATATTAAATCAGATTACTTCATTATAAAGACCAACTGATTTGTGGTCCTACTGGTGAGGTTTCACTGTATTTAATATTCAACATCAATTTAACAATTATCTAGATCAAACACAGGTTACTTACTTAAAACACTAATGAGATCTTAGTTTAGTTCCTTTAAAAAAATTAAAATCTGACTGTCTGCTACATGTATCATGTCAAATCCCGCTGTTACATGCTTCATGGACAACTGAGATCTTTCTTCATTTGGTTGTAAGTTGAGCAAGTTATGCAACAATCTGAAATGAGAAATATAATAAAGACTCAGCAAAAAAACTGAAATAAGAATAGGTACGCCCATACTCTGCAATGAGAAAGAAATTGACATACCAAATTAACTAGATGTGGGTGTTCCTCGGAACACTTGTGTCGCCTGCATTTAAGCATGTTTGATGAAAGAATTGACTAGAAAATCGATCTTTTGACAAATTATTGATAAAGCATAATCTATTTTGTGAGGTACAAAATAACACCAAATCACACACACACACACATATATATATATATTTTTTTTTTTTTTGGGGGGGGGGGGGGGGGGGGGGGGAATAAAAATTCAAACAGTGCAATATGTAATAATTTTCCCGAGCACTTTCGACTATACAGTCTTCATCAGAGGAGTGTCAGAATGACTATGAATTCAAAACATTAACTGTAAGAAAAATTATGACGTCATTAAGCACTTATGACGTTAATTATATATATGTTGCCAGTTTGTAGTCATCATTATCATTATTGAGTTATCATTCTTGTGTACCGCACTCAGACCAATGAGATCTATCTACTATAAATGTTTAAGGCAACACTTCAAATACTTTACAAGTTATGCACCACACAAGAATTAAATCCAAAAAAATAAACAAAGGGAAATAACTCCAAAAATACAACAGTTATCATTCTTGCACAATGCACTCCATGAGATCTTTCCACCTGTGAGGTTTCAAAGTAATACCTTAAATACTTTTCGTGTTATGCTCCAGACAAAAATGAAGTCTGAGTATCAACAAAGGACAATAACTCAGGAGAAAAGAAAGTGAGAGTTATCATTTATGTGAACTGCACTCCTCTTCAATGAGATCTATCCTATAAAGTTTTAAGTCAGCAACTCAAATACTTTTTGAGTTATGCCCTGGACAAAAATTAAGACTGAAAATCAACAAAGGGCAATAACTCAGAAAATATGAAAGTCATGGTTATCATTCTTGTGCACTGCACTCTGCCTCAATGTGATCTATCCATGTTTTAAGTTTCAAGGTGATACCTCAAATACTTTTCGAGTTATGCTCCGGACAAGAAAGTGTGACGCCGACGACACGACGACGACGGACAAAGTGATCCCTATGTGTCTGCCATGCTATGCAGGCGACACAAAAATCAGATGTATACATGTATAGACACTCTCAGACTTGGTATACTGAGAAATGAATAGCTTGTCTGGCTTGAATTCCACAAACAAGACAAGACAAAATAAGTTCCACTATTCCAGTTATAAAATAAGACTAAAACTGACATGAAATATTACCTTAATAAGTCACATTATTTGTAAACAAGGACAACATTGGGGTATTTTTATTAGAGAAACAAGAATGATACATTCATCCTTAAATATGAAATGAGAATGATGAAATCCAACCTTAAGTATTTCATTATTTCTTAGCCTTTAGTATAATATGTGAAATTTGGTCTGAATGTAAAAACAAGAAGGCCATGAAGGTGGGGTGCATAATTTTTCCGTTACCACAGCAACCAGAGTTTTGGCCTGAGAAAAAACAACAAAGTGATGTGCAGAACCTCCATACTACCATCTATTCATATACCAAGTTTCATAATATTATCTTAAACGTTTTTTAAGTTATTGCGAAATCCAGATTTCCAGATATCCGAACGGAAGGATGGACAGACAGAGGGCAAACCTATAGCCCCCTCCTGTGTAATCACCGGTAGGGGACTAACAAGTTTTTATATCAAATCAAATAGTTAAGACTAATATTAAACACAGATGAACTATTTTTACAAGCAAAATCCTCAGTAAATTACTAATAGAGTCAAAATGAAACGGCCAGGGGCAGAAATGATTAAGGTAGAAAAATATCCATCCTTGTACATAGTGTGGATGCCATGTGGCAGCACATTAACCCTTTCCCTCATAGAGGACACCATGAAAAAATCTATGCGAACAGCATAAAACCAGATCAGCCTGCGAGTAACTCGCAGGCTGATCAGGTTTTATGCTGTTCGCTGCTCCTCAGTGGTCTGGAAATGAGGATTTTGTAATTAAATTTGGTAAGGTTTAACTGTGGTTTTCTGCAGATCAGGCTTTATGTGATACCTATTGAGGGCATCAAAATGAGTATAATTGAGGGAAAGGGTTAAAACAAGGCTACAGTGTAAATAGAACTATGTAATAATATGAAACTAGAAAGATCCATAAAAGTGATTAATACTGCGGTATTCAACCTTGTTTTTATGTAATGTGAGAGTAGAACGGATGGACAAGACAGAATGTGACAAGCATGATTCTTATATAGCCACTACTTCTGTGAAGCTGATGATAAAGGTAAAGTCCTTGTAATCATTCCACTATGTCTTGGACCACTTAACCTCTACCAAGATAACCAAGGTACCCTAATGAAACATTAGGAAACCTTGGTTATCTCCGTGAAAGGCCATGAGGTCCAAAATGTAGCGGAACCATTACAGGGACTTTGCCTTAATAAGAATTAAAAAGTCTGATATAAGAATTAAATGAAGATCCCTTCAACAGTATTTCAATTATCTTTAGAAAAATGTACATACAATGGTACCTCATGACAAGTGGTATGATACTCAGCCAGTCATATCATCCCTACACCAGGTCAATGCATGGTTAACTATCCTAGAATACTGAGCAGCATGCCATGGAGCTATACCAATATCATAAGACTTTGTTATGGTGTGGTTGAGAATCGAAACCCATGACCTCTCGCTCCTAGCAGACCCCTGTAATTACTCAGCTACAGGTACAGACTGGAATTACAGAGCAATGTCCAGTCAGTGAAAAAAGCTCCACTAATGTAATGCAATCAACCAAACCAAACTTGAAACTTAATGTAAAAAAATCCTAAGAAAACACACCAAGTAACACATTTGCTATCAAGATAAATCCCCGTACAAACTTTAAGATCTCTCTTAGTCTCGGACCTTTACCTAATAACCAAACCAGACGCCACTTCTGCACTGAAGCTGTTGATCACTCATGCATATTAATTCCCTGCTGACACTTGGCCGACAAATGCGTAACGTGTTGACCAGTTATGCACAGTAATGTAGACACGCCAACAACAAATCTGTCTGATTCCTCTCTCTGATCTCTACAACTCTTCAATCTTCCATGTAAACTTCCATATATCTGTCTACAGCCTGAGGAACTACCAGGCGGCGATTCGCAATCTGCGCTAGTTTCTCATCCGTCATGGCTGACAACCATAAAGTGTTTCCTAATTGAGATCCTAACACAGACTAATCTACCACAGACCTTGTAAAGGACTTCCACAGCAATACAGAGAACTGTGAATATTCTATTATCTCTGGGTATTTGATGCCAATTATAGCACTGCCACGTTCTCATCACCAACATTTGTTTTCATTACATTGTAGTGTACCAGTTTATCATGAATAGAACATGCCTGCTTATAAATAGACAACTTGAAATTTACTGTAGCACTTTTTTTTTAAATAAGAAGTGGACTAGATCTTTTTTTTTTTTTTTTTTTCTATTGCAAACTAACAACTTGGCACAAAGTCCATTGATGATACTAAGTTCAAAGTAATACCTTGAACTCTTGAATAAGATAAGATAAAATTTCATTGTTATTCTTGTAAAAAAAATTACAATCAAAGCGCTGAAGGCACTGAAGTTGTGTGCATCTCAAGTGGAAGAGGGTTTGACAAGTTGCAAATATGCAAGGTAACTTAGTTTTTCCAAATATTAAACTTATATTAAAATAATAAACAATTGTTCATTGAAGGCTATAGAAATATAGGAGGAGTAAAGTGGCAATGTGCTAATTGTTATCATCTGTTGAAACAAATGGTGCGTTCATCTAATGACCATGTTAACGCAGCGTTAAAGCGGGTTTATTGGCATTGTGTGAAAATTTGATCTCCGTTTATTAAATTTATTTTAAATGAGACAATACTGTTCTCTTGTCACTATCAGTGCTTTGATTTGTACTACTGAGCGATGGCACAGTTTCTATTTATAGATGTAACTTGGCGGCTCCCTACCGTGTTTAAGTAACTTTGGATAGCAGATATACACCTGTATCAGCCATTCTATAGAGCAACAAATAACCCCTGGAGATATCTCTGATGTATCTGAGAAAGCTAGATGTGATTTAAGGAGGTTATACGGATTTTTATCGTAATTCAAACTTTCTATATGGACCATTGAAACACAACTAAGTAACTGAAACCGGCACATCCACCATCCAAATTCAGGCATGAGCCACCTTTTGCATTCGAAAGAAACTATACTCCTCTGCATGGTAAAGTGAGTTACACAACATCCTAGGGATAATAGTTCTTCTGTACTTCAAACCACATACATTTATTGTGTCCCATAAATATTTATCTTTTACTCAAAATTGAGTTTTCACTACTTTGGCTGAATCTCAGCATATCTGTATTGTAGAATTCTGTTCAATTGTTCTGACATTCATACAAAATTGAGAGGTTATTCGGTTTTAAATGTAGAAAAATGGACCCTCAGAATGTAGGTACTATAGTTGTGAGTGACTACGTCACACACAACTGAAAATGGCATACATACCTATCATGATGACTAGCAATATTTGTTAAGAAATGTAACATTTAAGTAATTTCATAAGGTTAACAAGAATGATGAAACATGTTCCGAGTAGTTTTCGTATTTTAGTAGTAGTAGCTAGTTTTCGAGTATTATCTAACATTACGTATTGTTTGTTGACCTCAAGTCAGATTCATTTGATTCTACAAAATCTAGCAATATCATATAAAGTAGTGACAACCCTTGTGTCACACTTGTTGTGGCTCACACCACCAACACCCATAAAGCTATAGAGTTATTTTCTGTATTTAGCAACAATGACCTTGACCTTTGAAGCATAAATTTCAAATAAAAATCCAATGATATCTTTTGTGACACAAAAAATTGTTTTAAGATTCATGGGGTACCATAAGCTGCAACATAGTGAATTATGGGGGACAAAACAGGATGGGGCAGGACAGATCTCGTACTTCATAAAGAGAAGCAGACTACAAAATACAGTGCACACCTTACCTCTACATGTGCTGTCTTACTAAACACTCATAATCTGCCTCCATGCTCTACAACTTCTTTAATCCTTTACCCCTATGAATGCTAATGTACAAATAGATGACTTGATGATACTGAACTTTAAATGGTATAATGAAATCATATGAAAGAACAGATTTTTTTTTCGGCCATGCAAACCTAAGAGACTGTCTGCTGTATTTGCCAATGCTTCAACATGTCTATATGAGGTATTGGGTTAAACTGATGCTCATTTAGACATGTTCTGATGCCTTGGCAAACACGGCAAATTCCAGGAGCTGTCTGATCTCTGTTTGCTCATACAATATTGCAGCACAGACTCTACACAGTCTGCATGGAAAAGTAAAATTCAGTGTCTCATATACCAGTATATCACTTCAAGTTCAGCAAATTGATATTTATCAAATGGTATATTGTACATGAATATTCATAAGGCAATAGGTTAAATCCCCAATATATCTTATGGCATATTTGATATAAGCCTTAGTACCACCAGGTTCCTACTTCATCAAACTTCGAGTATGAGTGTAAACTAAAGATAACATGTAGTGCCATGGGACAATATTTACAATTCATCCTAAGTTTCAGTTTTCACTTAAGTTACAAATCAGTGACTTTTGAGAGCTTTACCAATTTTAAATTTTGTGGGAAAAAACTGTAAATGTTTGTCTGATTTAAGAATTTAATATTTTAGAAAATACATGATTTATAAAATTTTACCACAGCTTAGAGGTATCTAAAGATGTTAAAGAATAGAGCCCCTGGTTCATTTTCCTGAATATCACAACCAAAATCAAATCCCATACTCAAACAAACTCTTGATTCAATGCAGACTTTAGGGCATTTGCTACAATGTACTACAGATAAGGCAGATAACTCAAAATTAATCTTACTGATACCTTATATTATTTTTATAACTGTTTGTTATTTCAAGTTTAAACATTGGTGAGAAGCGAAGCGCGTTACCACTACGCTATCCAGTCATTGTGCAAAATTTGAAACCAACTGACCTCATAAAAGTTCTGCTATTTTTTAAAATGTATATATATCCAATTTTTTCTTGAAAAGGGGAGATAATTTTAGACAAGAGGGCCATGATGGCCCTAGATCGCTCACCTGGTATCATTAGGCTATGTAAAATCAAGTGACCCCTGGGTTAGAGCCAATTTTGACCCCAGGGTCATGATTTGAACAGATTTGGTAGAGGTCTATTAGCCCATGTTTCATACCAAATATCTTAACTCCAGACCTTGTGGTTTTTGAGAAGAAGATTTTTTTTTTTTTTTTTCCAAAATAAGTCTAAAAAAACCCGGGGGGGGCCAATTTTATATCTAAACCCCAGGCCATGTGTTTTCTAGTTTTCTAAAAGAAGAATTATCAAGTTATTTCTATATTAGCCTATGTAAAATCAGGTGACCCCTATGGCGGAGCCAAATTTGACCCCAGGGTCATGATTTGAACAAACTAAGTATAGATCCACTAGACAATGTATGATTCATGATTTGAACAAACTTAGTAGAGGTCTATTAGCCCATGTTACATACCAAATATCTAAACTCCAGGCTTTGTGATTTTTGAGAAGATTTTTTTTCAGATTTCTCCTATATTAGTTTATGTTAAATCAAGTGACCCCTGGGGGTGGGGCCAATTTTGACCCCGGGGTCATGATTTGAACAAACTTAGGAGAGATCCACTAGACAATGCTACACACCAGGCCTTGTGGTTTCTGAGAAGATTTTTCAAGTTTTTCCCTATATTAGCCTATGTAAAATCAGGGACCCCTTTGGTGGGGCCAAATTTGACCCAATGGTCATGATTTGTAAAGGCGTGGTAGAGACCCAGTAGACAATGCTACATACCAAATATCTAAACTCCAGGCCTTGTGGTTTCTGAGAAGAAGATTTTTCAAAAAAATTTTCTATATTAGCCTATGTTAAATCAAGTGACCCCTGGTGCTGGGCCAATTTTGACCCCAGGGCCATGATTTGAACAAACTTGGTAGTGATCTATTAGACAATGCTGCACACCAAATATCTAAACCCCAGGCCTTGTGGTTTCTGAGAGGAAGATTTTTCAAGTTTTTTGCTATATTAGCCTATGTTAAATCAGGTGACCCCTGGGGCGGGGCCAATTTTGACCCCAGGGTCATGATTTGAACAAACTTGATAGAGATCCACTTGACAATGCTACACACCAAATATCTTAACTCTATGCCTTGTGGTTTCTGAGAAGAAGATTTTTCAAGTTATTTTCCTATATTAGCCTATGTTAAATCAGGTGACCCCTTGGCGGGCCAAATTTGACCCCAGGGCCATGATTTGAACAAACTTGTTGTGATCTACTAGACAATGCTACACACCAAATATCTAAACCCCAGGCCTTGTGGTGTCTGAGAAGAAGATTTTTCAAGTTTTTTTTTCTATATTAGCCTATGTAAAATCAGGGACCCCTTGGCGGGGCCAAATTTGACCCCAGGGCCATGATTTGAACAAACTTGGTTGTGATCTACTAGACAATGCTACACACCAAATATCTAAACCCCAGGCCTTGTGGTGTCTGAGAAGAAGATTTTTCAATTTTTTCCTATATTAGCCTATGTTAAATCAAGTGACCCCTGGGGCGGGGCCAATTTTGACCCCAGGGTAATAATTTGAACAATCTTGGTAGAGAGTCATAAGATCGTGCCACATACCAAAAATCAAAAGGCTAGGCCTTGAGGTTTCTGAGAAAAAGATTTTTCAAGTTTTTTTATATTAGCCTATGTAAATTCATGTGACCCTAGGGCGGGGCCAATTTGACCCCAGGGTCATAATTTGAACAATTTTGGTAGAGAGTCATAAGATCATGCTACATACTAACAAGCCAGTAGTTTTGGATAAGAAGATTTTTTAGTTTTCACTATAGACATATAAGGAAAACTAGCCCCGCCCCTGGCGGCCACGTTTTTTTATGGATCCAAATAATTTGAACAATCTTGGTAGACACTTACTCAAGGAGTATCTGTGCCAAAACATTTTGAAATTCAGCCAGCAGTTTTGGAGGAGAAGATTTTTTAAGATTTGAGTATAGGCATCTAAGGAAAACTAGCCACGCCCCTGGCGGCCATGTTTTTTTACGGATCCAAATAATTTGAACAATCTTGGTAGACACTTACCAAAGGAACATCTGTGCCAAAACATTTTGAAATTCAGTTGGTTGTTTTGGAGAAGAAGACATTTTAAGTTTTTTCTTTCCGTTGCCATGGCAACCAGAATTCCAAATGGAATTCAATTCTTTGAACAACTTTGAAAGGGGACCACCCAAGGAACATCCCTGTAAAGTTTTATCAAAATTGACCAAGCGGTTAAGGAGGAGATGTCGTTTGAAGCAAAATGTTGACGGACGACGGACGGACGGACGACGGACGGACGGACGGACGGACGACGGACGGACGGACGACGGACGAAGACCGGTCACAATAGCTCACCTTGAGCCTCTGGCTCAGGTGAGCTAAAAATTTATATGTAATTGCATGAGTGATTTTAGTATAAAATCTGTTGTATAGAATTTCTACAATTTTTGTACAGAGACAGGAAAAAAAGTACTGAATAATGATTTTGAAACATAATACCATTATTTTGAGTTATCTGCCCTTGAATATGGCCCGAAAGTGCTAAAATATCACATTTAGGGGCAGATAACTCAAAACATAGGACAATGACCTCCATTTTTTTCCATAAAAATGTTTCTTTTATGATTCTCTAAAACATGCAAAGTTTTAATAAACCTAAGAAACAGTTTAAATTTTCCTTTTTTGCCTATATAGAAAATGTAGCAAACTGTAGCAAACATCCTTAAGTACTTAAGTACAATATTTGATATGTTAACAAGGGTCAGGACTGCCACAAAATACGCCCATCATGGTATGGGGACTCTCAGAAATAGCTCAGAGAAACAAGCTACTGTCCATAAATAAGCAAAATAATTCCAAAATCCCATTAGTTAATGATGTTAATCATAAAAAAAAAATGTTGATACATTTCTATTAATTAACTGCAAGATCTGACAACACCTCATAGGGTCTAAGGACTAGGGACAAGCAAATTTTCAAGTATGTTGTGTACATCAAGGGCCATAACTTCAAAGTCATTCACATGAGAATGCTGGATATCGAACTCAGCCAAGATATTATGGCAATGCACATGTGTGGAAAGATTGAAGAGGATTGGGCAAACAATATTGAAGTAAGAGCCCAGACAATCACAATATCAAGTATTTTGTGTACATCAAGGGCCATAACTTCTAAGTCTTCACGCAAATGCTGAATATCGAACTCATCCGCGATTTTATGGCCATGCACATGTGTGGAAAGTTTGAAAAGGATTGGTCTAACGGTATTGAAGTTAGAGCCCAGACAATCACAATTTCAAGTATTTTGTGTACGTCAAGGGTCATAACTTTTGAGTCTTTCACGCGACAATGCTGGATATCGAACTCATCCGTGATATTATGGCCATGCACATGTGTGAAAAGTTTGAAAAGGATTGGACTAACGGTATTGAAGTTAGAGCCCGGACAATCACAATTTCAAGTATTTTGTGTACATCAAGGGCCATAACTTCTAAGTCATTCACGCGATAATGCTGGATATCGAACTCATCCGCGATATTATGGCCATTCACATGTGTGAAAAGTTTGAAAAGGATTGGACTAACGGTATTGAAGTTAGAGCCCGGACAATCACAATTTCAAGTATTTTGTGTACGTCAAGGGCCATAACTTCTAAGTCATTCACGCGATAATGCTGGATATCGAACTCATCCGAGATATTATGGCCATGCACATGTGTGGAAAGTTTGAAAAGGATTGGGCAAACGGTATTGAAGTTAGAGCCCGGACAATCACAATTTCAAGTATTTTGTGTATGTCAAGGGCCATAACTTCTAAGTCATTCACGCGATAATGCTGGATATCGAACTCATCCGAGATATTATGGCCATGCACATGTGTGGAAAGTTTGAAAAGGATTGGGCAAACGGTATTGAAGTTAGAGCCTGGACAACAAATGTTCCACGCCCACCCGCCGTGAGTGTTCACATAATACGCCCCATCTTAAGATGGGCGTATAAAAATTGCAGGAGACTTCACTACAAGCACAGCAATACCTCAAATATGTTGCTCATGCCACGAAGCCAGCCCTTGTATTTGCTGATATAACACAGGACGTATTTCCCTGGGGGCGTCTGCAGGTACTTGCCATCAATCTCCAGGGTTACGCCCTTCTCCCCACGATCCTCTGCATTGTTCTTGCCATACACATATGTCTCATACTCATCAAATGTAGTAAAATCGATCTGGAACACAACAAACAGACTTGTAAATACATGTAATAAATTCTGACATACACAGTAGAATCACTAATTTTTGTGGGGAACTAAACTTTGTCAATTTCATGGACAGCTTTATCCATTAAAATTAATCCCCTTGAAATCCCATGAAAACTGTTCATTTAATAGACATTTTCTAAACCACAAACCCAAGAATACAAATACCAATGAAAAATGAACTGTTGAATTAATAGACATCACATTTTCGAAAACACAAACCAAAGAATACAAATATCAATGAAAAATGAACATTACAAAAGATTCCAAAAAAAATGATACCTGTTATAAAAACAAGATGTAGCTAAAACTATACATCTACATGGTCTTAACAAAATAATCCCATTACACTCCTTTTTCAGGTGACACAAAAACAGAGAATTTAAGCTTTGCCTACCTTGAACAGTCCAGTCCAGCTTTCAAAGGGAGGAATCGAAGTTTCAAAAAAGTACTTATTAAGCTCGTCCACCTTGTAAAAACAAAATTCAACCCAAGTGGAGGAGTGATAGTTTTCATGTGTTTAAATATCAAGCTCTGCCCACCTTGTAAAGACCATTTTAGTCCAAGGGGGAGGAATCATAGTTTTCATATGTTTAAATATTAAGCTCTGCCCATCTTGTAAAGATCAAGCCAGTCCAAGGGGGAGGAGTCAAATTTTTATGTGTTTACATTTTAAGCTCTGCCCACCTTGTAAAAACTAATCCAGCCAAAGGGGAGGAGTCATTGTTGATATAAATTTAAATATCAAGCTCTGCCCACCTTGTAGAGACCAATCCAGTCCCAAGGGGAGGAGTCAGGCTCTATCCCTTTTCGTATGGTGTAGTGAAATTTCTGTGTTTTTCCGTACTTCCACTTTGAGATTGGAGCAAATGTCACAAATGGGCATGGATCAACGGTGAATATCTGCAATTAAACATGTAATGTAATTCTCTGATAAATTCTGCAGTTAAGGAGAGGCACAGCTCTAGGAAACTTTCATTTGTCTTTTGTGAAATTTCACTTCTCTTTTTTATCCAGGACTCTGTTGTAAAATAAAAAAAAAAAGAAGATTAAAAATTGAACTAAATTCTGAGAATTTTAGACATGCATTGATTCATATATATTTTTGTTTAGTTATTTAATATGTACGTACATGTACACTGAAAAAAGAAGATCCTAAGTTATTTGAACCAACCAAACTCATTATATGAACTTATCTATATTCAGTAGTCATCATGCAGTCATCATTCTTGTCAAGTTTAATGGAGACTGGACAAAAATACAGGCCTCTAGAGTGTTCCTAAGATTTTTCTAAAATTTGGCCTGGTGACCTACTTTTTACCCCCCAAGATTTATGTACAAACATCTGACCAATTAATAAGTTGGCTAAACTGGGCCTCTAGAGTGTTCACAAAGTTTTTATAAGATTTGACCTGATGACCTAGTTTTTGACCCCACGTGACCCAATTTCGAACCTATCCAAGATATCATGTGGACAAACATCCTGACCAAATCTAATGAAGATTGGGCTAAAACTGCGGCCTCTAGAGTGTTCACAAGGTTTTTCTAAGATTTGACCTGATGACCTAGTTTTTGACCCCACATGACTCATTTTCGAACTCATCTAAGATATTATGTAGACAAACATCGTGACCATATCTATTGAAGATTGGGCTAAAACTGCGGCCTCTAGAATGTTCACAAGGTTTTTCTAAGATTTGACCTGATGACCTTGTTTTTGACCCCAGATAACCCATTTTCAAACCCATCCAAGATATTATGTAGACAAACACCCTGACCAAATCTAATGAAGATTGGGCTAAAACTGTGGAGTGTTCACAAGCAATTGTTGATGACGGACAATGCACGACGGACAAAAGGCGATTACAAAAGCTCACCCTGAACACAAGTGCTCAGGTGAGCTAAAAACAAACAGAAAATCTACCTTAATTCATAGTCAATAATAGAATAATAGTATATCTTATTTCTTCTAAACTTTACACAATTTACCATAAGCAAAGCATTCTTAAATATAACACTTCAGAATCATTCCCTGATTTGACATGATTTAATTTTTTTTATATGATATGAGGTGCTAAAATATTTGTTATTATATTAAGATGTTAAATATTCTAAAAAAAAAAAAAATCTAAAAACAAAAACAAAAAAATTAGTATAAGTGACAAAAAATGGTAGAGATATACATCACAACCACACACTAAAAAGAGTTCACAGCAAAACAATGAGGACATGATTCACAGCTAGGTGATTAAAACAAAGTGACCTGGTGCATATCGGTAAGTTGATATTTGGCAATAGATATCATGTTATAGACAGATAAAATTCAGTTTTTACAACTAATCAGCAGCCTGTCAGGAACTTCAAAAAAGAGAGACAATATATGCCAGAGGGTGTTGCAATGTGAAAAATCCTTGTATGTACAATATTGTTAGGAAGTATAACCATCCTAATCATTATTATGCATTTGTTTTCTATACATATAGCTGATTCTATTTCGGACAAAATCACACTTGTGCCTTAATTTGCAAAAGCTTTATTGTAGAAGATTTCTAATGTTCATTTTATATAATGCAAAGTGATAAAGGGCCATAACTCACTGAAACGTGTAAGCATATAATCCTGGTTTTGTGCACAACTGAATATGAAGGCAAGTATACTATTTAAATGTGAATCAAATCCCTGTTAATCATTCGTATAATTCTGCCTACAGAACTCTGTAAAGAAAAAGTGATCAAGGGCCATCACTCCAGAAACATTGTCACAAATTGATGAGAGATATTCACTGCAATCGCTGTGAGGGAAAAATTCAATAATAGTCAATGACTATAATTATACATCCTTACATAAAAGCAGTCATTGTCAGCGGCAATATCTGTCAACAAGCATCTCATCATCCCATTTAAATGATCATACTTCCCATCTGATTGAATCAGATCAAAATATTATTCTGCCGCATTAGTAAAAATTACGATGTTGTCAATCTTCTTAGCTTCATGCCATTTTAAAAATCACACTGAATAAATTTCACTTTAGTCATTTACTTTTCTTACTGGTGTTTTTTTTCACCCACTCCATTTTTTCAAATCTTGAATTTTTGAAATACTCCTCATAGCTCCATCTGCATACTTTGGAAGACATGAAAAAATGACAAACATTGTTTGATAATATGCTCTGGCCAAGGTATATAATTGTACACCTGAGCAGTGAAGGGCTGAGTACAATTGCTGTAAGTTCTGACTACATGAATATATGTATGGTACACATCTCATTTCTACAATTTTTGGCTAGTATGTTATATATATCTTGCTATATCATTGCTGGTTCACCTTTAGGAAAATATCTTTGCCTGGTTATATCAAGGGTTGACAGTGAAACTGTTCTATCTTGAACTGTTTCTATATGTACTAAGAAAAGTTTTGCGGACAGCCCTTGATATTTTAAGGAACCCAATTCTGTGTTTGATGCTGAAATCAATCGTCTCGTGCTGTAACAGCATGCACCTGTTACTAAATGAGGCGTGTCTACAAAGTGTCAGCAGAAAGGTTAATGAAGTCTCATTTACAGGGGCCTAATTATTTATTATAAATGGAAAACTGAGTTCAAGAAATCTTTTGCTAATTAAAATTAATTAAATACATGTAAAATAAAGTTATTACATAGATATACATTCATGACATATACTTATTGATAACAGCTTATGTATATATGTGTGTATGTATGTATTTCATATAATGCACATTCAAGACTACATAGATTTATGCTATAAATATACTTTATATGTTAATAATTATTAATTACTTTAATTACAAATTCCTATTATAAAAAGATCAAAAAGAGAAATAAGAACAGAAAATGATGTGAAAATGAAAAGCCAAACAAAGTAAAATTTCAAATATATATAGAAGAAAAAACAGTAGTTTTTGATATATTTCAACATGCTTAAATTGCTGAAATAAAGTGACCCAAGCACGCAAAAAATTCTTTAAATAACAGCTAGAAGAAAGAGATAAAGCTTAATGCTATGATACAAACTGAAAACTGCAAAAAAATCAAATAAAACTAGCACATGTTTGTACATGGGAAAGTCTGATGCCTCCTTAAACTGCAGAAGGTGTGATTCTGGGCAATATAGCAGCTTAAAAATCGCTAAAGCCATCCCAAAGTTGGTATATATAAAGCCTATTGCTACATATCTTGAGGGTGAGGAATGATTTGTATCCAGGAAATCTAATGGAGCATTTCAAACGTTAGAATAGCAGAGTTTAGTAAGAGAAGTAAGTCCAGCCACTACCATGACCACTACAAGGTCACCATAATAAGGTCACTTATACAAGGTTACCATATCAAGGTCACTTGTAAGAGGTCACCTGTGCAAGGTCATTTACACCAGATCACTTTAACAAAGGTCAACATTGTACAAAGTATCTGGTAAAAGGTCAATCACACAAGGCCATCTTTACAAAGCAACCTGTAAAAGGTCACCAGTACAAGGTCACCAATACAGTGTCATCCATGCAAGATCACCAGGTCAAGGTCACCTATACATGGTCACTCATACTGTGTCATCCATGCAAGGTCACCAGGTCAAGGTCACCTGCACATGGTCACATGACTTACTTTGACGGTATAACCCGCGGTCATGGGCTTATGGTCACTCTCTTTGTAGGCCTCATGGCTCTTATAGTGTAGTTGCTGTGTGTGAAAAAAAAAACAAGAGGACACTGAAATCAGTGGACACTCAACCTGGATTTAGAGGTCATCTCTTGTCAATGGACACTACATTTCAGAATATCATGACACTTGCTTGTGGCATTTCTCTCAATGTTAATATATACGGGAATGCTTTTAGGATTTCTTTTTATATTTTATCATCATTACTAAGGTAATACAGCTACATGTAACAATACATAACAAGAGGGCCATGATGGCCCTAAAATGCTCACCTGAGTATAGGGTTACCCAAGGAACATCAGTCTGTATTAAAACATTTTGAAATCTGGCCAGTAGTTTTGAAGGAGATGATCCCTGCCCCTGGCAGCTATTTTTTTTTACGGATCGGAATAATTTTAGCAACTTTTGTAAAACTTCACCCAAGATAATCCCTGCCAAATATAATTAAATTCTGTCCAGCTTTTTCAGAGGAGATGTGGTTTAAAGCTTTCACTATATACATTTAAGGCAAATTAGCCCTGCCCCTGGCAGCCATGTTTTTTACGGATCGGTATAATTTTAGCAACTTTTGTGAAACTTCACCCAAGGATCACCCTGCCAAATTTAATCAAATTCTGTCTGGCGGTTTCAGAGGAGATGTCGTTTAAAGATTTCACTATATACACATAAGGCAAATTAGCCCCGCCTCTGGCGGCCATGTTTTTTTCCCGATCGGAATAATTTTAGCAATCTTAGTAAAGAGTTACCCAAGGAACATCTGTAATTTATTTTGAAATCTGGCCAAAAGTTTTGAAGGAGATGATTTTTAAAGTTTTCATATTTTTTTCCTTTCTGTTGCCATGGCAACCAGAGTTCCACATGGATCAAGTTTATTTTGGCAACTTTTGTGAAGGTTCACCCAAGGAACATTCCTGCCTAGCGGTTTCAGAGGAGATGTCGTTTAAAGTAAATAGTTAACGACAGATGACGATGAATGCAGGGTGATCACAAAAGCTCACCTTGAGCAATTCGTGCTCAGGTGAGCTAAAAACAAAAATAAATAAATGAATACATGAAATTTTAGAAATCTTAGCAAACATACTTTACTTTCCTTAAAGGACAAATCTTGATTTTGAACATTTTGTTATTTACATTGTATTTCCCCTTTATCCAAATGGTTTGTATTCACATTATCTTATGAGAGAGTTACTAACATTGTACTTCTACAATGTCTCTGGGGTTTGTTATTTAACACTGTATTTCCACATTGTCTCTGGGGTTTGTCATTTACACTGTATTTCCCTTAAGGGTTTGTATCCACATCATCCTATGAGGTGGTTATTTACAGTGTATTTCCCAATGTAATTTACGTTTCTCCTCTTTTTTAAGTTCAAGATTTAGATGATTAAAGAAATCAAACTACATGACATTATGTGCTTGTACAAAAAATCATCATACAAGAATCATACAATGACTGGGTGCAATTGATATGCCCTACAACATTATATATGTAACAACTCTGTTTAAAATCCATCCCGCCAGACCTTCATTTTGTAGAGAGATTAGGCAACCATTCCAGGTATAAGTATTATGCAATTAATCCTTGTACTAACAAGAGCTGTCAGAGGACAGCACGCTCGACTATTCAAAATGCTTGTTGGTAAATCAAAAGAAATTTATTTCAATTCTTGCCCTTTATATACCCTGTATATAATAATAGTCAAAAATGATAAACCTTGATAGTCTAATACCCCTAAATAGGTTTATGAAGACTAAAATCAATCCCATAACTGTGCATGCAAAACTTTAACTAAGTATCAAAGGGCCATAATCTGTATAAAATTCAGTCCAAGAGTTATCCTCCTTGGTTTTCTGATGCCCTGGAACACACTACTAAATATTCTAGTCAATACCATAAACAGTTTCTGAGATATAAACTGGATAGTAGCTTGCACATAAAACTTTAACTAAAAAGTCTAAGTTAAACAAGAGGGCCATGATGGCCCTGAATCGCTCACCTGAGTACCATTGCTTCAACTGATGTCAAGGTTTTTAAACAGACAAGGATTCTGATATAACTTAATCTAAAACATTTTACCCCTGACAATACTACACACCAAATACCTAAGCAATGGGCCATATGGTTTCAGAGAAGACTTGGGCGCAGGGTCATTTATCACCGTAGGGCCAAGACTTTGAAAATCTTTGTAATGAACCATTAGATGCTACTACATACCAAAAATCTTAGCTCTAGGCCTTATTGATTCATAGAAGAAGATTTTTTAAGATTTTCCTATTTAACTCTATGTAAAACAAGTGACCCCTGGTGTGGGGTCATTTATCACCATTGGGCTATGATTTGTACAATCTTGGTAGTGGCCCATAAGATGATGCTACATACCAAATATCTAAGCTCTAGGCCTTATGGATTCATAGAAGAAGATTTTTAAGATTTTCCTATATAACTCTATGTAAAACAAGTGACCCCTGGTGCGGGGTCATTTATCACCATAGGGCTATGATTTGTACAATCTTGGTAGTGGCCCATAAGATGATGCTACATACCAAATATCTAAGCTCTAGGCCTTATGGATTCATGGAAGAAGATTTTTTAAGATTTTTCTATATAACTCTATGTAAAACAAGTGACCCCTGGTGCGGGGTCATTTATCACCATAGGGCTATGATTTGTACAATCTTGGTAGTGGCCCATAAGATGATGCTACATACCAAATATCTAAAGGCTAGGCCTTGTGGTTTCGGAGAAGAAGATTTTTTCAAGTTTTTCCTATATTAGCCTATGTGAAATCAAGTGACCCCTGGGGCGGGGCCAATTTTGACCCCAGGGTCATAATTTGTACAATCCTGGTAGACAGTCATAAGATCATGCTACATACCAAAAATCAAAAGGCTAGGCCTTGTGGTTTCAGAGAAGAAGATTTTTTAAATTTTCATTTTTAAAATCTATTTTTAGCTCCTGTGACCTAATTATGCGATGGACCAGAACCATTTATACAACTTTAGTAGAGCTTCATCCAAGGAACATTCCTGCAAAATATTTTTCAAATTGGCCAAGCCGTTTAGGAGGAGATGTTGTTTGAAGCAATTGTTGACGCCGGACGCACGCACGCACGGACGACGGACGACGGACGCCGGACAAAAGGCGATCAGAAAAGCTCACCTTGAGCACGTTGTGCTCATGTGAGCTAAAAAGGGGCCAAAATTTGTAATATATTCCATCAAGAGTTATGTACCTTGGTTGTCTGATGCCCCTAAACATATTTATAAACTTTCAAGTCAATACCATGAATGGTTATTGAGATATAAGGCTGATAGAAGCTTGCATGCAAAACTTTAACCAAATTATCTACTGCATGCAAAACTTTAACCAAAATTTCCAAGTTAAAAGGGGCCATAATTCATATTAAATTCAGTCAAGAGTTAGCCTTGGTTGTCTGATGCCCCTGAACATATTCATAAATTTTCAAGTCAATACCATAAATGGTATTGAGATATAAGACTGATAGTAACTTGCATGCAAAACTTAAACCAAAAGCTGCAAAGCCAACACAAGGGCGACTACAATAGCTCTGATATTCTTCAAATAGTCAAGTTAAAAATCACTTAACCATTTATTCTTAAAAAAAAAAGCATTATACAGATTACAATTAGACAGGTCAGGGACGTATGAATAGAGCTATACAGTATTGTAAATTATGTGTATTTTAGTTTATGACCTTTGTGTACACATACATCTGCACAAATGTCCAGAAAAACACCCAGATATAATCACCACCTGAATATATAGATAATTAAAAGTTCCATCTCATGTTACAACAATCTCACCATTAAGGGGGTTTCAGTGGATTACGACTGATTTTATTTTATTTCTAAATTCTCATTTATTCTAAAAATATGACTAAATGTATATTTGCCAAATGTTGAGGGGCCTAAATTCACAATTTAGGGTTTTATGCAAATTTGGCCACAATGACCCCCCCCCCCCCCAATATGGTGAGATTTTACATTTTCAGAAAGCTTTAATCTGAAACATGAGCTGTCAGAGGACAGTAAGCTCAATTATTCTAAATGCTTGTTGGTAAATCAAGTAAGATGGCCATGATGGCCCTGGAATGGAAAACCTGAGAACCAGGTATTAGTGGGAGGAAAAGAAACAGCAAATATCTTATGATATTATGGAAAATGTGCTCTGCCCCCTGCCAGCCATATTTTTAGACGGATTAAAATAATAAAAGCCTTTATAGAGAGTGACACACGGAACATCTGGGCTTAAAAGAAATTGAAATCCAATATGTACTTTTGGACAAAAAGATTTTTCAAATCTGTACTTTATACATATTAGGAAAACAGGCTCTGCCCAATGGCCACCATGTTTTTCAACGGATCGAAATACTTTGAATAATCTTGGTAGAGAGTGACCAAAGGAACATCTATGCAAAAATATTTTAAAATCCAGCCAGTACTTTTGGAGAAGGTTTTTGCAGTTTTCAAATTTTTTCCCCTTTAAGTTGCTATGAAAACCAGATTTTCGCATGGAATTTAATTCTTTGAACAACTTTGGAAGAGGATCGATCACCCAAGGAACATTCCTGTCTTATGAAAATTGTCCCAGTAGTTTAAGAAGAGATATCGTTTAAGTTAAATAATGACGACAGTCGACGGACATTCATTGGTCACAATAGCTCATCTTGAGCATGTTGTGCTCAGATGAGCTAAAAAATGATTAAATCTATTATCTATGATTTCTATCATATTTTAAATGATGCTTCCATGTTTACTGGACCCTCAAACTGTGTGTCCCCTTGCTCAAAATTTATAAGAGGGTCTTCAGGACTCTTGGATTGTAATTCCTAGCGAAACTCTTTACCAACTTTAACCCTTTACCTCAAAAACATCTCCTATGTTTTCTCATTAATTGCTCATTTTACATTATCTGCACAGCAAAGAAAATCCATTGTTTCTTATATCATTTTAAGTTCCAATAAATTTATACTCATCTAGTCATCAATGTGTACATGTATATTCATGAGATGAAGGATTAAACAAGTGTCCTGACACTTTATAAGATAAGAGAATAGGATATGAAAGATATTACATTGTAGGGCAGTTTGCTCTTTCATTATTTTTTATTGTATAAAGAAATGAAAATATGGAATACTTCTCAACACTTGCTCCTCAATCAAGAAAAGTGAAACATTATATAAAGTGAAATTTAACACGTGTAAATTCCGTCTTTAAAATTCAATGAATAAATTCTTTCAAAATGATTTTAAAATTTTAAAATACTCCTTCATGAATTATTTTAACTTCCCATCTCTTATTACAAGTGAGACAATAATCGTGTTAGGTTGCCAATGTTGCATGAAACCAGTCTCATTAAATATACAATTACAAATTCAATTGAAATGGAAATTTATGCCTAAAATTTGTTATCAGAAATGGCAACATACCGATCATGCTTTGGTTTTCCAATAGCTTTAATGACTATGATTACCCTAAAATAAATATCCCTCGAGACAAATTAATCTGAAGAATGCTTACAATCTGCTGTAATAAGAGACACTTTTATATCATTCTAATAGTTCAATTCCTTCAAAGATATTATCATTTTTTAATAAATTACTGAGAATTTGAACTTGATACTAATGAATATTCATAATGGTAATCTTGAAAAGGCTTGAGTGCAACACTGAATTAGATGACCATAACTACAATATTTGTTTACTATGAAAATGGTTAAAAGATTGTACATTCTAAAAACACAACTAGCAAACTAAATTCTAAGGCTTGCCACAATAACTAAAGCTGTCATTGAAAGAGATGAGTGCCCCATTTAGTAATATGGTCAGAAAAGAGTGGTGAAGAGTTGTGACTGATAGGGCAGGGCCCAGTAGGACTGGACAGGATGATGTAACATGCATAATTCCAGTTTGGCCTCCTCTTCACTTAGCAAAACTGGGACATTCAGCTCTTCTAAAAATAACTTAATTGTTAAATCATTAATTTTTGCTGATGTTTCATTGAATCTGTATGAGAATCAATTACGTGACAACATTTCTTAAATTATACAGATCTATATTCTATAATAAAACTTCATGATTTATGTTTTTAATGCAGTATTTGTGGATAAAACTGGATCACAAATTCAATGAAAATCTATCCCATACAAAAAATGTACAATAACAAAAGTGCAACTACCTTCTGTAAAGTGTCAGCCTTTCTCATCAACAATCTACATACAACTGTAATAAGCAAACAATAAAACATATGAACTATTGTATTGTACATTATAATCATTGACAAGTAATCCTTCTCTTCACATTCATGCACTTGTAAGCATCTTAACCCTTTCCCTCATAGAGGAAATCATGAAAAGACCTATGCGAACAGCATAAAACCAGATCAGCCTGCGAGTAACTCGCAGGCTGATCAGATTTTATGCTGTTCGCTGCTCCTCAGTGGTCTGGAAATGAGGACTTTATAATTAAATTTGGTAAGGTTTAACTGTGGTTTTCTGCAGATCAGGCTTTATGTGGTACCTATTGAGTGCGTCAAAATGAGTCTATATGAGGGAAAGGGTTAAACTGGTGTAAATCCAAATCAGCCTGCAAAATTGGCACATTAAATATCAACATGCAGGCTGATCAAGACTTACTCACACATATTAATCACATCATGGAGGAGAGGGATCACCATGGCAACTTACATTTACATCAAAGCCGGCTACTACTGGTTTGTGGTCCCCCTTACTATACATGGGACTAGCATACTTTTGTTGTTTGGCTTTCAGACCCTCAAGGTCGGTTTGAACCTTGTACAGGATCCGGTCACACCAGGCCGGCACCCGCTGCTTCTCACTGAAATGATGGTACAATTCCATTACTCCACACTCCTTTATAACAATTGAAACCATTGACACCAGTCTGTATAAGATATTCTGTGAAAAAGGTAACAAGAGGGCCATGATGGCCCTGAATCGCTCACCTGAGTACCATTGCTTCAACTGATGTCAAGGTTTTTAAACAGACAAGGATTCTGATATAACTTAATCTAAAACATTTTACCCCTGACAATACTACACACCAAATATCTAAGCAATGGGCCATATGGTTTCAGAGAAGACTTGGGCGCAGGGTCATTTATCACCGTAGGGCCAAGACTTTGAAAATCTTTGTAATGAACCATTAGATGCTACTACATACCAAAAATCTTAGCTCTAGGCCTTATTGATTCATAGAAGAAGATTTTTTAAGATTTTCCTATTTAACTCTATGTAAAACAAGTGACCCCTGGTGCGGGGTCATTTATCACCATAGGGCTATGATTTGTACAATCTTGGTAGTGGCCCAAAAGATGCTTCATACCACATATCTAAGCTCTAGGGAAGAAGATTTTTTAAGATTTTCCTATATAACTCTATGTAAAACAAGTGACCCCTGGTGCGGGGTCATTTATCACCATAGGGCTATGATTTGTACAATCTTGGTAGTGGCCCATAAGATGATGCTACTTACCAAATATCTAAGCTCTAGGCCTTATGGATTCATAGAAGAAGATTTTTTAAGATTTTTCAATATAACTCTATGTAAAACAAGTGACCCCTGGTGCGGGGTCATTTATCACCATAGGGCAATGATTTATACGATCTTGGTAGTGGCCCATAAGATGATGCTACATACCAAATATCTAAGCTCTAGGCCTTGCAGTTTTGCAGAAGAAGATTTTCAAAGTTTGCATTTTTAAAATCTATTTTTAGCTCCTGTGACCTAATTATGCAATGGACCAGAACCATTTATACAACTTTAGTAGAGCTTCATCCAAGGAACATTCCTGCAAAATATTTTTCAAATTGGCCAAGCCGTTTAGGAGGAGATGTTGTTTGAAGCAATTGTTGACGCCGGACGCACGCACGCACGGACGCCGGACAAAAGGCGATCAGAAAAGCTCACCTTGAGCACGTTGTGCTCATGTGAGCTAAAAACAGTAAACTGGAATTTTCTAGTTTCTGCAGTGAGAAGCCCAATTGTTCTGAGAATCATCCCTTAATCTCATGAATATTCACGAACATTTATTATTTAATGAATATAAATTTACTGAATTTTAAATGGTACAGTATATGAAACAAAAGCAAACCCAGAAAAGGGTCTCCTCTGTTTGCTCATACACTATTGTAACACAGACTCTACACAGTCTGCATGGCAAAGATGAATCCATTGGTTCATATTCATTAATTAATATTCATCAAGTCATATAAATTTGGACATGAATATTCATGAGGTATAGGGTTTATAGACACCCAATCAGTAGATCAGTGTCCAATCTGAGAACTTACCTTGTATCATATGTGTCAGTGTTGGGATCAAACTTGTAGGTAGGCTTGAAGGTGATGGGTCCCTCCACAAAGTCAACCAGCATCAAACCTTCCTTCTGAGCCCTCCTTAGCTGCAGGTAAACATGGCAAACTGTACACGTGTCAAATCATTTGTTTTATATAGTACTGTGTATAAAATCATTCTAATGTTAAACTATGTGTCTTTCACTTTTTGTTAGTGTCCAATGTTGAATCATGCAACTGCTAAAGTGATAGTAAGTCAGAGTGTAACTATTTGGCAACGAAAACACCTAAGTCAGTTTTGTGTGAATAAGCCTGAATGATCAATTTTAGAGGAAGTTCCTTTGACCATATTCTAGAAAACATGACCTCTACTGAATGATTAATTTTAGTGCAAGTTGACCATATTCTAGAAAACATGATCTATACGAAATGATTAATTTTAGTGGAGGCTGACCATATTCTAGAAAACATGATCTCTACATGAAATTATTAATTTTAGTGGAGGTTGACCATATTCTAGAAAACATGATCTCTATGAAATGATTAATTTTAGTGGAGGCTACCATATTCTAGACAAGAGGGCCAAGATGGCCCTAGATCGCTCACCTGACAAAAGTATCTTCATGACAAACATTCCAAATTTGGTTCCAAAAATTCCCTCAGAGTATAAACAAGATTTTTCTAAGATTTGACTTACTGACCTACATTTCTGTCCAGCCCCACCCATTTTCAAACTGGTTCGAGATATCATCATGACCAATCTGACCAAGTTTGAGGAAGATTGCATCAAAACTGTGGCCTTTAGTGTGTAAAAAAGATTTTTCTAAGATTTGACCTATTGACCTACTTTTCCCGCCCCACCCATTTTCAACTGGTTGAGATATCATCAGACCAATCTGACCAAGTTTGAGGAAGATTGCATCAAAATGTGCCTTAGTGTGTAAAAGATTTTTCTAAGATTTGACCTACTGACCTACTTTTCGGTCCGGCCCCACCCATTTTCGAACTGGTTTGAGATATCATCAAGACAAAAATTCTGACCAAGTTTGAGGAAGATTGGATTAAAATTGTAGCCTCTAGTGTGTAAACTAGATTTTTCTAAGATTTGACCTACTGACCTACTTTTTAATCCAACCTGACCCATTTTCAAAGGGTTCAAGATATCATCAAGACAAACTTTCTGACCAAGTTTGAGGAAGATTGGACAAAATTGTGGCCTCTAGTGTGTAAACAAGATTTTTCTAAGATTTGACCTACTGACCTACTTTTTGATCCAACCTGACCCATTTTCGAAAGGGTTCAAGATATCATCAAGACAATTCTGACAAATGTTTGAGGAAGATTAAAATTGTAGCCTCTAGTGTGTAAACAAGATTTTTCTACGATTTGACCTACTGACCTACTTTTTGATCCAACCCCCTTTTTGAAAGGGTTAAAAAAAGATCAAAATTGTGGCCTCTAGTGTGTAAACATCAAAATTGTTGATGGACGACGGACGACTGACGACGGACGACGGACAATCAAGTATCCCAAATGCTCACCCTGAACTATGCTCAGGTGAGCTAAAAACATGGTCTATACGTAATGAATAATTTTAGTGGAGGCTGACCATATTCTTGGAAACATTATCTCAACAAAATGATTAATTTTAGTGAAGGCTGACCATATTATAGAAAACATGACCCCAGCTAATTGATTAATTTTAGTAGCGGTTGAGGTTGACCATATTCTTTCCCTAACTTTCCCCTTTGACCCACCCTCACAAAAAAACAACAACAACAACGACAATTATTATGAAAATAAATACCAATGACCATACAACATTATTTGTCAATTTGTCAGAACAAACCTGGTCCAATTTGAGCAAAGTCTCGAAATCCTTTTTCTGGATGGCCTTTTCTGCATCTGGTTTTGCAATGTTTTCAAGTCTACAGTTGAGGTCTCCCATCCAGAAAACATAGCTGTGACAAGAACACACAACACTTCAGTTTTATCGGAATAATAATATTAACAATATAACAAGTACTAATTGGGATCTTATCAGTTTTTGAGATAGAAGGCCAAAAGTAAAATTGAGGGGGTGGGGCCTGACCCCTGGGTGACCTCGGGGACACCAAAGTAGTTCAGTTCAACACCAAAAACACAAAAAAATATATGATTCGGGGTTAGAAATTTGAAATATTTAACCAAAATACATTTTTTATGCAAAAATCCATCTTTAAGGGGGTGGGGCCTGACCCCCAGGGACCCCACATTTACAAAAATCAGGGGGGGGGGGCACCACTACTCATTGAGGACTATAATTGTGTGAAGTTTTGTAAAGATAGGTTGAGTGGCCTCCGAGATATGGTCTGTACAAAGTTGCCGGTGGAAGAAAGAAGAAGAAAAAGAAACGGAGTAAAAACAATAGGTCTCCAAACTTCGTTTGGGAGACTTAATAAGATGAAAAATTACATACATTTCTTGAAAACCATATGCAACACTATTTCACCATAATTATGTATATATGATTAATCATTTATCTCATGAATATTCATGTTAAAATTATGACTTGATGAATATTAATTTTATGAACATTTAATGGTACTGTCATCTGAGCTACAATATTTAAAAGCAAATAAACAGATAGCTCCTTTAAAGATCTGTCTGGTCAGAGTCTGTTCTAGAGTTTGCCAAGGCGTCAAAATGCTTCTGTACAAGGTAAAGGGTTAATAATGTATGTATTACTCACTCATGGTCCAAAATGTTTTCCACGTCAGGATCCCGGAACTGCTGCGTCTTTATCACTGTGTTGAAATCCTATTTGAAACCAACAAACACAACCAAGTAATTATATATGAAACAAAATACAATCATATACATTACATAAAACAATAATTTTTCGTCAATATTAAATTTCACTGATTTTATCTTTAAGGCAATTTCATTGGATGATAGTTCATAAACTTTTTATAATAGAAAATAAGAGATATACCATATGAACAAGACTGGGTTGTGACATAAATGAGTAGAAGTCACCCATGAATATTGATGATGAATATTGATGATGAATATTGATAATTTTACAACACATTTATACTAGTCAGGAATATTTTTTTTCTAGCCTTTAAAGTAACAATTTAATGTTAAGTGATCATTACAGATTTTTAAATTTCTCCTCAGGTGATTTGGTTGCCACAGTAACAAATTACCTCAATCCTCTCTGCCATGTTCTCCATATGTGCAGCCAGGTGGGTGTTGACGATGATCATGTTGACTCCGCCCACATCAAATCGGATGCTGACCCCGCCCTTGTTTCCCTACAATGAGATATGATATACCTGTGAACATAATGAAGAAAAATGTGCAGTCTGGTCAGAACTCAAACTGGCAATCCTCAAGGGCAATTGATATTCTGTTTTTTTCCTTACAAAAGTGTTAAGTGTAATGAAATACAATGGGTCACCTTTCTTTGAGTTTTCCTGTGCAAATACCAATATAACGAAACTTGATCATATGAAGTTTAGTGAAACAGACCCCATGCTGCTTATAATAAAATTCTCCCAATTTTTGACAAAAATGGTTCCCAAAGAAAGCCAAATCACTCTGTCCAAGTTTTACCATGATCCCTTTTCATCTTAAAAACAACAACAAAAGAAAAAACAAGTATAAAATCTGATCAGCAAGCAAATTACTCAAAAGATAATCTGGTTATGCTTGTTACTTGCAATCTTGTCTGATCTGGGTCTCCATTGTTTGCTCATATAATATTGTAGCTGAGATTCAACAGTCTGCACAGCAAAGAAAAATCCATAATTTCATATACCAGCCCCTATAGCCATATAGTTAAAGCATCTGCCTAACAACAAGGAGATCGGGGGTTCGATCACCAGCTGTGGCATACCAGTGATCTTGAATGGTATACCTCCCTTATGCTTGGCACTCAGCAGGTATGGATAGATAAAGGATTGGTTGGTCAAATGTCAGGATAATTAACAAGGTGTGGTTTCAAAAATGTCCCATAAGGTCTGAAATACTCTCAGTGTGATGTTAAACACAAACAAACTCAATTAGCAATGATATTGAATATACTGAACACTGACCAAGTCCATCTGTGAAATCCACCAAAAACATTCCAAAAATCACCATAACACAAGTTGCACCTCTACAATACATATACTGTTTTGTACTGTGAAATCATTAATTTTTGTGACATTATATTTCATGGAATATGTAATGAAGTTAATTTCATTGGCCTTGAGGCCTTGTTTTCATGGGGATTGATTTTTGTGGAAAAAGCTGTCTACAAAATCGCAAAAATTAGTCCCCCACAAAATTAATGATTCTCAAGTACTATCATTCTACAAAGAGTAAAGATCCTACATTGAAAACTACAGGATATGTTAACACAAAATAGGTAGATGTATTCAATTTACCACCCACATTTCCTATTTTTACCCCACTATAATCCGGTTTTCCAATATGATTATGAATAAATTACTGCATATCCTGTTTGTCTAGGTTTTATCTTTATTATTCAAAATCATTAAAGCTCTAATATCTTGAAAAATAAAATCATCCAGAAAAATACACCACAAGATCCTACTGAATATTTATTTTTAATAATTCTTGCTTTCACATAATTTTACAATTACATGCAAAAATTTTTAATATGATTTATCCTTTCCTCATTTTGGACTGCACAATTAGTTGCTAAAGAGTGTGCTTCCTTAAAATTTATTGACTGAATAGAGAACAGAGCAAACCATGATCAGACTGCATGAATGTGCAGGTTGTTCAAGTCAAAGGCAGTGTATGCCCACAGCACTATAAAGAGGGTTTCGATATTGGTAAAGCCTACCCATCTGTCTCTGTTACTAAGTCAAGTGAATAAACACTATGTTTATTAGTAGAACAGTGCACAAGATACATTAGCCAGCCTAAAACTAAAAGGATTTTTTAAAACAATCTGTAAATCCAGCAATCATGCTGCATTTCATATCTGGAATGCCCTGTTATGTCTACAACTACAAGACAGTGTTAACAGAAATACAAACAGCTGTGCCAAAGAAATGTATAACTCAAGTTTTGACGGTCTGTCAAGAAAATATGTCTACAACAGTAAGTACTGAAAGTTCAGAGGCAGTTTTCACTGACTATCTTATCCAAAGGTAGGGAGCTTAAATTAAGCCCTTTCCTAATCCCTTACATGACCTTATCAGGTTTTTTTCCCCTTTTTCATAAGGGCCGTTCATAGGCACCTTCCCTTCTGAAAAATTCTTTAAATTCATAGAGTGTTCCCCAAATTTGCTCTATACTCCATGCTTTTTTTCCCCAATGCAAGGTGTTGATACATTACCCAGGATCTATTGAGAAAGTTATGTAGAGTTTTAAAAACTTGTTTCCCATTTGATTTAATATTGACAGGATAAGATTACCACAGAAAGTTTAAAGGAGAAATACACAAGTACACACACAAACCTATGTTAAACAAGCTAAGGACTCTCAGAATGAATGAATTCTATGTGAAAGGAGTTGTTTTATAGGACAATTTAGAAATTAGAAATTTAGTCATTTTTATGTTGTTTACAATGCAACATATTTTAACCGATCATGGGAATCTGAATACTCGATATCCAAATTCAATGCCCTCTAGCGGGAAAGCTGTACATGCCACTGTTTGCTTGTTACCATTGTTATACAATAGATACATATGCTTGCATAACAAGTGACATTTTTTTTTTTATCTTATATGAAGAAAATGTAGTACTATCTTCTGTGTATGATATTATCATTTTATTATAGATGTTGTCATGGAAACAAATGAAATTCCAGTAAAGCAAAAGGCTATTTTGACCCTTCTGACATTCAGATACATTTTTAGTTTTCAGTGGTTCTAAAACAATCCATATCCTTAAAACAATCATTACCAGAAACCAGTTTATATCGACCAGTAGACACACTATGCTAGTATCCATAATAACAAGGCTTTATACTGTCAGGAGTCCCCACCAGTGAAAAAAAACCATGATGAATTTATGCCAGACTGAAACAAGAAAAAAATGGTAATGGGTTAAGATCTTCGAACTGCACTGACCTTTCAGGTGTGCATATGGTTGATGCATGCCATACACCTTTGTGATATGACAAACATTTCTGTAAAACAGATATAGAAGTTATGGAGCTGACATGAAAATGTAGCCTATGAATACTAAAGACGATTTTAAACAATTCTTGTGACCTTGACCTTTCAAGCATGCATAACTAGAGCTATCACTGAAGGTGATTAATACCCCCGCAAAATACTTTAATGCAGGAGAAGCCAGACTTCAGGCAGAGCATAGATAAGAACCTGTATACATAGTATACTGGTTGTGATAGTAATAAGTAAGTAAAGTTTTTATTTAAAGTTGATAGAGAGTCAATAATGGTTGTTTGTCACAGTAGTTTAAAAATATAAGGTTACAGTTCTTGGACACTGCACTTCCCCTAGTCGCCATCTGTTTACATTTAAGTTATGTTCAGGACAAGAAAAACAAGGAAAAGTAACAAAGGGAAATAACTCTGTAATTACTCTAGATAGAGTTATGGTTCTTGTGCACTGCACTTCCTCATATTGTGGTTGACCATTGTATGAAATTGTTTTGAAATCCAACCAGTAGTTTACAAGTTATACTCTGGACAAGGAAAAGTAACTAAGGGCAATAACTCTGTAATTCCTATAGATAGAGTTATGGTTCTTGTGCACTGCACTTCCTCATATTGTGGTTGACCATTGTATGAAATTGTTTTGAAATCAAACTTGTACTTTTCAAGTTATGCTCTGGACAAGGAAAAGTAACAAAGGGCAATAACTCTGTAATAAGTCAAGATGGAGTTATGGTTCTTGTGCAATGCACTTCCTCTCATTGTGCTTGATCATTGCATGAAGTTGTATTGAATTCCAACTTGTGGTTTTCAAGTTATGCTCCGGACAAGGAAAATGCAACGGACCGCTGGACCAACCGACCAACCTACCACCGGGTGACTCCTATATACCCCCCCAAACTTTGTTTTGGGGGTATAATTATGTCATAAAAAACACTATAGGTAAGTTTAATGGAAATCCAAACACAAATATGAAATTTCAAAGACAAATTGTAATTTCAAAGACAATTTCTAACAACTCTTGTGACCTTGACCTTTTTAAGCGCACATAATAAGTTTGTTGCAAAACATACCTCCATGTAAAGACAAACAATTTTGTAAAATTTAATGAAAATCCATCCACAGATATGGAAATTACAGATTAGATACGTCGATGTAGCCTATCAATACCAAAGAGAACTTCTAACAACTCCAGTGCTCTTGACCTTTCAAGGACGCATATGGTTGATGTGCGTGACACACCTTTGTGCTATGACTAACATTTTCCTAAAGTTATATGAAAATCCATCCATTAATAATAGAAGTTATAAAGCAGACACAAAGATGTAGCCTATGAACATGCAAAGACAATTTCTAACAACACCAGTGACCTTGACCTTTCATGGGTGGATATGGTTGATGCACATGACATACCCTCCTTGGTTTTTGAGGAATACTTCTGTGAAGTTTTATTGAAATCCATCCATAAATTTCCATGTTATGGAGCGGACACAAAAGCGGGACTGATGGACAGAAGGACGCATGCAAACCTTTAGTCAACAACCGGTTTAAATGGTGGAGTTAATTTGTATGTGATAAATTCTGACAGTATGACAAAAGATGGCAGTCATGACAGGTAGCCAGTTTTGCCATTTTACAGCTGAATTTAGGAAGCTCTGAGCAGATTTATTGTTTGTTTGGTTTAATGACCCAACAACAGTATTTCATTCATTTGGGAGACTATGCCTAATTGAGACAGCTATTGTACTGCCACACTGCACTGACTGCAGTATTATGCTGTAGAGATATGGCATATCCTAACCAGTCCTGGAGCTACCCTGTAGATAATCTGAGCATCAAGCAGG
>CM037782.1:17116208-17166208 GCA_021229015.1 Solen grandis
GAGCGACCAGTATCATTTTTGATGACAAAAGTATTTTGTGGTTGGAGATAAAAACCTATGACCTCCCGCTCCAAAAGCAGACGCTCTAACCATTCAACCACTAGGGACAGTCTGAACATGTTTAAATGTGTGCCATCTTCGTCTCCACCTCCCAGGGGGTTGTTTCACTAAACTTTGTACGAAAATACATGATTTTTACATTTTTCCTCTTCCCCAAACTAGGACAAATACCAAGATACACTTTATTTACAAATACAGACACCCCCCTCCCCCCTGATTCTTTGCATTATCTTTATACTTAATATAAACAAGTTTTCCAATAGTGTAGATGACTGTAGAGACTAATCACTAATGCAACACGAGTTTTATTCCTAAGTTGGTCCTCATTTTATGCAAATGTTATTTTTATTTTCTACAGCATTTGAAACTAACTCTTTAGCCAGGCATTGCACCAGAACTCATCCTTTGAATTCAGGAGTCCCTTCTGAAAATAAAGAGTCCCTGTCACATCATTCAGATATATGATGGCTATATTCCCATAAGCATTGGTTGAAATGTAGCAATCTATCAAAGAGGGTTACTAATAAGAACGTTTTATGAAGATGATTTACACATTGATTTGCAACAAATTTGGCTGTTCAATTTACTTTTAATTGGAAAAGTAAGTGTCCCAAAAGAACACCTGTTATGTCAATTATGATGTCCTTTTCCAATTTTTTGTTATCCTTGGGATCCTAGGACATCATTGCTTAACCCTTTCCCTCATATATACTCATTTTGACGCACTCAATAGGTATCACATAAAGCCTGATCTGCAGAAAACCACAGTCAAACCTTACCAAATTTAATTATAAAATCCTCATTTCCAGACCACTGAGGAGCAGCGAACAGCATAAAACCTGATCAGCCTGCGTGTTACTCGCAGACTGATCTAGTTTTATGCTGTTCGCATAGGTCTTTTCATGATGTAAATTTTGTTTTCAACTGCCAACATTTTAACTCAGTTTTCAAAAAAATATTTTGATTTTTTTACCCCATGATTCTGAAACTGTTGCTTTTTTGCCAAAATTAAATGGGTAACTACACAAATACCCTAGTGCCCATTTCACTAAACTTCGTATGAAAAAAATCTTCATATGCATAGATGTAAATGAGTATTTCTCCTGTGATTTTTTCTTTATAGATAGAGTAGTGTCTGTATATAATGTAATGAAATGGGCAAACTTTTTTCATGTTTAATTGCGTAACTTAGACATTATGTAGAACAACATACTTGTTGTTACATACGACTAAGATCAAATTTGTTTTTACAAAGTTTAGTGAAACAGGCCCCTGCTTATTTGTTACTCTGACTTAAGTTAAATCTAACAACTCCTTTCACAAAACTTACACCAAAAAGATCTTCCTGCAAAATGAGGAAAAAAAACAACAGTTAAATACATGTACTTGATAAAAAAAGAAATCAATGAAATTTATGGAACAATTAATGAGATGGTAAATAAAGAGACCATCCATTACAATAATGTAATTTAAGTCATATACAATGTATACTAACCCTTAATTTGACTGCATTGTAACTATTAAACAATATTTCTTGGCTACACAGACTGTATAGGACCCTGGCAAGCTTCAATACTGTACAAACAGAGGAGATCCTGACCAGAAGCTCCTACCAGGAGCAGTCTGATCTAGGTCTGCTCTGTTTAACAAGGTGTCAAAACACATCTTTATGAGGTAAAGGGTTAAGGATTGAACTGAAAATTTGAGAGTTCATCTACAGTGGACTAAATTGGTACTTTTGTCTTTAAAAAAAAAACTTGACCAACTTTCACTTGAGTACCGTCAGCTGCACTTGAGATATTGCAGATAAGGACAAAGGGACACAATGCAGCATGAGTGATTCCTCTATAGTTCACACTTCACAAAGTGTGGTAAGAGTATAAATTTATGTTTAAGTAAACAGTCTTACATCTGACATTTTGATATACACAACCAGAGACAGTAAGATGACTTTATTACATGATACACAAAAGTTTCAAAATTTGTAATAAAATCTTAAGTCTTTGTTTTACAGACAATTTGGGTCAATTTCAGTCATTAGGAAAAAAAAAAAAGAAAAAAAAAAGGCCAAGATGGCCCTAATTTGCTCACCTGAGAAAAACTGCCTTCATTGCCAGTACAAGCTACTAAATTATAGCATAGTTGTACGGAATATATAATCCATGAGATCATTTCAATTCAACAAACTAAACAGCACCTGTGGTCAAAGTCAAACTTGACTGAGAGATTATGGCTATAAACATTGTCATTGAAACTTTAAAATGACTGCTTAAAAAATGAAATAAGGTATTTATATTATTTAATGGTTAAGAACTCCTGACGTATTATCCAATATCAGTCTATAGTCGAACTTGGCTATTATCTGAATTTTTGAAAATGACAGCATAAGAAATGAAGATGCTAGAGTGCAAAGTTAGACAGACGTAAGAAATGAAGATGCTAGAGTGCAAAGTTAGACAGACGGATAATGGACATTCATCGATCCTAATAGCTTATCCTGAGCTTAGAAAAAAAAAAGAAAAAAAAAAGATTGCTACACTAATAATCAATCATGAAAAATCAGCTGTCAGACTGATTTAAGAAATAATTTAAATAAATTGATTATATACAAATCTTAAACATGAAGAATTTCAATGTTTATTTAGTTTGGATACCTGACCTGACTTATTTTAATACTGGTAATTTACAGTTTATGGTGAAATTGGACATAAGGTTTGCCTTATTCCCCACCCCCTTTTAATTGATTTTTTTTTTATTTCTTTTTTTATTAATTAAATTTACTTGTGTGTTTGTGTGTGTTGAGGGGGGGAATAAAATGATATAACAGTTGCACATAAGAATCACTGTGTAATACTGTAATGAATTTATTAGGATTCACTAATAACACCAGGTAATATGATGCAAATAAAACATACATGAGTTGTTGTGCTAGAATAACCTTGGATGCATAAGCATCATTACCTCGGGCTAAGAAAAGCAATATGTAATGCAGTATAAGCATATTAAGTGTGCATACCTTCATATAAATCAAAATGCAATCTCAATTTTTGTGGCAGTTTGTAAAGCGAGACTTTCAAATACTCATGGTACATGTGTGCTAGACCTTAAATTTCAAACTCACTTGAGCATGCAAATTGTTAAATGAAAATGCATACTTGCATATCTGAAGTAGGATTTGCTGTCAACATTATATTAAACCTGATCAACATGCAAGATACTGGTCAGCATGTTCTAATGTTTGTTATCTTATTAACAGTCTCACCATGTATGATTGACTAAATCATGCAAGCACCTACTTATATGAATATCAAGCCCCAAATCTACTCAAATCTGTCTGAAAATTTCCCATGTATTTCAATTCAATAGCTGCATTACTAACAAATGTTTTTCTCTACTTCTCAGTGTGTAGTTATGAGTTCAGGGACTATATAGTCACAAAGTATAAGATCGCCCCCTAAACCCCCCAACTAAAATACTTAACGGAGACATTTTGGGACATAATCAAACAAGACTTCCACAGTGACATAGGTATGATTAGCAATAAATATTATAATGAAATCATAAAGGTGACTGGTTAAGACACTGAGACACCTCTCCACCCACTGAAGTTTATATTGTCAGCAAGATTCGGGTTTGGACCATACGACTATGATTTAAACATGTAACTATATACGACCATTCTCAACCCCTGCAAGCCTTATTCCAAAAGCATCATCCTTGGTTCAGCAAATTTAGTAAAAGTTATGGAATATTTTTTTTTGTGGCCAAATTACATTGTTTAATAGTTTTAAGGCAGGAGGGTTTTCAAGTGAATACATAGTCTGTTTCAGAAATTATTGTGGGGATCAGAGGAGATAATTTGTGCAAAAAAATAAAAAAATAAACAAGAGCCATGTTGACATGGCCATCCCCTGTCGACTGCTTGCTCTTTAGAAGAGGTGTTTGAGAGTAGAATATTTCATTTTTAACAGAAAATTTTAGGTAATGAAGACTGATGTTTGAAGTGATTATAGATATGAAACCCACCCATGTGAAGACCTACTAATTCCCCTATTATCAGGTAAAATGTCAAGGTCACTGTGACAAAAATTAAACATGAAAAATAACAAAGGGCAATAACTCAAAAATTATGAAAGATAGGGTTATCATTCTTGTGCAGTGCACTCTTCCTCAATGATATCTATCAACCTATGATGTTTCAAGTTGACATCTCAAATACTTTTTGACTTATGCTCCGGACAAAAATTAAGTCTGCAAAATAACAAAGGGCAATAACTCAAAAATTATGAAAGGTAGAATTATCATTCTTGTGCACTGCACTCCTCCTCAATGAGATCTATTAACCTATGAAATATCAAGTTGACACCTCAAACACTTTTCGAATTATGCTCCAGACAAAAATAAAGTCTGAAAAATAACAAAGGGCAATAACTAAAAAATTATGAAAGATAGGGTTATCATTCTTGTGCACTGCACTCCTCCTCAATGAGATCTATTCACCTATGAAGTATCAAGTTGATACCTCAAATACTTTTTGAGTTATCCTCAGGACAAAAATGTGGGACGGAAGGACGGACGGAGACTATTACCATATCCCCTGCCACCTTCGGTGGGGGATAATAAACACAATTAAAATGAAATAAAACAAATAAATTCTGTCTATAGGTTTCAGAGAATATCTTTAAAAAGATTGATAAAGTTGTGGGATGTCATGGCAAACTAAGTTCTGTATGGATTAAGTTCATTTAATTAAGTACTGTGAGGAATCCCCTACAGATTGTACAAGCCAATTTTATCAATGTCTGCTGAGTGGTTTCAGAGATAAGAGTAAATTCAAACCCCTCTGTACAATTATCCACTCTTATTTAATTTCTTCAGGACTTGAAATACCCCTTTTCGTCAACAGCATCCTGCCCTGTCCATATACAGTTAAACTTCAAGGTTTAGATCTCGCTTAACTCAATTACATCACATTGGTCCATTCGATTGTTTGGTCTCGATTTTCATATAATATTTCTGTTATGATTCTTTTTAATAACTTGATTTCATATAAGTCAATATTGTTTTAACTCAATCAACTTCACCATTCCCCAATTCAATATTTATCACAGTCAACAATTGTTAAGTTAAGATCTGACGGAGGTGAAATGTGAAAAAACAGCTTCACTACTGTGTGCGATTGTGCAAACTGAAACCAATTAATAATGACAGTGTTTGTTTTGGAATATATAAATGAGTGATTATTAGCAAATGTCAATAAAGCAAATATAAGTCTCAAACTTAATTGTCACTTCACCATGCTTCAAGAACAGAAGTACGAAATAATCATGGAGTTGGAAAAATTACAATCAGACGGGGTGCAAAACACATTTTTTTTTTAAAGTTTTTTGTGAGAAGTGAGAAATGTTAAATCATACACAGAAGGTCTAAATTCTACAGTACACTGACAACTCCAATGATGTGTTCTTTTGTACATGTATAAATTTATGCATGATTTTGGTTTTATTTTCTCACAATTGCCTTGCTAAATATGTTATTGAAATTGAAAAACATACAAATACAATGTCTTTTATTTATCATAACCATAATAGAACAGAACAAGAAAGTCAGTAGAACTGACAGATGCTCCCCGAAGAACGTCATTGTTACAAATAAGGCCTTGGTCAATGGGTGGGAGGATATGTTGAAATCCCCATTCCTAAATCATATCTATTCTCCTCATCAGATGAGATGTTTTACCAACTCTAATTTGGAGACTTAGTAACAGTTTACTATTTAATATGATAATACGTGTTACTATCAGATCTTTCATTGATTTTTTTAAAGTTTTTTTTCAATGTGTGCTCATATCAAAGAGGTTAACCAACACTCTTGACATATGACTGGATATTTGAAATAGTGTATAATGGCCTAAACAACAATTAGCTGACATGATTATGATTGACATTACTAGCATATTGAAATTTGTGGGGTTTTGTTTAAATGATATCTCCTGTTAAATTAGGCAAATGACATGAATATTAGTCAACAACATGGTAGTAGGGGCCATAACTCTCTTAAAAATTGAGGAACCAGGTCACGTCGACGATATGCGTATCTACTCTTGGTAATAAAGCTTCCCATAAAGTTTCATTGAATTCAAGCCATTAGTTCCTGAGAAATAGCCCGGACAAGAATCATGCAATATGTACTATAGGCCAAAAAGTCAATGGGCCTTAACTCTTTGAAAAATTTAGGAATCGGGCCATGCTGACGATATGCGCATCTCCTCTTGGTAATAAAGCTTCCCATAAAGTTTCATTGAATTCAAGCCATTAGTTCCTGAGAAATAGCCCGGACAAGAATCATGCAATATGTACTATAGGCCAAAGTCAAGGGGCCTAACTCTTGAAAAATTAGGAACGGTCATGATGATATGCGATCTCTCTTGTATAAAGCTTCCCATAAAGTTTTTTTGATTCAACCATTAGTTCCTGAGAAATAGCCCGGACAAGAATCATGCAATATGTACTATAGGCCAAAAAGTCAAGGGGCCTTAACTCTTTGAAAAATTTAGGAATCGGGTCATGCTGACGATATGCGCATCTCCTCTTGGTAATAAAGCTTCCCATAAAGTTTCATTGAATTCAAGCCATTAGTTCCTGAGAAATAGCCCGGACAAGAATCATGCAATATGTACTATAGGCAGAAAAGTCAATGGGCCATAACTCTTTGAAAAATTGAGGAACCAGGTCACGCCGACGATATGCGTATCTACTCTTGGTGATAAAGCTTCCCATACAGTTTCGTTGAATTCAAGCCATCAGTTCCTGAGAAATAGCCCGGACAAGAATCATGCAATATGAACTATAGGCCAAAAAGTCAAGGGGCCTTAACTCTGTGAAAAATTTAGGAATCGGGTCATGCTGACGATATGCGCATCTCCTCTTAGTAATAAAGCTTCCCATAAAGTTTCGTTGAATTCAAGCCGTTAGTTCCTGAGAAATAGTCCGGACAAGGAAAGTGTGACGGACGAACGGAGGGACGGACGGACGAACGGACGGACGAAGCGGCAACTATATGCGTCACCTTCGGTGAGCATAATAAAAACACAATGAATGCAATTTAAGTTATACAATCAACAAATCTACTAAATTTATAGTTCAATCAATTCGATCTACTCAAAAGTTGATACAAATTTACCTTACCCCAATGTAAGCGACTTAATATAGTTCAACTGAATAATTATGTGAGCTACACATGTTAAGATGAGTGATAAAATGACAATGGGCTGTAAAATCAACTCACCCACCAACCTCCCATGCCAGCTTTGGAATACTCAGACTCTATATTTGTCACCCGTAGCAACATGTGTCTCTTCACAAACACTTGTAGGGATATTGCCTGCATTCTCAGTACTTTGAGCTGCAAAGGAATTGGTTAACTGTCTATTAACCACTCTGAAGTTTGGCAATAAAATTTGATAATTATGAATAATTCTAAACCATAAGGCTTAATCTATCACTGAAAAAGCTGAATTTTTTTTTTGTCCTAATATTGTTGAAGTTTTATGGAAATGAGGACTAAAATAGCATAAATATACATGCCCAAGACTGGTTAAATGTTTTTAAAGAATGACCGAATTTTAATTTTAGAAACCAGTAAATGGAGTTGATGCAAATATCGCAATTTCAGTCTTGTTCATCCAAAATCTTCTATGTAAAGATTTAACTGTGAACTGAATGTCTATCCCTTACCCTCACATAGTCCCGTTTACCCAATTCTTCTGTCAATCTAGATGTCCACATGTTATCTTTAAAGTCTTCATCTCGAGGGTCCATCTCTTGAAATCTGCATTGAAAAAAACAACACAAAAAAACCCACATCATTTTCATGTTTTTTGATATACATTGCCATACCTTTGTCAGGGATACTGACTAAGCATTACTCAATCATATCACTTCATTTTACATTCTCTTTACAGATTCCTTAAAATGATGCCATGCTTGATTTTGGTGGATATGCTTAGTTATTTCACTGTCATAAAAAAATATTCATACCTCCAACATCTACTATTATAAATATATTTTTATACAGTATACTGGTACACTTTTTTTAAATGAACAGGACTGGTCTTCCATTATTTTTTCCTCAAAGTGCAAATAATGGAGATTACCATAAGATTGTACATGTTGAGAATGATAAAGACCCATTCTTCTCTGGTCCTTTTTTGTACTGTTCTAAATTACCAAAAACGAAGAAAAAAAGTAAAGAGCATTTTGAGATTTAATCAAGCTGCCACTTTGTACAAGTTGTTATTTCAGCTACCATCACCCAAAACCTAAAACCAAGATATGCACTACTCTGCGAAATATCATAACTTTTCAGAGCTAAGTCTCGAAGGTGCACGTGAGAACGAAAATAATCATTCAACCCTAAAACATACCTGGCCTTTAAATGAGCTTAGGTATTTACTTTATACTGACATCATACCTGAGTTTAGGAAAGCTTATTGCACCAAAATTGAACTTCAAATAAAATTGTTTTATTAAAGATCCCCAAGGACTTGTTTCTATAGGGGCTACCATAATATATATCTAACAGACAGATTTTCCTAAAATTTTGCACATATGTACTTTTCACTATAACTAAAAGATGTATGAATTAAAAATAAGGGGTCACCATGCTTGTTTTAAGGATTAAACTGATGGTAAGGTAAAACATAACTGACAGTAATGCTAAAATTTGCTGAAAAACTCAAAGCATTAAAAAATTGCATTCTAAATACTTTAATAACATACCAAAATAATATTTTCAGAAAATTTTATCATAATTTGTATCTTATTATGTGTTTTATAAGTTACAGGTAAAAATACGTCAAACATGTATGGAAAATACACTATGAGCAAAAACAGTCTTTGTGTCTGGATCAAAATATATACAAAACTACACAGAAGCTATGGAATTTTAGATATAATTTATTTTCTTGAAAAAAAAAATAAAAAAATAACAGACAGATTTCCTTTATTTATTTTTCATATTCAATCCTCTGATATAAAGGCTTCCTGAAAATGAAAACAGGAAGGCCAAGATGGCCCTGAATTGCTCACCTGAGAAAACAGAGAAATACATAATCCATAAAGAATTACAGCAAGATCATCTAAATTCTGCACAAAAACTGTACCTGCCATCCAAAGGCCATAGCTCTAATAAATCTATATAAATTCAAGAGACAATTGGCCCCATTAAATACAATTTTATGGTCATATTTGAGTATCATACTGAAATCCCTATTGAAACTAATGGGCTTATTTTGAGTTTCTGTATGAAAATCATACTTAATTAAATACCATTTTATGTTTGAGAACACAAGGCCTGGGGTGGGGCTAATTTTGACACCAGGGCCATGATTTGAAGAGACTTGGTAGAGTTCCACTAGTTCAATCTTGACTACAGGCCTTGAGGTTTTTGAGAAGATCCTATATAAGTCTATGTAAAATCAAGTGACCCCTTGGGTGGGGCCAATTTTGACCCCAGGGCCATGATTTAAACAAACTTGGTAGAGGTCTACTTGGCTATGTTACACACCAAGTATCTGAACTCCAGGCCTTGAGGTTTCTGAGAAGAAGATTTTTCTAGTTTTTCCTATTTAAGTCTATGTGAAATCAAGTGACCCCTTGGGCGGAGCCAATTTTGACCTGGGGGTCATGATTTGAATAACCTTGGTAGAGGTCCACTAGACAATGCCACACACCAAGTATCTCAGCTCTAGGCCTTGTGGTTTCCGAGAAAAAGATTTTTTTAAAGATTTCACTTTAAAAATTTAGTTTTAGCTCGTGACCCAGATAAGCAATGGACCAGAACTATTTGAACAATTTTGGTAGAGCTTCATGCAAGGAATATCACAGGTAAATTCATCAAATTTGGCCCAGTGGTTTCAGAGGAGATGTCATTTGCGTTCAGGAGGTCTGGGGTTTGAATCCCAGCTGGGGCACTTCCTTTGGTGACTGCGTCAAACCAAAAACTTATAAAATTGGTACCAGATGCACCCTTGTCTGGCACCTAGCTATGGTTACTCTGGGAACATGGAGTACTCAGTACTGGTTCTACCCAAGAATGTGTGTCCCTTTTATCTGTGCTATACACTGGGCATGTAAAAGAACCAAGGGTCTATTCGCAATATGAGCTAGGGTATTAAACCACTGCCTCTTCTGATGCTGTCTCTTCAGCAAAGAGGGTTTTTTTTAAGGTTTTTTGGGAAAAGGCCCCTGGCAAAATTTGAACCTCAACTATACCATGCATGCAATAATTTTACCAACAAGAATTGTCAATGTAAACAAAACCAACTTACTTGGGAAATATTTGTAAAAATACTATATTTTTGGCTTTGGGATTTTTTTTTCTTTATTGGGAAAAAATGTACCTAGATAACATTGGAAATGGGGCCAATATTCAGTCATGTAGGATACATGGAAAAAGCCCTGGCAAAAAAGAGGAATCTGACACTTGGAAAGTCCTTGATTGCAAGGTCTAAAATATGGCCAGAAAATGATTGCTAGCCATTACAATTTGGCATTTTTTTATATTTTTTTTCATTAACGTAATCACACAAATAGTAAATATGCAGACTATTTACTAGGAATGTTTTATTTTTAGGTGATTAATCATACAAATGAAAGTATTTAGGGTATGTCAGTACTGCATATAGACATTTATTCATAGTTCCAATGTAATGTCATAGGTACTGTAAGACACTTTTTGGTAGTCATTTTGAAATCTAAGAATGCTTTCTGTTTTTAAATCATCACTGTACTTTTATTTTTCAGTCTATCTTACTGAAATCTGTCAAATTAAGTAGATTAAATTTATCATTTTAAATATGAAAATAATATTTTGATAAATTATAGTAAAATAGAGGATAATCATTTGTTTGGTGTAAGATTGATTAATAATTTCATTGAGTGAACATAAAAAGTGATATTTTCACGAGTGGCGAAGCCATGAGTGGCGAAGCCATGAGTGAAAAAGCATCTTTTTATGTTCAAGAATGCAATTAACATATATCTTTCACACAAACAAACAATTTTTCATTTTATTTATTTAATGCTTTAAAGGCCAGAAATTAGCTGTATTATTCACAAAAGACTTCAAAATGGTGGATTACCTTGTGTGCGTGACGTTATTTATGACGTAATTTTTTATGTAAAACCCAGCATATTTGATGTATTATACATCCTTAAAAGCCCAAAATACATCCCAGAATCTGACCTTGGGCATTTTGAAAATTCCTAAAAATAGCTTTGTACGCATCTGTATATGAGACTGGACGTTTCAAGACTGGACATTTCAAAACTGGCCACAACAGGATTTTTGATGGGACAGTTGCCCAAAGTGATACCTTAAAAACAGGGTTGAGTACCAAACTGTCATTTGTCATCTGCCGTTCCTACCGTAAAAAAATGAAACTAAGTAAGCATTTATCACAAATTTATCAGGTTAAAATTGCTTAGAATTTGAGATTTCATACTGCAGAATCACATGCAGTGAAATCAAGGAAACAGCATTGAAAAAAAATCAAGTAACCGCAACAACAACAAATTCGGATGGCATCGTAACATTTTCACTAGAGAACAAAGGAACGAAAGAAAAAAAAACAAAAAAAAAACAATGACTAGATCTCCCCAGCAAAAGTTTTTTCCCCTTTTCCTCATGAGGTATTTTTGTCAGTCTTGCATTAAAAGCCAGCTAATAACTGCCTGATTGGCGAACTTTCAGGTGTGTAAAATTGCAGATTTTACTTTCGAAAAAAATAAAAGGTAATACTTGAAATTTCGGTTAAAAGCTAAGAGGACATGTTTTTAGTATTCTGCTTATAAGAAGCACACATATCTTTAGCCTTGAACATAAAATATGATCAGAAATAGGTTGTGTTTTCAAAATGCTTTTCCGGATTTTACTTTTCTCTTTAAAAACCAATAACACAAAGGAATAAGAGTACATAATAAGTACTTAAGTTAAGTTTTTTGGGTTTTTTATGAAACAATTATATTAATCACTTCAACACACTCCTCTAAATATGTTCTCAAGAAAGGAATATTCTTTTGAAAAGATATTTACAAACCGTAGGTCTATACTATAATTATCTCTTCTGTTTTTCTTAAACTGATCTAAGTGTACTCAGAGTGTAGAAATGAAAAATAGATTAAAAAATTTTAAGTTTGCCTCATTTCATAAAAATGTGTGTGTACAGAAGATTATGATCATTATGATTTATTTTCTTTTATCATAGCCAGATAATCAATCATTAAAAAATGTGAATATGAAAGACTGATGCACACAAAACACAGTCTTAGGGCAAAATTAACTGGATATTACTGATTTTATAATTAAATTAGAGGATTTTATTTGAAATAATATTAATTGTTACTGAATACTGTTGATTTTTTTAACTAATAAAGCACTTAAAGATCCTCAAAATTTGTCAAAGTTGAAAATTAATGTACAAAAAAAATCGACAGGTGGAATTCCTGAAAATTTCCTAAAAATTCCTGACATTTCAAAAATTTCCTGATTTTGGGTCTTATTGAAACACCTGTATTTAACAGGGAAAATCAGGTACTGTAAGTTATCCACAAACATGAAGAGTATATTTTAAACTCAGAGTCAAAGAATTGCATCGTCAGAAAACCTATGTTCACTTAATATGCTTTGCTTCTTAATCGACTGTGGGATATTTGGCTAGCAAAACTTTGTACTCATGAATTAATAAATAGGCATTTCATTGGATCAATGACACAGCATGGCTATAGCAGGGATCATTTGACCAATGAAATGGCGTGTGATTTTGAAAGTTAGCTTTGTTCTATTATGTAGAGGTGATGTTACACTCCATGCCTACCATAGTGATTACATACCTGTCAACATTTCAGAATGGCAAGGAGTGAGATTTTTACGTGTCGCGAAGACCGGATGGGAGTGTGGGTTTGGGAGAATTTTTTTTTAAATGCATTAAATTATGCATTCTGGTGCCTTTTGAGATCATTAAGTATGAATTTCTTGTGTCCTGTGTTACCATGCTTTTACAAAATTAATAAGAAAAAATTACATTTTTTAAAAATTTATTTCATGATACATGATAAATAGGTTTCTATGCATAGCATAAATGTAATAAAGAAATCAACATGAAAAACAACCAAATAAATAAATGCACACTTCTCTGCCTTGTTGTGAATCACAGTCTGTCCATGTTTCTTCACATCATTCTTGCCGGCATGTCCAACTGAAAAGCTCCTGAAATGACACATATGTATACATGAGGTTTGAGTAAGCATTTAAGTATATTACTCAGAATATATCAATAGAAAAAGAATTACTTTATTTTAAAAAATGTGAGGTCAAAGGTTCAAATCCTACAAAGAAATGACTAAAACAGATAGATCTAGATCTACCTAAAATTTTGATGTCTTTGACTTTAAAAGTCTGGATAAATATTAGCTAGATTAGATCTATTATATAAATTTTTAATATTAAATAATTATATCATTCTAATCATCATATAGTGGCTGTGTTATATGTGAATGACCGATTGATAACAGTAAAAATACCATGTAGACATTCGATTTGTAATGTACTTTTGGTTTAAAAATAATTGTGAGCGGTCTTTTTCACGGCGATTATAACAAAGATTACAATAATCAGTTAGTACTTTTATTCTTATGAAAAGAAGGAACGTCGAAGTATGCTTCAGTGATTCATAATTAACATTTAAGTGTCTGTTTACAAATCAAATGCTGTTGCCATAGTATCAAAATGTCGTTTAGATGGCGCATGCGCAAAAAGTGGTATCAATAATACGCTGACGAATAAATTTGTGTAAATCCGCGTTAATTTGATGTTTTTTGCTGCACTCCATGTGTATTACTTTCAAAATATGTTGTTACGTCGAATATTTTAAACATTCGATATATAAATTTTAAATACAATCGATATATAAATTTTAATTACATAGAAATACCATTCAATTATCTTAAACCTACGACAATAAAAAAATGAAACGAATGCAACATACCTCCTACACAGTTTGCAGAAAGCAAAATTGGGTCCTGTGTCAGATTTTGAAAGCCAGGAAAATTCCAGTTCCCACGCGTTGTTGTACTTTGAGGCATAACTCTTTTTCTTCTTTTCTGGAGTCTTCATGTTTTGCAGTCGACATTAAGTGCGCGAATGGTGATCATGCAATGTCCGGGAATTTAAGTAATAGTTACCGATAATTCCCGTATATGACTCGGAGGGATTCGGAAATTCAAGCAACATTGTGATTGGTGGATTTTCTCTCGGGAAGCCCTGGAATGCCCTGGGATATACGAGTATAAGCAAGACCGGCGATAACCAGTTTTGTGACGTACCCTGTATATTGGAATGCCCCTAGACAAGCGTCACAGGGTGGGCTGTATATTGGGGCTTGCATCCTGTGTTGTTTTAACGATTAGAGAAGGTAAATTAGACAAAATTTCTGACCCACAATGTTTTTGGTATTTTTTTTATAAAAAATCGTGAGAAAATGGCCAAAAATCGTGAAATCGTGACCATGAACTTAAAATCATGAGAATCACGATTTAAGCGTGAGACTTGACAGGTATGGTGATTATCTTGTGAGAGCAATATGTCAGCTTTTGCTTTTGGGAATTTTAATGAAGAGTATTCAAAATACTATGCCTGATTTCACTGGTCAGCAAGTAGCTGATTGATATTCATGAAAATGAAGTTTTGCTACCTGAAAATCTCACTGTATATACAGAAGTTTTAACAGAATATATACTGTGACTGTGGGTTTTCAACGATGAAAGAAGTAAAGAGATATACCTTATATACTATCAAATCTAAAAGTTGATCAGCTTTTATTTCTTATTTTTTAACACGTAAGAGTTGTCAGGGATAGACAAAGAAATATAACCAGATCAGCATGCAAGTAATTCAGATTCAGCAAATGCTACAGAAAATATGAGACAACATTAAATGAACCTACCCTATGCCATAGATGTCAGGCAGTGGATTGTCTTTCAACCCAAGGAGGTCTGTCAAATCCTTGGGTGGTCCAGCCCCGCCCACATTCCATGTGCACAGGTACAGCCTGCAATTAAATAAACTCACTACACTTTGTCCCTATTACATCACACTCTGATTATGCTGGGACCTTAATTTTTTTCTCATAAACTTGACAACTGCAGAAATGTTATAAAATGTTTCCAGATTAAAAACTGCATATCATCATCTTTATATTTATATAATTAGACAGCGTAGGCAGTGTAATCATGCTGTTAGGACGTTGGGAGCAGCTTATTTAAGTGCTTAGTAAAGGGATCTCAAACTGACAACTAAAGGCAGGACGGCTGATACCAGAGTTAGCTTAATGAAGGTTAGACTGTAAACTCTTTCAACAACCAGTATGTTGCTGCAGCTCCTCCAGCAGCTGAGATTTATCTTCACATCCTTGTCAGCTTGAAACTATGATCATTGATGCTAACTACAATATTGTAGTGTATTGTATTCTTTAGAATTTGATCGGTTAGCTCGATTGATGTTTCTTCCCAAGTTCCTTGCAGTTTAAAATTGTTTTTATTTGGAAACTACTGGTTCATGCAGCTGTCATTGCAGACAGACATGTACACATTCACGAATCCTAACTGTGAACTCATTTGACCATTTTTTCCCCCATATAATGCATTACAACAAAAGGTAATAATCACTGTGAGACATTTTGACTATAACTCTTCAGTGATAATTGTTTTTGTCTTTTGCTTCAAATTTGCAGGGACTCTATATAACAGGGATGTGAAAGGTGTGTGCTTACATCAAGGTTATTAGTTATAGGTTTGTCTTTCTACAAACAGGTGTTCACCATTTTGTTTTATCCATTTTGGTAGTTTTCTAGCCTTGATTTTGAAAGATAACAGTTCATTGCATGTAAACTTTCCCAGATTCACAGTGCATACAATTTGACATTTGCAAAACATGATAAACAGGATCAAATTAAGTGATGCCAATAAACCCAATGTTGTAAAACCCCTTTAACCTTGCATTAACACAGCCGTTACAAGAAAAGATGAACACACTATATGTTTCAATGGACAGCTAACAATTAGCACATTGCCAATCTTACTCTCCTTACTTTTCATGCCTAGTTTATATTATTAAGAAGCATATCTTAATCAAAAGGAAGCAAATCTAAAACAAAAAATCTTATTATTTTATTAAGTTTGGTAAAATTTTCCCCAGCAGATCTGCAGCTCGTCAAACCCTCTTTCACTTGAGATACAGACTTCTTCAGTGCCTTCAGAGCTTTGATTTAACATGCACAAAGTAGAAAGTGTTGTCATAAAATAGCATCGAGTAAAATTGACCAATAAGTAGAATTGTTTGAGAAGACCTACTTGATACTGTCAAATATTTTCTCCTTGGTTACTTTTGCAGGGTTCAACGACATTTTCTGCATGTTTGAAGAAACCTGCTGCATCTTTAATCTGGAAATTTTGCAAGAATCTAAAGGAAGTTTCTGCAAATAGTCCTCATAAAATAGCTGCGTGTAAAAAATGTATATAATTCCGATCGTAAACAATTGTTTTATTGACAGTGCTCCAATTTGCATTTACAAATCCTGCAAAGTGACTGAGCAGGAAATGATCGTTTCTCGTAAACAAACTTTGTCCATGAGAAATACGTCAGAGAAACCGCGAACTCTAGAATGGTAACCAAATAATTCATTATTTCCTGCTGTAGGATTCATTTCTGAATGGTTAAAATATGGAAAACCAGTCCCCTTGATAGAAGGGAAATTACTCCAGCAGCAAAAGTGAAACGACAGGACGCGGGAGTTTTACGGTAATATTTTTTTCTGACATCACTTTGACAAATACAACAATTATGACACTCACCCATTTAATAACGATACATTATTTGGGAAAAAATATCACAGTGATGTTAGACCCCTCTTTTTTTAATTCACTATACCGAAACTAGTTCTGCTGTCAAGCAATACCGTTGGAGTTATCCCCCTTTATTAATTTAATCTCAGCAGCCTCTGTATCCATAAGCTGCCTAGATTGATTTTGGATAGTCGCACTTTCGTAGTCTTTGGTTGTCTTTGATTGAAACGGCACAACTTTTTGCAGTGTGTGTCTAACTTTAGAAAAAAAATCACTTAAAAATGTTGCTATTATTACTAAGTTTGTTACTCTTACAAAGTTTTGGATACATTTCTGGAAATTTGCCAATAGGCATGAGTACAAACTTACAACAGCTTTATAGACCAATAAGAATTACACCGTATTACAAAAATCTGAACTTCGAACTGGACAAAAGTGATGCAGATGTATTGAAGGATACTATACACAATGTGCTTCTGTATATAAGAAAAATACTGTCGGTCTTGCCTGTAAAGGGGAATTTACTATTGGAACGAGATGCTTGTCAAAAGTCTTGGATAGATGGCAGAAATGTTGGAAAGTGTTCGTCAATACGTCGAAATTATAATGGTGAATATTGTATGGATAAATTTAAAATACCAGATGAACATCTTGGTGCATTCTACACATGGACTAATAAACCACTCCCTGAGAGAACTTGGTTCATGGAAGGCCTAGGGCTGAAAGATACAGACTTTGTCCTGTATGTTCAGGCAATAACTACACGTTCTTGTTTAACCAACTTCAATTCTAAAAAGGAAAAGTCCATAATAGCATATGCATCATATTGTAAGCTGGATAAAAATGAAAGACCAGTTGCTGGTTACATTAACTTTTGCCCATCTGAGTTTCATTCATTCAGGAAGGATTGGAATAAACTGATACTCACTAGTATTCATGAAATATTTCATGCACTTGGGTTCTCAAAAGATCTGTTTTACAAGTTCAGAGATTGTTCAAATTCTTATACTGGGACAGATTGCCCACTTTGGGGATTTCCCATTATTAGAAAGAAAGGTTCTCATCAATTGTTAGTGACACCCAATGTTGTATATCAAATGCAGAAACATTTTACTTGTTCAGAAAGTGATTTTGGAGCACCCCTTGATGTCCAAGGAGACACTATACAGTCTCACTGGAAGGGGGAGATCTTGAAAGGTTCTATTATGGCTCCAAAGATAGGGAAACCAGATTTCACATTTGTTGACCCTTTTACATTGGCGCTATTTCAAGACACGGGCTGGTATAATGTAAATTTTACAAATGCGGATAACTACTTTTGGGGCAAAGGTAAAGGCTGTGATTTTGTCAAGTTCGAATCACGTTCTCATGGCATAACTGGTTGTTCATTGGCAGTTGGAAATGTTAGTTGTAATTATTTGTATACTCACACAATAAGCTGCAGTGGTGAATTTAGAGCAGGTGATCAAATCATTGATGATTGTCGTCAGAGAGATTACACTCCATCACCCTCATTCAGCAGCATACAAACTCCAGAATATGGTCGATGTTTGCTTTCAACTTTGCGGAAACCAACTTCGTATTCTCCATCTCAAAGGATGAGCAGCATGAATGGGATGTGTCTCACAATTCGTTGTTTGGATAATGGTCATATGCAGTTCAGGCTCGAAGATTCCGACTGGATTGATTGTCCCTTAGGGGGACAAGCGGCTGTTCCCTTCTATGAAGGGGTGGTTGTGTGCCCAATGAAAAGCAATATTGTATGTGATCGTAGAGACAAACCTGTATATTTGCAGGAACTATTTAAGAGGGAAACCACCACTGTACCTCGCCCGTTTGCCCGAACTTATAATGTGACTCAGAGACCCTTTTACAATGGAAAATCTAGAAATAATTCAGGACTGAGAGTGAAAGGTGTGCTGTTTATGCATGTTCCTGTGCTGTTTATCATCATAAATATGTCATTATTTCAGTGTTAAAAAACAATTTATATGGTTTTAGTTTTAGATAGAAACTTTAGCAAGTTTTAGAACATTAGATCAACAGCAATTAGAGGAACCCTTAACCCATTGCAGCTAATATAAAAAGGGTCAGAAATTAAACATATAGTTAACACTCAATATCATTAGACTGATTCATGAAAAGTTCTAGCAATTTCTGTAGATACTTGAAGAGCGAAATACCGTTTTATATAACCCTGTTATCCAAATTGTGCCGTAAATTTGCAACCAAATTGTTCTGGTCCTTTTGTTGTGGATTAAGTAACTCGTCATCTGATGTATCAAATGGTGTGGGTCAATTACCAGACATATAAATGTCACCAGTCATGGATTTAACAGGTAATTGTTTTCCTAACTCAGGTAGTTAGAAATATTGACAATGGTAATTGGTTCCCTGTGTTGTTTACCAGTTGTTGTTTTCTGTAGCAGTTTTTACAGCTAATACTTTGGCTTTATTTTCAGGGCTTGGTGCAAAACTATTCTAAATGCTGCACTTTTCATGTGTAGATACCATAGTTTTGCACCAAATTATAATTCCAGAAACTATGAACTTTTTCAATTTTGAATGTTATTACTCACATTGAATATAAAAAAGGTAATTGGCCACAGATTGACTAGGGGATTTTGTATGCATGCAACTTTTAAATAGCAATTGTTTATAAACATCCTTTCCTCTCATTCCTAGATGTATATATTATACTAATAGGATATAATTCCTTCCTGGAGGAACTGTTAGATCAGGGTCTGTTTGCCAATGTGTCAAAATGAGTCCCTGTATTAAAGGGTTAAATATACTTCCACACACTAGAGGGAACTCAAGAGTTTCAAATTATTATGTTTACTAAATACACACGGAGGTTCAGACCAGTTCATATATATATCCATAGATCTTGCTCACAGCATGGGGTGCCTCTCATAAAAGTGTTGCAAATGTAAGTACATACACTAAATGTAATGGGAAGCATTCCAGCACAAGAAATTCAGTGTTCTCTCTAAGTATGTGTAATACTAATAGAGTACAGAAACGCGAATCTTCTTAATTAAGTAACCAAAAGGGCAGGAGTATAGCGACTGATTGAAAATTCTAAGCAATAGTTTTGAGTCTACTCCTTAGCCCTTATAGCTTCAGAGAAAAAGATTTAACCTTTTTTATGAAATGGGTATTTTACCTATGCCTTTTATATGACTTGGTATTTGTGTAATTTAATTGAATTTGTAACAAATGTGAATTGGGTATTCTGTATATTTTGTATACAACTGCCACCATTTTAGAGTTTAGGTTTTCAAAAAAAAAAAAAAAGGCTTTTTGTTACACCATGCAGGGCTTTTTTTCCCCTTCTTTATCAGAGGCCATTCATAAGTGTCTTCCCCTCTGAAAAAATCTTCAAATTCATGCACTTTTCCCAGATTTGCATCATACTCCAGGATTTTTCTTTCCACATTGAAAAAAAAAAAAAAAGGGAAATAAAAAAAAAAAAAAATGGTGATATTTTCCCCAAAATATGATAAAAGACCTGCCATGATACTGAAGACTAAATCTACTTGTTTTTTTGCCAAAATTGAAGGGTAAATACTCCAAACCCTGCTTATCTGTTACTCTGCACCTTCTAAATCATGAAGGGTCCTATTTCTGTACTGAAAATATTTTAATGTATAACTTTATTTTTGAGCATTCTAAGCAATTAAATTCTGAAGAGCACACTTTTAATGATAAAGTGTACAACTTTACTGTCATGTTCAAACAGAAATCTGAAATTAGGCAAATTGGGACCTCATTGACCCATACAATGGATTATATTAGTATTAATTTATACGTTATTAAGTTGAAATAGAAATAATAACCGTAAATCATTTTATAAATTTATTGAGAGGGTTTGCAGAGGATTTATAATGTAAAGTTGAATTTGAAGAATCTCCTTTTGTAGGATTGTGTTTATGTTACCTGTACATTTATATATATTTACCCAAATAAATGACTGCTTGGAATTCAATTTTCATCGGTAATAGAAGTTGATTGACATATTTCCATTTTGTAAAAAAGTTACACAGTGTTCATTTTAGAAATGATATTAATGAGTCTGTAGTTAGTGGGACATGCGTCCCATGAAAACTTATGAAGTGGAGACCCCCCACTAACACAGCAGCAACAACTGTAAACAACATCATTATGAAGCACTGTATTTTCATAAAACTTCATAGATAAGTTTTCATGAAAATTTATAAGATCTATCTGGCATCTCTCTTTGTTACAATGTACATGATTGGAGGAGAAGCCGCTGACAAGAAGCCCAAACTAAAGGTTGGTTCAAGTATTAATCTTTAATCTGTGGAACAATATTTTGGTTCCATTTTAGGCATCCTCAGCTGTTAATATGAATAAAACTTAAGTATGTGTGTATGAATATACATGTAATACCATACATCAGAGGTTTCAACAAAACACAATATCAGGAATTTTTGAAAATTACATGTCTGAATTTCGGGAATTTTTTAGAATTTTCTTCTTTTTTTTTTTTGCAGGTAATGTCACGCATTCGATGCACAATTCAAAATGTTTTATTCATCCATTACAATCATTAAAAACATGTTCTCTTAAAATCCTGTCTATGTCACCAATGTTGAAATTGACCCATCTTTCTATAAATTGATGCTTTACAGTCATACGGATAAATGTTCATTAAATCATAAATAAGCAATTAAAAGGTAACTTATTGCCTGATGGGTGAGGGGTAAGTAGGAGTATAACATTCTTTATGTTCATTTAATTTTACTTGTTATTGTGTTTTCTGTGTTTTCATTATTCTTTCATACTTATTGACAGAGAAACATTGCTTGATGACTTATTACCTTGCTTTGATTAAAAAAATAATTATGATCCACATACACACATTAAAATATAAAGTAAATTAGAATTTTCAAATTACACATATGAAATACAAGTGATAACCAGTCATAAATAGATTTAGTCTATGTACAGAAAAAAAAGTCTAATGAACATGATAAGCTAGCCTACTGATTGTATTTCTTTTCAAAAGAAAATTCCTGCCCAGAAAAAATATTTAGAGGAGTGAGTTAAAGTGATTAATATAATTGTTTCATAAAATAATTCTTTAAAAGTTATCATATGCAATTTCTGTTATTGTTTTAAATTCCTCGTTTTTCAAAAATGAAAGTAAATCCATGAATTCTGATAACAAGAAGAAAAACAATCTATTTCTGATTATTTTTTATTGAATTGCTAAAGATAGGTGTGCAATTACCCTGCAGAATACCAAAAACATGTCTTATTAGCCGTTAACTGAAAATAAAAGTGTTTATCTTTCACTTTTTTCAAAGGAAAAATCTGAAATATTACACACCTGAAAGTTTGCCAACCTGGCACTCAATTAGCCGACTTTTGTGCAAGATTGAAGAAGAAAAATGTTTTGAGAAAAGGGAAAAACTTTTTATGTAAATCTTGTAAAAGTTGTTCCTTTCATTGCTTTGTATTAGAGGTGTTACGATACACTCATGTATTCGGTGCACCAAATATTGTCAGTATTCGAATACGTATTCATTATTTGCGAGGTAAATAACCAAATATTTACAACAAACCAATTAACAACTGATAAATTGATGTTGCAAATAACAACCTATTAATCAATGTCTGAGAAATGCAAAGCTTGACTGCTTTGCCTTGCTAATTTCCTTTAGCCAGGTGTCGTAAATGTATCCGCTTCAGTGTACTTTTAACCCTTTCCCTCATATAGACTCATTTTGACGCACTCAATAGGTACCACATAAAGCCTGATCTGCAGAAAACCAGTTAAACCTTACCAAATTTAATTATAAAGTCCTCATTTCCAGACCACTGAGGAGCAGAGAACAGCATAAAACCTGATCAGCCTGCAAGTTACTCACAGGCTGATCTGGTTTTATGCTGTTCGCATAGGTCTTTTCATGGTGTCCTCTATGAGGGAAAGGGTTAAACGTGCTTCGTACAGTACAGTCCAGTCCAGTCGCTTATTTCTAGCCAATCGGCACATTTCTTTTGATTCTTTCATTTGGGTACATTTGGATATTTTTGTAGAGCTTGCTTGTAACCAGTAATCTAACACTTGTTGAAACCAATGACAACAAACATTATAACATGGGAAGTAACCATATTTGAAAAAACATGTATATATGATTACACCGGGTGTAATTTTCAGATATTTAATTTCAATTAAATAAACTTTCCTGCGTGCGTTAGAATCCTGGCAGGGTCATTCGGATTTTCTTGTGAGGAAGCCTTCCAGCAGGCTTGCAGTAGGTTGGTGGTTCTATTCAGATACCTCTGTGAATTCGGGCCTTCCTCCACCTGAATAGCTTGGCGTCGCTTTATGACTGAAATACTGTCGAAGCGACGGTAAACTAAAATAGTCAAGTCACTAAGTCATTAAATAAACTTTCAATTCATCTGTTTTCAGTTTTTCAATTACATCTTATGTAAACAATGACTACGACCGGCAAACAGTGTCGGACTTTGACCAAACATAGTCACACCTATTTATGATCAATGGCGGCATTTTATTTGTCTCCAGGCTTGTTGTAAGATCAGCCATGACCAATGCCAGTTTTCAGCTCTTACTCACAAAATATATATCAGGGCAAAGTCACTGTCAGTATTTCGTACTGAGTTTTAAAATTGGCTAAAAATCATAATAGATGATCAGAAATACTCGGACAAGACATTTCGATCAATTATCGAGTATGTAATTGATTTGTTTGTTAACTATCACTTATATGTAGAATGTGACTTTGCAAGCAAAAAAAAAAATCTTAATTTGATAGACAGATACTATCAAAGAATGTTTATTACAAGAGTCAAGAATTAGGCAAAGAAAAAAGTGTTTTGTTTCTGGTCGCCTGACCAACCCTCTGTTTTTTAACGACCGACCCTTAAGTTTTTTTTACCTTTCTGCCTTTCAAAAAAAAAAAAAATCCCTTTTTTACCTTTTGTTTCATATAAAAAAAATAATAATAAAATCCTGACCTACCAACCCTCTTTTTTTTATTTGCTGGAGACCAGAAACGAAACTTTTTCTTTTTTTGGCCTTAGCAGGCTGGCGATGCAAGTTTGAAAAATGATACTTATGGAGAAAAAAAAAGAGGAAAAAAACTTTAAAAAAGAATTCAGAAATAAAGTAGATCTAGTGTTAATATTGTTTCTTTTGTTATCATTCATTTCTTGGTACACATACTCTTAACCCTTTCCCTCATAGAGGATACAATGTAAAGACCTATGCGAACAGCATAAAACCAGACCAGCCTGTGAGTAACTCGCATGCTGATCAGGTTTTATGCTTTTCGCTGCTCCTCAGTGGTCTGGTAATGAGGATTTTACAATTAAATTTGGTAAGGATTGAGTTTTGCTTTCTGCAGATCAGGCTTTATGTGGTACCTATTGAGTGCGTCAAAATGAGTCTATATGAGGGAAAGGGTTAATTACCAGCAAGGAGAGAAATTAGCAGAATCGATAATAAAGGAACACTATCACTGAATTAGAATTATAATGTTTGGTTCTTAGATTTTTTGTGTCCAAGTCTGTCAGAAACTGAATATTCCATAATAACAGATACAAATAAGCTTTGAATAATTGTTCCTAATTAAATCAATGATGTAGTTATTTGAATTTGTCAGTATATCAGTTGTTGTCTTATCGTGTCATGACTTAATTGTTAAAAATCAAATTCTTAGTCGACAGCCATCTGTGGATAAGCTGCTTTTTATTAATCGTGGATTACTCAAGTTAACACACAAGACGATATTGAACTTTTTAAAAAATGAAACATTCGTAATTTGGAAAAGTCACTTGGAATTTAATTTTCTATGATTTATTTGAACCCTGAAAAATTTTACGACCAAATTTTGAAAAATGAACAGTATCATTGAAGTATAATACCAAGTACCACAGGAATTTATCAAAGACCAAAAAGCATTCTCTTAGAAGATATCTCAGTTATTTAAATCAAACAATTTCATAATTACCCCAAAGACAATTTTAGATTACATGTACAAAAATGAATACAGATGCATTAACTGCACTAGATATGAAAGAAAGGGGTTTCTTTAAAGATATTTCAGATCAAATGTGCAAAATTGCTTTTATCTTTCTGTTCAGGCACCCTGTATTTAATATCAGAGATTCTTTTATTGCTTCTATTTCCAAGATGTAATCTCCGAGGAAATGAAGAATAAGATAGTAATTCATAATATTCATTTTAGATCAATACACTCGTAATCCTATAATAAAAGTATTTCTGTTGTATTTTTCTCAATTGGTGCCAATTTGTAAGTAAGGCGGCTGATAGGTTTGCATGACTGTATGTGATTAGAACCCGTCAGCACATGGCTGTGTGCTGGTTTAGTGAACATGCGATTAAATGCACTTTGGTTCATTTGGAAAATTGGCATGTTCAATGCCTTAAAATTAGATAAGAGGTATGCGGCAGAATTGACTAAATCTTGGAATATATGGCTTCAATATCTGTTTCAGGCAGCTAAGTTCTCCGGAGTTTTTCTATGCTTTTTCAAAAAAAGTGTGGGGAGCATTATATAGTCCTTGCTTCTTCTATCCATCCATTCCAACCATTGTCCAGGATATTTCTCTTCAACCCCTATTTGGAATGCAATGAGATAAATTTGGTCAGCTTCACTACCAAGAAAATATGAGCAAATACTGTCAGCATGTTCCAGTCTCTTATTATTAATTATGGCCTATTGTGTGTTTTTAGGCGTAGCTGTCTAACTTCACTTTTGACCTATGTGCAGATCATGACATAAGAACATCTGAATATTTGAAGGATAGAAAATTCCTGTACTCAGGGAAAAGGGTTATGCAAAATTGTTTGTTATGATGACAAATAGCTAAAATATAATTATGCTTTGTATTCACGAAATATTGATTAGTATTCAGACTGAATTTTAGTTTCTGTGATATATATATATAGTTGCTAAAATACCAAAAATTTCTTTTAGATGCATATTTAGACTTGCTTTGAGCGAAATTTATAGTGTGCTTCACTGTCTCTATACGGCAGTGCACTTCATTACAGTAATTTTGATTTCACCGATAGCTAAATAAGTTTTATATCACTGTTCTACGTTTTCATAACTTTAATCGCCATCAACGCTGAATATCTTTATTAAAGATATTTCTTGTTTACTTCAGATTCTTGTATGGACTATGTCGCAACAAGCTCTGACTGTTCATTTAAGCTTCTTGAGATGCTTTGCAACTTAGCGGACATGCACACATTATTATCAGCATGCTGTTGTTCTTGGAAAGCCTTTTTTATTCAATTTTTTCTCTTTTGACCAATTAATTTTAGTAAGGTCCCAGTTCACAATGCAGTTTGAAGAAAGCCTGAGTTAGATTATCCAGCTTAGGCCCCCTTTGTCCTTGAAAATAAAAACTATATGGAAGCTCAAAGTATGAGTCTGATTATTACGTTTAATAGGGATATACACTATATGGTTTTTTGAGTTTGAGTCTGAGATTGATCATAAGTAATTTTTGAGAACTTTGACAGAGCCAGGACTTAGTTGAGGAATAAACATTACCTCACCCACTTTCATGGTTCAATAAAGTGCACCTATTAAAATGATTATAAAAGCATGTTAACATAGATGAAAGCTTTTATAAACAGTGATGCATGGCATGCTCAGTAATGCCAATCCATATGCATCCGTTGGCTTACATTCAGCTATGAAGCTGTCACAGACTCCCATGATATTCACATACGAACAGGTGAATAATTGGTCCAAAGACAACTTCATAGCTGACTGTATGCTAACTGTTGCATATATGTTCGGCTATTCAAACAAAGTCTCATAGATTTTGCACATATCAATCCAGAATGTTTTAATTAACATCTTGACAGAATTTAGGTCACCGTCCTCTTCTATTCAAATAATGCGACGCCTGGTTAACCTGACCACTTTTGTTCCTGAGGTATAAATGTCTTTGTGATTTGATAATTAGCCAATGTGCTAAGTGGAAAGTTAATAGTGTAAATGTATATATGCATTGGAAAAAATTATGAAATACAGTCTCATATAATCTGAATGCTCCTACACCATAAAAGCCTCGTTGTGAGTGTTTTCTAAAAAACAAAAACTCGAGAAATGCTTATTACACGAAAGATACCTTAAGAAAAATCGCAAGTTGTAGCTACACAGGACCTGTTTCCAATTGTAAAAGGACCCATTCCAATTTAAAAAAAAAAAGATGAATTTCCCTTTTTTAGCTCACCTGAGCACAATGTGCTCAAGGTGAGCTATTGCGACCAATGAATGTCTGGCATCCGGCATCAACATTTAACTTAAAATGACATCTCCTCCTAATCCACTGGGCCAATTTCAAAGAAACTTCACAGGTTAAGCCCTTTTAATAGTTGTTCAAAGAATTTGATTCCATGCAGAACTCTGGTGGCCATGGCAACAGGAAAGAAAAAACAAAGTTTTGAAAATCTTCTCCTCAAAACTACTGGCAAGGTTTCAAAGTTATTTGGCACAGATGTACCTTGGGTCTCTCTCTAACAGGATTGTTCAAATTATTTTGATCCATTGAAAAACATGGCCGCCAGGAGGCAGAGCCCTTTTTCCTTATATGTTTATAGTAAAAACTTCAAATATCTTCTCCTCCAAAAGTACTGGCTGGATTTCAAATTTATTTGATTCCATGCAGAACTCTGGTGGCCATGGCAATGGAAAGAAAAAAACATAAGAAAGTTTTGAAAATCTTCTCCTCAAAACTATTGGCAAGATTTCAAAGTTATTTGGCACAGATGTTCCTAAGGTCACTCTCTACCAAGATTGTTCAATTATTTTGATCCATTGAAAAACATGGCTGCCAAGGGGTGGAGCCCGTTTTCCTTATCTGAATATAGTACAAATTTGAAAAATCTTCTTGGCCAAAAGTGCTGGCTGGTTTTCAAAGTTATTTGGCACAGATGTTCCTTAGGTCACTCTCTACCAAAATTGTTCAAATTATTTTGATCCATTGAAAAACATGGCCACCAGGGGGCTAAGCTCATTTTCCTTATATGTATATAGTGCAAATTTGAAAATTCTTCTTGTCCAAAAGTACTCACTCGATTTATGGCTGGCAGAAGGCAGAGCCCATTTTCCACAATATCATAGATATTTGCTGTTTCCTCCCACTAATACCTGTTTCTCAGGTGAGCGACCCAGGGCCATCATGGCCCTCTTGTTCATTGATAAAATAATGAAATATCAATGTCAACAACTTTACCTTGTTGCAAAGTTAAAAAGAATCTTAAACCAGTATCTTAGCATATTAAAATAAGGTTTAAGGCTTTTGCAAAGGTACAATCAATTTCCCAATCTCATGATTGCGATTCTTTTTTCCCCAATTAACTTATTTTCACAATTCAAAAATTCCCATTTCGAAAAATACAGGACCTGTTCCCAATAGACTGAAAATAATCGCTGCTAAATGAAGGTAAAACATATTTATGATAAATGCTAATTTAATGATATAAAAACTGACCGTTAAATGCAGGTTGACTGCTTGACACAGGTGGCCACTAATATAGGTTCAACTGTAGTTAAAATATTAAAAAAAAACTATACCATCGTTTGCTTGAAGGATGAAAAATGTTAGATATGCACCTTATAGCTTGTAAAATAAGTAGATTGTAGATTGTATCTTTTCTTTCCATACTCAAAATTGTACTTGATATTGAATAACATAAGTATGACAGCAGTATATAAGTGTTATTGATTAATGGGTCCTATCACAATTAAAAACAGATCTTCATTGGGGGGGGGGGGGGGGGGGGGGGGGGGGGGGGAACGCGAAATGACAAAAAGATTCTTTAGTCACTAGTCTCATGAAATAGGCAAGACAAGCAGGACCTATCAGAGATCTGAGATAATGGATATCAATATTTAAACACTAACCATTTTAACCCAAGAATTTTCACTTGATTTTCAAAGAAAATAAGCTAAAATGTGAAATTCACACATTACAATGCCTTAAATCAGGACGCATGCCTTGGAGATTAAAAGATGGATGAATGCTTTTGTTTTAATTCTCCTCACATCTCCAGCGTTTTCTCTTAGGATCTCAAAAGATTGGATTTCATTAGACACTGTTCAGTTTCACCAAAGTCTATCTATTCAGATCTATATGTTTTACAGCAAATTGAAAATTGAAAATAGAAAGTTTCAGTCGAAACTGCCACATTAGGATTTCAATAGCTGTTCGATAAATGGCATACAGAGTGAAAAATTGTCCGCTCCCAGACGAGACTTGAATAACTTTATGATGATAATGTCAAGGAGACCACCCAATGTCAGCATTTTACTGGAATGGATATAGGGGTATCAATTATTTTCTGGTGCACATAATTGAAAAACTTAATCCTGAGAGTTTTGATTTGTATTTTATATATCAGTCTCATCAAAATCATGACTCTTCTTTTTCACTTTGATACTCTAAGCAATGCAGATCAGACAGCATAGTGATCCTGCACTTCACATCTCACCAGAGCATCCCATGTTTGATTCCTGGGTTTGGTGTATGAAGGTTGCGTATAATTTGTCCAGTAACATATTTTTTTCTCCAATTAATCTCGTTACCTCCTAGATGATAAGGACAATAATCATATTTCTACAATCTGTGCATTCAGTGCTTACAAGTGAGAATTAGTTGTTGCAAGTACAAATAGAAATTTTTATAGCTAGTCACATTGTTTATTCAGATATTGATTAATTCTGATATCTTTTGTCAGTTAAATGTATCTAGATTTGGTCCAGAACGTCAGTTTGGCATGAGTGACAAGTGTTTTGTTAAAGTTGACACTAACAGTGTTAATTAGCTTGTTTATGACCCCAGTGTTTATGACGCCTTTTTCCTGGCCAGCATTAATTTGTCAATGCTGTATTCAGCCTGCCTTATCAATACTATGATAATGTAGCACAGGTCATTGTGTTAACCCATTCCCTCATATAGACTCATTTTGATGCAATCAGTAGGTACCACATAAAGCCTGATCTGCAGAAAACCACAATTAAACCTTACCAAATTTAATAACAAAATCCTCATTTCCAGATCACTGAGGAGCAGCAAAAAGCATAAAACCTGATCAGCCTGCGAGTTACTCGCAGGCTGATCTGGTTTTATGCTGTTCGCATAGGTCTTTCCATGGTTTCCTCTATGAGGGAAAGGGTTAATATTGTAATGCCATCCTTTGAGTTTCGGTAGCTTGTCAAGTATCTTAGTTTTGATTAGCAGAAGTCAAGGACACTAAATCAGGAGTTAATGAGAACGTTAATTTGTAATAATAATATAAAGTTGAAGGTAATTAATGCAAATATTCCATTATAAAATGAAAAATTATTTTTTAGAAATAAAAGAAAGAAAAAATAAAGAATATAAAATGGCTGTTAAGTGATGATGTTATGAGACACTCAAAATCCCCATGACTCAAAATCCCCTAGGCCAAAAATTGATAAAGTGTTCAAAATCCCCTAGATGAAAATGAAGGGGTTAAGTCAAAATCCCCTAGATGAAAAAGGAATGGGTTGTCAAAATCCCCTAGATTCAAAATCCCCTAAGTGTTATAATGGTATTTGGGTTGTCAAAATCCCATAGATTCAAATTTCAAAATTCTCCATTGTTCTAATATTGTTGTTTCTATCACATGAACTTTTGTATAATGGTAGTGTGTGTTACTCTTTTACTCATTATTATACCATTTTTTAAATAATTGAAAAGTTACTTTTTTATTTTTAATGTATAATATTATTATATAAATGTATTCTTGATTATAACTATAAATATTGATTAGTGAAAGAGCACTGATGTTCATCTCTCTCTCTCTCTCTCTCACACACACACAATAACACACACACACCCTTCTATTATTTAATTTTTTATGTTCTCAGTACTAATATAAAGAGAGAGAGATAATTTTTTCAACTCAATTTGTAAAATAAACAATCTTTATTTTGTTTAAATATATGATTTTATTTTATTTTCTCATACATTTTACAATAATACATCGTATAATGGCAACACTGCACATTTTCACATTTATTTCATTTCATAATGTACAAACTGTAAAATTCATTGACTCATATTAAATGCTTGTAAAAACCCACCGAGAAAGTTAAAAAGCATCAGTTGGTCCAATTAAAGAGCTAATTGTCTCCATTAGGCATTCTAATTTGATTAATAATAGCAATCAGTAACCATCTCTAATTGTCAAATTAGCACCTCTGTTAGATAATAAAACTGTGAAATTATTTATACAGCATAAACCAAAAATCCATGTATGCAAACTGAAACTATCAAGTATTATTTTCTTGTGATAGAAACAACAATATTAAATTTATTAATAAACAATGGAGAATTTTGAAATTTGAATCTAGGGTATTTGACTACCCAAATACCATTATAACACTAGGGGATTTTGAAGGGGTTTTGACAACCCCTTCATTTTTCATCTAGGGGATTTTGACTACCCCTTCATTTTTGTCTAGGGGATTTTGAACACTATATCAAGTTTTGGCCTAGGGGATTTTGAGTCTAGGGGATTTTGATATACACTCGTTATGTGATGCACCTGAGAGCTTTTATATGATTTATAATTTACATGAAATGTTCAATGTTTTCTGCCATTTTTGTGACCATGATAGAAGTTGATTTTGTGGATAATGATGGGAGTTTGTTTTGCCGACATTGAATATGAAACTCAGGGTCCAAACTCTAGAAAGCTAAACAGGAAAAGACATGCATAACTATCATTAATAATTTCCTTTTAATTTTTTATCACACTGAAGCATGTAGGACTCATGTGAGTAGGATCAATGGCAGTCCATCGTCCACAGTTGTTTCAAATGGCATCTCCTCTGAAACCGATGGGCCAAATTTGATGAAACTTGCCAGTAATATTTTGTTCATGCAGCTCTACCTAATGAAATGGTTTCAGTCCATTCCATATCTGGGTTACAGAGCTAAAAGTAGATTTTAAAAGTGAAATTTCTCAAAATCTTCTTCTCCAAAACTTTAAGGCCTACAGATTAGATATTTGGTGTGTGGCACTGTCTAATTGACCTCTAGCAAGTTCAAATCATGACCCAGGGGTGAAAATTTGCCAAGCCCCAGGGGTCACTTAATCGAAAATATACTTATATAAGAAAAACTAGTAAAATCTTCTTGTTAGAAACAACAAGGCCTACAGCTTAGATATTTGGTGTGTTGCATTGTCTAGAGGATCGCTACCAAGTTTGTTCAAAACAGCTCTGGGGTCAAAATTGGACACACTTGATGTTTGCTTGTTTTTACAAAGATTTATATACAATATTGTGTGTGGAATAGTTATTGAAATTTGACCTTGGATGACCTTGATCACAACACAGTGACCTTCTTTTGAAATTTTAAGATTTAACCTTCAAATTTGGATCACAAGTACTGTTTGGTGTGTGGAATTGAAATGAACTTCCTATATTTCTTCATGGACTCAGTATTCAGTAGGACTTTGCTATATATATAAACTTGTACAGGCAATGAAGGAAATGTTTCTCAGGTGTACGACTTAAGGGCCATCTTGGCCCTTTTGTGTTCTTTTCATTTTTGTCATGAATTTAAACATATAATTATTATGATGGCTGTGTGGTAAGGTCACCTGCTTCAGAATGGGAAAATTATAGATTTGATCCCAGGCTGCCACATACCACAGTTGGAAAAATGGTACTGGTATAGCTCCCTGACTAATGGCACTCAGCTTATAAGTGTATCCCTGGTTGACCCGGTGTAAGGAAAATGTGACTGGGTGTGGTTTCGTGCCACGTAATACTGCAGTGTGGCAGCACTATATCTGTCTCAAGTAGACGTAGCCTAAACCCAACAAACAAACAGTTTGATGAAAAGAAATTATTTAGAATATTTTGTTTGAGAATTTAGCTGATTGTAGCAGTGGTAGTGATTTTTGTTGGCAATGTTAATGATGATGATGATAATAAAACATTTTCCTGTAACTACATTCTTATTTCATTCTTATGTCCATATTCACTTCTTGTAATTTGAAAGGCTATTTATTGCACCATCTTTACCAATTTGCTTTACATCAATGTTTTCTGTGTACATAATTTTAATGTCTGAATAAATATATTTTAAGGTTTCATTACAAAACTCTTATACATATCCATTCATAGAACTTTCCCAATTTTATGACATTTATTGTAATTTTTTCCAAATTAGTGAAACATTGCTTTATTCAAATCAAAAAAAAAAAGAATAAGTGTTGACTGATTAGATCCAGTGGTAAATTTCTAAAAAAAAAATGCCACAAACACTTAATGCAACATAAGCGAATAAAAGCAAAAAAAAAGAATAACCTGGTCTAATTAATTAACCCAGGGGAGGCCTTGTTATGGAATAGGCAAAGGGTTTTTGTCTTTTATCTCCGTAATTACCATGGTAACAATGGTGTAGTTCTTGTTGCTAAGAGGATCAGTCGGGAAGGAAATTGAATTGATGTGATGGCTTTTGTCTATTGATGTAAAAGGTCAAAATTGGGCTCTTAAGGAGCCATTTGTCATCTGAAGATTCTTTGAATAAAACAGATTAAATGAACTCTATTTACGAAATAGATTGTCTCTATTGTAATTTTGCCTGAATATTGAATTATTCCACAGTTAAAGGAGCAGTGGGGATTCTGAATAGAAATTAATATATCCAGTCAAATTTCAGACGGAGAGGACAATTTTTAGCGTTTCTGAATATAGAATTGTACCGTACTAATGGTTTATATCGGAATAGTATCTTGATTTTATGTTTCAAAAATGCAGAATTTCATATAAATTGTCAGACTATAATATACTGTTAGATATAAAACTGAAATTTGAAAATTTGTATCAAATATTCATAAAGCTAAAAATGATGACTAAGTAAATATTTATATAAATGAATCCATAATAGGGATAAAAATAAGAAAATACAAATTTAGTAAGAAATGTTCAATTTGTTCTGTTTTAGTATTTTAATTAGCAAATTTTCTGTGGAAATATTTATGCTACCAAAAGTTTATCTAATAAAACAAGATGGTCTCATTCTTCTCATGCATTTATCATGAGTCGATCATCTATTCTATATTTGTGTCTTTAAATCAGTATTCTATTTTATTTCATATGTACAAGACTAGTGGAACACATATTTTCTTTAACTGCTAGTGAGATGAAATACAATATTGCTTTCTAAAAATTGATGAATAATTATAGATCTTTTCTGTTTAACCCTTTCCCTCATATAGACTCATTTTGACGCACTCAATAGGTACCACATAAAGCCTGATCTGCAGAAAACCACAGTTAAACCTTACCAAATTTAATTATAAAGTCCTCATTTCCAGACCACTGAGGAGCAGCGAACAACATAAAACCTGATCAGCCTGCGAGTTACTCGCAGGCTGATCTGGTTTTATGTTGTTCGCATAGGTCTTTTCATGGTTTCCTCTATGAGGGAAAGGGTTAATCATCACTTCAAAATTATCTTTTGTTACTTTCTCTAATGCATCTGCTTAATGTAATCCATCCATCATTAAATTGTGATCATGGTCCATCAATTGTTTGAGGGAATTTTATAGTTAATGCAAGCCTTTATAGACACAGAGTAAAAGAACCTATGACTCCAAGTCAGTAAATGTTTTAATCAGTACTGAACTTGAAGTCTATTTAGGCATTTGAAGAACAGTGATTATTATTAAAGTTAATGATGGATGGTTGGATTACCTTAACTTAACTGGTATGGAGCCGGAATTGATAATACACAATTTCATATCAATTTTAGAATTTTTTTTACATACTTTATATAAAATCTATTTTGAAACTTTTCAAATTAATCCTGTTTTCATAATTATAGTCGTCTTATTTCGTTATCATCTTTGGGAGGTATAAAATTGCAAGATGATGATCAGACATATTTCTGTAGCAGTTAATGATTGAAGATATTGACATGATGTGCACTGTCATTGTCAACACATCGTCTTTTTAAAGAGGCATGCTAAATCCTGCTTATGCATATATTCATAATGGTATTTTGCATTTTGTTGACAGAAAATTGTCTCCCCTGATTTAAGATGGGCACGGAAAAATTCTGTCTGCAAAGAAACTAAATAAAGTGAACTAAAACAACACAGATAGTGTAAATAAATATTGGACTAGGATTGTGAATATGAGGTAAATCAATTTACGTACTCTCCGGAATAACCAATTATCTGAAAATGGACGTATTTGTAATAGTTGAATGTCTATAAAGCAACAAGGGTGACGCCATATTCAACCACGATACACATTATTATGTAACATATGTTGATTCAATGAACTAAAAAGCGGACGGGTCATCGCAAATTTTTCGAAAAGTATACTGCAAAACAAAAGAATGCAATCCAATACAAAAATAACAGCAATAACGAAGTTAAAATATCCACTGCCAGATTCCGATAACGAAGAAGAAAAAAAAACGTAAAAGGGAGCTTAGCAGCGTAAGCAGCCAAAGCGAGCTTGACTCTAGCATCAAGGAAACTGATAACAAATCTAAAACAGACAAACAAAAGAAAAAGAAAACAAAGGGTAGTGAAGTCATTTCAACAACCATCGACATGGAGTTTCTGAAAAGCGAACTCGGTGCAATAAACAGAAAACTAGAAAACGTTGTTACTAAAGACGACAGCTTTTTGAAGTCAATGATCAGAGAAACTATCAGTGAAATGAAGGAAGACATCATGACATCAATTGAGAAGAGAATTGGTGTTTTAGAAAGTACACTGTATGAAAAACAGCTAGAGAATGATAGTTTGAAAATGTCAGTCACTGAACTAACGAAGCAGATAGAAGAAATGAAGAATGAAAACAAACAGTTGGTCAGAAGCACAGATAAGAAACTAGCTGACAGAGATGAATCAATAAACAAAATAGAGCAATACAGCAGACGCAATAATGTACGTATTGATGGCATACCAGATACTCAGCATGAGTCTGCGGAAGAAACAATTAAAAAGGTCACTGATAAACTGAACGAGAAGATACCTAACCTCAGCTTGTCAGAATATGATTTTGATATTGCTCATCGGCTAGGTCAGTATAAAGCCGACAGAAAACGGAGCATAATCGTGAAGTTCCAGTCCCGTGTGAAAAAGATGCAGATAATTAGAAACAAGAAAACATTGAAGACTGATAAACTATATGTTAGCGAAGATCTAACCAAACTGAATCACAGTGTTTTCACAAGTGTGCGCGTAAAACAAAGAGATATCGTTACATCGACATGGACGCGGGAGGGTACGATCTTCTATAGAGACGTCAATGGTGCAGTTCACGAAGTTACACCGAAATACTATGACTACTGGTTGAACCTAGACTGGCCCAGTAAGTGACAAATTGTGCCGCGATTTCTTTTTCAGGGAGTGTAATTCAATCACGCGGTTTTCACAGCGGACACTGGTTTATGTTTATGTAAAACTGACTCAATCACGTGCAGTACTGTTTTACTACACATCCAGTAATACACCATTTATAACTGATGTATATCACCTTGTATATGATGATACCCCGTTCTCTTTTAATCATATTGTTCGCGATTTAGTTGAACCTAGTATATTAAAACTGGTGGTACATGCTATACCGTGTTTGAATATTTAAGTAATTTTTTTGATCATTACGTTACAGATACGTATCGTACTTTTTAACACTGACTGTAAATGTGAACAAGACTACAGGTTTCTGCTTTTGTTTTCAAACACAAATGTACATGCATATATATACTCACTCTTCTGACACAATATAATATCAAATTGCAGATATTTAACATCTTGGTAACTATCGATTGTGTTATGTTGCACTTGTACCTATCACTCTGTCAAATAATCATTAGTGCAGCAATTGAATTGTATAGTTAAACTATGTTATACTAGAATACATGCATCTGTGAATTAGATTGATTTAACATATAGTATACAATCGATTGTAAAATGGTGCACGTTAACCACAACTAAGTATTAGTCAAACAAATGGACAATATAAACACTTAGGACTTCCTAATATTTGTTTTTGTTAAACCAAGTTCATGAATATTTGTAATACATTTTAACATACACGGGGGTTGAATATTGATATACACGTAATTACCTAAACATTATGTTAGAGATACATATGATATTCTTTAGATTTTAATGTAAATTTGCATAAGACTACAAGTGTTTAATTTTGTTTTCAAATATATATGTTTATATATTTACTTTTCTGACACAGTGTACTATAAAATTGAAAATATGCAACATGTTGTATACAACCGATTGTGTAATGTTGCACATGTACCGAACACTCTGTCAAATAATAATTAGTCTAGCAATTGAACTATATAGTAGAACTTTATGGCGGTATTATATATTTTATACTAGAATACATATGTCTGTGAAATAGACTACATGAGTACATCGAATAAGCAATTGTGGGAGAGTGAGACTTGTAAATATTTTTGGGATTGACTTTTTGGTTTAAACTTGCTTATTATAAGTGTTATATACGTTATACCATGGTTAAATACTTGAGTACAAGTAACATTATAAATACTTATCGTATATTTTTGTTCTTATTGATCATTTGCATAAGACAACAAGTGTCCGTTTTTGTTTTTGTTTTTGTGATAATTAAATCACTTGCAATACATGACTTTGAAAGGTTAAATTATACGAAATTCAGTCAAAATTAACCGGACCCGAATGCTGTCGTGGTAATGTGTGGCTAGCCCGTCTTACTTTTTTGCTTTTCAAATACGATTATTATGAATATATCTCTATCTTTTTTGTCTCAAGAACGTACACTCTGGTTAACAATGTGTCTTTCTTCTAATTTTCACTCAAATAGATGAACAAACATATCTTTTAAACTGGAATTTTCAATATCATAGTATGTCTGAATTAAAGATCTTATCTATGAACGTCCGGGGTTTGTGCCAAAATCTTAAAAGAACTCAAGTATTTCAATGGCTAAAAAACCAAAATGCAGATATATACTTTCTGCAAGAAACTCACTTAACTGAAACTATAAAGAGTCAACTAAAACATGAATGGGGAGGACAATGTGTGCTTAATGGTATCTTTCGGAACAAGGAAGGTACAGCAATTTTAATAAATCCACGAAGCAATATAGTTGTAGAAAATCAATACATAATAGTCCAAAACAGAATACACGCGGTTGATATCAATATTAATGATTCAATATTAACACTTATAAACATATATGGACCGAACGCTGATGAGAACTCCGTTTTTGAGAAATTAGAATTATTTTTACAAAACCATACCAATATACAATTCATCATTGGAGGAGACTTTAATACCATTCTTAATACACAAATTGACAAAAAGAACGGACTAAAAGACTCGCACTCAAAATGTAGAAAATCATTACAATCATTAATAGAATCACATTCCCTATCAGATATATGGCGCGTCAAACATCCAAATACCAAACGGTTCACTTGGCATAGCTCAATTAAACCAATTGTCTTCAGTCGTCTTGATTATTTTCTAATATCAAATTCATTGACAAATTCTGTGAAAAGTACGAAGATTTATACTGGTTATAAAACTGACCACTCTTGTATCTCAACCACAATAGATTTTACAAAGAGTACAAAAGGACCAGGATATTTTAAACTTAATAATAGTCTTATCTTAAATAACGAGTATCAAAATTCTATTAGGAAATGTATAACAGACACCGTAGAAATAAACAATAACACTAATCCTAACACATTATGGGAAATAATAAAAGGGAACATAAGGAATGAAACTATCAAATTTGCATCCTATCAAAAAAGAAGAGATACATTAGAAGAAAAGACATTAACAAATAAAATAAATAACTAGCAAATATAATAAAAAAATTAAAAAAGAAAAAGACTTATAGTAAATGGAGCCGAAATTAATAACCAGAATGATATATTAAACGCAGAAAAAGACTATTATGAAAAACTTTATAAGAAACAAACAGAACCTGAAAGTGAAAATAACTCCTTTTTTGACATTCCTATCACCAAACTCTCTGAAGAACAAAAACGTGAAATGGAAGGCATAATTACGGAAAGAGAAGTACAGACATCACTTAAAGAGATGAAAAATTGCAAAAGTCCCGGCTCTGACGGAATAACTGTAGAATTTTATAAAATATTTTGGAATGACTTAAAAAAATATTATCTTGACTCGATTAATTTCTCGTACACTCATGGCTCTCTCACTGAACTTCAGCGACAGAGTGTTATTACCCTTCTTCCAAAACATAATAAAGATACTACTATTTTATCGAATTGGCGACCAATTAGCTTACTAAATGTCGACTACAAATTAGCATCTAAGTCCATCGCAAACAGAATAAAAAAACACATAAAATCTATAATACACGAAACACAAACAGGATTTATAAAAGGTAGATATATTGGTGAAAATGTAAGACTACTATTTGATACTATTGAGTATTTAAATAATTCAGACAAAGATGGCATAATAATCTTCTCAGATTTTGAAAAGGCATTTGATAGCCTATCCCATAGATTTTTGATAAAATGTCTTAAGCACTTTAATTTTAGTACAAGTCTTATACAATGGATTGAATTATTTTACAATAATATAACAAGCGTTATAATTAACAATGGATATTTATCAAACTCAATCGAAATTGAGCGTGGTGTTAGACAAGGGTGTCCTCTGTCCTCATATTTATTCATTATATGTATTGAATTATTATCAAATGCAGTAAAACACAATAAAGACATAAAAGGTATAATTATAAACGATACTGAAATCAAACAAACTATGTTTGCAGATGACGCTACTTTTATAACGGATGGCACTGAGCAATCTTTTAACACTTTAATAGAAACTATAGGTAAATTTGGCATAATCTCCGGATTAAAGTTAAATGCAAACAAAACCACCGTACTAAGAGTAGGTTCACTAAAATATACGGATATTGTCTACAAGAAAAGAAAAAAAATGATTTGGACATCTAAATCTGCAAAGGCCCTTGGGATGGTATTCACAAATTCAACAACAGATAATATACATCTGAACTATGTTAATAAAATAAAAGAATTTTACAATTGTTTAAATAATTGGAAAAAGAGGAAATTATCAATAATGGGTAAAATAACCGTAATTAAAACATTTGCACTGCCTAAACTTGTTTATCCATTTACAGTCCTACCTAATCCTTCTAACGAAACTCTAAAAGAAATTGAATCCGAAATGTATAAATTTATTTGGAACAATAAACCGGATAAAATTAAAAGAAACACACTTAAACAAAGCTATATCAATGGTGGATTAAAAATGGTTGATTTGACATTATTCCTAAGATCTATTAAAGCAAGTTGGGTCAAAAGAATGCTTTCGAATAACAACATCAGTTGGAAAAGTTTTATAGAAATGCAACTAAAACCATATGGAGGGACTCTTGTATTTCAATGTACGCCAAATAAACAAGATGTCGAATATATATGTCAATCAAACTTATTTCTATTAGATATCATGCAGGCATGGTTCGATATTAAACAGATATCAGATAAAGAATACTTTGGAAAATCAATTATATGGAATAACCAGAATATTAAAGTGGACAAAACAATAATATACTATAAAGAATGGCACAACAAAGGAATCACATTTCTAGAACACCTATTTGATTATAGAACGAACAGATTTTATACATTCGAAGAATTCAAAACATTATACAATATCAACCAACAAGACTTCTTTAAATATTTTCAACTCATCTCACATATATCTAAAACCTTTAAACAGTCACTTATCGATGAAGGCACCATATATAATAGAGACGCATGTCTACATGATATTATCTTAAAATCAAAATATGCGAATAAATTCTTGTATAATATACAACTTAACACAATAAAACATAAAACCCAAACTCATTCGTCTCAAAATAAATGGGAATTAATATTACAAAAACAACTTAACTGGGAAACATTAAACATAATCCCATTTCAAACAAATGGACAATTACTTACGAAGTTTCCAATATAAAATAATAACAAGAATCATACCAACAAATACGCTTCTCTATAAACAAAAATTAACAAACTCAAACCTATGCGTTTTTTGCAGCATGAATTATGAAACTATAGAACACTTATTCTGGGAATGTCCCCATGTGACAAAACTCTGGTTTGAAGTTGCAAATTACATGAAACAAAAACAAATACCGATACAACTAACCATGCAAGTTATTCTGTTTGGTCTACAACTAAAAAATAACCAAGGCGTCTGCATAAACTACATAATTATTTTAGTGAAGTATTTCATATTTAGTTTTTCATTTTATCCGTTATTTCGAACACAGATTAATTCTAGAAAAACAAATTGCACTTAATAACGATAGAATCCAAACATTTAGAGATACCTGGATTAATTTTTTGGAATATTAAAATATTCTACATAATTAACGTATGTGATTTGGCCAGAGTGTTCGCGTTCTTCTTCTTTTTCCATCTTTATCCCTTTCTTTCTTGTTTCTTTATTTAATCTTTTTTTTAATATAATTTAAATCTTCTATAAAAACACAAGGGGAGACAAACAACAAAATGACAATGATATTTATCAACATGATAGTATGAATTTATGTATGTTTTATACCATATATATCTATATACATATATGAATGTTTAACCATGTAAATATCATGAAGAAATAAATGATAAAAAAAAAACAAGGAGCTGTCTTCACCAAAGTTCCGGGTAGCGAATTCGTAAGTACAGCATGTGAAGTGAATGCATGTTTAAAGTGAATGTGATCAGTCAAGTTATGGCAGATGAAAATAGAAAATCTTGATATAGGTTTTATAATTCTAAATATAGATTCAATAAATACTGTCTGTGATGTTAGTGAATGTGAAGGAGAAACCACAAATGTTTCCATTGGGTGACAACATTTTGGTAGATGTAATACATATAGTTAAAATTCAAATTCTTTGTCTTTGACCATTTGTGAACAAGCCGCTTTAAATTGTGTAAACGAAATAAGTATGTACATAACATCTTAATTACTTTTACTTTGAAGCTGTCACTGAAAAGAAAAGAAATCATTAAAAAATTGAGGAGTACTTTACTCAAATGACATCCTAAGAATATCAGTGTTCTTTTTATGTCTATTGGGAATTTTGGTTTTAACAGCTTACACTAATCCGCAATTATTTCTAGGTTGGACCAGTACTTTTTGCCTGGGTAGGTCATGTAAGATTCTACATTACAAAGCCCTTACAAGTAGAACATCCTTAGAAATATTAGTGTCAGGATTATTGACAATATGGATCCAACGAAGGATTCTGGGATTAGCCTGGCACCCAATGTCTGACGGAAAATTCTTCTCTGCCAATAATCCATTAAATTTTCTGAAAAATCAAGTGAGATTCAAGTGAGATTCTCAAAATCAGATTTAAGTTGGTGTAATTTTTTGTTGTTGTATGCAATACATAATTATGAATAACTAGCCTATTTAATTTGATTTTTATTCCCCTGAGATCTGTTATTCTGGGGCATATTGTGTTTGCCCTGTCTGTTATTTGGCTTGTCGGAAACTTTCCAGTTGCCCATAACTTGGAAACTATACAAAATATTTACTTTAAACATTAATTATACATGAATAAGAATAGAATGCGACTAGGAGAGAACAATTCTGTGCCTGGTCTAATTGAATTATCTCCCTTTATTATTTTTAAATATAATAGATATTGGATAACAAGAGAAGTGCAGTGACTAGGTACCAGGGTCAACAATACTTAGGGCTAAGTAAAACTTAATACTTAAGGGTGAATTTCATTATACCCCCACAAATGAAATTTGGGGGGGTATATAGGAGTCACCCTGTCGGTCGGTCCGGCGGTTGGTCTACAAATATTTGTCCGGAGCATTTCTCCAAAATTGCTGTACCTATGTTGATGAAACTTCATAGGTAGATAGACCTTGATGAGAGGAAGTGCAGTGCATAAGAACCATAACTCTGCATGCATTTTGAAAGGAGTTATTGCCCTTTGTCATTTTTAATCTTTTGATTTTGTCCGGACCATAACTCCAATACTAAAGTAGCTAGGTTTATGAAACTTCATATGTAGATTGATCTTGATGAGAGGAAGTGCAGTGCACAAGAACCATAACTCTGCATGTATTTTGAAAGGAGTTATTGCCCTTTGTCATTTTTAATCTTTTGATATTGTCCGGAGCATAACTCCAATACTAAAGTAGCTAGGTTGATGAAACTTCTTATGTAGATTGATCTTGATGAGAGGAAGTGCAGTGCATAAGAAAACCACAATGTAAATTCTTAAAGACAGGTTTTTGCAAACAATAAATATGGATGTGAACCATAATTAGACTGCATTTTTAATCTCCTCAGCTACAGATCTTGGGGGCAAATTGTTTTCTTCTGTGTGTCTGTATGTGTGTCTCTCTGTCTATCTGTCTGTCTGTCAAAACTTTTTAGCATTGTCCAAAACTTTTGAACCATTGCTCACACTAACTTTAAACCTTACATACATGTAGTCTTTCACTCACGCAAACTTTTGAAACTGTATTCCTACACATGACAGACTTCCGATGTGGGTATTGATCACCTTTAGTGATAATATTTTTTATTGGTATGCTTATAAGCCCAAATCCTATGTGTGAACATTCGTTTTATGTGTCATGTGAATACATCCTGTGTCAAAGATGGGGGTGGGGGTATGAATCACCTTCAGTGATAGTTCTAGTTAGTCTTGTTTCTCTAATAATAATACCCAAATGCTTAATTTCTTGTCAATTATTGTTAATAAATTAATAATTCATTTCAGATTCGTTGTTTACCTGAATATTTCATAAAATAATAATGGTGAAATGTGTATCTACTAGTTTAAGAATTTAAGTATTACTGAATAGTGCTAAATATTTTCAGTGGAATTCTAGCCAGGACCAATACTTAAGTATGATCTTAGGCTCAAATTTAAATCTCATACTCAAATCCCTATTGAAACTAATGGGCATATTTAAGTTGGAGAATAAGTATGGAAATAAAATTTAAATACCATTTTTATTTTCAAGAACACTGGGCCAGAACTCTACATGTTTTTTAGCTCACCTGAGCACTTGTGCTCGGGTGAGCTTTTGTGATCGCCTTTTGTCCGTCGTGCGTCGTCAGTCGTCCGTCGTCAACAATTGCTTGTGAACACTCTAGAGGCCACAGTTTTGGCCCAATCTTCATGAAACTTGGTCAGGATGTTTGTCTACATGATATCTCGGATGAGTTCGAAATTGGGTCATGTGGGGTCAAAAACTAGGTCACTAGGTCAAATCTTAGAAAAACCTTGTGAACACTCTAGAGGCCACAAATTTGGCCCAATCTTCATGAAACTTGGTCAGGATGTTTGTCTACATGATATCTTGGATGAGTTCGATATTGGGTCATGTGGGGTCAAAAACTAGGTCACCCGGTCAAATCTTAGAAAAACCTTGTGAACACTCTACAGGCCATAGTTTTGGCCCAATCTTCATAAAATTTGGTCAGGATGTTTGTCTACATGATATCTCAGATGAGTTCGAAATTGGGTCACATGGGGTCAAAAACTAGGTCACCATGGAAAATCTTAGAAAAACCTTGTGAACACTCTAGAGGCCATAGTTTGTCTACATGATATATCAGATGAGTTCGAAATTGGGTCACATGGGGTCAAAAACTAGGTCACCAGGTCAAATCCAAGAAAAACCTTGTGAACACTTTAGAGGCCTACATTTTTGTCCCAGTCTTCATTAAACTTAATATGAATGATGACTGCATGAATTCCCAGTTGAGTGCAAATTCAGGTAGGATCAATATGTAGGTCACTTAGTCAAATGTTAGAAAAACACTTTTAGATGCCAGATTTTTTGTCATTATGCCTAACACAGCCATCTTTCTCAGGTGAGCGACACAGGGCCATCTTGGCCCTCTTGTTTTATTTATTTATTTTTTTTAGATCCTATTGTGATCCCGTGGGCGTCCGTCATGTGGCGTCAACAATTTTTATACGCCCATCTTAAGATGGGGCGTATTATGTGAACACTCACGGCGGGCGGGTGGGTGGGCGTGGAACATTAGTTGTCCGGGCTCTAACTTCAATACCATTTGCCCAATCCTTTTCAAACTTTCCACACATGTGCATGGCCATAATATCTCGGATGAGTTCGATATCCAGCATTATCGCGTGAATGACTTAGAAGTTATGGCCCTTGACGTACACAAAATACTTGAAATTGTGATTGTCCGGGCTCTAACTTCAATACCGTTTGCCCAATCCTTTTCAAACTTTCCACACTTGCCATAATATCTTGGCTGAGTTCGATATCCAGCATTATCATGTGAATGACTTTGAAGTTATGGCCCTTGATGTACACAACATACTTGAAAATTTGCTTGTCCCTAGTCCTTAGACCCTATGAGGTGTTGTCAGATCTTGCAGTTAATTAATGGAAATGTATCAACATTTTTTTTTTTATGATTAACATTCATTAACTAATGGGATTTTGGAATTATTTTGCTTATTTATGGACAGTAGCTTGTTTCTCTGAGCTATTTCTGAGAGTCCCCATACTATGATGGGCGTATTTTGTGGCAGTCCTGACCCTTGTTAGTGTTTACACTCTATCACCTTTATTTCTTGAGCAATCATCTTCAAACTTTAAGACAATGTTTATGACCATAATGTCTCGATTGAGTTCGATTATGGATGAGATCCGTCAATTAGGTCAGGAGTTATGCCCCTTTTAATATTCAAAAAATGCCATACTTCATGTTGTTTACACTCTAGCATCTGCATCTTTTGAGCAATCATCTTCAATTTGCTTTTTTAAACAGAGATCTGTTGATTAGGGGCCCCTTTAAAAAAAAAAATTTCACTTTGTTAGCATCTTCATTTTTTTACAATTTTTCAAACTTTAAGTTTAGCCCAAAATTTTTGGGTTCAATTATAACTGATATTGACAAGTTAATTTAGGAGTTATGCCCTTTTCACCATAAAAAAGCCAGATTTCACTTTTACACTCTAGCATCTTTATTTCTTAAGCAATCATCTTTCTCAGGTGAGCAATCAAGGGCCATCTTGGCCCTCTTGTTTGTATTATTATATTCCTGAATTTTCTTGTTTTTGTTTTGGTCCATAGCACTTCTGTGTTTTTCGAATGTATCTTGATTTTTTTCATTCAGCAAGTTTTATTTAAGAAATAATTTATCTGTAGCAGGGTTTTGTGTAATTAAACACAGGTTTGGAGTTCAGGTGAGGATTATTATAGTTATTCGCACCTGAATGGCTGAGACCTGTGTTTTGTTGTAAATTTACACACAGTTTGTTTTCCTTCTTTCTAAATAGAGAAAAAGATGTGAGTCGTGTTAGAATTAGGGATTTAGCAGATTTGAGAATGTTGGCATAACCCTTTCCCTCATATAGACTCATTTTGACGCGCTCAGTAGGTATCACATAAAGCCTGATCTGCAGAAAGCCACAGCTAAACCTTACCAAATTTAATTACAAAATCCTCATTTCTAGACCACTGAGGAGCAGCGAACAGCATAAAACCTGATCAGCCTGCGAGTTACTCGCAGGCTGATCTGTTTTTATGCTGTTCGCATAGGTCTTTTCATGGTGTCCTCTATGATGGAAAGGGTTAAAATGATGGCGTCAGAAATATTAAACCTACACAACAAAAATAAATATGATCTATAATAATTTCCATATTATATTTTGCTTATTTCAAAGAAAAGGAATCGTTCATTATTAGCAATATCTCACCCAAAAACTGTATCATATCTCCTCCAGTCTGATGAAATCTTACAAGTGAATGCAAAGCAGCTAGACAAACGGGGGTGAACAGATATACTGGGCAGCTGCAAATATCTGAGGTTCATTGCCAACCCAGCGAACCTAGGTGCTCTAATGTGAGATAATATTTATAAAAATCCCCCCGATGTTTGAATTATCTATAGCTGAGTGACAGAAGCATCATTTTACACAGACAGGAAAGTCTGAGTCGTTGTCAAAATGTCTGCAAGAGCACAATTCCAGCGAAATTGTTTGTTTAGTAGCGAACGAGACACTAGCAATGGCAGCACATTGGTTTTAAAATATTTGATCGGTGGCAAAATGGAATTTGTCAGATTTGTTCAATTTGATATTTCAGCTCTTGTTTTGAAATTTGATTTTTCTTTTCCGTAGTGTTAGAGGTTTATTGACATGAGACTGGAGGAGACTATATGTAACTGAATGGAAAAAATCTGTCTGTTTTCAAGTCGTTTACTGGTAGATTTAGGAACATTTAAATGTTTGCAATCGTACAATCAATTCATAGAAATTGTCTCTATTTTTTTTTCCAACTCTAAGCATACATACAATAGGTGATGGTCACTCGGTAAGTGGATACTAGAAATACACCACCTTAACCCTTTCCCTCATAGAGGAAACCATGAAAAGACCTATGCGAACAACATAAAACCGGTGATGGTCACTAAGCAAATCGATAAAAAATTGAAGACAAAGAAATGTGTGAAGAAAAAGAAACTTTATTATTCTTCAAAAAAATCAAAACGAAGACTTAAGAAATTACATGGGACTTGAGATTCATTGAAGACTTTATTTTAAGAAAAGCCTAAAGAAAGGATTGAATTTGTTTTTGTCTTTTGTACCTAGAACAATAAATTAAATCAGTTCTCAATTTTATTCATTTTATAAAAAAATATAGCTTTTGAGCCTTGAAAAGTCATTGACTTTGAAAAGCCCATGGAAATGTGTTTGACCTTGAAAAGTCAATGTTTGACCTTGAAAAGTCCATGAATCGGATACATTGAAATTTAAGGGGAAAAAAAGGGTACTTTAATGGTCCCTGAATATACATTCTATACCATTGACATTTTTGAGCAAAATTAGAATATCATTGGAATAAAAAAGTACCAAGGCAGGGTTCATTTTCTAGCAAGTATATCTGCATTATGGTATGAAAATATTCTCAGTTTCGACTGCTTAAATTGAAAATGACACATCTAGAGGATTTTCTTAGTTCAGTTACACTCTGATGTAGATAAATTATAGATGCTGAAAGAGGATATTTTTAATGAATGACTCTATGATTTTGTAAACTACATATAGTAGAAAAATTATAGCTACTCGGAGGATATTTTTAATTGAGTAACACTGATTTTTATGCTTACCAAAGGTGACGCATATAGTCGCCGCTTCGTCCGTCCGTCCGTCCGTTCGTCCGTCACACTTTCCTTGTCCGTACTATTTCTCAGGAACTAACAGCTTGAATTCAACGAAACTTCATGGGAAGCTTTACTACCAAGAGGAGATGCGCATATCCTCAGCATGACCAGGTTCCTAAATTTTTCATAGAGTTATGGCCCATTGACTTTTTGGCCTATAGTACATATTGCATGATTCTTGTCCGGGCTATTTCTCAGGAACTAATGGCTTGAATTCAACGAAACTTTATGGGAAGCTTTATTACCAAGAGGAGATGTGCATATCGTCGGCGTGACCTGGTTCCTCCTTGACTTTTCAGCCTATAGTTCATGTTACATGATTATTGACCAGGCTATTTCTCAGGAAATAAAAGCCTAATAAATTCAACGAAACTTTATGGGAAGCTTAATTACCAAGAGTAGATAAGCATATCATCGGCATGACCTGGTTCCTCAATTTTTCACAGAGTTATGGCCCCTTGATTTTTCGGCCTATAGTACATATTGCATGAATCTTGTCTGGGCTATTTCTCAGAAAATAATGGCTTGAATTCAACGAAACTTTATGGAAAGCTTTATTACCAAGAGAAGATTTGCATAATTATCATGGGGGTAACTTTGTCCCTCAATTTTTCACAGAGTTATGGCCCTTTGACTTTTATGCAAACGGTATATCTAGTATGATTCTTGTCCGGGCTATTTCTCAGGAACTAATAGCTTGATTTCAACAAAACTTTATGTGAAGCTTTATTACAAAGAGGAGATGCGCATATCTTCGGCTTGACCCAGTTCCTACATCCTCGCACCCATTGACCAAGGTCTTATTTGTAAAAATGACGTTCTTCGGGGAGCATCTGTCAGTTCTACTGACTTTCTTGTTTAAACTAGTAGATATGTTAAAGCTGCACAGTGTGTCAGATTTGTACTTCAGACATTTTATTATATGTTGGTTACTCAATTTAATTCATCAAAGCACTTACAGCACTGAGAGACTGTCAGCAGAAATTTACATTGAAAAGCTATAATTCTAAACCCATTGTTTTACAGGGTTTAGCTTCATATGTTAACTTTTTATGTTTTCTGCAAATCCAAATATAAGTAAGTCAGCTGAGCTTGCTCTTTGTTCCATAATGACCCCATCGGCATTCTCCCAGTGCATTGAGCGCTTTGATTTGTTTCAATATGATCTGGACTGAGGGTCATGACCCTGATTTCATTCATAGTGAGATGCATACTTAAGGAGTTGATGACCTTAATTCAGTAGATTTTATCTGTTGTTGCTAGGAGTGCCACAGTACAGTTAGATCGGCTATGGTAATTATGCAAATCAGCATTGCCTGTTTTCTTGATTTCCTGCTCATAAGACTAGTTCCACTGCTAGTCTAAAAATGACAGAGCAGCATTTTCTCAATTACTCAGTTTATTATTATTATTAACAGGTGTTCAATTAGCATTGAAAGTAAAAGGTATTACTCAGATGGTTAATAAAGTTTGTCTGTTCCTCCGTGAAAGTGTCCTGCCCTGATTCACCCTCTCCTTAAGAACCACATTTCTGCAGCGTGACAAAACACTTTTATAGCAAAATGTTGCCAACATTGCCTGGAAAATTAAATTTTGTCCTAGAAGAAAGTTTTTGAAAAGTCCTTAATTTTGTATGAACCAGCAGAGGAGGGTAGAAAGAAAAATAGAAGTTAAATTGCCTTACATAAAATCAGTATGTCCAAGCCAGATTA
>CM037782.1:17166308-17192095 GCA_021229015.1 Solen grandis
GGATTTTTTTTGTCAGAAATGCTTCAAAAATTTTTACAACACTTTAACCATATTTTTAAACAAATCGGGACATTTTTCTAAAGTTGAAAATTATATAAACACATTAACCAAAAATTTTAAAAACCCATCGGATCTTTTTGCATGAAAGCTTGCAAAAATTAATATAAAAACATTAATCCATTTTAGAAAAACAATCGGATCTTTTTGTCAAAAATCGCAAAAAATTAATACATTTTTTTTTATGATTTTAATTTTTGCTGTTAAAAAATAGTATCCAAAGGTTTTTTAAAAAATTAAAATAATTTTTAATTTAAAAGGGCCCCCTATTGTATTGTTTTTTCTATTTTAAAAATAAGACAAAAAGAAAAAAAATAATGATGAAAAAAAATTTTTTATCATCACGGGAATAAAATTGATTGACAAATCACTGGGTGGGTGGGTGTATTGACTTTTACATTGAATTCCTTTTTTTTCAAAATTTAAAATTGGTTTTCACATCATTTTTTTAAGCCCTAAAAAAAGGGATAAAAAATATTAGGGGGTTGCTTTTGAAAATTTTTGAAAAGTAAAAATTAAAAAGTGGGGAACCACAAATTTAAAAAACACACATTGATTCCCCCCTAGTTGAATCAAAGAGGGTTTATCGATTTTTTTTCCCCTTCTGCCCCAAAAAGACCAAGGCTTAAAGTTTAAATGAAAAAACATTGGATTTTTGGGTTTTACCAAATACCTACATGGCTTACAATCTCATTTTATAGTAAAATTTTAAAAGATATTAAAAAGGGGTTTTCGGGTTTTTGGGTAGAGAATTCGGGTCGCCCTTGAGCCAAATTTTAAGGGGGTAAATTTTAAGTTGAAGGGGGCATTTTTTGCTCATGCCCAAAAATAAAAAAGGAAAAAAAAGTTTTTAAAAACAATTATTGCTGTCTTGTTTAAAATAGAACATTTTTTAAAAATTTTTTCAAATCTCCCTCTTTCATTTAACAATTCATTCACTTTTTTCCCATTAAAAATTGGGAATTTAAAAAGGTTTTTCTTTTTTTTTTTTTAACCATATAAATTTTTTTTTACTGTTGTAAAAAAATACAATAATATAGAGTTACTGTGTTTTTTTTTTACCTATAAAGTCTTTTTTTTCTTATTTATTTTTTTGTTTTTTAAAAAATTAAATTTATTTGAAAAAAAACCTTTAAACCCATCTTATTTTCCCTAAATTTGTTTTCCCCTTGAATAAATTTCAAAAAAATTTATTTACAACATAATTTTTCATCCCAAATTATTTAAAAAAAAGAAAGGGTAAAAATGGTGATTAAAAATTTTTTCACAAATATTTGAATAAATTTTTTTATAATTTTCTTATAATTTAATTCCTTTAAAATTTTCATTTTAAAAAAATTTAAAGCAAATCGGGAAAAAAAAGGATGAATTTTTAAAAAAAATTAAAAATTTTCATTTTTTTCTTATTTTCATGTTTGAAAATGGGGCCCCTTATTTAAAAATACTATGAAAGACAAAAAAGTCTTTTGGTATAAACAAAAAATAATTGCATTACTATTTAACTTTTTTCAAAACCAAAAACGGCAATTCACCCAACCTAATTTCGTCAAATTACAGTTATTTGCAGGCTTTAATGCAAAATTAGAAACTTAAAACCCTGTGCTTACACAGCAATTTTACATCGCCTGTTGGGCAAACACTGTTTTTTTATGACAGGAAAAATTTTGTGCTAGAAGAACTACTAACATTTAATTAGCTGAAAATCCAAAATATATATGTATACTTTCACAGCAATGGGTACTCAATTTTTTTGTACAATGTAAAAACATAATAAAAACACAAATGCCGTTTTCTAGAGTTTAAACCCCCAAAATTTCTTGACAGCTTTTAAGCTTTCCATAAACAAGAGGGCCATAGAGGCCCAAAATTTGCTCTCTGAATATAGGGTTATCCAAGGAACATCTGTACTGAACATTTTGAAATATAGCCATAGTTTTGGAAGGGATTTTTTTTAAAAGTTTTCATAATTCATTTCTTACCATTGCCATTGCAACCAAGTTTCTACATGGGGAAAGTGTATTTAAGCAATTTTTGTGAAGGTTCACCCAAGGATCATCCCTGCCAATTTTTTCAGCGAGTCTTTAAAGTTTTCATATATTTAAGGTCAAATTAGCCCCGCCCCTGGGGCTATGTTTTTAAGGGATTAGAAAATTTTTTAGCAACCTTGGTTAGGGGGTTCCAAGGAACATCTACTAAAATATTTGAAATCTGTCTGGTGTTTTGAAGTAGATGATTTTTTCAATTTTTTCATATTTTTATTTTTTTTTGCCATGGAAACCCCAGAGTTCTACAGGATAATTTTATTTAAGCAACTTTTGGAAGGTTCACCCAAGGATCATCCCTGCCAAAGTTTAATCACATTCTGTCTAGTGGTTTCAGAGGAGATGTCGTTTAAAGCAAATTGTTTACAACAGGATATGCATGACGACGGACGCAGGATGATTGCACATTGTGCTCAGATGAGCAAAAAAAGAACAATTTAAGGCTGATGCATATTAAGAAAGTGTGGTTGATGACTCTTGAACAGTTTTAAAGAGATATGAGCCTTTCAACAATTTGATGTTTCATTGTTGATCCTCTATGGTTTAAGGTATGAAACTTTTGCAGAGACATGATTTTAAGTGTGGTTGATGACTCTTGAACAGTTTTAAAGAGATATGAGCATTCGTCAACAATGATTACAATCATTCAGGAAAAAAAGGAAATTCTTACTTCTAAAAAATATCCTTTCTTTAAACAAACTTTTCCCATATTTCCCCTTATATAAAACCTAACACTTTCATTTTAAGCATTCCATACTAAAAAAATTTGTATCTAAAATCATTTCCACTTATTTTTTTTCAATTTTCTTTCTGTTTTTTTATTTTATCTTCCCATCATCTATTTTCTTTTGGTTGTAACATTTTCTTTAAAAATTTTCAAGATTAAACAATTCCTCATCATAAAATGGGGGAAGAAAAAAGCTTCAAGCTGTATTTTAAAATTGTTCTACTCAACCCAAGTTTTCTTATTTTCTTCTAACAAATTCCACTTCAAAGGCTTCGACACAGGAAAAAAACTGCTATGTGCATTCAGAAATTATACTGCCCAAAATTATTATTTGCTGATAATTTTATGTATATATATAAGTTTTTTCATTTCCTTTGCTGATATTTTGTAAAATCAAGGGGAAATCCATTTTCCTGTTCCATTTCAGCAATTTTTTTATGATTTTTAAGCTTTAGGTAAACTTTCTAATTGTTTTTTAAAAAAAAATTTCATTTATAAATAATGATAAACAAGAGGGCCTGATGGCCCAGATGCTCCCAGAGTACATAAAAACCCTTTTTAAAGCCACTCAAATACTTTATATTAACACTTCCGCAGCAACCAGATTTAAGAAGTATTAGGCAAATTAGCCCGCCCCGGCAACCAGGTTTTTTTATGGGATCGGATAATTTAAAGCAATCTTGGTGGAGGGGTCCCAAAGAACACTGTACTTAAACATTTTGAAATCTGGCCAGTAGTTTTTGAAGGTGATTTTTTAAAGTCTTCATTTTTTTTTCCGTTGCCATGGCAACCACCTAAAAACAAGTTTTTTTAAACAACTTTTGTGAAGTTCACCCCAAACATCATCCCTGCCAAATTAAATTTTGTTCAGTGGGGTTTTAGAGGAGGATGTTTTTAAAGCAAATTGTTGATGACGCCCCTAGATGAACGCAGTGATCCTAATACTCACCATGAGCATGTGCTCGGTAAACTAAAAATAAAACAAGAGGGCCATAATGGCCCTGGATCGCTCACCTGGTATCACAAGGCTATGTAAATTTAAGTGACCCCTGGGGGAGGGGCAATTTTGACTCCAGGGTCATGATTTGAACAAACTTGGTAGAGGTCTATTAGTCCATGTTACATACCAAATATCTTAACCCCCGGCCTTGTGTTTTCTGAGAAAAAAGATTTTTCAAGTGTTTTCCTACATTAGTCTATGTTAATCAAGTGCCCCCTATGGGGAGAGCCAAATTTGACCCCAGGGCCATGATTTGAACAAACTTGGTATAGAAACCACTGGACAATGCTACACACCAAATGGGGCGGGTCAAGACCCACTAGACAATGCTACATACCAAATATCTAAACTCCAGGCCTTGTGGTTTTTGAGAAGAAGATTTTTCAAGTTTTTCTATATTAGCCTATATAAAATCAGGTGACCCCTTTTGGGAGGGTCAAATTTGACACAGGGTCATGATTTGCACAAACTTGGTACAGATTCAGTTGACAATGCTGCACACCAAATATCTAAACTCCAGGCCATGTGGTTTCTGAAAAGAAGATTTTTCAAAGATTTCAGTTTTAAAATATTTTTTTTAACTCCTGTGACCTAATTATGCAACAGACTGGAACCATTTGAACAATTTTTATAGGGGATCACCTTAGGTACATCCTTGCAAAGTTTGTCACTTTCCATAAGTAGTTTCAGAGAATAAGATTTTTTAAATAAATTTTTGACAATGCGGCTCACAACAACGGACAAAGACTGGTCCCCAAAGCTCACCTTGGCATTTTGTGCCAGGTGAGCTAAAAATAAACAACTTACAATGAAAATCATTTTCCGCTTGACAACCAAGGGGAGTGCAGCTTTGAAAACGTTCCACCCTCACCCCGGGTATTCCACGTCGTTGCAGACCGCGGGCCACAATTGTAGCCTTTGAAGGCCTTATTGGCACGTGTGTTGTAGGAGAAGCCCACTTGGACATTGTTGGGAAACCCAAAAAACCTGTGCCAAGGGTTGCCACCCCCGATGTACACATCATCTGGACTGGTCTTTTTACTCGCCCCGTCTGGTTACGGGGGGTCCCCCACTGTCCCTGGCTGTCCAGGAGGATCTATAATGTAAAATTGGGAAATATTTAAATCATGAAATAAAATATTGGTTTTCAAACTTACTGGTTTAAATTTCCCAGTATGTTTTAGCTTAAAAATATATATTTTTTCAATTTTGTAATTGTAAAATTGAATCTTTCTGAACATATTTTTGCTGTAAATATAATGTACCAAATATTTTGTCAATGAAAAAAACCCAAAAAAAAACCAAAACAGTCACCTAATTTTAAAAAAACAACAGAATCTAATTACACAAAAAAAAAATTGGTCTAATTTAATTTTGCCTGTCCAAAGGGTGATGTTATTTCAAGTTTAAAGACTGTGCTGCTGGGGTTGACACAATTTCCTTTTGTGTCAAGTTTTGAGACTGTGATAAATTACATCTTAACACACAAGTGTCCCTAAAACTTGCTCATCTGTAGGGATGAGGTAAAACCCATAACAGTTTTAACCCTTAAAAATAAAGTTAAGTTTGAAGACTGGCATCTGGGGTAAGGCCTGAGTAAATATACATATACAAGAGGGCAATGTGGGCCCTGAATCGCTTACCTGGGAAAAATTTTCCCCCATTTTGCCTTTTATAACCAGCATATGAATACAAAATCCATATAGAAGTACAGCAGAAAATCAAATTCCAAAAAAAAAAATGAACCTTGGTCCAAATTAGATGGTTATATCTTTAAAATCAAGTAAACCCCTGAGTGGGACTAATTTTGACCCCATGATCGGAAAATTTGGGTTCTGGTCTACAAGGTCAGTTACATACCAAATATCTAAATCCATGATCCGGTTCTAAAAAGATCTTTTTAAAAAAATCCCTATATAAGTCTATGTAATATCAAGTGACCCCTGGGACTGGGCCAATTCTGACCCTGAAGAGCCATGATTTGATCAACTTGGTAATTCTATAAGGCAAAACTTTCACACCCAAATACTAAACCCAGGCCTTTTGGTTTCTAACCAAAAAGATTTTTCTATTTTCACAATTGTCCCCAAAAGAAAAAGTATAGTTAAAGTAGGGTTTAAACCAAGTTTTGAACTTGGACCTAAAATGTAATGAAGATTTGAAGGGAAACGATAAGTAGAAATTAAATTTTGGGGCAAAAACAGACTGTGTCCTATCAAATTTTTTAAAACCTAAGAAAATTGACGTCTTGAGTAAGGCCATCTTTTTTTTTATTTATTTATTTATAAAAACCGGCGCCCTGATTACTAAAAAGGTGAAATAGAAATAAAAGGGTCATTGTTTTATTTTTAAATTAAACCCGACCTTGGTTTTAAAAAAAAAGAGGAAAAACAAAGGCCAGTTTGGCCCTTGGCAAAACCAAAAAAAATGATTGCTTAAAAATTTTGGGGGGTTTAAAGTGAAATTTGGTTTTTTTTTTGGGTGAAATGGGCAAACCCTAAATTTTACAAGTAAATACAGTTAAAATTTAAAACCCTTTGGGGTTTGGCAAAACATTGTCTCAAAGTTTAAAAATGATTGAAAAAAAAATGAATTGGTAAGAATAAAAAAATAAAATTTTGTATTTTTGTATTAAAAGGGGCATAACCCGACCTAAATGACCCATCCACCCACAAGAACTCTCAAGACATTATGGTCATTAACAATGCTAGTTGAAGTTTTCAAAAAAAAGGAAGAGTGTAAAAAAGTAAAATAGGTTTTTTTTATATTAAAAGGGGCATAACCCCTGCCCAAATTTGAGGGATCTCCCCAAAACGAACTTGGTGAATTTTATGGTCATAAGCTTTGTCAAAATTTTTAAAGATGAATGTCAAAAGATGAAGATGCTAAGTGTAAACAAAGTGTTTTGGGCTTTTTTTTATTTTAAAAAGGGGAAAATTTTGAACAATTAAGGGGATCTCAGCTTTAAAACAACTCTCGGACCTTATGGTCAAAAACTTTTAATAATTTGAAGATATTGCTCAAAAGATAAGACTAGAGGGGTAAACAAGTGAAATCTGGCATTTTTTTATTTTAAAAGGGGGTTTAACTCCTGCCCTAATCAATGACTAGCATAATAAAACTCAATAAGACATTTGTCAAAGCATTCCCATAAAGTTTTGAAGATGATTGCCAAAAGATGAAGAGAAGATTTTGTAAACAAAGTGAAATGGGGCATTTTTTGAATAAAAAAGGGGGAAAAACCCTGACCTTATTGAAATCTCCACCCAATCGAACCAACGAGACCTTTGGTCAAACTTTGCCTAAAGTTTAAAGAGGTTTGCCAAAAGATGAAGATGCGAGGTAAAAAAAGTGAAATAGGTTTTTTTTTTTTAAAAGGGGGCATAACTCTCCAAAAAGTCCAATATCAGCCTAATCGAATTTGGCCGTGTTTTAGGTTATAAACATTATAAAAAAAGTTTGAAGATAATTGCTCAAAAAAGAAGATGCTAGAGTGCAAACATGTAAAATCTGGTTTTTTTTAATTTTAAAAAGGGGCATAACCCCCTACCTAAGTTCCAAATATCAGCCATAACGAACTTGGCCGAGATTTTTAGGGTTATAAAAATTGTTTTAAAGTTTAAAGATAATTGCTCATAAAAGAAGATGCAGAGTGCAAACAAAAAATTGGACGACGGACGGGGGAACGGACATTCATCGACCCTAAAAAGCTCACCCTGAGCCACGTGCTCAGGTGAGCTAAAAAATTTTTGCAGAAATATCCTCACAGGGTGTAAAAAACCATTTGTTTATTGTTACTTTTAAAAGTTACGGTATCTTATTTTAAAAAATATTGCTTTTCTCTTTAAATTTCTTTTATGTGAAAAATTAATGTTTAAAACCCGGGGTCGGGGGTAGGGGACACAAAAACACACAGAGGGGGAAAATTTTGCCACACATTCTTATCAACTTTTGAATACACATATAAGGTAAAGGTTCGGTAAGGGGAAAACCCATTCCTCAATTGATCGGGTTTGACAGGGTTTGCGAGCAGAAAGCCCTACATTTCTTGAAACAAACAAAATTTTTTTGTATTAAATTCAGTCAAAAGTTTTTCACCTTGCTTTTCTGTCCCCCGATCCACTCAAAACTTTAGTCAATACCAAAAAAAATTTCGAGAAAAAACCCGGATAGCAGCTTAACCAAATTTTCTATTGCATGAAAAAATTTAACCAAAAAAAAGTGGTCAAAAACTGCATTTATATGCATCAAAAAATATCTGTCCCTAAAATTATCCCACTAAACAGATTAAAAAAATTCAAATCACCCCATGCCTGGTTACTGAACCCTTACATCAAAGCTTTTAACAAAAATTTTTCTAATTTTTAAAAAGGGGCCATAATTTGAAATATATTCCATCAAAAGTTACCTCCTTGAAGATAAACCCCCCCAAACCCTAAACTTTTAAAGTGTTTCAAACAATCCATCCTGAAAAGAATATTTAAAGTTGAAATACCTTGCACGCAAAACTGAAACCAAAATTTTAAGTTAAAAAGGGCTGTAATTTGTTTTAAATTCATTTAATCTACCATATTGCTGATGCCCTACTTTAAAGTAAATACCAAAAAGGTTATTGAGATATAAACGAACAGTGGCTTGCATGAAAAACTGCACCCAAAAATTTTCTTTTGCTGCTAAACTTTTACCAAATTTCAAAAGAAATTTCAGTCAAGATTTATCCACCTTGGTTGTCTGAACCCCTTTGAATATATTCATAAATTTTCAATAAATACCATTAAGGGTTTTTGAAATAAAGGTGACAGTCTTGCATCCCAAATTTTAACCAAAAGCTGAAACCCGACGCCCGCAAGGGTGACTATAATAGCTCTATATTCTTAATAGTCGAGCAAAAAAGATTTTTGGTTCCAATGGCAAGCAGAGTTTTTCATGGTAAACCTCTTTTTAGCAAATTGGTCGAAAAAATTTAAGTGCCCATTTATCTTTATAAATTTTAAAGCAAACCTTGGTTTCAGAGAAGATGATTTTTTAATATTTCTATATAGAATTAAAGGGAATTTAGCAAAACCTAGAGCCCATTTTGTGGGGATCAATTTCATTTTAGAAATTAGGGAGACACTATGAGGGACCATTTGTCCCAAAGGAAATTAAAAAATTTTGCCCTTTGGTTTCGATTTTTTTTTTTTTTTTTTTTTTTTTACGTTTTTTTATTTTTAAAAAAAATATTTTGGTTCCCATGGCAACAGAGTTCTTTTTAAGGGGTTCAGTTTAGCAACTTCTGTGAAGTTCACCCAAAGGGATGATCCATCCCAAAGTTTCATCAATTTTTATTAGCGTTTTCAAGGAGTTTTTTAAAGAAAATTTGTTAAACGGAAAAGGGTGATCCTAAAGCTCCCCTTTGAGCACTTTGAGCTATGAGAGTTAAAAAATTTGGGTTGCTTTCCCCATCACGGGCAATGGGTTTTTAAACAGAGGGTGAAACAGGTTCGTCAGAAATTGAAGTTAGAAATCAAGATTTTTTTGGGGGATTTTTTCAATTCAAGGCCTTTAAAGACATTTTTAGGGTCCTTTTTTCATGAATGATTTCACTTAGCGCCCCGGTAGACAGTACAAAGGGATCATAATCATTTTCATCCAATCAAGGTGATAAAATTCTATATATTTTATAATGCTTTTTTTAAATGGCGGGAATAAGCAACAAGGGGGCCAAGATTCCCTATTCGCTCACCTGAGAAATATTGCCTTCATTGCCTTTTACAACATAGTTATGAATAAAAAACTAACCAAAAAGCAAAAACCCTTTCATTCCCTTTTTACAAAAGCTCTAAAATAAAAAATCTTACACAAGTAGGGCAGATAATCCTAATTTCCACAAAAACTGTTTTGTGGTCCAATATTGGGGTCATAGCTATAAAAATGTGGCCCTAGGCAGGCCCAATTTTTACCCCGGGCACAAAGTTTTAAACTTTATTTTACATTGATTATAAAACAGTTTTTGCAACAAAAAAAATTTTATTCTTGGTGGTCGGATGATGGCAATTGGTCATTTTGTGGGAAAAATTTTGGAGCACCTAAAAACCCATGTTCTGGACGGGCAACCAACCGGTTGGGGCCCCCAAAATTTTTGAAAACTTGGTTCAGGCCCAAAAAGCCCAAGTTACACACCCAATATCAAAAACCCCCTGATTTTGGTGTTTCTGACGGAAACTTTTAGAAGTCTCCTAAATAAGTCTATGTAAAATCAGGTCCCCCCTGAGGGGGGCCAATTTTGACCCCCGGGGCCATGTTTGAACAATTGGTAGATGTCCACTAGGCCATTTTAAATACTAAATATCTTAACCCCGGGGGCCTTGTTTTTTTCTAAAATTTTTTTCTAAACAAGTCTATAAAAAAAACAAGTACACGGGGGGCGGGGCCAATTTGACCCCAAGGGCTTAACTGAAAAAAATTTATAAATATCCATAAGGAATTTTATGACCAATATTTTTAAACTCCACCCCTTGGGTTTTTGGGGGTTAAAAGGGTTTTCTATTTTTTTCCTATATAACCCTATGAAATCAAGGACCTTTGGGGGGGGCCAATTTTGAACCCGGTTATGATTTAAACAAAGGCCAGAAAACCCAAATCCTCCCCTGTTTATAATGACAACAATTTGGATTTTTCATATTGTACTTTTTGAATCACTGACCCCCTTTGGGGCTTGAACAAGTTTTTTAAGGAAACAGACTTCCGCCCAAAGTTTCTGAAGAGGGCTAAAAAGTCCCTCTAGAGTGTTAACAATTTTTTTCTAAGATTAGCCACATGACCCAATTCAAACCTGTCCAAGTTTTTTATGAAAAAAATATTTCAGACCAAGTTTCAAAAGTTTGGGCCAAAAATGGGCTCTAGAGTGTTAACAACCCAAAATTGTTGACGACAAACGACGACGAGGGTCGCCGGAAAAAGGGGGGATCACAAAAGTCCCCTTTGACATGTTGTGCCAGGGAGCTAAAAATTTGGGTAGGGTCCACTAGACAATTTTTCAAAACAAATATATAAATTGAAGGCCCTGCATTTTGCGAGGAAGATTTAAAGTCCCCTATTTTTTAAATCTATTTTAACTCCTGGACCTACTTTTTCAACCCACAAAACAATTTGAAAATTTTGATAAGGGGGCCTCATAAGGAACAATTCTGTGAAGTTGGTCAAAAAACCTTCAGTGGTTAAAGAGGATGTTAAAGGAAATTTTTGACGCGGAAGCATGGAAAAAAGACACGGGCCCACTCTGAAAACCAGTTTGCTATTTGGGATCTGGAAACATAATTTTAAAAAAGTTTGAAAATGATTCATTTTATTTTTAAAAAAAATGCATTGAAAGGTTGCACTTCAAATATTTCAGCTTTAACCATCTTGGTTCATGAAACAATTCATAGAACTTGTTGAAAGCTTAAAGGGCTGGGTTGGTGGGGAAAAAGATAATAAAAACTCAAAATTTTGTTTGAAAAAGAAATAACAGATTGGCTGTTTATTTATTTTTTATTCTATATTATTGTTTCTCATCTAAATATTTTACTTTAGCCTTAGTCTTCGACTTTGTTTGAAAAAAATGAGAAGTTTTTTTTTTAACAACTCGCACACTGACATGTTGATCCACTTGGATTGGGTTTTTAAAATCCAACAGGTCCATTTTCCCCCAAATCAAATCGCAATGGATACATCACCCCTTTTGTTTATCAGTGTTTACACGGGAGATCCATGAATATTGAATTTTCCAATTTCATGAAGAAACCTTTTTCCCGGGATGTTTAAAATTTTGACTTAATGTTTAATTAAACGATATAAACGACTGCATTTTGATTTGGGTGAAATAAAACAGTGCTACTGTCTCCAAAGGGAAAAATTCCTGCCATCAACAACAAAATTAATCTAGAAAATTGATTATCTTGGGTCAAAAAAATAAAGATTTTGGGTTTTTCCTTTAAAATTACATTTTTGGGCCCTTTTGGCACGGGGGGGTGCTTATTTACCGGGGCCACAGCCTTTCTAGATTTTTGGACTTTTTTTTGGGTCTTTTTAAGGGGAAAATTTTTTTAAGGTTTTTTTTAAAGGGCCCAATTCTGAATTTTGGGGCTTTTTTAAAGGCCCCTACGAACCACGGAAACTAAAACAGATAATAAAACCTTTTTTAGATTCATTCACATTTGCATTACTAAATTTTATGGTGACCGTCGCCACAGAACTTGATGGGGGTGAAATTTCACAGACAGAAAAACTATAGCCCGCCAATGTGTTTTCCCGTTATGATTCTTTGGATGTGCTTCCATTTTGGGCCAGACAGAAAAAGTAATTAAAATCAGTTTTTTAACAAAGACCTTGATCTCAGACCTTCCAAAGATTTCAAAGCTTTTTTTAACACAAATATATTGTTCAAAAAAATTTTAAAATTTTTCATTTGGGAAAAAAATTTTGGGGAATAATAAAAGTTAAATTTTTGTATCAGTGTGCTTTTGTGAATTGGTTATGGCATTTTGATAATTACAAGTGCATTGGGATTATTGTAGTCGCAGTCAACAAAATGCAACAGTCGAATGAGGGCGGAAAACACGATACAGCAACTTCGGAAAAAAGCATTTTGTGAGAATTAAATAAATACGTAATTCTATTGTTAAAAAAGGTTTTTTGTGGAAAAAACGATTTCTGTGAATTTTCCCTTTTAAAAGCGAATTTTACTGTGATAGCATTGCTTTCAGTCACTCGGTCCCCAATACAGTTTCCATTGAGTTTCGTGACTCCTATTTCTTGTAGTTTATCTAAGATAGAAAAATTGTTTCAGCAATGAAAAAGGGCCCATTGTTTCGCATTTAACAAACCCGGGGATATCTGAATGACTGAATTTTTTTTCAGATACAAGTTTAAAGCCCCCCTCAGTTTTCCTATTAAATTTTTAACAGAGGGGGTTTTCATACTTTTTTTTTATTTTTGATATCAATATTTTTTTTTTTGGAATTTTGAAATTTTGTTAAAAATGTGTTTAAATTGTTATTTCAATCATTACACCATAAACAAAATGCAAAAAATTTTTCCTTTTAAAAAATAATTTTTCAAGTTTCTCCCTTTATATCTCTCTTTTTAAATTTTCCACTTATACAACCATGCGTAGTAAAGGGAAAAGAAGACCCCATACAAACTTCAAACCCCTATATCATTTTGCAACGTACTTTACAAAACACTTTTGCAGCTTGAAAAGCTCATACAAAAAATCAAAATATAATCATCGACAAAATTTTTTTTCTTTAACCACTATTTTCTGCAGCTTTACTGATCTCAAGACACTTTCACCCCAATGGACCAAATAACAAAAAAGTGGGTCATTCCTAGGGGATTTGTAATCATGAATTTCAAAAATGAATGTTTGTCTGATAAAACCCCCAAATTTCCCGAACTTTGTTTTAAAAACCTATTAAGGGTTTTTGGGGTATGGGGAAAATTTATGAATTACATCAAAACAGGGTAGGTAAATCAATTTCTTTTACCCCAAACTCCCGATTTATCTATTGGCAAGTAGGGGGGTTTTATATATGAAAATTTTGAAATAATAAAGCAATTGTTCGGAAACAAAAAGCATGCTTTTTTTTACCGATAAATTTTTTTGCTGCCACCCTCTTTGTGTCTAAAGGGCAAAAATTAACAAAAGGGTCAAAAGAATGACCCAAAAAATGAATGGGAAAGGGGTTTAGGAGTCTAATCCATGTCAGGGAAATAATTTTGAACAACTCAGAAATGCAACATAAATTTCTCGTTTTTGAGAATTTGCAATTAACCTGCAGGAAAAAATGTTCTTTTTTTCAGGGAAAAAAGACATTGTTTGAGAAGCCCTAATTAATATGATCAAATATGGGAATATACTGTAGACATACTGATTACCAATATATCAAGGTACGTTTCAAGGAACATGACAGTGATTTGGCACTGATCAGTCTTACTTTTCAGATTTTTTCCAGATAAAAGAATTTTTAGTCATGACCAAGGCAACAGAAAGTTAAAAGGGTATCTTAAACAAACCCTTTAAAACATGAAATCCCACTGAAACCAAAAACAGCTATGACAAAGCCCTCTTTTTTTATTTTATTTTCAATCAAAATTTCTTTGATAAGAAAACAGGTTTTCCAAGATTTGGTAAAAACAAAAAAAAAGAATCCCCCCATGGGGTATTTATTAGGATAGGGATACTTAAAACCCAGGTCAAAATTTTAGGCAGGGGCAAGGCTTTGCGAGTCCCCGCCTGAAATTTCGATCCCGTGGGGGGGGGGATATCCCAAACCTTCTGAAATTACGAACGGGATTTTTTTTCTCCCATGAACGATTATTACTTGCCACAGACCGTCCTCAAATTAAAAAAACAATCGCGCTTCCAATTTTTCTTTTCTTTTTTTGCACTTTTTTCCCTTTCCGCATACAATTTTTCACAATAAAACAGAAAGAAATTAGAAATTTTTAAAATTTCCACCCAAGTACCTAAATTTGATGTATGTTCAACTGGGAAAACCATTTGTTAAAATAATTTTTTAAAATTACCCTCCTTGACGGTAATAATATTCCCCCCCAAAAATTTTAACCTTATTTTACATTTGATAGTAAATGATAAAAAAGGGGTAACTAACTAGATAAATAAAAATATTTTAAAAATACAGTATATTATTCCTGAATTACAACAATTAGGGTTTTTTATGTAAAATGGGGATTACTTTCAGCTCATTTTTTATTTACGGCTGGAGGGTGAACGGTGGGTAAATTTTTTTTTTCATGAGGGAAATCCCCATCTTCATATGCTGAACAAGGGAAAAAAATCCACTCTCCTTTTTATACATTATTAAACAATGTAAACAATGAGCCCCCAAAAAATCTGTTACCCATGAGTAATTAATCATTTTTTCAAAACCCTTTAAAAAAATGTTAAAAAAAGATCAAACAAAACAACTGGTTTTTAAAATGGTCTTTCAAGAATTTTAAAGGCTTAAATGTTGTGAAGATTTTAAAAAATAATTTTTTATATTGTTTCTTCAGTATGGGCTCGAACTATGTCAAAACAACCCAAAGTCACAAAATGTAAAACATTTTAAAAAATAAGAGACAATGGGCCCCAGTTTTTTTGTTTTCTTTCACAATAAGGAACATTATAGAAATTATCAAATTATCAAAGTCAAACATGACCGAAGAATTACTTTCTTTGCTACTAAAATCAAAGCATCTAGTTACATCGTACACCCCAAAATGTTCAGGTACAAGAATTCAAGAATTCTGAAAATCAATATTTAAAAAACCAAATATTTCTGTATTTTAAAATTCAAATTTAAGGGGAAGTAGAAAATTAAACAAAACATGCTTTATTGTTTTTGTTTTTTTGCATTCACATGGGTATAACATGGTGCTAAAGATTTTGAAGAGAAAAGTTTGAAGGCTCGCACCTCTGATTTCATTTTCTTGGGCTTTTTTTGTCAGGGTTGCCCCCCTTAACACCCCAGACGGCACCTACACAGGGGCAACAAAGGAAACAAAAGGGACCCCCACCCTAGCTCGTTTTCAAAAAAGATTCCTGGTTCTTTTAAAGTGCCCGTTATAGACCAATACAAACCCCCCGCCCTTAACCACGTCTGGAGAACCCGTGTTAGGGTTTTATTAGGTGGGAAAAAACCCGAAAAGTGTCCCAGAAAATTTTCCAAGGACTACATGTACCGGATTTGAAACCCCGGACCCTGGATTAGCACAAGCAAAAGCCCCGACCCCCACTCCACCCTATCAGCTTTATATTTTTATTTGGGAGCTAATTTATATTTTAATCTAAAAATGACACACACAAAAATATCCAACATAATTTATTAAGAAAGAGAAGAAAAAAAAAAAAAAAAAAAAAAAGGGGCCTGATCGCTTTCCCAGAAAAGGGGTTTTCCCAAGGAACATTTTGTAAAAAAACAAATTTAAATCTGGCCAGTATTTTGGGGGAAGTTTTTAAAATCTTTATAAATTTTTTTTTTTCTGTTGCAAGGCAACCAGATTTTTACAGGGCAATTTATTTGCAATTTTTGTGAAAGTTCCCCCAAGGACACCCCTGCCAAGCAAAAAAATTTCTGCCGCTTCAAGGGGAAAGTTGTTTAAAAAAAAATTGTTGCGACAGAAGACGTACAACGCCTGGTGCAGGGTGATCTCTAAAGCTCACCTTGAGCACATAGTGCTGAGGTGAGCTAAAAAAAGATTCTGATAGACAATTAATAGATAGTTATTTTAATAGTCAATTATTAGATAGTTGAAACTGGAAATATAAAAGAAATGATTTTAAAATGGATTGAGCACTGTGACTTTGACCTGTAAGCTGGTACTTGTGTGCAACACATTGTTTTGTCCTAAGGATCCCTTGTGCTAAGTTATTTCAAAACATGACTATACACAACAAAGATACAGCCTGGACAGGACTGACTGCATAAATTTTAAACTCAAGTAACTGATGTGACCTTGACCTTGAAGCAAGCAACTTGGTTTTTGTTTGCAATTGTTACACAACATTGATACAGCTGGAAAACAATTGTAAAGTCAATTGAGTGCTGTGGCCTTAACCATCAAGCTATAGCAACCTGGTTCTTGTTCATGACAAATCATCTTGTCCTAAGGATCACTTGTGCCAAGTTATTTCAAAACACGAACATACATAACAAAGTTATAGCCAGGACACAATTCCTTGCACACCACAAACCCCCATGGACAGGTGTAAAACTAAATGCATATTGCCATTTCATAGTGGAGACATAAAAAGTCTTATTTTTGGAAACAATAACCATGACCTTAAATTGATGCATATTTTCATGATATTATTGAAAAAGAGGGCCAAGATGGCCCTGTGTCTCTCACCTGAGTAAGATGGCTGTGTTAGGCAAAATGACAAAAAATCTGGCATCTTAAGTGTTTTTCTATCATTTGACTAAGTAACCTACATTTTGATCCTACCTGAATTTGCACTCAACTGGGAATTCATGCAGTCATCATTCATATCAACTTTAATGAAGACTGGGACAAAAATGTTGGCCTCTAGAGTGTTCACATGATTTTTCTAAAATTGCCCTGGTGACCTACTTTTTGACTCCATGTGGCCCAGTTTTTTTAATCATCCTAGATTTGATGTAAACAAACTTTCTGACCAAGTTACATTAAGGTTAGGCTAAAACTGTGGTCTCTAAAGTGTTCACAAGGTTTTTCTAAGACTTGACCTGGTGACCTAGTTTTTGACCTAACATGACCCAATTTCAAACTCATCCAAGATATCATGTAAACAAACATCCTGACCAAATTTCATGAAGGCTGGGCCAAAACTGTTGCCCCTAGAGTGTTAACAAGGTTTTTCTAAGATTTTCTAAGTTTTGACCTATTGACCTAGTTTTTGACCCAACATGTCCCAATTTCAAACTCATCCGACATAGCATAAAGACAAACTTCCTGACAAAGTTTCATGAAGATTGAGCCAAAAATGTGGCCTCCAGCATGTTCACAAGATTTTCTAAGATTTGACCTGGTGACCTAGTTTTTGACCCAATGTGACTCATTTTTGAACTCATCCAATGTATCATTTAGACAAACATCCTGACTAAATCTATTGAAGATTGGGCTAAAACTGTTGTCTCTAGAGTGTTCACAAGATTTTTCTAAAATTTGACCTGGTGAACTAGTTTTTAACCCCACATGACCCAATTTTGAAATCATCCAAGATATCATGTAGACAAACACCCTGACCAACTTTCATGAAGATTGGGCTAAAACTGTGGCCTCTTGAGTGTTCACAAGGTTTTTCTAAGATTTCACCTGGTGACCTAGTTTTTGACCCTACATAACCCAATTTCGAACTCATCCGAGATATCATGTAGACAAACATCCTGACCAAGTTTCATGAAGAATGGGCCAAAACTGTGGCCTTTAGAGTGTTCACAAGCATTGTTGACGACGGACAAACGCACGACGGACCTTGAAGCTACAAAAAAAAGAGCGCCGTGATCCGGGGGGTAACGTATCCGAAGGTTTTTTGGGTTCGAACCCTTTTTGGAGGCGAAAATTTTTTTCACGATTTTCCCCAGACGCAAAGTACCAATCCAGGAACCTTTCGAGGGGGAAATTTAGTATAAGTTGTAAGTACTTGTTTTCCAATTTCAAACAAAAATAAGTAAGTTTAAACTCAATATGAGAGAAATAAATAAGTTTAAAATAAATTTGAAAGGAAAGGGCCATTACTTAGAAACACTTTTAATGTTTTGTAAATTTAATTGTATACAAGGGGGCCCAAGAGGGCCCTTGAATCCCCCTCCCCTTAGAAATGATTGCTTAAGAAATAAAGATCCCTAGAGTGAAAAAAAGAAATCTGGCTTTTTTTAGGGTTTGAAAAGGGGCATAACTCCAAAATTTAAAATTGTCAAATTTTTTTAATAATTAAACCTGATTGCGAAATTATGGGCAAAAAAAATTGTTTTAAAAATTTTAAAAAAAGATTGCAAAAAAAATAAAAGTTTGCTACAGTGAAATCAAAGTGAAATCTGGCATATGGGGCATAACTCCTGACCCTAATCAAAGTTTCTCAGTTTTAAAATCGAACCCAATCGAGACTTATAGTCATAAGCTTTGCCAAAAAGTTTAAAGGGATGAATGCTTAAAAGATGCAGATGCTAGAGGGGAAAAACAAGGGTGAAATATGGCAAATTTTTTTAATTTTAAAAAAGGAGCATAACTCCTGACCAAAATTGAGGGAAAATTTTCAGCCATAACCCGAACTAAATCGAGACTTTTATGGTCTTAAGCATTGCCATAAAGTTTGAAGTTTGATTGCTCAAAAGATGAAGACCCTAGAGTGAAAAACAAAGTGAAATCTGGCATTTTTTTAAAATAAAAAGGGGCTTAACCCCTGCCCTAGTTTACGGATCTTAGCCATAATCGAACTCAATCAAGCCCTTGGGGGTTTCTTTAAGCTTTTGCCGTAAATTTTTGGAAGATGATTGTTTTTCAAAAAGATGAAGATGCTAAAGTGTAAAAAAAAGTGAAATAGGGCCCTTTTTTTTAAATATTAAAAGGGGCATAACTTTTTAAACCTAATTGACGGATCTTAGTTTTAATCGAACTCAATTGAGCCTTTTTGGTCATAAGCATTCCCATGAAAGTTTGAAGATGTTTTGCTAAAAAAGATCCCAGATCCCTAGAGTGTAAAAAAACGTGAAAAAATGGCATTTTTTTGAATTTTAAAAAGGGGGCCCAAAAACCCCGACCTAATTAAAGGGAATTCACCCAATAACCCGAACTAAATTTCGAAGACATTATGGCCCCATAAACATTTTTCTCAAAGTTTGAAGATGATTGCTCCGAAATGGGGGTTTGACAGAGTTTTTAAAAACTAACAAGAGTGCCAGTGATGCCAAAAATATACGCCGCCACAAAATAAAAGACCAAAGGGGTCTTTTAATTATTGCTTTTAACATTTCTGTAAGCCCTAACCCCATAATGAAGTCTTTTTAAGACCAATTAATTTAGCTGAACAGAGATAGAACCCTTAAAAAAACTTCCAATATGACAGTAGGTCAAAAAAAACAGTATCAATTTGAATCTTTTTTTTTTTTTCTCCCCATAACTCTTGCAAAAAACACTGTACCAGAAAAACCTTGCCTTAAAGCACTTTTTCCTGTTTAGAAACTTGAGTTGTGTTTTAAAGAGACCATGTTTAGAAAGGGGAAAAACCCATTGCAAATATTGATGAACCCTCAAAGCCCCTGCTTTGTGCCCCTATCTACCCAGTAAAAGTAATGACATTGCCCCAAAATTTTTAAAAAATTTTGGTCAGAAACATACAAGAAATTGCATTCCCAAAGCTGAAATATCAATCAGCTAAAAAGACTAAGTTTCGGGGGGACAAAAATCTTGAAAAAAATTAAAATTGTCCCGAAAATCACCACTTCATGCACATCTACCCATTATAGTAATGATTTTTGACCAAGTTTTAAAAAGATTCATTCAGAAATGTAGGAGGATTTTTCGTTCAAAAGGGCCCTCCCAATATCATTCAAGTTACAGAGAAAGTTTCAAGGGACACAAACCTTTAAAAAATTCAATAAACCCGGGAAAAATCCCCACTTCATGCACATCTACCCATTAAGTAATGATATTAAACCAAGTTTTGAAAAGATTCATTCAGAAATGTAGGAGGAGTTACTTTCAAAAGGTTGCAATATCAAACAGCTACAGAAAACAAAAGTTTAAAGGGGGACCCCAAACAGGGAAAAATCAATAAAACCTTTAAAAATCACCACTTCATGCACATCTACCCCATTAAAAGAAAATGTATTGACCAAGTTTTGAAAAAATTCATTCGGGAAATGAAAGGAAAAGGGAGTTGCATTCCCCAAGGCTGCAATTTTTCAACTCAGAGACAAAGTTTCAAAGGGACACAAACCCATGTAAAAATCAATAAAGGGGGAAAATCGCCCTTCATGCACATCTACCCATTTTTAGAAATTTGAAAACTGACCAAGTTTTGAAAAGATTCATTCAGAAATGTGGGAGGGGTTACTTCAAAAGGGCTGCAATATCATTAAAAGCTCAGGACTAAGTTTAAAAGGGGCCCACAAATCTTGTAAAAATAAATTTAAAAACCGGGAAAATCGGCACTTCATGCACATTTTACCCTTATGGAAAATGCCCATTGCCCAAAATTTTTTTGAAAAGATTCATTAAAGAAATGTAAAAGGGAATTTTCCCGGTTCAAAAGGCTCCCAATACAATCAGCTAAGAGACAAAGTTTAAAGGGACAAAATCTTGAAAAAATCAATGGACGGGAAAAATTTGGCCACTTCATGCAAATCTCCCCATTTATAGTAATGACATTGCCCAAAGGGTTTTAAAAAGATTCATTCAGAAATGTAGGGGAGTTGCGTTCACAAGATATGGCCCAAAAGGGAACTTCGGACGCCCCCCGGAAAAGATGGAGAAGATGATCCCAAATTTTTACGACCCCCCTCCGGCCCGGGGGTATAAAAAAAAAAAACAAAAAGAAGAACAATGGGTTTTTTTTGCACTGTGAGGTGCAAAAACCCAAAAAAATTTAAAAAAATTTTCCCGGGAGCATCAATTCAAAACTTTTATTTTAAAAATAGAAGAAAATAGCATTGGAACAGTAAAATGTCTGGTTAACTTGTGATGTTTCGGAATAAATCCCCGGGATGGGTTCACTGGCACCTTTTTTTTTTTTCACTCACATTATTAAACGGAGGGCCTTGATGGCTCTAAAATCGCTCACCTGAGTTACCAATCCCCTCTTTAGGCAATCCTTTTAAATATTAGGGACCAAAATCCCAAAAAGGTTAGTAATCCTTGGTTTATTAACATTATGTCTAAATTGATCAAGATTGCTTTATAAATGTAAAGGGCCCTAGCTAGAATTTTAAACAAATTTAAAATATGATTTTTTTTTTTAACTTTAAGGGCCAAAATTTGGAGATAGTAGTCAGCCTTGGCAAGTTTAATAGTCTTTTTTTCTGTACTAAAACTCTGGAGTATTTTTAAAAGGGGAGAGGGTTTTCAAAAGTTTTCAAATATTTTTTTTCTTTCTTTTGCCATGCCATTCGGAATTTTAAAATTGGATAAAGTTTATTTTAGCTTTTTGTGGGGGTTCAACCAAGGATCTCCCTGCCAATTTTTAACCCAAATTTTTCCCCCAGCGGTTTCCCAAGAAGATTGTTTTTTAAAAGTTTTTCACTATATACTTTTTTTAGGCAAATTAGCCTCACCCCTTGTGGCCATTTTTTTTTACACATAAAGAAAAATTTTTACAATATTTTTGGTAAAGGGTTTTAGTCAAGGAACATCTTCTGTACTAAAAAAATTTTGAAGTCGGGCCAAAAGCATTTTTTGAAGGAATGATTTTAGTTTTCTTAATTTTATCTCAACATGATCTAATTCAAAAGATGAAAATTTTTTAAAAAAAGCCAAAAAGGGGCCCTTGTGTACACTTTTACATAAATTTTTTGGTTATCATTATGGCAAATCATCAGGTAAAGGGAGCCCCCTTCTTTTATTGAAATGGTAGCAATAAATTTTCTGATTATTTTGGTCATATTTTTGACTTTTTTTGTCAAGGATTTCCCACTGAAGAGACAGCATCGGAAAAAAACAGTAGTTTTCTCTTAGGTGGGAAAAAAACAAAAAAAATAAAAAGCGGACCCCCACACACATAAAAAATTTTAAAACTTTTAAAAATTCAAAATTATAGGTTTTAAGGGCTTTTGGGGACATATTTTGGGGTTTTGATGCCATTGGTGTAAAGAGATTTTTTATATCAGTTGTTCAGGAAAATTGAGATATTGACCCTAGAGTTGGGAAGCAACATTTTAGCTAAAAAATTACATGGCATTTAGCCCATTTTGATTCACATTAAAAAGAGGAATGCCATAATTTTCAGTTTGGGGGGGAACATGGAGAATGTCCGAAAACAAAAAAAGAATAACTTAAATCAACTACTAATATACCTCTTAAAAAACATGGCCCGAAAAAAGTTTTTTAAAATTTTTAGAGCCCGAAATAGGTTTGGGCCTAGAGGCTTCAAACCCGTTGTTGTAATGGGGGGAGATAGACTGATTTTGCATTCATAATTGCCGTAAAGACTTTTCCCGGAAATTGATTGCCATACTTTTAAAAAAAATTTTTGTTACCGCTTTTGATTGCATTTAAAATTTTATTTGTCACGCATCCCCTGATGGCTTTGGGTTAAAAAGCTTTAGTCCCTGAAAGATTTGATTTTTGTGATGGGTTCTCCTTTTCATTTTTGGGCATGGCAAACTTAGTTCCTGTAACCCCCGTTAGGTGATGTTTAAAAATATGAGATCAAGTCAAGCTTTTGAAATTTATTTCTCAGACATTTAAAAAACTTTTTAAATCATCATTTAAATAAATTCTAACCAAAAAAATTTGTTTTGTTTAAAATTTCAATTAGGCATGTAGTTAATTGCAGATGGAATAAATAAAACTTTATTTAGCAATTTTTGTGAAAGTTCCCCAAGGATCATCCCTGCCAAAGTTTAATAAAATTTCTGTTCCAGCGGTTTCAGGAATGTCGTTTAAAGTTTTCACTATAAACTTTAAAAGGGCATATTACCATGCCCCGGCGGCCATGTTTTTTTTATGGATAGAATTTTTTAGCAATCTTGGTAAATGTTTCATATTTTTTCATATTTTTTTTTCTTTCCTTGCCATCCCTGCCAAGTTTAACAATTCTGCCCAACTTTTTCAGAGAGTCGTTTAAAAAAAAATTTTGTTGACGATGGACCACGCACGAGAATGTACCAGGGGATCATAAAAGCTCCCTTTACACTTTTTTGATACTAAAATTAAAGAACAAATCAAAGGGGTTTTTCCCCTTTAAATCAACGGACCCATTACACCTATTATAATACAAATCTAAAAGAGTCCCGATTACCAAAAAACATCCATCCTGCTTTTAAAAATTTTCAGGGCCATAACTGAAGTGTCGGGGTATCTAGCTGATTAATAAACCGGGGTTGATATATAGTCTGGTACACATTGTTACCAAGTTTGGAAAAGGGATCGGGTCCTTTTGTGAAAGCAACAGTTTAGAAAGCGGACTATGTTAATTTTGAACATTGTGCCCATACACATCATGACCAAGTTTGGAAAAGATCAGTTTAAAATTTTGTATGTGTTGTAACTGACATGTTTTTTTTGCAGTTTTTCATAAATTTAAATGGTTTTTACTTTGAGGTGTTAAGATATTCGACTGTTTACTGAACTTTGCCATGATATTGTGTGGTAAGGACTTGTTCCTGCAACAGTATTAGAGGGCTGTCTCTTTTAAAACTGCAATTTTTAATCACTTCAAGGGCCATAACTCTAAAGTGCATAGAACACTTTGGCGGTTATTACATTTGGCAAAGTATTGTGCCCATATACATTGTACCAATTTTGGGTAAAGATTGGTTATTTTTTTTAAAAAGAGTGGACTTGCCCCCACAATTCCTGTCGTAAATGGGATATAAAACTGACAACAAACCATAGACTTTTTTTTAATACAACAGTATGGGCTAACAAACCTGCAAGGTTTTGAAACATATTTCCAATGTCTTTTACATAATACCAAAATTGATATTCACTAACCCATCGTCTCAAAAACCAGACAGAGATTATGACTCAAGTAGATATTTCATGCCACGAGCAACACAGTAGACTTGAGGGGCCCAGAAACCAGGGCATCATTATGACCTGGCACTCATAGGGTACTCCATTGTTTTCAGGGTACTTGGCTTCAATGTCAAACATTTTTTTGCATTCATTCTTTTGTCTTTAGGTATTGCCTCTGGGGTATATTCAATTCCACGGTGATTATTTCATTTCGACGTAACCATTGATGTTTGCTGGGTTTCCAAAGTTCGGCATACAGGTTGCTGTAGCACATGCTGCGAGAACAGGACTTAAAACGTTGATCCTTTTTCATGGTCAACTATTCAGGCATGTTTTGGGGGGGCTTGAAATAAAACAAGGTATTCGAAATAATTGTAAGATTTTGGAACAACTTGAACATTTAATGGATAAACTGGTGCAGAAAAAACAAATCCATACATTTAAAGGGAAAACACTTCCCTTTAAAATCAAAACAAGAGGGCCTAGAGGCCTGGGTAGCTCACCTGAGAATGCTTACACCAAAGAACATCTGGACTAAAACATTTTGAAATCTGGGGCCCGTAGTTGAAGATTTTTAAAGGTTTATATTTTTTTTTTTCCATTGCCCTGGAACCAGAGTTCTGCATGGATCAAGTTTATTTTAGCAACTTTTGTGAAGGTTACCCAAGGATCCTCCCGCCAAGTTTAATCAAATTCTGTCCAGCAGTTTCAAAGATTTGGTTTTTAAATTTTTTACTATAAAACATTTAAGGCAAATTAAACCCCGCCCCTGGCAGCCCTTTTTTTTACGAGGAACATCTGTACGAAAACATTTTGAAATCTGGCCATATTTTGAAGGAGATGATTTTTAAAGTTTTCTTCTTTTTTTTTCTTTACTTTCTGTGGCCCCTGGCAACCAGAGTTCTACATGAAACAAGTTTTTTAAGCAACCTTTGTTAAATTCCCAAGGATCCTCCCTGCCAAGTTAAATAAAATTTCTGCCAACAGTTTCAGAGGAGAAATTGTTTTCAGTTTTCCCCCTATTTTACTTATAAGGCAAAAAAGCCCCCCCCTGGGGGTCATGTCTTTTTTCAGATTGAAAAAATTTTAGCAAACTTGGTAGAGGGTCCCCAATGAACACTGTACAAAACATTTTAATCTGGAAAGTAGTTTTGAAGGAGATGATTTTTTTTAAAATTTTTCATTTTTTTTCTCTTACTGTTGCCCTGGCAACCAAATTATAAAGGAACAAGTTTATTTAAGCAACTTTTGTGAAAGGGTTTACCCCAAAAATAATCCCTGCCAAGTTTAATCAAATTCTGTCCAGCGGTTTCAGAGGAGATTCAATTTAAAGCAAATTGTTACGATAGACGACGGACGCAGGGTGATTCAAAAGCTCTCCTTTTTCACTTTGTGCTCAGGGGAGTAAAAAATAAAGGGATAATACAAAAGAAAATTAAATTAAACTGATACAGTGGCGCTATCGATCAGTTTTCAAAAAAAACGATTGATATTGATTAAATACGAACGATATACGATTACGATCTGCCGATAGCAAGTTTTTATTTTTCCCTTTTCGATTCGATACGATACGATGGTTTATAATTGATACCATACGATAACGATCCAGATCTACGTTTTGGATATACGATATACGGTAAGCACGGGTTTCATGAATTTTTATACCTGCAAACTTGATTTTTACTACAAGTCCAAAATATGCAAAAAATTCATGTTTTTTAACAAAATTTATCGTTACATATAACTGGTAATCCGTTTATCTAAATAAAAATACAAAACG
>CM037782.1:17192195-17242195 GCA_021229015.1 Solen grandis
CCTCTAGGGGCTGTCTGATCAAGGTCTCCCCTGTTTGCTCAAACAATATTGTAGCTTAGTTTCTAAACATTCCGTGTGGCTAAGAAAAATAAATCCTGATTTCATATATCATTTTAATCTCAGTTAAATGATATTCATTCAGTCATAAATTTGCACATGAATATTCATGAGGTAAAGGGTCAACGTCTCACCGACAGTTCTGTGAGTTTGGGGACACAGATAACACACCGCAGGCAAGTGGCATTATACCACATCCAGTCACATTATCTTAAGATAGGCCAAACAGTCCTGGAACTATTCTTGTATAAAGAGTGCCCGAAATCGCGACCCGGAATCGAACCAATCCACTATGGCCGGTTTTAAGAAAAAGGACATGTTCCATATTAAGCATTCCCATTTACCCCCTGTAGAGTTTTTCCCCAAAAAATTAGCCGTGTACCGCCCCCCCCCCCCCCCCCATATTGTAGGGGCTCACTATGCGAAGGGGCACAAAATGAAGGAAAAACAGCAGTTGTACCCCCAGAAAGAAAACTCAGTGGTAACCTGTCTATAAATCCTAAATTCAAATAGTCTGGCACGTTTAGCTTACTCTATGAAGCTGATCTATGAACTATAATATGCATTTATGCTAAGAGAGAGAGAGAGAGAGAGAACTAGAGAGCGGCTGTACTTATATTTGGTTTGTTTTTCAGAAAAACAGTTAATACAGTGTACAGTATCTATTTCATGACACAAGTTTAATAGATAATGCTCGTTTAAGATTTTCTTTCGCTGGAAATTCATTGTCTTATGGACAGTCAAATAGTGTCAATCGGTACATCTCGGCGACGAAGGCTATCGTCCCGGAACGAAATTATCCGAGAAGTTCAAATTTTATGAATATGTGTAAAAAAGCTTGAAGTCTTCTAAATTCACTGTTATTCGGATGATTCCGGAGATATACAGAGATATACGTAGTAACACGAATGCGTTACAAGTTTCTGATGGTCCAGTGTCTCATAAATTGTGCTCATTTTGGAGAGTATATAAATTATGACCTCTGACACACGTATTAAACCTTATCTCGGTGGTCAAGTTCAAATTTCAAAACTCCCGACAGTTGCAATCGGACACGATGGTAAGTGTAGACAGTTTATTTTATTTTCCACTAGAATATCAACGACTAGTTTGCCAGTGTTTTCATTCCCGTTCACCTAATAAATTTAATTAACATTTATTCGATCCGGTCAACGCACATATAAATGCTTATTTTTCTAGCGAACAAAGACGTTAAAGTTAGGCATAATTGCTTATGCTGAGGTTGCTAGTCTTAGAATGTAAATTTCTAGTTTTTCATTGGCTGAATCGGATGCTCTGTAATAAAATTAATAACCTTCGAATATATGTTGTTTATATATGGTTTTCTGTTAGTTAAATCGATCGATATGTTCTAAAATCCATATAATTTAAGACTTTATATTGTTGCTCCTTTGATTGCTTGGTGGTTTCCTATTGGTTGATTCGGCTGCTGGACTGGTTTGTTTCTTCGGCTGCTGGACTGGTTTGTTTCAAAATCGCAAGTAATATAGAGGTAATGTTAATGGTTTTCTATTGGATGATTTGTCTTCTCTGTTAAACGATTCATAGAGTTTACGTCCTGAATACAGAACTTAAGGTAATTCATCATAAAATAATAATCATGGTCCTTCAAATGCTGAAAAGACTTCAGTGCATATGAAAACATCCATTGATTTGGAGTTTTATATAGGCTCTTTTGCACAATTCCATAAAGGCTTGCATTTACTATAAATAGTGATCACTTCATGGGTCATGGTCACAAGTTAATGTTGGAAGGTTTAGCTTTAACAGTGAGCAAGATAAGCATTCTTGTATGTCGGTATGTCGGTTAGTGTGTTTATCTTGTTGGAAAGAAAGAAAGAAAGATGAAAAAAGAAAGAAAGATAAGATCTTTACAACGAGATAAATCTACCTTCAGCAGAGAGTCATATCCGAGGCTTGGTGCAAGACTACGATAACTACACAAAGATAAAGAAGCATATACACTAGTATTTCAGTGCTCGGTTTTCCTTAATTTTAAAACATTTTATACATATGTACTTAGTGTTGAGATTTCTTTTTATTTGACCGTAATTTAATATAATCTTAATATTGTCATTTCAGGAGGTCATATATTTTCTGCTGTTGCTGGGCACAACGTTATGCCACGCCCAGATGCAAATGAACGTCACGATTCCGCCGGGGAGCGGGAGCGGAATGGCGAATGGTTCGATGCCGACGGGAAGTGGACCTGTTCCCGGCGGTAATCCGAATCAAATGATGCAGATGATGGCGAGTATTCCAGCCGCCGTGCATCATGTCGGCGCCGGATACAATTTGTTAAAAGGTATTCGTAGTATCAAACCCGAACTATTATCTGCAGAATCTTATCACTTACATTTACTTAACGTCGATTTGGAAACACGTTGTTACAACATATGCTAATCCCTCACGAATGTTCATGGTTTGGACCAGTACTTTTCGCCCGGGAAGGTCTTGAAAAACCATTGCCCAAACGGGGTTCGAACTCCAACCTTTGGATCCGCAGTCGGGTAAGTTTCCACTGAATATTGACCTAAGGCATATGTATGTTATCTGAGACTGATACCACGGTAGCATGACAAATACGGCTGTTATAATACCGCCATACCATTCATACAACATCCCAACCAGTCTTGAAGCTATTTTTTTTTTTTGGGGGGGGGGGGGGGTATCAAACCCATGATTCAAAGTTTCTTACGAACTTGTCGCCTTCCCAAGCTTAACTTTATGTGAAATGCATGAACATATCATTCAAATCATCCACTGTCAAGAATTTACAAGATTGTTTATTTCTGTTACCAAGGTAACCCTGACGGTGAGTACTGGTCCACTGGAGGTGAGGACCCGGGGGTTCTGCTGACCAGGCGCGTGTTCACAGTCAGTCCAACGAACGCGCCACATGAAGTGATCACGGAACATCATGACGGATGTCAGTACTCGCACGGGTTCAACTTGTTCTACAGCACGAAGTCTTATCAAGATAAGCTGTACACCAATGTCCAAACATCAGGTATACATTTGTTCGAAATAGCTGTGTAATAAAGTTTATGTAAATGTTTTGTAAATACATGTACAGGTTTGGGGTTTCATATTTCGAAAGTAAAAAAACAACAAAAAAACAACAACAACAACACACACACACACACACAAAAAAAAAACAACAACAGCAGCATAGACAAAAATAGACAAAAATAATAACAACTACAACAACAACAACAACAGCAAAGCAACAACAAAAGCAATTGAAGAAGTCAATGGGCTCTTTGTGAAACAAGCGTCTCCATATGCCCTTGTAGAGTAAAATCATTCCTCCTTTATCTTACCCTTCAGTAACTAAATAAGCAATTAATAACTGTATTGAGTTTTGAAGACCAAAGTCAAAAATAGTTTACAAGTAATAACTTATAATTAATATGCTAACAGCAAACTTTAGATAGTCACAATTTTACAATGTTTTGTCGTCTGGATATTCGAAGGAGAAAAAAATGTCTCCAACTCTTATAAATAAATGACGGTACGTTACAGATCCATAAATGAAAAAGAAATGTATTACTTTCAAAACAATTCTAAATTTATTTTAAATTTACAAACGACATTAATGTCTTACCTGCTTCTAGCAAAGTGAGGAAATCGTTTTTCATCAGAAACCGAACAATAATAATTGTCCAATTACAAGTTTCAGAATCTGTTGAATATTTAACGAACCTTAATATAAATGATACTTTTGATTACAGGAAGTGTGGACAGTAAGCTGAAGCCCTATGGATTCACTTTGAGCTCGGGTGAGTTTGATATCGTGTAATATTTTGATAAAATCAAAGGACTGATAGTGCTACAAAAATAATTTAGTTTCAAAACGTTATATTTAATGCTTGGATCGTTAAAGCAGCTCGTTCACAGATGCTCGGCAGAAATTAGCAAAAAATCTACTCTTCCTCGTTAATGTTTGTGAAGTCGTTTGTTTCCAGACAAATAAACTCGAAAAGTGTAGGTCACATTGCACAGAAAATCGCTATTTTCGTAAACGAAAACGGTTAAATTCAAAATACATTATCCCTGAAGGACACGTTCCGGAACATGACGTATCTACCAGTTCATTGTATCGATTTCTTAAGTTCATCCTATGAGCGAAAATTGAACGAATCTAAATATTCTAGGTTTTATCAGTCTAACTTTAAAGTATATGACGGTATTGCCTGTGATGGAACAAACACCCAGTTTTTACAATCACAGATGTTTGCATTGGGTGAAATTGCGTCTGTATATGAGTATTGAAAGACGTGATACACACATATAGACTAAGTTAAAAAAATCAAATTCTTAGTCAATGGCCATCTGTTTGCCCTTAAATGCAATGAGAAAATAAGTATGATAACTGTTTAAGATGTAATACCTAGTAATATGTGGATATTTTGTCATAGTTAATATCATTCATTGCTTCTCCACGATGCATACATTAGCAATTGTTTACCTTCAGTATCAATCAGACTCGAAATCTCAACTCAGAAAAAAATGAAAGTAGCCCTATTCAAAACATATCAGTTGCATTAGACAATCTCTCTACAGATCATGTTATATAATATTAACTTAAATATATGGCAATGATGGTTCATCATATATATAAACAAATTGGCTAAACATCAACTTTTAAGTTATATTTATATATTCAAGAATATTTAAGACTATTAAAAAACCAGCTTTGATATATGAAAAATTGTTGGAAAAAATACTCCAACTAAGCCTCTAAATTGTCTTGCCTATAAAATTAAATCGGCTAAAATACCTGCTTGTAGTATCTAAAAGCATGTTAATAAAAGAGATTAGCTTTAAAGGCTACTTTAGGAGTCAGAATGAATTTGCTAAAATAGGTTGGCTAAAAGTGTCACTATAGATTGAAGACTTGCTGCTGAAAAAGGGTTACATAAGACTGAAGGTTTCTTTTAGTATCTGACAGATTGTTGATTAAAATATAATGCTAAAAGGCTAATTTTAAAAACAACACACACACACACACACACACACACACACACACTTCCTGCTAAAATTGAGTGGCTACGTAACGGGTAACACAATTTTGACTGCACGAGTTTGCTGTTTCTCAGGTTTCCAGGCAGTTGCCCAACAGACGTCCAAACACCACTACGTCTATCAGGACGCCAGTACCTACTGTCGTCTGGGTCATTCCCGCTTCAACATGAACCTGGCCTCTGCCTACCACTTCCCCGTGGGTCGGGAATTCGCAGGCGCCGTGTGTGCCCTACCCACAACCTACGACAAAACGGCATATATGAACTTCATTAACGATTGGGGAACGGTAAGGATTAATTAAAACCGAGGTTTCCGAATGATTTTGCTCGGAGAATCGTAAGGTTCGGTGAGCCGGGATTTTCTTAAATGTTTTCCAGGACTGGATTCGGAATGTGTCTAATTATGCACGATCCTCGAAAAAATCGCTCGAAGGAAAATAGCAATGAATTTAATGGTATTCTTTTATATATTATAAATATTATATATTATGTTATTATGACTTCTTAACCTTTCAGAAAGTTTTTGTAAGCAATAGTGTGTAAAAGAAACCGGTTATGAATAAACTACGAATATTTTCTCAAACAAATGATACTGATCATCAATTTTACAAACGATACAGTTAAAATGCTTTATTCCGAGGACTGCCGGGGAATATGGAATATCGGAGACAATGGAAAAATATTTCCCCCGTCTGTTTCACTTGTGTAACTCCTCACGAAGGCTTAAGCTTTATATTTTATTTGAAACATTATTGCTCGAAAAATTGCTCGCCGAGGTATAGCAAGTTTATTGTTATAATTGAAAATAACCCTTATTTCAGCACGTGATGACGGGAATAACCATTGGAAAGCTGACTACCAACAGATACGTTGCCAGGCTACGAGACCTCTTCAACTTTGTCATGTTCAACGTATGTAATCTAACTTTAATTTACTCCTTTCATAACATATGCATGTATATAATTTGCTCTACTTTATATTTCTTATGCGTCTATTTTCCAGTTAGTTATCGTTCATGATACATATATATTCATTTCAAACAAAGATCATGATCGCCGTAATTAGCTCTTTCTAGATTCAAAATGCACTTAAGGGGTTTTGTCAACATGGGAAGAGTCATTGTTATGAAATAAACAAAGAAAACAATCTCTTATTATTGGTTGATACTTTCAAATACCGAGTATGTATACATACAAAAGTAAGGGAGGTATGTGTGTCAAATATTTTGACAATGTATCGTGGATAATTTCGCAATATTGTCAATATTTTAATATATTGCAATATCATTCAAAATACTCCAATACACCGCAATATTTTTCATGTATATTATTTTTTTTTATATATTATTACATCCACGATACCCCAATATATAGCAATTACATGAAACATAGTTCAACATATCACAGTATCATCCAATATTTTTCAATATATCGTGATGTCATCCGAAATATACCAATATATTGCGATACCATCCGAAATATACAAATATATCACGATACCATTCAAAATATACCAACATATCGAGATGCTACCCGAAATATACCTATATCGCGATAGCATCAGAAATACACCAATATATCACGATACCATCATCATCGCTACAGGTGACAGACGAGATCAGCATGGGTGGACCAGTGAACGGCTACAGGACCTCATACGTCATCGATTTAGACTCCTTCAAGTACCGACACGAGTACAAATACATCCTGGGACCTTTCGAGGACCAGCTGAACGTTGGTGACTACTACTTCGCCGATACTGTAGAGAAGACGGTCCAGACGATTGATCTTGCCTTGGACCCCAAGTACTGGTACTTCATGAGCAGCTACGTCCTTGACGGGGTGTGCCAGAAAGACGACACGCCCGCCAGATTGCCAGTTTGGAAAGCCAATATAGTTCAGGCACTGGGAGAATACCCAGCATTCATGCAGGCAACCATCCCTCCAGGTGTTTTTTTTATTATTTTAGTCATCGGTGTCTGTTCGTGGGACATTTTACAGAATGTATTCTGCTAGGGATGAGTTTCAAAATAATTATCGTATCACGATATATCGCGATATACTAAGGGCATTGGAGTGTCATGGAAAAACCTGGTCCCAACGTGGTTCGAACTTATACCAATTCAGATCCGAAATGCAATGAAATTTAAAGCTCAATTTGTCCGTATATGGCTATGTCAACGGCTCACAAGTGGTATCACGAGCAAAACTATGTATTATTTCGTGTTAATCAGGTCAAACTTTGACTACCTATTATCCCTGTGAAGCTGTTTAGCAGTTTTTAAGTCAATTTTAATACATCTGTAAACACTTAAATGGGCAATTATGATGATTTTTAAAAAAAGAAATGTATTTACAATACAAAATTGACGCAACATACTTATAAACTGGTACTTTTTCAACATTGAATCTTCCTTTGGAACACTATTTATTGTGATGTTACGTAATAAACACACTCAACATTACTTTGATAACACATTATAACGCTGTGTCTCCATGAAATATACCTCTTTGTTACACGGTTTGTCAATGAACGCTATATGTTGTTTTTTTTCATTACCAGAGACACCTTTGGCGATGCCCGTCACGTGGCCTTTGGGGACGTATTCTCTTCCCAAACCTCAGAGCGGTTGTCATAAAGGATTCACGGAAGGGACGGTCAGCATCCCCCAGGCTTCCCATCCAGCCGACACGACTCATACCCTATATCTCCACGGTGAGCATCCTTGTATTATTCCATTCGTCCTTAAGTTTATGCCGTTTTCAACACTTTTTGTTTCATCAAACGATCATGAAATGATCATAAACCTATGTTTATTGATGAACCAATATATTTTTCCAAATTAAGTTTATTTTTCTGTTTCTCTCTTTTATACAAAAAAAGTTATTTATAACATCAATCTCTACATGGCTGATTACAGTGAAACCCGTTTTATGCATACAGTCAATCAGCCAGCCAAATGAACGTGGTACAGTAGCCGTTAATTAGCACACATGGCTTACAAACGGTTGTAAACCGTTTAATGAAATTCCCGATACGGAATATTCAAGATGGCCACTGTTAGCAGGCTGGCTGCTTAACACAGATGACCGCTTAAGTGGGTTCATTTAATATTTATAGGCGTAGTTTGAATTAAGCATGAAACTGAGTAATTGATTAATATAATTGTTCCTTCCAATGGGAAGGAACATCTATAGTCGTTCCTCGCTACTTGCCGGATATAAAGTTAGCACCCGATGAGATGTTTGCCCGCTCTGTATTTTGTGTGCTTCATGATTCTCATGATGAGACCATAGGAGCTTGGTGACTTATTATTATTATTTTATTTTTATTTTTTTATTAATTTAATTGTTTTTCTACATATTTTAACCCACAAAAACATAAAAAGCAAATGTAAAGTAAAAATTTTCGATATTAAAATTATCATTTTACATCCGTTTCTCGGTATTCTATAAAGCCTCAAGGAGTGACACCCGCCATTGTTTTCACAACGTTGTCACAGAGTAACATCCCTTTGAAAAACTGATCCAGCTTTATTCGTTCTTGGTTTCTGTTTCTATTGTGCGGCGCATTTTAACAACGGAAAATCACTCGCTGTTTTTGACATGCACGGGAACCCCATCCCCTAATCTTCCGATTGCTTTTTTTAAAACTGCCTTCGTGCCTGCATCCATCCTAATAGCTATATATATATATATATATATTCTTATACGAGCTTGATACTTTTAGACTTTTTAGGGTAATTCCTTTTTTAATTTAGGTAATATTTCATGACAGTCTCGTATAATTTTTCTTATATTTGTTTTAAAAGACTTTGTTTTCTTTCTAACATCCAAACTCCCTGTTGCAGTCTGCACAGGCTACCAGCTTAGGTTCCCTCATTAAAAAAGGACGATATCATCATTTTATATAGAGAGAAACGTTCCATAAATAGAGACTGTGACGTCACAAGCTTGCACTTGTCATCAAGACCGGTGTTGACACATTGTTTGAGAAAGGTGTGTAACTCTCCGTCCAAAATCTAAATAAGGACTGACATTCAGAAAAGGTCGGGATAAAGCAAAACTGGATAAAGCAATTACTGTATTCCATACAAGGGATGTTACTCTGCGACAACGTTGCGAAAACAATGGCGGGTGTCACTCCTTGAGGCTTTATAGAATACCGAGAAACGGATGTAAAATGATGAATTTTAATATCGAATATTTTTACTTTACTTTTGCTTTTTATGTTTTTGTGAGTGAAAATATGCAGAAAAGCAATTTAATTATAAATAAATAAATAACATTTAAAATAATAATAATAAGTCACAAGGCTCCTATGGATGAGACGGGATCCAGTCTGAAGTCAGGTGATATTAACTATCAACGTGATATCGTGAAATCCGCCATTTTATCGGCCACTTTAGTCAGTCTGCAAGAGCGCGTAGGTTTAAATTACGGCTTCGTGTTGTCCCGATTAAGAAAACACGATGTCATTAGCCCTATTAAAGTCCTTGAATTTCCTGCTTCGTTTCCTGTGCTACTATGATTTAAAGAAAAAAAAAAGAACTTAAGAAAGTTTTGACTTGGAGAGAAATGTTCAACCACCAATACAGTTTATCCTTTTCGTATATTCCATATGCAAATGCTGAAAAACAGCTTTCACTTCAAACTTCATAGTTTAGAAATGTCCTGGAAGGAACTTTTGGTAGGCTAAAACTTGTTTTATCCTTATATTTGTATACACAGCCACCCTTTCTGCCACCCATTACGACCTCAAGTACTGTACAAAGGAGGATCCTGCGCCATCTAACTACGACATTTATTGGCCAAGGGGAGACTACTGTATTCAGATGTATGATAACAGGTGCCCGTACGGCTTCCGGTACGGACAAATTATGCTCAGCACGGGCAAACCCTCCACAAAATCAGGTGAGAAAATCATATTTCTTCTTCATCTGTCCAAAGGATATTTGCAACTTTTTTCGGTAAATATTTCTAACGTGAGCAAAGGCGAGATAAACTGGCAAAAAATTAATGAAAAGACCATATCGAGGCCCGTAAGGTTAAATAGTAGGCATAAAAAAATAAATATAAGGATTCGGAAGCATTCATACTTTCTTTTGTGAAAGTGATGGACAATATCCAAAGAAACATAAGTTAAATAGTCTTTGCATGGTTGTCTTATGTAAACATGGGGTGGGGTAGGAGATTTATTAATTGATTGATACTGTAGAAAACTCCATACAATGTTCTGGGATCCCAAAGGATTACGTAACAATAGTGGTTTAACTATTGATAAGAGCTAAGTTTCCATTCATGCTAGTTCACCAGTATACAATTTTAATAGTTATCTCATTTAAGTTTTGTAAACTTGAATAATCCGTATATATGCATAAACAGTGTAAAGTGTGGAGGAAATAGGGATAGAAAGTAAATTTTAATAACTTTTTTTCATTTAAAATCCTTTACGATGAACATATATTTAAATTAGTCTAAGTGGCTGTTCTGAATGGCATTAACAGAGATTATTTCAAAATAGGAAGCATATTTTATGTAAAATTAACTGAAAAGGGAGGTACATATGGCGTTCTTTTTATTTTTGTATTAACATGGTTATTTCCCTTCTCAGGTGTAGTTCCATCGGGCACTTACGGGGAGGACACAGTTTTGAATTTCTGTTGCAGGTGAGACTTTTATTTTCAAGACTTAAGATTTTCAGAAGAATCTCAAATATTTTAAGTCAGCATATACATATTGCATAGAGTAAGCGCAAATTATAACTGTGTGTTTTATGTTTAGAAATATATTTTATGACATCGTTTATCTACCACTGAATATAATTAGTGGTTGTACTGAGACGGTATTACTGTCATATAGCGACGCACATCTCAGATGGAGAAAGTCTACAAATGCACAGAAGCACTTTGATATAACCATCGACCTTCCACAAAACAGATTGGAGGTTTCCCAACTTGTGAATGAAAGATCTGAGTGACACTGCCGGGTCACGACCCCTCAGCAGCGAGAGGCTTAGTGATATCACTCGATCACGGATGTTCATAGACAAAACTTGTGAAGTTTCGAGATGCTTATATACAAATGAATACAAGTCATTTTCACATAGTTCTCTGTGGTAAGCAATCACTAATATTTTCAGAATTGAAAAGTATTCCATGCCGAGATCCACAGGTGAGGGAACGGGTCCTTCTTGAGAATTTAGTTGATCAAATAAGATTCCATCTATTTAATCCTATAGATTCCGAGGGGTTTTAATTTTCGACGCACTAAAATCTAATAGGAAACGAATTTGCTGAAATACAAGGGCTTACACCTCCATCTGAGACAAATTGCTCGATCCTCACGTAATACCGTAGCCGCATGCGCAAATTTATTCATCATAGATGAGAGAGGGAATTTTCTAAATAATTCAGCATTTCTGAAATATTCGATTCATCCCTGTGGCCAAGTGATTAGAGCATTAATCCCGTCACCGGGTTCGTTCCCTGGCCGCGACATACCAAAGTCCCAAAATGACTGAAATGTTGTCGGTGGGAAGTTAAAACATAGTTTCAAATCTTGCTTTCAGGAATGATACTGTCTACTCCCACAAGATTTTCCTGCCCACGGACCGACCATTTTACCTTTATCGAAACCAACATAGCTGCCAGCAGGTGGTTGGAATGGCCGTCATCGATCAGTCTCTGACATTTTACAATCAAATAGATATAACTTCACCAAGGAAAACATACCTTAGATACAGCCATCCGTATGTTGAGACCAGTGGGTCTACTGCCAGAGGGGACGCCCAGTATACACTGCATTACTGTTTCTACACGCCTACCTCGAAATAAAAAAATAAACAACAACTCTGTGTAGAAGTTTTATAATGACAAATAAAAATGTCATATTAACCTCATTGTTGTTTATTACTGTCGTTGGTTCGGAATTTATTGTCACAACGAAAGTATTTCAGTCATAAAGCGACGTCCAGCTTATTTAAGGCGGATGAAGATCCTGAGTGGACAGAAGCACCCTGGTGGAACCACCGACCTACCGCAACCCTGTACATGTACCCGACCACACAAGTAATAGTAAAACCATCTTGTCTCACTGACCCTTTAATATTTGAGAAGAGAGAGAGGGAGATAGAGAGAGCAAGCATATCATTTTGTTATATTGCTTTTTCTTTCACGCATGGTTAAAGAAAACAATATTTTCACAAGTGGCGAAGTATACGTGAACATATGTATTTATATGACCCCATGTTGTAGAAAATACAATCAGACTATAAAATCAACATATACTCAAATTATTTCGGGACATTCTAGATAATCATTATGGATTCCACGTGATGTCTTGTACGCATTGGTGTAAGTGCGTATGGATGGATACGCACCAATAACCTTAATTTATATTGATATATTCTTTTATTTAATATTACGAAATAGAAAATCAGTTATTTAAAAAAAGTTATTCCGTAATAAAAACATACTAACAGAATTATACAGAAACTAATTCCAAAATTACCGCAATGCCGTCGATCGATCTTATATTCTGAGGTAGTCTGTTTATCTAAAACAGAAAAGCTGTCTGATCTGGGTCTGCTCTGTTTGCCAATGCGTCAAAATGAGTCTATATGATGTATAGGGATAAAAGTGAGCTAGTCCTGGCCTCATATACTAAAGTAAGAATATTACTTAAGTACGATCTTTATACTCGAATTATGCCCATTATTTTCAGTATGGATTCGAGTATGATACTCAGATTTGAGCATAAGATCGTACTAAAGTATTTTCAAGAGCACAGGGCCAACCAATGATGAGACGAAGTTGTTAGTATAAGGTACGGTTCAGGTATATGGTTAGAACATGGGTGAATTGCTGAACTAATTTCCTCTGCTTATATCAGCGATACGTACTTCAAAATCAGTATATATTAATAGATTGCTGAAACGCATGTATCACAATAATTCATATATAGACCTAATAGTCAAAATATCCACCACTACATAGTGATCATAATTCTAACACTATACTACTTGCATTAGGCCCACGTGTTGTTGAACAGCGAATCATCATAACATCCTTTTTATAAAAGCAGTAGTCTTGAAAATTAAAGTGCATAATCCTTCTAAGTCTATATTCTCTACAATGACAATTTCTTTATTACAACAATATTAGCTGAAACAAACACCACTGTTGTCAAGAGAGTTGACTATATTTAACTTTGCCATAAATACGTCAGTGCAAGATTTCATTTTAACGAAATTTTGGAAAATATCCAGCCGAATATGACACACGTCGATAGTAATTTCATGCTCGATGTTGGTTGTGTGACGTCATTTTTGTCGTCACTTTCGTCATCTATTTCATCACATTCCTTCTGTACAGCCTCTGAAACCGCTGGAACAATTTTTGTCCAGAAGTACAAAGCTCCAGGAGATAGGTAATTACGAACTTCAAACGATGTTTTGTTAGCCTGAAACACTATGTAGCTTTGTGAATCTGGGTCAAATGAAGGCCATTGCTCTGCCTGATTCTGCTTGTTTGGATTCCTGATACAAAAGAAATAAATACAAATTAGACCGAAATTGAGATTATGCATTCATTCAACTTTAAAATAGATATAGTTTAAACACGAACAAATTGCTAGTTTTTACTGACTATAGACCATTTTACTTGGAGTTCGACAATATTCGGTATATTTCGCTGATTGAAACTGAACGGTGTATGTTTATTTCCCACTGAACAATGTGTAAATATTTAAACTAGTATGTAGTTTAGGTGTTCGGGGAGTGTTCGAAGATTTTCGTCTTACTTCGGAGTGAAATGGTCTAAATGCCTATGTTATATTTGCATGAAATCTACGGAACATTGAAAGACATAAGAATGGAATACAGTAAATTTGCAATATATGATCATGTATTTTGAGGAGTATTTCTTTAAGCATTGTGCCTGATTCGGTTTAATCAAAATTCATATGCGGAGAAGCAGGCAAAAATAGAGGTGACATATTCATTTTTCGCTACCTTGCGATTTTCCGATTTTTTAGACCCCAGAATATCTCATTCCATGTTTGCGCTATATTTATAAACATATACTTAGTTCATATCTAGGCATAAAAAATGTCTAATATAAGTAATTCCGTACTGTTTTTTAAAGGAAGGAAACGTGTTTTGTTATATGGATAAATCGTATAAAATTTAGTTATTCAAAATCAACGTATAGCTCAAAGAACATACCCTGTCTTGGCAAATCGTGTCCAGAACCCCATCATTTCGTCAGACAAATTTCGTTCGTGGTTGGAAACGGTGCCATTGTAAACAACCTGGCTGTATTTTTCGGGAAAGCCCAAAACAAATATAACATCATCACCTCTAGTGGCTCCTTTAATCCAGGTAGGCAATGTAGAAAAACTTGGTCTGTGGTCGAACAAGTAGAAAAATGTATTTCCGGGTTCCGTGTTTTGGGCATGCGCAATTGCTGCTTCAGTGGCAACAACCAAAAAATCCTTATCAGAGATAACATCGAAAAATCTTTGTTTGTTATGTTGGATGTTTTCAGGTTTATCCCATCCAAAGTAAGCGTGAGAGATGGTCTTTGATAACAAGTGGCTTTCTGGGAAGCGGTTGGATGGAAAGTGTGCTTGCACCGCGTATTCAAATTCCTGATACCCAAATTCATTACCGAGTGGAATGCCAAGGTTGATTATTTCAGCACCTTCGTTACTATTAACACCATACATTATTTTTATTTCTCTGAAGACTTTAAGCATTTCAATCGCTTCTGCACTGTCACCTTTCAAAACATCTCTCACCGAAAGAGGTATAATCTCTCCATCAACGCTAGGCATGAAAGGTATATCTGACATGATATTTTTCAGCTCGTCCATATCTAAACTTCTAAAGCAGTCCATAATCGGCTCTTCACTGCTTGTACAACTAGATTTATCATGTAGTGCATTAAACGACTGCACAGTGTTTAAATTGAGAGCACGATCTGAAAACGGTGACCCACTCTGAGCTATTATATTATGTATTAAACCCCTGTTCCCGGGATAAAAGGCATGGTAGAGAGCGCTTGTAGCTCCACTGGACTCGCCAAACACTGTTACTCTATTGGCATTACCTCCAAATGCTTCTATGTTGTCATGTATCCATTGCAGTCCTATATGTTGGTCCCATAGTCCGTAGTTTCCTTTGAGCCCATAGGATGGATGGGTAAGAAACCCAAACGCCCCCATTCTGTAATTTAACGTCACATAAATGACGTCATTCTTGACTGCAAACTCAGGAGCCTTGTACGACATTTGAGAGCCAAAGCGAAAATCGCCACCGTACAGCCAGACCATCACTGCTTTTGGCTTTCCAGACAAAGATTGGCCCGGAATGAATATGTTCAGGTTTAAACAGTCCTCAGATTGGGGGTAGTTTGCCAGTCTGTTGGATGTATTTACCATCGGACATGAGAATCCATCACGACTAGCGTTGAACGGAGTTTCAAACTGCGCCTTCTTGACCGGCTTGGCAAACCGCCTGGCTCCTGTCGGTGGTTCAGCATAGGGGATTCCCAGGAAGGCTATGTATTCATATTCTATTCCATCCTGAGTGACAACGTCCGTGTAGCCATGAATAGTTCCAGCATCAGATGAAACAGATATGGTCCTTGCTATACATGTTTTGAATGTTATTAAAGTTAATACATATATTCCATACCGCAACATTTTCAACCAAGTAATATATAGACACCGTGTATACAGTAACACGTTTTGGGTGGATGCTCATGATATAGACAAATTACACATCTATTTTTAGCACAAATGTTGCATTTAAAGTGGTTTCATAGCAGCTCTAGATGTTTCGCTCTACTGCAGTTCATTTTATAATACTGGCTTATACACACCAGTCATGTTACTATCCATTTTAAGTTTATATGATGATTGTAATCTTCCGACGGGAACACATGTACTTGTACGTAATTGGTTATAAAATGAACTTAACAATCGTTTTTATTGTCCTACCGAAATGAAAATACTCTATACCATAATATGAGATGTAGGGTAAATATACCCCCCCCACACACACATTAAGTCACCAGGTCCATTTCTTACTTTAACACAACTGTTTGAGTTTATTTTTGCCGTTCGTTCTTACTCCATGGACGTTTATCTCAGTATAAATTAAATTATAAAATAACAAGTAGAGTATTATTGTGCAACTAAGCAATATGACAAGTACGTTTATATTTTTGTTTTGTAACACGTGTTAAACAATAAACCATCCTCATGCTTGGTTTTAATGAAGCCGTAAATCATTTAGGCAAAAAAAAAAAAAAAAATATGCTATGTAGATAGATATTTTTGTGATTCATTTTTCATTATTTCGCATACTGCCTAATAATTTACCGCTACAAAAGATTACATATGGTGCCTGATATTGTCTGGTTATAGGATTGGTATCATGATGTTCTGAGCCAGGTTTTTTTTGGAGTGTATATCCCAGTGTTGACATCATTCCTGAATAATACACTAACAAAACAATGTTGAACTAGATAAATCTTATTGAAAGCGGTTTCTTTATAATTCAAAAACATAGTCCAATCGACTAAATAGTAGAAATTTTTTTGATAGGAAATTTGAGCAAAAACATTTTTGTGTGTGTCTTTTACAGGAGTTATATAGCGAGGGGGATATCGAGGGGCGAACACAAGTTAGACAGAGTAAGTACGGGGACATTTTGGTGAATGTTTTAATAGAGAAATATATTAAAAAATAGTTGAACGACAGCCTTAAATGAATTGATAAAAATAATGAAAAAGAGAAAACAGAGAGTAAGTAATAGAAGATAATTAACGTTTGTTGAAAGAAGACTGCGTATGAGAGCCCACGACCAGGATCATGCTTTAATTGAGACATCAACAGTACAACAGTAAAGGTGGGATTAGTTCGCATTTTGCAAACATGAAATATGAATTGTTCAGGCAATACGTGTAAAATAATATTCACCCCTTTACACCTTTTACATATTACCTATTTTGTTTTTAACTTTTTGAATTTTTAAACAAAAATAATTTATTTATTTCAGCATATATTATTTCGTTGATTTTCAGAATAAACAAAGTATGCTTTTTTTTCACTAGAAGCTTAAAAAGTACAAACAATTAAATCAGTGTTTTCAAAATAGAGCTTAATTTTGCCCTCCACTTTTTTCCTTACGAAGGATGCCGTTTTAATTCAATAGCCAAAGGAGACAATTTAGTGCAGTGGTACATGTAGTACCTTCTCTTTCCATTTTCCAAATATATCTCTGCGTGGGTTCGAATCTCGAAGAGTCAGAAAAAAAAGTCATTGTTTTTTATGTCAATTGGACTATCTAGATATATATGTATACGTGTTATAATCTTTTCATGTATCTGTAAATGAAAAAAAATGTTGAAACTGATAACATTTTTACGGGTTTAAGTTCCAGTTATTTTTTTTTGTTTTTCAGCGAAAGATGTTTTTCAGCGAAAGATGTTACATTTTGATTTTTTCCCAGATGGTTTAATTACAAAAATGGTACAGCTCCCTTGCTTGGCGCTTAGCATATATGGGTAGTTCTATGACTGGTTGGTCCGGTGTCAAATAATATGACTGGGTGTGCTATCATGCCACATGTCAATGGTGTGATACTGCAGTGTGGCAGCACTTTATCTGTTTTAGGCAGACACAGTCCCGAAATGACTGAATTACTGTCCGGACGTTAAACCAAAACAATAAAAAAAAAATCACTACAAAGTTAAATGCATATAATGTTTAGCCTATATCACCTCCAGGGACGTAGCTAGGTCCTCTTTGAAAGTGATAATTTTATATTTTAAAAACAAACGCTCACAATATACTTTGCATTTAGATCCATGTCGCGGTGTCTAGATGTTCATTAGAGGAAGCCAAGACAAACGCTGGTTCCCCATCGTGGAGCGGAGGTACGTCTTCAGGCGACGCGTCGATGAAAAAGACAATTAGTTGTAGCGTCGGAAACGCAGGTTTTGGTACACCAGTTCGCTGGCAAGCACAACAAACACTTCAAGAGATTCTGGTGCAGCTGGTCGATTATCTGCAAGAGTGGGATCCGTCCGCTACTTCAAACACTCCTGGGCAAAGACCTTTTATGATGTTACACCTAATTGACTTTTAAAAACATTTGCCAATGGATCTCAATGAACATCATCCCATGGTTGTGTTAGGTGTTCTTGGTTGTCGGTAATGGAACTAAAGGCACAAATCTAGATGACTAAATATGGGGTAAAAATGCCATTCTACGGTGTCCAGTTTGGGTAACTTAAATCCTCGCCTCGAAATCGCGTTGTAAAGCAGTTAGCTACTTATTTATTCAACGATTAAATTCCGACATCTTGAAATGATAGCACTCTATGTTTTATTCATTAGAACAAAAAATACGCAAGTTATGACGTTAAATGACATGATCCTTATTCCAGTATTTACGTCATGAATACCTCCTTCAGGTTGTCAAACTTCATACAATCATCCCGATTAAATCACGACCAAATTTAGACCAGAAATAAAAAAATCCGGCCCTGAACTTTTTGTTAATCTTAAAAGTCTGTGTGCTGGCCTGGAAAGAAATATTACGCTGGTTATCTTCCTCAAAACCCGGTCATTGATATTGTATACTCTGATCGTTCGGATTTCTGAAAAGAAATATTATGAACATTTAAATGAGTTAATGCCTTATCTTTACCCCAACATGTCTATTTACAGTGAAATTGTTGCTCTTATATTATCACCGTATGAACCAGGACAAGAGATGAAACATTTGCAGGCTGTTTACAAATATCTCTCTTAAATCAGAGGTTGAAGCCGGTCTCACACTGTGGACTGATAGCTAACAAAACTGACCTGTTGAGGTCCGTGATGCTGCGGAATATTTTTCATACAATTAGCCGACTCAACGGCTATGCAGTTTGTTCGGACAGTTCCCTGGACATTGGTATTTATACATTATTATACAGCTTTATATATTAACCAGAATATAATATATTGAATGTTTGTTTTAAATAGTGAGCAGTTTTCAGACATTTAAGAAAGTTTCCCATAGTATGGATAGGGGATATCTTTTAGCAGTAGTAGGATTCGTTTCTGCAAAGACGTAAGAAATTTCATACAAAGATTAGTTGTAATTGTAGTTAATTGTGTAATTGAAATTCAACTGATATTGCTACCTATCATTTTGAAAATGCCTGGTATTTGTCCATGTTTAATAAAAAATCATTGATTATGTAAAAACACAAAACCTTTTCAATCTTAAAATTAGATACAGCTTGTACAAAAGTGTATTGAGAAATGTTAGAACAGAAACCGTTCTTCATTATGTACACACACTTCTTTATAGTTTATTGGCATAGTGTATTTATCTTTCAATACGATTATACTTAGAATGTTAAAGACAAAACTAAAAAAAATGTGATTAAACCAATGAGTTTCAAAGACGCAATGAAACAAACATACCCAGTTTTCACAAATCTTGACCAAAATGCCATCGTTTCATTGGATAAAGTACGTTCATCAGCCGATACAGATCCATTATACACAGTCAGAATATATTTAGAAGGAATCCACAATATAAGAATCAATTCATCACCATGGAAAGCTCTTGATACCTTCTCTGGCATGGCTGAAAATATAGGTAGAAATACGTTTTTTCCGGTTCGGTTCCCGCGCGCAAGTATAACAGCTGCTTCGACAGCATCAATGTTATAATCGGTTTCCAAAACCATGTCGAAATATCGCTGCATGCATTTTTGGTAATTTTTATATTTATCCCAACAACAATACGCATCAAAGACAGCCTTGGATATTAAGTTCTTTGGTACCGTGGATTCAAATTGCTCCCATGAGAGTCCAGTACCAAAAGCAGGGTTCAGGGACAGCATGATCGCACCTTCATTGCTATTGACACCAATAATAAGATTTATTTTTCTTAAGTTTTTTTTAAAATTATTTCTTCTGTTTATGAAGTGTCATTGTTTAATAAGTCCCTAATCGAAATACGAATAAATTATCAACCAACGCTTGGAAGAAATTGAAGCCTGAATGCCTTATATCCCTCACAGGGACATTTCGTAGGCAACCCAAAACATTATCATGCTCAACACTGTAACACGACTTTTAAATAAGTTCATTAAACAGTTCTTCGTGGTTGACTAGGGAAGCCCAATCTGAAAATGGTGTTCCGCTTTGCACAATAATGTTTTGAAATAAATCTCTACTTCCTAATAAAATGCACGGTAGAGGGTACTGGCGCTTCCAGTAGACTCCCCAAATTAAGTCACTCTACTAGCGTCACCACCACAAGTTGCTATATTGTCCTGGATCCAATGCGTCCCAGAGTCCAAAATGTCCCTTTAAATCATGACTTGTGAGCAAGAAATCCATCGTGGCATATATAACATCACTGTGAACTGCAAATACGGGGGCTTTATGTGACGTCTGAGATCCTAAAGGAAATCCGCCGTCATACAACCAAACCATCACTGATCGTAAAGAGTTAGAAGTCAATAACTTCTCTGGTACATATATGTTCAGATTCAGTCCTCATCTTGTAGAAACACTGTAAGAGTGTTTGTGGAATTCATCATCGGACACGAGAAACCATCATAACTTGCGTTGAACGGAGTTTCAAACCGAGCCTTTTTAACCGACTTAGCAAATCGCAGGGCTACTGTCGGCGGTTCGGCATAGGGAAGGTTTTGTAGTCATATTCCGTTCCACCCCGAGTAACAACGTCCGTGTAGCCATGAATGGTTCCAGCTTGAGATGCCACTGTCACTATTCCCACATTGCACATTTACAATAAAGATAAACAGACAAGACACACAGTATGACAATACACATTTTGTAAATCACACTTTTTTTTTGTAAAAAAAAAAAAAAAAAAAAAAAAAAAAGTCCCATGTAGGCCCGACAGGTCTGGCAGTTGTGTATGTAATTAATTTCTGATATCCTTAAAGCTCTTAGTTTCTGAATTGACGCTCGCAAAATCTACAGTTATATTTTAACCGACGTTTTATTCGTAAATGTTTAAGGATGAACAATGTTTTTTTAAGAACATTAAAAATATGCATTTGAATATGTTTATTATCAACTGGGCTATATCCCCGCCCTCAGAGGCGGAGGAATTTAGAATGAATTTGCGTTTTCACTCCATATGTCCATAAGAAACAAATAATATCTTCGGCGTAAGTTATAAAAGACTGCATATTTTATTATATATTTTTATCTATAAAAAAAATGCATTAAAGTGTTTTGTAATCAAAGTATCAACAATGTACATAATATGCTGGTGTCCTGTTTAGCAAGGATTTACTGCATGAAACAAGGCCAGTTTATCTTACCACCATGATATAAATGGCCAACCCTAATTTATAAATACATGTAGTATACACTAAACTATGCAATTACCATACTATGCAATAACATAACATAAATATAAAGAAAGCATAACCATGTCAGCTAAAACAAAACACTTCAGACAACAACAAATAATGCGTTTTCCCCATTTTGTAACATAGATAATTAGTATAAAACAAAGATATCAAATTAAAATAATGTCAAAAGTATAAAGTAAACCTTTTTTTTTAAAGAAAATATAAGTTTTTATGACCACAGTAACGCTGACAAAGACACATTATATACATTCTCTGCTCCATATTACTGAAATTATGTCCGTTGGTCTTTAAACCAAGCATATGAACCAATATTGGAGTGGGTTCCACGAACGAACAGAACAAACTTATCAATACTGAACTGAATCGACATATCAGCTTTAACTTACCTTATATATTGAGATAATAAAACAAATATTTTTTAAAACTTAAATTTATAACCTCTTAAAATAAATGCACCAAACCAACATATCAATCTATAATCAGCACTTAAGGAGTGTGGAATGTCATGAAATACACGGTAACATGTAACATAAATAGCAACGTACCTCCTCACTTTGTCGTCCTTTAGCCATTAAATGACAGTTTATGTGTTTGCATACGGACCAAACCTCTCGAACGTAGATTGAACTGTATTTTATATCATAAAACTCAGTTATAGTAAAATGGCGAAAGTCCGAAATGAATTATCCGAATACCATGTCAAATACAGGTATATTTCTAGTTTTAACACGTGGTCAATAACTTGCCATATTTTCATTATTTTCTTTCGGTCTTTCGAACCTTCCGATAAACCGAGGATCGCATTCTGTCTTAAGTCATCGAGTTGTCGTTACTTGATTGTAGAGTGGAATGAAATGATTTGTCAAATTTACTTATTTCAACAACTCCCTGAAAGCTTGCACGTTGTATTCAGTGTATTATTTTTCCTGTTTTGTGTGTACCTTTTAATGAATTAGATGAAGAGGGAATTTATTTAAACCCTGAAGTCATATATACCCTGAACACTTAATAATGTTGGGTTGGTTATCTACTGAAAAAAGAATTGAGCAAATTACTCTCAGTCACGTGCTCAATATTCATACAGGTTCCGCTCCTCATTATCTACAAGAAAAAAAAATTTGGCCAGTTCTGTACACAGACACAACACTAGATTTAGTAGAGGGTCTTGCTTTAGTATCCCCAAGGTTAACGGTTTTGGTTTAAAATCTTTAGGACACTGATATATATAAATTTAAATATGATGTAAAGACACATCTTTTAATTTCTGTGTGATACTGATGTTATTGAACTTAAAGTGATATAACATAACTGTGATATCTTTTTATGATTCTAAGGAAAGTCTATGGAGTAATTCTTAGTACATTGTATTTTATGTAGACTTATTAAAGCAATCTTTGTTATACGTTTAATTCAGCATAAATTTATTATCTGTAACTACTGTTTGTATTCAACTTTAAACAGCGGGTTTGCCTTGCTAGGACATGTCATCATTAAACAGGACCACGATGGAAAAAGTGGATTCATATTCACTTTTTTTTGTGTTATCCTGAGTAATGACAACACGTCTTGGTTTTATTTACAGGTAGTCATAAACTGTGTAATATCTATTGTCCTTTTATATATACATATACCTATTTCGTAATAATCCATATATATATATATATATATATATATATATATATATATGGTCATTATTACAATCTGTTCTATATTTATTTTATTGTGTTATATTTCTATATTTAATCAAGTTATTGGGCCGACTGTATATTATAATTTGGCCCATTGATACAACTTGTCATTATTGCTACATAGTCAACCTTTTAACTTTGTTTCTAAAGATGTTCTTGTTTTCCACATGATATTATAAACAGATAATCCACACACATAAAGTACCTGTAAAATGTGACTTCTATTTGGCAAATTATCATTTTTTGCTAAAATAAGCCAAGTGTAAAATTTGGAAACGAATATTTTCAAATATTTAGAATCAGAACGGTTAAATGTTTGAAACTTTGTAAAAAAAAAAAAATGTTGAACACCCATACTTGATCCGGAAACTTTGGGTAAAGAAAATCGTGAGCATTTTCAAAAATATTTGACATTTTAGAAAATTATTTAACGCACATGCTTTGGTAAATAATTCAAACTCAATATTGATAAAAAAACATGTGAGTATGGTTACTTTGTTGACAAATCCTTTTTAAGGATACTGACAAATATATGTTTATGGGTTTAATCCGTGGTTTTTTTTTGTGTGTGTTCATTTTTTACTATAAACGCAGAAATGGGAATGGTGTAATACAAATTTAATATTTTTTTACGGCTCATTTACTTCAAATAATTTTGTTTTAGTGAAACAAAAAGAATCTGGAATATATATAGTTTGTAAAGATTTGAAATGGTGAGTGGATCCACCTTAATATTATAATTTCCAAGCTAAAACGGAAGGAAATTAGTATCGGTTATTCGGTTTGTTATTTTTAGGACACACATAAAGAAAAGCTTTGTAGTACGTAATATAATCGTAAAATGTAGATGAAATGGAAAATCATTATGATAACTACTTTAAGGTACTATTGATTAAATGTGTCAAACTTTTTTCGATTTGTGGTAATTTTTTTGTTTGTTTTAAATTATATAGGTCGTTATACTTGTAAAACTTGTTAGATATATCTTATTTGTTTATTCAATTTATTTTGTGTATTCCTTTCTTTTACTTCGGCCATGAAAGAAAAAAAGATTTAAAAGACGTAATTGCAATCATCTATTTATAAAGCATAAATATGAGTTAAACATTTGAAATGACTGATACGTATGTACAGTAAGCGTCACGAGAAACGCGTTAATCACAGAGTTTGCGACATAAATTCGCTACTTAATGTCACCGATTACACCTCAAGACTACCTTTTTTATCTATTTAATGTATGATTCTCTTTTCCCCATTTCTTGTAATCTACCCTTTATTACTCTTCACTTCTTAGTTTTTTTTTTGTTCTTCATTGTAAATATCTGTTTCAAATCATATTATATAATTTTCTTTTTACAATCAATTGGAACATGAAAAAAATCACACACACACACACACACACACACACACACACACATATATATATATATATATATATATATATATATATATATATATGTATATATATATATATGTTTATGTTACGAAATACATTTCTTTAAATTTATAATGTATATTAATAGGAAACCTGCGATAAGTGACGGACATGGGTCGATTCGACAAAGAAATTAGCGAGTAATTTGGATCGAGAGACTGTAGTAACATTAAATGTAATAATGTAATTGTATTATCCAATAATCATCATTTAAATGTTCATTTACTTTTTCAAAGAAATATGAATTTCAGATTCACTTCACCGACTCGCAAAGACATTAGCGTCAAAGGAAGAAAAAATAACTCAAAATCAAAAGTATATGCACTTTTGTAGTTACGATGTCGAAACGTCTTGTGGCGAATCCCTCGAGCGCTAGCGAGACACAAGGTAGTAACATTACTTCTAGCACTTTTGTTACGTGACAATTACCGTACAATTAGCCTACAATAACAAACAGCTATTATAATCGACAACAATCTAAAAACACTTGATATCTTCAATCAATAACCGACCTTCCCAAACCCATCATCCTTAAATCACTTCTTCTAGCAGATATAATGGAATCAGACTTTCTGAAAATTTATTTTTCAAAATTTAAAAATTAACTATAATTTGAACAATATTGGCGATTCTATTTCCTTATAAGATTTTGTTGGAAATCATTGACTCGCATACATCGTTAAAAAGGAATAAAAGATATGATAGATACTGTCTAATATGATAAATATTTCCGACAATCAATCCCCAGATGTACATGTATAACATACATATTATAGATGTCATGTTCAACAAATATATTTTCAACACAGACAAGTCTATTATGAATAATGATATACATTTCTTTACTTTTATGCTTAGATAAAATACAGTATTTGACATCATATAGGTTGCGACTGTCCTAAAAGACTTCCGCATTGGTCGAAGATTGACAGTATACTCCTCTTCAGAAATGAAACTTATTACCATAACAAATAATATATCATACAGACATGAAATTTGGTGGACAGTAGATCAATGACATGTCAAAAACATGCAAAACGGATTAAGAGAAACTTATCCTACCACCAAATGACCATATGTATAATCAAAAGAAACCAATGATTGTGTCTGGCATTGACATTGCAATAAATTAAACAATCAAAACACGTGTTAGGTGTCGCAAGTTTTGAAAATAATTTTCATATAAATCATTATTATTTCTAAAAAACAATATCATTCAAACACAAATGCAATATCATCATGCAATATCATTCAAACACAAATCAAACGTAAACAACAGGACTGGTGTGTGTTTTTTGGAGGAATGTGGACATTTAAAATGTTTTAAATTCAGTTTATAAATTACATATTTCTGATTGACTATATGTAAAACCAATTTTACTGATCTTACTAAAATATAATATAAAAAAGTCAATTTGATTTGATAAAACCAAAAGAGAAAAATATAGATGAGGAACAATTGGAATTGTGGCGCATGTTATTCCATACAACATCGCAGATGATTACAGCATAACAATCTAAAATTAAAATAATAAACTTATCAAACAAAAATGGTTATTATTACAGTTCATTAATGCATATTAAAGAATATTATAATTGCAAAACTAATTTAATGACATACATGTAAAATGTTTCATTCGGAACTCCGGCCAATAAATACATTAATGGATCGGCATTTTGTAAACAACAGCGTCTTTAGCCACTTGGTAAACCACGGAAGCCTCTCAGAAATATGTCATACATTGCTGATATTCAACGACAGATATATCGAGTTCATAGAAATTTTCAAGGCATTAATAGTAGTTCACACAAATAGATTAAAAAATATCCATTTCTTGATAAAAAAATACATGTTTTATGTTCTAATTTGACTCAGGATGGACATTAATATATGAAGAAACTTCATTATAAAGAAACGGTGTACATAGTCTACTGTAACACGATATTATTATAATACATGTATATTGAATTTTTGAGAAAAAATACTTGTGACAGTATTAGCTCTGTAGGATAAATTTATTTGAAGGATTTTGTTTAACATTTCAGTTTTTAAATTCAGTATTCATTTTTCAACTGAACGTATTTTTTGTTTCACCAAATCAATATTTGAACTTAAATTGGTTTCAGTTTTTGTAATTTTTCTTTCAACGGCATGATCAGTTGTGTTAGATGAGTTATTCTCAAAATGTTATTGGCGAGCAACCCAATATATTATAGATTTCCCAAATTGGGGTTGCCATATACTGTCTTGATTGCGTACCACCTACAAATACCCCAAGAGCGACCAATGGCCCTTTGCCCTTTTTCAGAAAAACCAGTGCCCCTGAATCGCCCACTTGAGCGAATGGGGTATCAGCAGAATTTCTGATTTCCAAAATTTCAATTTGATTGTGCAGTGTGAATGGTGTTCCTTGCAATATACAATCCTTTTTTCGTACAGCTGTTCCGCATGTTCGTACAATTCCTCTTGTTAAGCCACTCTGTGATCCAAACATCACTGCCTGTGTCCCTGGTTCGATACTTTCCGGACCTAAACACGTTTCTCCAGAGTAAATTAGTTCCAACCGGCTTTGGTATCCTGAAATAATGGCCAATATTTTAATGAAACACATTTTACATTGTGAAAGAAAGCACTGTATACACGATTTTGAGTAGCATTCTAATATACTGTTATATTATTCACGTTTGGTGAACATTGGAACATTGTCAATATAAAGATAGCATTTTAAATTACCCATGAAGAAATTAATCATCACAGCAAAATTGCATCATTTTGTATTGTTACTTATTTATATCTTATCCATTAATTATGAATAATTAAAAGATGCTGATACTAGGAAAAGTCTCTTTTATCGTTAATCATGTTAAGGCAGCACTAATAAGTATGTTGACTTTTTGTTTTCATAAACTTTTCAACTTTGTTGACATGCATAATAATAAAACCTAATTATTGTAAGATGTAAGTTGACAATTTAATTTGAATGACTTAACATCAGTAAAGGTTACACAATGTCTCATTTTATAATGTGAAGATATGTGAACAATAAATTTATCATTTGTCACAAAAAAGCTGATCTTAATTACGCTTATTTCACATATTCAAATTCCTTAGAATTTAGTTACAGTCAATGTGTTTATTACAACTTTTTCTTATTTTAGGAATAATTAAAACAGGTATATAACAGATACTAATTGTGACTGATATATGTGTCCCTACCCATCCCACCCCTAAGGTCATTTCAGCCTCCTGCTTGGTCCAGCCAGATAAGACCGTGAAGTACCCAGCAGTGCTCCACATTCCTTGCATACCAATTTTAAATGCCTTTAAGGTAAAATTAGGTATCATGCCAATCGAAATTAAAAAAAATATATACCTAATTCTTCCCACGTGGATCCTGTGCAACCCGGAAATGTTCCTGGAGCGAGATGCCTGTGTGTTAACTCTACAACAGCAACATCTATACCTGGCTTTCCTGTCGTGTCTCCCTCCGTAAATATTACCTGGGTCACTTTTCCAACTTCTCCGTATTCAACATGACAGTGTGGTTGATATATTTGAATAAATTCTGTTGTGTTCAGTTTATAATTACCCCCAGCATTGTTTATTTTGTTTATGTCATCATTCTTACATACGATATGGCTGCACGTTAGAAAGCAAACTTTTTCCTCGAGTTTCACAAATGGACCAATTGTGCCTACTAATCCTGAATACGGACAATGTATGGCGCATCCTGTCTTAAGGTCCTCATGATAATCGCTCGCAGGCTTGTTGTAGAATGAAAACTCTCCTTCCATTACATCGGTCGGATAACCTTCTATCGTTGTTGGAAACGGGTCCTCTTGCAATGGTATCATTCCTTTAATGCTTACATACATCACAATACACGTTCCTTTCAATAGTGACAAATTTCCTTCATTTCCATTGAATCCAACAGATTTTACACGACTTGCTGATACGTAATTCAAATTACTATGATCATTAAAAAGTCTTGTTGAATGCTTCGAAATTATTTGTTTCATAACCATATCTTCATCTTTGGAGAAATGATCCTCTTCATAATTATCTCTGTATGAAACTCTGTCTGCTTCTTTGCTTATACAATCAACCTTTCTTAAGTATACCTGATACCCAGCAGTTTTATCTCTTACTGCATCAGTATTGCCTTCATGGCGGATGACGAAAACAACTTCATTTTGTTTAGATACTTCATAAGACGCAGTTATTGTTTTGATTTCTGGGCAAAGTCTTAAAAAGTGTTCAGACACAGCTTTACACATTTTATCTAAGACATCATGTTTTCTACCAAACTTGTTAATTAAATTTCTTAGTTCCATTCCCGAAGGTATGTAACCTGCCTCGGGAAAATCTGTTATTCTCATCACAAATTCCTTTTCGTCACCTAACACAAATAGAAATGCATTTAGTTGAAGATGAAATAAAATGAATGATGTTTCATTCGCCTGTTGTTGTTGTTGTATTGGGGTTTACCGTCGCTGCAATAGTATTTCAATCATATAGCGACGTCCAGCTAATTACAGGTGGAGGAAGACCCCGAGTACACAGAGGTACCCGGGTAGAACCACCGACCTACGGCAAGCCTCGCCTGTTGTACTAATACGATATTGTTGTTTTTGATTTTGAGTTAACAGTTGCTGTGACTATTTAATAATACAGAGACTTATCTAATTACAGATAGATGACGATATATGACTGACGGTGTGCTCCTGAACAACAGTTTGATGAAGACAAAAGGAGCTTCCTTGTCGATTCTACGAATTTGGCTTTAATTGAAATGTCCGACTAACTAAATCGGGACTCGAACCTACAGCGATGAGATAAATGACAGTAGACGACTGTTACCACTTGGACCATGAAGGCCCGCTAACACGTATATTGGATACTATACTGTAAGATAATTATAAAATCAATCGTCATGATGGATATATCAAATAGGGAGATTATGCTGAATAGTTTATGAAATGAGTAATTTTTAATCAAACGTCCATTAGTCTGCATATACACGAATCTTGATTTTGTTTATATGAATTGACAATCGGCGAACAAATCGACATAATAAAATATGTGTTTTGCTCATGGTGGTGACATATTCTAAAAATTATCTTGATTGTTTGTTTGCTTAAGTATTAAGTCTTGCTTACAATATATCAGCCATTTGGGATCTATTAAACTTGACCATGATATAATGGTCATTAACTGTGTCTATAAAAGGCTGACCAGATTGCTTAAAAAGTGATTATAGAGTGTAAAATATCAAATAATGACAACCGACTGTACGACTGACCTACAACGATCCTAATCTTACCCAGAGCACAAAGTACTTTAAACCGACGGACCCAGACATACAGAGACCGTTATACATGTATAATTAAAGTCTACATTATCTGCTAAGAATCTACAAAATTTATATGATAAGTTATAGTCCCATATAAAAAAGTATTTGCATCATGTCAAAGTTGATTAATATTGCTAAAATTGCCCACTAAAGAGCTCGCCAAATATGGATTGACTTTTTAAGAGATTCACGAAGGACGAATTAAATTTTGATATATGACCAAAAATACTATTATGATAAACATAGTCTCAAAGTAGTTTAAGTTGCTGATGATATAAAATGATAATAATGAACAGTTGATAACTTAAGTACGACGACGTCCAGCGATCTTAATACCTTACTCAGAGGACAAAGTGTTTATATTTAAAAAGAAAACATCTTGGACAGCTTTTATGTTCATAATGATCATAAAGTGTTGAGATTTTATACGTGAATAATTAGTTTACTTACTATCTGAGCTGCTATGAGCTGACGGAATGGGGGTCGCTGGAACTTGCAAACAATAAAAGACAAACAATATAGTATTATGGCGCTCACATATGCACGGTAGTTATTTCTAACGTGTGATCGTCAAATGACAAACGTTGAATGTCGCACCAACGCTCAATGTCGTACTTGACGTTTTATGTCGCATGGCTGACGCTAAATATCGCAACCAACGCCAAGTGTCGCAAAACCTCCTGACGTTAAATGTCTAATCTGTAACGCCAAATGTCACAAAAAATGTACTGCCGCAATATGTCGCAGCATCAACGCTATCCTTTAAAAGCGGAAATTAACATTCCATGTGATATTTTGTATTATGCGTTTTTGTATTATGCGTATTATGTCCACCGGGTTCATCGCTTTTGGTCCCTGATTCGGGCTATTTGCGATAGCCAAGAACAGACAGACCCAAGAACATACTACAGAATCACAGTGACAGACATTCGTTAATGTTTCCCTTATAAATAGATAGAGCGGATTCGCGGAGACTATAGTCAACAGTACAAACACACGGAACAATTAGGGAAAGTTCAAACGGAACAGTTAGGACAAGTTCACACGGAATAGTAAGGGCAAGTGTTCGCATGGAACAGTTAGGGTAAGTTCACATGAAATAGTTAGGGCAAGTTCTTTCGGAAAAGTCTACATTTCATATTTTGAAGCTTTCGCCCCATCAATACTATCAGTGCTTTGATTTTTATCTTGGCATTAAATATCGTCGCCGTTGCCGGAGTGTGTAGGGGGGGGGGGGGGGGGGGGGGGGGGGGGGGGGGGGGGGGGGGGGGTGTGCCCAGTTCATGCTTGACTTGACTTTACTATTTGAGTTTGCCGTCGCCTTGACAGTATTTCAGTCATACAGCGACATCTAGCTTATTACAGGTGGAGAAAGACCCCGAATGCAGGGAGGCATCCAGGTAGAACCACCGACCTACCGCAAGCCAGCTAGAAGGCTTCCTCACATGAACATTTGAATTACCCTGCCGGGATTCGAACACACGCGATGAGGGGCTGAGTGAGTGTTAAAGTCAGCGACTTTACCCTCTAGGTCACGGAGGCCCCAGTTCATTCTTGAATAGACATCTGAATTGCAAACTATAATCTAAAAGTCATTTTAATAGACCTCAATTTTGTCAGTTGCAAATAAACAAGGCCAACAGATTCAGTGGTTCCTGAATAGCGTAGTGGAAACGCGCCTCGCTTCTCACCCATGCGTCCTGGTTCGATTCCTGGCCACAAAGTGAGAGGATACAGTGGTCGACCGTCCAGACAAGTGGGTTTTCACAGGGCTCTCCGGTTTCCTCTCACAATAATGACAACATACGCCGCCAACAGAACCATCGAGACTGATTAATATAAGTTGTGAACTTGTTTCGTAATCGATGTAAATCAATAAATAAATAAGGTTTAAATTTAAACCGATTATTTTTAGATGGAAATTGCATGTATCCTGATAAGAATATTTGATTCAAAATCATTACAATGATTCCAGATAATTACTTGGAAACGAAATTCAATCCTATTTTTCATGATCAGTGTGTTTTGAAATGTTATTGTTTCTATTATTAATTTAAATTCGTATCCGACTTTTAAAACGGATGCGAAACCGGATACGATTATAGTAGAAATATTATTTAGAAACACACTGATAAGAAATATCTTAAACTAAGGATTTCATTTAGAATTAATGATCTAAATTCATTGGAATGATTTTGAAACAATATTTTTTATTTTATCCTAAGACATGCACTTCCAATTTAAAACTAAACCTGACGGACAGTGTTACGAATGAATTTACGGACACATGAAAGCAGTCCCTAACGGCAAATGTTTTATATCAGGGTATGTATTTATATACAGGAACATCATATCCAATAAAATCCAAATAAAAATAAAATTTGAAATTGTTATTCTATTGCATGTCAAAAATAGGTAATCGTTCCAGGTTGCTCTCGATAACTACCGGATATTTAAATCATTTTGATGGTTCATGGTGCCATTACGGTTGTACGTCGGTGTAACGTTTTCAAGTTCCCCCTATTTCAAGCCTCCAACCCCCAGGAACTTAAAGACGTTTTTAAAGTTCCCTCTCCGGGAACATAGCAAGAGGGCCATGATGGTCCTGAATCGCTCACCTGGTATCATTAGGCTATATAAAATCAAGTACCCCTTGGGCAGGGCCAATTTTGAACACAGGGCCATGATTTGAACAAACTTAAAAAGAGGTCTACTAGCCCATGGTACATACCAAATATGGTTCCTGAGAAATGATTATTCAAGTTTATTTTGTATATTAGCCTTTTATAAATCAAGTGACCCTTGGGGCAGGGCCAATTTTGACCCTATGGCGATGATGTGAACAAACTTGGTAGATGTAGAGGCCTTGTGGTTTCTGACAAGAAGATTATTCTTGTTTTTTTCCCTATATTAGCCAGTAGAGGGGCAAATTTTGACCCTAGGGTCATGATTTGAACAAACTTGGTAGAGTTCTACAAGACAAGGCCACACATCAAATATCTAAGCTCTTGGCATTGTGGTTTCAGAGAAGAAGATTTTTTTTTAAGATTTCACTTTAAAATCTATTTTTTAACTTCTGTGACCTAATTATGCAACAGACTGGAACCATTTGAACAATTTTTATAGGGGATAACCTTAGGAACATCCTTGCAAGGTTTGATCACTTTCCCATCAGTAGTGTCAGAGAAGAAGATTTTTAAGTAAATTGTTGACGACTGAAGACTCACGACTTACGACGACGGACGCCGGACAAAGGCTGGTCCCAAGAGCTCACCTTGGCACTTCGTGCCATGTGAGCTAAAAACGTTTTCAAATGCCCTCCCGCAATTTTACTTTCCTCCCCCGGGAAGTTAAAAATCATAATATGTATTTTTGATATTTCTGTTTGTATTCGATATTCCTAAACTGATTTTATATGAGACTTAGATAAGAATGGTGAAGCTCTCCCACCCCAGAAACTAAAAAGCGTTTCATTTCTTCATTGGAAAAGTTTAAATAGTTTACATATTATGTCATAACTTATATTTAAATGTGTCATTAGCACACTGATTTGATATTCGATAATTGCATTTATATGATGTTGAATATGGGAATTTGGAAACGTTTTCAAATTCACTCTGAGTAACATGAAAATTCCTGGGTAGGACATTTGAAAATGGAGTGGTAAGGGTCTCAATGCGTTTTCAATATGCCACACCCTGGAATATAAATATTTTCAAATTCCCGAAAGGGAGAATATGAATTCACACTACCCTATTTCATGTTCCCTCCCCCCCCCCCCGAATCTAAAACGTTTCATGTAACCCCGTCTTGAAAATTGGGGAGGAATCTCAAAACTTTTTCTCATTATACCCTTCCCGAGAATATAAAACGTTTTCAAATTTCCCGGGGAATTTGAAAACGTGTATATGTTCCCGGGGGGAACTTGGATTTAGAGGTCACTTGAAATCTTTACGCCGATTCACCTGAATTCATTTTGCATCATTGATCCGAGAAACATCAACTTATTCCATGCAAAGCAATGATTACACTTTTTTCTATCAGTGAGATACATTTCATATTACCGCACGTGCAATAAGTGATATATTTCATATCACCACTGTCACCGCTCTGCAGTAGTGACAGAAAATGGAAGTAGTTCCCCTCTTTTAAGTGATATCACATTATTTTTAACTGTATTCATATACTTGGCTGAAATAAGATTTGAACTTGATATCGATTATTTTGTCGAAATGACTAAAACCAATATCGTACTCCATTCTCATTGAGAAGCAAAAAAAAAAAAAAATAGACTTATGGTATTCATTTCTTAGAACGAAATCTACAAGACTGTGTCATTAGTCGTGCAAAACTATTTATCCCAGTACCACCATTGTTGTTGCTTCCATGAAATAAAAATCAAATATGTTTATTTTTCGTAGATATGGAATATATCTAAACTCAAAGTGATATAATTTCACTCGTGAAATATTTGAATTGAATCACTTTTCGTTGAGAGTGAGATATATTCCATATCTACTTAAAACAAACAAACATACTTTATATCTCAAACCAGCACAGTCAAGACGGGGCCTTTACTGTCGTACCTGGTTCATGCCGGTAAACCCTGGCTCACTGTTCCGGGGTAAGTTGGGAGCTTAAACTAGGTTAGTAATACTACAAAGAAAGTGCTTAGAAAAGAGTGCGACATTTAGCGTTGATGTTGTGACATATAGCGGAAGTACATTTTTGCGACATTTGGCGTGACAGATGAGACATTTAACGTCAGGAGGTTTAGCGAAACTTAGCGTTGTTTGCGACACAATGACTACTCGTAGAGTATTTTCCATGCATGTTTGACAGTATTTTCACCTGTCACTAATAAAACACATTAAAAGTTACGAATTATGAGAAAATATTCTGAAAACATTATTTTGATATCTTATTTAAGTATGCAAAATACAATCTTTACATTTTTGATGGCATGAAATATCGGACAAAATACAGAATCAAAGTCGTTCGAATTTAGTTCTGTTTAGTATATCCATGCTTATACACTTTTTCTATTTAATGTAGATAAAATCCCAACATGACTTGAAATGGGGCGCTAGAAAATGAAAACAATTAACAGCATATTTCTTTGACGCTCAGCTGTATAAATCGCTATTTTGTCAAAGTGACGGTAACAATGAGCTTGATATGAACTTCTAGATTTGCAGAAGATAAAATGTCTAATATACCGACAAACATGTCACTCAAATATAACCAGAACACTATTTTAAACCAGAACACTATTTTATGGAGACACTTATATTTGAGACTTCATTTAAGAGGTTATCGATAAAAATAAACTAAACACATTTTTTATAAAAAAAAAAAAAGTTTTTATCTATACAAACCAACTGGACCAATATAAAACATTTTTATTTAAGATTGACAAACTTAGTCTAATTTAAGATTTGATAAAGATACTATAAGGAATAAAACTACTTTAAACGTTTTCATATTGATAATTAAAGTGCATCTAGTCAAAGTTTCCCATATACCTGTTCTTTGACTTTTAATGCTGCAAATCCGATCATGTACTTCTTCTTTGATATAATCAAATAATTACCTAAATAATAAATTAAAACTATCAGCAGCAATGAATTATGAAAATGTATTATACCCCCGGAGTTGACAAAGGCACCATCAGACTGCAGGACAATCGGATTGTTTCATATGACCCACTTACACTCAGCAACTTTAAAAACACACCACTATTTGAATTTCAATATTTCATTTTCGAATGTAAAATGATACGTTAAATATCATCTTTGTACAAGATAACCATGCTATTCCAACACTATGAACTCACATTTTGTCAGTAGTATAGTCATTTACATGTGCTGCACGAGAAAATAGGGCAACGGTCCTATTTCAACATGAAACATGTTGTCAGATGATTTTTGTTGTCCTACCAAAATAAGATAACTTACCCCGGTCCTCATATATATGTGTTTGTGGTCCTATGCAAATAGAAAGAAATGCAAGATATTGCAGTTATTCTTTATGGAATATGATGTGTTAAATAAAATTTAAGCTGTTATAGTAAAGTACAGAATTGTTTGGTTAAATGTTTGATAGAAGAGCATTATTCTGCCTGATTAATCAGAAGAATTCAAATGAAAACTTATAGCGTTTCATGTTGTAAGCAAGATTGATAACTTAAAGATTCTATCCAGGAATACTAACTTTATTTATTTGGGGATTTAGTTAATGAACAAAATTTTTAGCAAAATAGTTGTAGTAGCTGGATTTGATTGTATATGTAAATCGGTTGAAATGAAATTTTAAAGTTAATTATTCATATTAAGGACGTTATATCAGATTGGATTTGTGGTTAAATGTTATGAGACTAAATAGATTTTCAAAATAAATCTTGAAGCAATAATCCCATATAAAAAGGTATTTGTGTCATATCAAAGTTTATTAATATTGCTTAAAATAGACATATTAATAGTAAGAAATGGAAATCCAAGTGACATTTCTCCAAACATATTAGCCCAAAATTGCTCACTAAAGTGCTCGCCCGATATGAAATATTCTAGTGATTATCGAACGAAGAATTACATTTTTTAATGCATGACCAGAGATACTATAGTCATAAGCATTGTCTTAAAGTAGATCCAATTTCTGATGAAATAAAATGATAAAAATGAACAGTTGATAACTTAAACAGCTTTTTTGTGCAAAATAATCACAAGTGTTGAGATGTTATACGTGAGTAATAAGTTTACTTACTATATGAGCTGCCATGAGCTGAAGAAATGGTAATCGCTGGAAACAAGAGGTGCCTTCCTTGGTGTTTCATTTGTCTTGAGCTTTTCTTCACTGTAAAGATAAAATACATAATCATGAAACCATGCAGGTTTCCGTTTCACCCTTTCCTCCACATCTGGGCTATCTGAAACTTCAGGAGCAATTTTAGGAAACGATTCAACATCAGCGTCTTGACAAACTAACGAATCTTCACCTGAGAGTATCAGTGCTTTGCATTTGCGCAATCTGTCACAATGAATAACTTGAATATTGCCAGCTCTTCCACAGTTAACCTTGTACAAGACATTTGAAAGTTTATCTTTTACTTCATAAGGCCCCCTCCAAAAAGAAGTGTATTTAGAGGAAAGACCGACTTTCTTGACTGGAAAAAACACATAAACTTTGTCCCCTTTATCAAACGTTTCGTAAGAAAGAGTGTTGTCATGATATCTCTTTTGTCTCCTCATGGCTACGCCAGTATTTTGTCTTACAATTTTGTGGATACCTTCCAATCGTTCTTGCAACTCCCATACCCACTGGTTTTGGGGAATTCCTTTGACTCCTCGTGGCATTGCAAACATGAGGTCGAGGGGAGTTGTTGTCTCCCGGCCAAGCATGCATAAATTGGGCGTAAATCCCGTTGTTTCATGCTCTGCTGACCTGTAAGCCATCATAACATACTGAAGCTGTTCGTCCCAGTCAGTGTGGTGGTCATTTACAAAAGCGCTAAGCATTGCTACTAGAGTCTTGTTGAAGCGCTCGACCATACCATCTGACATGGCATGGTAAGCCGTAGTTCGTGTCTTTTCTATCTGGAGGAGTTCGCACATCTCAGCAAAAAGCTGACTCTCAAATTGCCGGCCTTGATCTGAATGAATGCGTTGAGGAATGCCAAATCTTGAAATTACTTGCTCTAGCAAAATGGTAGCCATCGTCTTTGCTTCCATATTAGGCATGGCATGGCATTCAGTCCATTTGGTGAAGTAATCACTGATGACGAGAATATATCTGTTTCCTCTTTCAGTCTGTGGCAACTCCCCAAGTATATCAACAGCTATCCTTTCCATTGGGAAGCCACACCTTACTATCTCCATCGGTGCTCGCTTTGTCTTCATAGGATCTTTTCGCTTTGAACAGGCCTCACAGCCTCCAACATAGTTCTTGACATCGTTTTGCATTCCTGGCTAGTAGAAGCTTCGTCTGATCCGGCTTAAGGTCTTCTTGACACCTATGTAACCAGATGCTTTGATATCATGGGAATATTTTAAAACCTCTCGTCTGAATGACAATGGAACTATTCCCTGCCATTGAGTATCCGAACCCTGAACCTCATAGCGTCTCGAGACTATGCCACCTCGAACACCCAATCTCTCCCATTGGCATAAAAAGTGCTTTCAGGTATTGACTTTCACAGTCAGGTTTCTTACGATCTGGTTTATCTCCAACTTCTAACCATTTCCGCAACTTTATCATGTCTTTGTCATCCTCTTGGACCTTTTTGAGGTCAACCATTTTGACATCTTCCTGCTTAAATACTTGATGGACCTGACCATCCTGAGAATCATTTTCTGACATTCCACATTGTCTACATGCCCTTCTGCTTAGACCATCGGCGTTCCGATGTTGTTTCCCCGGACGATGCTGAATTGACATGTCATAGGAAGAAAGAACTTCTAGCCACCTGGCTAGCTGACCTTCTGGATTTTCAAAATGCATCAGCCAGCGCAGGGACCCATGATCAGTCCTCAGGGTGAACCTCTTTCCGTATAGGTAATGGCGAAAGTACTTCACAAAATGAACCACAGCATACAGTTCCTTTCTTGTCACACAGTATCTTCGTTCTGCCTTGGTCAAAGATTTGCTTGCAAAAGCAATTACTTTTTCTTTCCCATCTATCACTTGCGATATCACTGCCCCAATGCCAAAGTCACTAGCATCTGTATCTAGTATGAATTCTTTAGTGAAGTCAGGGTGGGCCAGAATTTGAGCTTCACACAAGCTTTGTTTCAACCTTGTAAAGGCGTTCTGGCATTCGCTTTCCCATTCAAACTTCTGACCTTTTTCTGTTAACCTGTTAGCTATGTCGGAAAACCCACGGATGTATCTCCGATAATAGCTGCACAAACCCAAGAATGCTCTGACTTCCGTGACGTTTTCAGGTATAGGCCATTCCCTGACTGCTTGCGTTTTCCTTGGATCCGTTTTCACCCTATCAGCTGAGACAACATGTCCGAGGTATAAAACCTCTTTGCAAAAGAGTTGACATTTCCGAGGCTTTAGTTTTAAGCCTGCTGCATTTAATCTCTCAAACACATCTTCCAAATTTTGCAACATGTCTTCAAAAGTGCGACCATGAACGATCACATCATCGAGGTAAATCAGACAAATGTGCCAATTTAACCCGGCTAGTACAGACTCCATTAATCTTTCAAACGTTGCGGGGGCGTTACAGAGGCCGAACGGCATGACCCTAAACTCAAAAAGCCCGCGTCTTGAATTGAAGGCTGTTTTTGGTCTATCAACCTCTTCAAGCTCAACCTGCCAGTAGCCGGAATTTAGGTCTAGACAGGAGAACCACTGTGCGCCGGCTAATTCTTCAAGGGAATCATCTATCCTTGGCAAAGGATATGAGTCTTTAACTGTGACGTCATTTAATCTCCTATAGTCTACACAAAAACGCTTTGTGCCGTCCTTTTTTGTCACTAGCACAATCCCGCTGCTCCAGGGACTGGTAGATGGCTGTATAACTTTCTTATGAAGCATGTCATCAATCTGTTTATCTATTTCAGGTGCCATGTGAACAGGATGTCGTCTCAGTGGCTGTTTAACAGGAGGAGCGTTCCCCGTATTGATACTGTGCCTTACCACCCCTGTCCTTCCAAGGTCTTCATCTGACTCAGAAAATGCTACCGAGTATTTGATCAGAAGCCTGGCTATCTTCTTACTTTGGGATTTGGTCATGCCAGCCACCGTGCGATTATACAAATCTTTTAAATGCTCCGGTACCGTGTTAGTCCCGGGAGCTTCATATTTCTTCTGAACTTCGGTAACAGGATAAAGTTTGCCAATATATGTACCTTTGTAAAGTCTTTGTTCTTCACCAGAAAGATTCATCGTGCGTACAGGCACTTTGGCACCTCCCTCAACCAAGGATTTTGCTACCAAGCCTTTCCCTGACCCAATAACTCTTTCAGATGGCTCTACCATATATAGGTCCCTTGTTTGAGAAGAGATATCTGGTACATTACCCTGAATGAGAATTTCCGACAATGGAGGATTAACAGTATCCTCAGACAGAGATATTTTGTAACAACCTCGGAAACCTTGACTACACAATTTCAGCTTTTGTCCTTGTATTTTCAGCTCACCCCTGCCAACGTCAATGCTGCAATTATGGCGCTCCATAAAAATATAGGCCCATCATGAGATCATTTTCTACATTTGCGACAACAACGTCAGCTTCATAATTTTTTTCTGGATGCAGATCGTAATGCGTGTCTTTCCTTTTACATCAAGAGGAGTACCTGTAGCCGCTATCAGGGTTTTGTCATAATTCGTCAGTATATCCTGTTGACTTAATTTAGACGATTGCCAAGCACGTGTCGACAGGACAGTCAGTATTGCTCCAGTATCTATCAAACAGTCGAGAGTTTGACTATCTAATGTCACAGGGAGAAACAAACCACAACCGACGGAATTAGCTTGTGGAGCACCAGCTCCTTTGTCTGGATTCTCCTTTTCTCGTGGCTGTTTTACTGGCTTGTTCTGGAACTTGGATTTCCTAGGTTTAAGTTTTGGGCAATCAGCTTGAATGTGATACTCAGAGCCACAATTAAAGCATGTTCTTTTGTTTCTTTTGACATCAAAAGTACGTCTCTCGAACCTTCTCTGATTGTCATACCTTTTTGCTCCCTGTAAGGAGTTAAGCTGCTTCTCTATCCTGTCTACTGTAGCCTGTAGGCGTGCAAGAGCCTCATTTTCTTGCATTGCAGATGCTGCCTTATTTCCTACAACATCTGCAGAGCTTATTATACCTTGACTCTCCAACTTTGCTTTCTCTGCTCTATTAAAGGCTTCAAGCTCCACTGCATGACGTACAGCGTCATTGAGGCTGATAGGACGGGCTTGTTTGACTCTTAAACGCATATCAATGCTAATTAGTGAGTCAATAAATTGTTCTTTTGCCAGCGTTTCCTTCAAGTCAGCTGGGGCTGACGGGTATGCGAGGTTTGTTAGCCTCAGTATGTCTTGTCCGAGCTCGGACAATCTCTCTGTGGCTCTCTGATGTCGCTCGCGTAACTGAACTCTGTATAATTCTGTTTGGTTGGGAGGAGCAAAACGTTCCTCCAGAGCTCTTATAAGAGAGTCTTGTCTTTTGAATTAGCTGACAGATTTCCAAAGACGCCTTGGCCTTGACCTCGCAGCGATACTGCCAAGTAAAGGCCTTTGTCAATATAGCTCCAACAATTGATTTCTGCACAAGTTTCAAAATGTGCCTTGTAGTCTAACCAGGAGCTAGATCCATCATATGTGGCTGCCTTAACTGTTGTGGATCGGCTTAAAGAGCTTCGACGTGGTCTCAAAGTAACATTCTCTGTCGCATGAGATCGATCTACTACCTTAGAGTTGTCCCTTTGTTCTAGACTAGGTGTGCCGCACATTGTTTCTACCTTAACTTTGGGATTCTTTACGTCTGGCTCATTGAGGCCTTGATGCAGATTTGCCTCATGCAACTGCTGTTCTAAATCCTTTAAGTCACAGCGCATTTTTAGACTGGCATTTTCTCTCTCCAATTTATCAATATGATCTAAAAGCATTTCCATATCTGACATACTGTTACTAGACGCTATTTCTAAAGAAGTATGGGTCTGACAACGGGGATTTTGTCAATGTATCCCACCGCTGCCACCAGTTGTAACGATTTTGCGCAGAGCGATATATATAAATTTTCCTTGGGGACTACCTGTCCTAATGATTAGATAAAATAAAATCTATAGAAAAGTAAATTAGGAATTATAAATACAAAGAACAGACAATGATTGGGGCATTAAAACAATCACCTTTCAACCTAACTTATTTACTAATAAAAGAAAAGTGCCTTAAAGAAACAATAGTTGTGAAATTTAACTTAAAAACAATCTATAGTTTTGAGATGAAAATAACCCTAAGCTGTCTAAGTACAGGCTCCCTGAAGCCTTGGCGCTATGGCGCCCGGCGCTGTGAGGATGTCTTCCTGAAGCCTAGTCGCTGTGAAGACAAGTGCCGTAGCGACCGGCGCTGTAAGGACAGGCGCTGTGACGACCGGCGCTGTAAGGACAGGTGCTGTGACGACCGGCGCTGTGAGGACAGGCGCTGTGAAGACAGGCGCTGTGACGTCCGGCGCTGTGAAGATGACTTCTTGAGACTCAGTGCGCTGAAGCCTGGTTTTATTATGCTGGCGCTGTAACGCCACCGTCGTCCTAAAGACGGTCTTTTTATGCCCCTATGGCAATATACTACTTATTAAATATGTGATCCTAGTACCTTCCAGAGTCAATGAAGCGGGGCTTCCAAGACTCTGAAGGCAGACTTCTCTTCCTAGGCACCTTAAATACAATAGATTACAACTAAGTGACCCGAGATGCACGACGCCGGTTTTTATTCCAGACCACTCAATGAAGCGGGGCTCCCGAGAGTAGGTTAGGAAAATACCGTCGTCTTATTTACCCAAAGTCCCTTATAATATAATCGGATAGTATTATTCAGAGCAGCGCCGATGTTAACTCTATGACTGAGCCAACAATTATCAGAAAGTGTCGTCGGGTCCAGCTTATATAGCCACCCGGAACACGTGACCTAAGAGACTCCGCCTACCGATTACACTGCCCCTAGCGGATTCCCGAGTATACCCGATCTGATCACGGAACTTAACGAGTCTCTATGACAACTGGCAATATTCAAATTAATCAACGTAAACAGATGAAAGTAAACAACATATTTCAAAGTTTATGCTATATATAGTAAAAATTGTAAAACGTTTTAAAATAACATACACACATGCACACACACTCATAAAGTAATGAAAAAGACAGTTTGCTACCTGTTAGGCCGTCTCTCGTGTTAACAACGAAATCGAAAGTAGCAAGGGAGGCGACTCTTATCATATTATTTACATAATCAAAGAACCGAAAGTACTAGGTGCGGAGTTATTTTGTCACAATAGTAATATACGTTACAATCTCATCAATTAATCTTGAAAAGTTAAACGATTGTTGCGCCGTTATGCAAACAAAGTCACTTTACTTATCATTTTAAACTCCGAACGCAGGCTTTGTACAGAATCTAAATCAGAAAGTTTTTTCTTTACGGACTATGATGTCTTATATACAAATTTAGTAGCAAAAAGAAGAGTCACAGTATGGTACTTATTCAAGAATTAAATATAAAACCTAATTTTTTCTTCTTATCAAACATATCCAACAATGAAACTTGATATTTCATCCGCTTGGGTTATCATCCAGGTAACATAATGTAAGTCTTTTGCGAACCATCAACCGAAGAATGACTGACGTCCATCGATCTTACTAATAGCACAAAGTGCCTAAAAATGAAACAAGATGGCCAATATGGCCCTGTGTCGCTAACCTGAGTAAGATAGCTGTGTTAGGCATGATTAAAAAACTAACATTTGACTCAGTGACCTAGATTTTGATCCTACCAAAATTTTCACGCAACTGGGATTTCATGCAGTCATCATTCTTATCAAGGTTAATGAAGACTGGGACAAAAAAGTAGTCTCTAGAGTGTTCACAAAGTTTGTTTTCTAAAATTCGCCCTGATGACCTTTTTTGACGACATGTGACCCAGTTTTTAACTCATTCTAGATTTGATGTAAACAGACATTCTGACCAAGTTACATGAAGGTTAGGTAAAAAATGTGGCTTCTAGAGTAGTCATAAGGTTTTAATAAGATTTACCCAGGTGACCTACTTTTTGATCCCATGTGACCCATTTACCAACTCATCCGAGATTTCATGTAGACAAAGATCCTGACCTGTTTTCATGAAGAGAGGGCCCAAACTGCGGCCTTTAGTGTCTTCACAATGTTTTTCCAAGATTTTCTAATATTTAACCTAATGACCTAGTTTTTGACCCAACATAACCCAATTTTAACTTATCTGACATAACATAAAGACAAACATCCTGACCAAATTTCATAAAGACTGGGCCAAACATGTGGTCTCAAGCGTGTTCAAAAGGGTTTTCAAAGATTTGAGCTGATGACCTAGTTTTTGACCCCACATGACCAAATTTCAAACTCATCCAGAATATCATGTAGACAAACATCCTAACTAAATCATATAAAGATTGGGCTAAAACTGTGGCCTCTAGAGTGTTTACAAGTGTTTTTTTTTTTAAGATTTAACCTGGTGACATAATCTAAGAACCCAAATGACCCAGTTTTGAACTTATCTAAGGTATCATGTAGACAAACATCTTTACCAAATTTTATGAAGATTGGGCTAAAACTGTGGCCTCTAGAGTGTTCACAATGCTTTTCTAAGACTTGACCTGGTGACCTAGTTTTTGACCTCACATGACCCAATTTCGAACTCTTCTGAGATATCATGTAGACAAAAATCCTGACCAAATATTATGAAGGTTGGGCTAAATCAATGGTCTGTAGAGTGTTCGCAAGTTTTTTTTTTATTTCCCAAGAATTGATCTAGTGACCTACTTTTTGATCCAACATGACCCAATAAAAACCAAAGAAGATTGGACTAAAACTGTGACCTCTAGAGTGTTCACAAGGTTTTTCTAAGATTTGAACTGTTGACCTAGTTTTTGATCCCACATGACCCAATTTTAAACTCATCCAAGATATCATGTAGACAAACACCCTGACTAAATTTTATGAAGATTGGGCTAAATCTATGGCCTCTAGAGTGTTCACAAGTTTTTTAATTTTCTATGATTTGACCTAGTGACCTAGTTTTTGAACGAACACGACCCATTTCGAACTCATCTGAGATATCATATAGACAAACATCCTAACCAAATTGTATGAAGATTGGACCAAAACTGTTGTTGTTGTTGTTGTTGTATTGGGGTTTACCGTCGCTGCCATAGTATTCATTCATATAGCGACGTCCAGCTAATTACAGGTGGAGGAAGACCCCGAGTACACAGAGGTACCCGGGTAGAACCACCGACCTACCGCAAGCCAGCTGGAAGGCTTCCTCACATGAAGGACCAAAACTGTGGCCTCTAGAGTGTTCACAAGCAGTTATTGACAACGGACAAAAGGCGGTCACAAAAGCTCATCCTGAGCACAAGTGCACAAGTGCTCAGGTGAAAAAAAACAAACTACATATGTATAACTGTTTAAAAGGATCATGATGCAGGTATGCTTTACGTGCATATTTAGTTTACTTACGACGCATTGCGGGAAAAGCAGCTGAAAAGAAATAAAAACACACTAAACACAGTTTAGAAACAAATTATAAGAAAGAAATATCAGACAAATTACAACATCAAGTCGTCAAAATTAGTTTTGTTAAAATATACCCATGCTTTTACATTTTAAGTGTTTGATGTAGATAAAATCCCTACATGACTTGAAGTGGGATGCTGGGAAGTGGAACCAACGAAAACAACAAACAGCATATTTCTTCGACGCACACCTGTATAAATCGCTATTTTGTCAAAGTGAAGGTAACAATGAACTTGATATGAACTTCTAGATTTGAAGAAGATAAAATGTCAAATATACCGATATCCATGTCAGTCAAATATTACTAAAACAACATTTTATGGACACACTTATATTTGAGTCTTCAGTTAAGAGGTTAACCATAAATAAACTAAACACTCTTCATGAGAGGGAGAGAGAGAGACCAACTGGACCAATATAAAGCATTTTATTTAAGATTGACTAAGTAAGTATCATTGAAGATTAGATATAGATAGCAAAACTGTGGCCTCTAGAGTGTTTACAAGTGTATTTTTTTTAAGATTTAACCTGGTGACATAATCTAAGAACCCAAATGACCCAGTTTTGAACTCATCCAAGATATCATGTAGACAAACACCCTGACTAAATTTTATGAAGATTGGGGGCTAAATCTATGGCCTCTAGAGTGTTCACAAGTTGTTTTTTTTAATTTACTATGATTTGACCTAGTGACCTAGTTTTTGAACGAACACGACCCATTTCGAACTCATCTGAGATATCATATAGACAAACATCCTAACCAAATTGTATGAAGATTGGACCAAAACTGTTGTTGTTGTTGTTGTTGTATTGGGGTTTACCGTCGCTGCCATAGTATTCATTCATATAGCGACGTCCAGCTAATTACAGGTGGAGGAAGACCCCGAGTACACAGAGGTACCCGGGTAGAACCACCGACCTACCGCAAGCCAGCTGGAAGGCTTCCTCACATGAAGGACCAAAACTGTGGCCTCTAGAGTGTTCACAAGCAGTTATTGACAACGGACAAAAGGCGGTCACAAAAGCTCATCCTGAGCACAAGTGCACAAGTGCTCAGGTGAAAAAAAAAACAACTACATATGTATAACTGTTTAAAAGGATCATGATGCAGGTATGCTTTACGTGCATATTTAGTTTACTTACGATACCCTCCGCCAATAGCAGCTGAAAAGAAATAAAAACACACTAAACACAGTTTAGAAACAAATTATAAGAAAGAAATATCAGACAAATTACAACATCAAGTCGTCAAAATTAGTTTTGTTAAAATATACCCATGCTTTTACATTTTAAGTGTTTGATGTAGATAAAATCCCTACATGACTTGAAGTGGGATGCTGGGAAGTGGAACCAACGAAAACAACAAACAGCATATTTCTTCGACGCACACCTGTATAAATCGCTATTTTGTCAAAGTGAAGGTAACAATGAACTTGATATGAACTTCTAGATTTGAAGAAGATAAAATGTCAAATATACCGATATCCATGTCAGTCAAATATTACTAAAACAACATTTTATGGACACACTTATATTTGAGTCTTCAGTTAAGAGGTTAACCATAAATAAACTAAACACTCTTCATGACAGGGAGAGAGAGAGACCAACTGGACCAATATAAAGCATTTTATTTAAGATTGACTAAGTAAGTATCATTGAAGATTAGATATAGATAGCAATGATTATTAAAGGACGTCATTGTCAAAGTTGTACATACATACCTTGCCGTTTATTGATGCAAGCAGTAATCAAATCTGATCATGCACTCTAAGTATGTATACATTTTAAAAGTCAAATAACAACGGTTCTCTTCTTTGGTACTCGTAATATCGAATAAATACCCAAACTAAAACTAGCAGTATCAATCATTAAAATGCATTATTCACTGAAGGAAAAATGATTCCTTCATACGAACCACTTATATACAAGCGATAGAGATATCATGTTTTGAGAAACAGCTGGTATGTTATACGGGCATAATTAATTTACTTACGATCACTGTAAAAAATTTCAGGATCTGAAAATAAATATAAAAAAAAAATTAAACATGGTTTCGAAACAATTTATTAGATATATCAGAGAAAATATAATATAAAAGTCGTTAAATATTAGTTCTGTTAAAGGCATATGCGCCCAATACAGTTTTTTACAATATAGACAAAGAAGCAAAATTACAACTAGCAATAAGAATTGTCTTTGTATGATTATAGAGAATTAAACTAGAAACAAGTATATGGCAAAAATTTGGAAGTCGCCACTCTACTTTTTGAGTTATCTGCCAAACATGTTACAAATGTGATTTGTTACAAACATGGTCCAACCGAGCCCTATCACAGCAATATAAAGTCTCACTGCAAAGTAGTTAATAGTTTAGTTTAAATATATTGTTGTATGTTATACAATATTTTGACCAAAGTATGCTCCTTTTTCACTTAGAATCTTGGTTAAGTTTTTTGCACAACCTCACCTTTTCACTGAATCCTTTGAGATATTGCCTTGAAGCTTGGAATACATGTTTATATCCTTTCTTACAATGATTCTTATTTTTCCTTTTACTGTAATATTTTTCTATATTGACAAGCATTTGAATAGTCGAGCGCGCTGTCTTACTGACAGGTCTTGTTATACAATTTTCCCATCATAAATAATAATAATCGCGTTAGGTTATGACAGTATCAGGACCCTGCTCAAACACTGGGTTTAGAAGTTTAGGTATTTCACTCTACCGACAGACTCTCAATGCCTTGAGAACTTTGATTATTATTAAGGCTTCACGAAACTTTCGGAAAACGAATTGAAATTTGTTATGTTTATTATTCTTCTTCTTATCATATTTTCTTTCCCTTTTCCAACAAACAAGACATTTCACATAGCTATCCATCAGATATCATCATCAAATACACATATGTACATGTATCTAAAAGTAATCTATCGAATTGTAGGGTTTGCCAGCAAGTGAAATATCAGCTGACAACATATTAATGACTGAAAACCCGAAATTTTATAAAAAAAAATTAGTTCGTCCTCTAGCGACCTGAGGTGATTTTTTAGGATTAACAGTGGTAGTGCATGTTTCGGATTTTTTGTTAAGTCACATGGTATAGAATGTATACAGAGAAAAAAAGTTTAACTCTGCATACGCCTGACGCTTATATATATCCTTAAGTATATACAAATAAAACAAAATTAAATACAAATATTAAAACATTTCCTTCTTCCTTGTTTTTTTTTTATTCTGAAATGTTTTCCTGAGGTTAACAAAGTTTAGAAGGAAGTCACATGTCTTGAAACTAAACCTTAATTCCCCCAAAAGCAGTCACTTATGATTTCTTCCGTGTCTCTATCTTAAAAAAAAAAATCGTGAGAAACAGTTTTAAAACAGAGAATAAGGATATTAATATTGGTGATATTGTTTTGTTATGAAGATCGCCTGTGAATACTACAGAACGTTGCTTTGAACGAAAAACTGTCCATTTTTTTATATGCCCGAATTTAATGATACTTTAGGAGTGTTAAAACACATTAACACACACACACACACACACACACACACACACATTGGGCAATTTTTCGGTCAAAGCAACGTACCGGGACTGGGACACATCCTTAATGAAACATTCGGGTTATCAGCTCTTGACTCGAACTAAGGGCGACGAGGGGCTAGGCAACAGTAAGCCAGGAACTAGGGCACTCAGTCATGGTCATTATTCTTTAGGGACTATGATGTCTTACATACAAATTAAATAGTAAAAAGAAGAGTCACAGTATGGTACATATTCAAGAACCAAAATATAAAACCTAAAGGTATTTTTTATCAAATATATCTAACAATGAAATTTGATATTTCGTCCGCTTGGGTTTATCATCCAGGAAAAATAATGTAATCTTTTGCGAACCATCAAACTTGACCCCGTTAAATGAAGTTAGCTTTTAAAAACATAAGACACGACAACCGAAGAATGACTTACGTCCAAAGATCTTTCTTATAACACCAAGTGCCTAAACACAAATGATGAAACTATAACTGTTTAAACGGATCATGATGCTGGTATGCTTTACGTGCATAATTAGTATACTTACTAAAACCTTGGCGACGACCTGCAGAATCAGAAAAGAAATAAAAACACACTTAACAAAGTTTCGAAACAAATTATAAGGAAGAAATATCAAAATACAGTATGAAAGTCGTTAAAATTTATTACTTTTAAATATACCCATCCTTATGCACTTCATTTGTTTAATGTAGATGAAGTCCCTACATTACTTGAAGTGGGACACCTGTATAAATCGCTATTTTGTCAAAGTGAAAGTTACAATGAATTTGATATGAATTTCTAGATTTGAAGAAGAGAAAATGTCAAATTTACCGACAACCATGTCAGTCAAATATTACTAAAACAACATTTTATGGACACACTTACATTTGAGTCTTCAGTTAAGAGGTTGACGATAAATAAACTTAACACTCTCAATAAGAGAGAGACAGAGAGAGAATGAGAGATAGAGAGAGAGAGAGACCAACTGGACCAATATAAAGCACATTATTTAAGATTGACTAAGTAAGTATCATTGAAGATTTGATACAGATAGCAATAATTATCAGAGGACATCCTTGTCAAAGTTGTACATATACCTTGCCATTTATTGATGCAAGCAGTAATCAAATCTGATCATGCACTCTAAGTATTTACACATTTTTAAAGTCAAATAACAACGGTTCTCTTCTTTGGTTCCGT
>CM037782.1:17242295-17292295 GCA_021229015.1 Solen grandis
TCTCGTCTGTTTTCAAATGCGTCAAAATGAGTCTAAATGAGATAAATGGTTAAACCCATAAAATCTCAAATTTAAAATATACGGTTTTTTTCTGTCTAACCTACTTCCTTGATATATATTTACTTTTAAAAGACTTTTTCACAGGAAAGGAAAAACAGCGTTCTGTATAACATAGGATGAATTTCTGGTTTACTCGCAGGCTGATTTGGTTTTATTCCGGTCACAAGGGACATTTTATTTCTTCCTTCTGCTGTTATTTGATAAAGCATGCAGCACTTTCCTCGTTTCAAGGACAGACAGGATAAATTGTGCACATCCAACATAAGCTGAAATAAATTAATCTAAATACGCCTTACGTCTGTATAACGTCTATGAGAATGTACAAGTTCGACAAGATAAGAATTATGGCCTACATTCGATAAGCGCCGATCCTAGTACAAGACTTGACAGCATATGTGTCAATTCAATTTCTTTATTTATTCATCAGTTTAGTTCTTTATGTATTTATTTATATGTTGAACTATTCAGTTTTTTTATATTCATAAATTATTAAATCGGATCTTAAAAGCTATTCCAAAGTAAGGTTTCAGCTACTAAACTTCAGTATTGCACTTAATAATATAAATAAGTATTTTAGCATGAAGAAATATACAATGTACATTAACATAATAATCCGTTTAAGCATTATGAGCTATTTTCAGAAGTTCTGATTTTTTTTAATTATTTAGGAGGCCGTGGGTGTCTCCGTAGCCGAGTGGTTAAAGCTGTTGACTTTCTATCTTTTAACTCTAGACTTCTATGGGTTCAAGTCCCTGACCGGTCACTCGTACCTTTCTTGTGTGGAAGCCTTCCAACTGGCTTGCGGTAGGTCGATAGTTCTACCTGGATGACCGACTCTGTGCATTTGGAATCTTCTTCCACCTGTCTTTCTGGGTAGCTTATTCGAAAACCTCTTCGTATATTACAGCTCCCCGATTAGCTCGTACTGAATGAGCAGCTGTAATCATGATACCTGCTTTTTGTGTTTTCTTTCTCCAGATATTTGGTGTAAAATAACAGCCATTTAAATCAGGGATTCTATATACAGGTGTTATATATAGAGTCCCTGTTTAAATGCATTTTTATACAAACATGCAGCGACAAGATATGCATTAAGGATGCGGTAGCCTTGATTGTTTGGCTGGCAGATTTCCTGTTTGTCTCTGTTTGTACATGTCCAAAATATATTAAGGGGTTACGGAGTCACACCTTTACATTATTAGGTTGTTTCAGGTCATTCAGTCATTATGTCGCTAAAAACTTTATTCTGGGTTAAGAAGTGCAGTACTATTATGATCAAAGGCAGATAAAATAGAAAACCCTACTGTCACTTGTTTAAATATGGAAGTGTGGTTGAACAATATCTCAAGAAGAACTCTACAGTTTTTTTAATGGGTCAAAGGTCAATGGCCAATGATCCTAAATAAACTTGAAAGTAGTGTCATGTTTTCTCATGTTAAAGTCAGGACGGACAGACCATTCTCACGAGGCGGATTTTGTGAGGAATTGCTCTGTTTCATCTATTATATTTGATCATTCATTTGGCCACTCAAAATCGAATACTTTGCTGGTTTGCCGAAGTATCTGCAATTTGTATGACTTCATCAGTTTGAACAAAGTGTATGCGAGCTGCATTCGACTTTGCATACTTTTTTTTTTTTTTTTTTTTTTGTCTGTTGACAACGTATACAGCTTATGGTGAGCTATATTTGTTGCTTGACAACGTATACAGCTCACGTAAGCTATATACGTTGGATATAGGCATGCACTTTTGAAATAGGTCCTTCATCTTAACGTATATAGCTCACATGTGGTTGACCTGTACTAAACATAATTATGATTATACTTGATCGACATTAGCATCATCATATTCTTCGTCGTAGCAGTAGTTCGGTATCACGTATCACGTACGTAAATGTTAATTAATGACTTAACAAGACATGACAAGTTAACATTTCATCATCAGTTATATTTTTAATCTTTCAAAATCATTTTAAATCTGTAAAACTTAAGAATGCATCAACTTAAAAGCATGTGTACAGAATAAGGCTAATTTCTTAACAACATTTAAATTATCAGAATTTAGTTGTTTTTTTTATACAATACTCGGTTTATTATAGATTTTTTTTTATATATTTATTCCTCAAAGTTTCAAATAATGAACAGATGAGCACAAACCGCTAAATCGCTCTTATTATATAAGATACATTTTCTTTCATTTCTTCTATATCCAATGTCTCCCATTTTCAATATTTAACATATACGCTGATAATCTAGATTTAACAATAATATTTCTTAATTTAATAACTTTTATATTTTCAATGTGGTGTGTGACGGGGTGTTCCCACTTTGCATACTTCTTATATTCTGGTTTTAAATTGAAAGCTGGCAAAGTGGGAATTTGACCAGATAGTGAAATGGTGTAAAATACGTGCGGTGTCATATTTAAAAAAGCACTGTTACGTTTTCAACATAAAAATAATTTGTCAATGTACAAGTTGTATATAAACATACAAATATAATAACGTTGATAAGTATAAATAAGTGATAAATTGTATCAGTTTTCAAACAATCTCATCTTTTTTTTTTCTTTTCACACTTACCCACCTTCTGGTCTTTGGTATACATGTATAAAAATACAAATATAAGTGTATGTGTTTAAACAGTATACACTTACACAGTATTTTAAAATAAATAAATGTAATCATTAATTGACCTTTTTATTAAGTTTTAGATTTGCGTGAATTCATACAAGATATTCACCTTGACCATTATGTTGATCTGCCCGATAGCTGAAACATGTAGCTAGTATACTGTTGACTACTTGATTTGTAATCACAGTAATTGCACTCTACTACTATAGTCCTAGATATTACTGATTTTTCAGATCATTGCCCAGTTTATTTCAGCGGGTTATGTACAAAGATGTACTTACTAATTATAACAATACCATTGAAAAATGATATGGGATGAATCCAAGAGGGATTAGAAAAGGTTCATAAATTTGAAATTTTCATAAATTAACACCTAGATCTGACCGTAAAAATGGAAAATTGACTTCAGAAAATTGTTCTTTTGATGAATGTATGTATGTCTATTTGTTTTTCTTTTTTTTTCTTCCAAACATTAAACATAATTCTAGTTGGTTTGATAAGATCACTTCAAGGATGACATTTTCAAAGCGAAAGGAAGATATTACATAATAAATGTGATGAAAAAAAGTCTCATGGCTTCTAGAAATAATTCAAGAAAACTAAGTGAAAAGCAAAGGCCATATATTATAATAAAGAAATATTATAAGCTAGCATCAGTGAGTAAGAGTCACCCAGAAAATTTTGGAAATATTTTTTTAAAAAATCAAAATCTTCATGTGATGTAAAATCTGAAAATAGTGATACTCACTCCCGAAAAATATCGAAATATATCCTAGTGAGTACTTTGTATCACGTGATAACAGATTGAACATCGATCAAATGGAATGCCCTATTTCCATACATGAAATTTCTAAAGCAGTATAAACTTTGAACCATCATAAACCATGAGTATATTTCACCATACTTGTGTACACTATTCAATATAGATGTTTACCCCAAACCATTGACAAAGAGGTCATTGTGCATATAAAAAGGGAATACAAACGATGCGGAAAATTACAGATGTTACGGCCAAAATTGTCTCACTTGATTAATAAATGGTGTCAATGGTGTTTTTAATGAAGGTCAATTAATTGTTATTATCTGTATGTTTGCGTGTTATTTTTTTTTTAATCTATTATAATAATGAAATAGTAAAATCTTAGCATTGTTGTCTTTCCATATGTTCTCTTTCAAAACCCTTCAAAAATAGAAAAACAGAAGTAAAAAGTAAGAAAAAAAAGTTTGATCATATTATCTGTATGACACTAATTATATGATCAGGGTCAATTGTATAGGGAACATTGTATAGCATCATCGACACACTTGACTGCATACAGGTAACATTCAGCCAACAATTTGAAAGTTGGCAACGTGAGACTAGTAAAAGGTGTGAAGTTGGCAAAATGGGAACAAACCTGTGTGACATTTACTACATTTACGCTCGTATATACATGTACATTTGTATATCGTATGACTGAAAAACTGTCGCAGCGACAGTAATCTCAAAAATTATGATCTCATGTTCCTGAGATACGCATGAAAATATTTATCCTTGATCAGCCTGATGTACATGTACGACTTGTCTAGAAACAATAATACATTTAACGTGGTATGTTTTAATTTACTTCATTTCTGAGAATAACAGTTCCAAACACTTTTTTCATTAAAATAGGTAATGCTATAGATTTTATATTTCTTTTAAAATGAGGTTCATAGATTCAAGTTTATTTAACTATGCGTAGCACCCCCGCCCCCTACATTAAGTACATCTTTCCAAATAACCTTAGTCTCAGAACGATACCTTCATTTTTCAGTTTCATTTCAGTCTGCACTCAATATCAACATGATAAGTTGCACAATGAATTTATACAACGAAAGTGCTTATTACTGTATTTTATTTTGCATTTGAGCGTGTCAGAGCGTGTAAACACTATAGACTTCAGGTGTGATAAACGTCGAAGTAGAAAATGTCGACATTGAAAATGTTGATTTTTTTTTTCTTCAATATTTTGATAGAAAAAAAAATGGACTTTCAAAATGTAATAAGTCTAACATACATATATACGTTCGGTAGCATTTATTTTTTACAATAAATGAAGAAAATAGCATCGTGTTAAACCGACATTCTTTAGATCATGTTTTGTTCGTAACTAGATTGTGTAAACTATGGCAAAGGTTTTCGGGGCTAGATGAGTGAAAATAGTAATATCAAAACAGGATATACTCATTTGGAACTGTAGATCCGTGTAAATACCTACTTAGTATAATCTTTACTAACTCAGACACTCATCAGAAACCTACTGTTCTATAAAATACTATATTTAGATATGATTTTCATACTCAAACGCAAAATATGGCTATAAGATTATATAGGGGTTAGAGTATATTGGAATTTGAGATCGTACTTAAGTATTTTTGAGATCTTGAGTCCAGCCTCGAATCTTAGCGCTAAGTAATGTTTAAATATTTAAGGGCGAATTTCATTAGTCTTTTCTATAATAAAAAAAAATCCCAAATTTTTCATTTCTCAACAATTTTTGTTAGTTATTAAGGCAATAATTCATTTCGACTTAGTCAAGTACTTAAATATTTCATAAAAAAGTAATGGTGAAATGTGTATCTACCTAGTTTAAGAATTTAAGTATTGCTTGTATCGTCCTTGTATAATACACAAGATGCTGAAGTTTTGAGATACCCTGCAAAATTTGACGGTCACAATTAGTTTAGAATTATTAGTTACTGGCAATGTCCTGTTACAAGAAGTTCACAAAAAATATTAGTATATCATTAAGTTTAGCAGTAAACAAACTCTTAGTCTATAAGATCAATATTTACAAAAACACAAAATTTAAACGGAGGAAAAGTGTTATTTCTATAAAAATCCACTTTTGCTTAGAATAATATTTAACGATGTAAAATGAAAATCAAGCAATTAAATTGCTTAAAATTAGAACAGGAAACCATTCTAATGAAACTGGGAATTGGGGTGGGAATTTAACTGCTTTAGAAAATGTATACTTGTGTTAAGACATGGTGCATGAATTTTATTATGTTTAAATGTCCTTACTTTACAGAATCTCAAATCAGAATACAATTCCTAGATGAATACTGATAAATAATATTCAACCAAGTGCGTATCTGGATCTTTTATGTACGCAAAAACTCAGAGCAAGCCTGGCGTAGATATATAAGGATTTCGGCTACCCAAAAACAATTTTCGGAAAAGGGGGCGGGCGTCAATGATGACGTCTTTAAGTAAAGTGTTATGTTTATATATCAACATGCATGTCTTATTTTAGGGTTTTTTTTCTGACGAATTATACGCAATGGCGTACATGCGTATGCCTGTCACCTACTGACATCATAACTCAAAATTATTCTCAGAATTAAATTTAATTTATAATTTTAGAAGGCACCACTTATGTATTTCAATTTTTTTCTTCATAATTTTGTATTACTGATTTATTTTATTTTCTTTATCTTTTTTTTTCTTCTTTTTTGTGTGCAGAATTCAGGGTTACGGGGTTATTATAAAACCTGATTAATATGAGAATGCCTCGCATGCTGGTAAGATTTTCCTTACATTTACAGATTCGCAAAAATCTTACAGACCTTACTTAGTTTAAGCCATTTTTTTCATATACTATTCCATAAATGCCATCTCCTTGACATTCATTTTCACTCCGAAAATCTTGAGAGTTTTACTTTACACAACAATAAAAATAATCTACATGTCCATACGAATACCCAGTAACACATAGTCTTCTGTTTCTGCATGCTTTATTGTAACAAATACAGCCGACATGATCACAGATAGTATAACATGTAACGAATTGAATTCAACAGTCATCCTATCAGCATTAGCTGAGAAATAAAGATTGCTATAAGTAGAAATATAATTGGCCAGTAATTGAAACGAAGATTATCTATGTAATTATGACAATGAATCTTTAGGCTGCTTACGAAAATAGACTTTAGGTATACACTTAATATGATTATACATCGACTGAAATTAAAACGCTTATAACGTAATCCAATCACCATTACATTATAATCATGGTCATTCAAATGTTTAAATTAATGAAAAAACTTCAGTACAGCTGCAAGTATCTATTAACTTGGATTTATGGGCTCTTTTTGTAAGAGGCTTGCATTTACTATAAAATATCCATGATCTCTTGATGGACCATGATCACACTTGAATGATGGATAGATTGCCTTAAGTGGATTCTGCCGAAATGTGTTGCCTAAATTTAACTTCAAAATGCTTCTGAATTAATTTAAGGCAAAAATGAACTCCACCCCATCCCATATCTGACACCTTTTATGTAGGCAAGTAAAAATCGTTAACAAAATATTTTCTGATCTTACATAATATAAAATAACGTTTTTGATATAGGAAGTACTAAAACTTACAGCCGCTTTAAGCATACATGAATTTCCGCCATAATTAAAATAAGTATTATAACAATATTATTAACAAAAAGATTAAATTTACCTTAGTCATCAAATTAGTTTGTAAGCCTATTATGACTAGGGGAGGGGCTCTGTGGCCGACTGGTGACTTTCTATCACGCACCGCTATGAGTTCGAGTCCCGGAACACGGGCGTCTCGGTACTACCCGGGTGCCCAATGTGTACTCGGGGTCTTCTATCATAAACTGGAATAAGGTCGCACAGTGACGGTAAAAAACATAAATGGCAACAAATGCAAACCAGCAATGGTATGAATCGAGACAATTGTTTTCTCATATGATTCTGTCAACTAAAATCCTTTTCTTCATATAGCATGCAATTATCTTTACCTAACCACACATTTCGACATCTGATTTTCCCCTAATGAATCATATTAGACAGTATTCATCATATCTTTTATTATTTTTTAACGATGTAAACGAGTAAACAGTTATAGTAATTGATAATAGCACATTTGAAAAGTGAAAGAAAATTGCAACCTGATCACAATCGGATTTTATCGTTCTGAACAAAACAGAACTTATTTTTGGTAAGATTTGTACGTTTACATCATTTTCAAAACACTTTTATACACATGATTTATCACAAGACAAAACTAAGAATTGAAGTGGGAGATGAAAAACCCTAGCTAATCATTTGATTTTTTTTCCTAAGTTTGAATAAATTTAACATTTTTATTAGTTTATTTAAGAAGTTATACAGAGTTAAACATTGATGGTTACAATGAATACAATATAACTACACTTGACTTATAAATAGTCTTTTTTTTTCTTACATATTTGTGAAAGATATTTTTTCCTATATAACTAATTGGCGAAATGTTTGATACATACTATTTGAAATATGTTTATTGCTTGAACCGATTAGCGATTTAGATAGTACCTGTACGGAGTTGCACAGCGTAATCGGCTAAAATATTATTGTAAATCTTAAAATGCATTGTCAAGACACCCTCTTAATTACTCCTCTATGTCTGTTTAGCCTCTTTATTCGCGCTAAATGGACTTTAAGGTAAATCGCATTACTTTTAATTAGTACGTATGTGGGATTGTATGGTTTGCACGACAGCAACCTAAGCAAGTCCGTACATAATAAAGGCATTTCATTGGCTGACCGTTCGAAATGACCCCATTTTATTGGCTACGGAATTAAACCTGGATTAACCGAAAATGTCCTATAAATGCGTTCCCTCACTGACCAAATGTATCGAATCTTGCTCGATCGTATCCACTGGACATTTTGATTTCTTCGTTACACTGATCAATATGAATTTGTTGATTAGTACTTCCTTGGTCATATTGGTTGTAATGGCCGGCCACGTTCATGGACATGGAAAAGTGATCGATCCGCCGGGAAGAAACGCCGTCATGAATCCGGCAGGCCGACGAACCGACGTACCTTGGACCAACTGTCCAAATCGTGGTCGAGTAAACTACAGCGACAAGGGACAGTTTTGTGGAGGCCGCACGGTAAGTTGAAAAAATATACCATCATTTATGTACACGTATATTTATTTTATATATTTGCGTTCATAAAAGCATTTTTCTGGTATCGTATTATAATAATTTAGATCCGAAATACATCAAGCAATAATTAAATTGCATTGAAAATAAAACTGTCGGTGGATGAGCTAATGTAGTTCAGATCAGAGGCGTGTGTGTGCTTTTAATTATATTTATAATTTAGTTTTAGCGGGTCAGTGCAAAACTCGTTTAAAGATCCATCGTAAATCAGAAAAAAATACAAGGAATTGAGGTCTATGATATCCTACTGGGATGTAGAAAATAACTGAATCTCTGTAAATAAATGAATAACTGTAAATTTAATTCCCATTTATTGTAAGTTTGAAAGCTTTATGTCACATCTTTTTCAGTCCTTTCGCCATTTAGTTATGCTAATCTCGTCTTGATCGCATTTGCATTACGAGAATAGTATTGACAAAAAAACCTGCACATGATTTGTTGAATGGGACAATAACAGACGGATGGGAGGATTGTTTTGAATGATTAATTGATTGGCCGATTGACTAATTAATTGAATGCCTTATTGATTATTTTATAAATCAGACACAAGCGAACGCCGGTGGCAAGTGCAGTGCATGCGGTGATGCTTACCACTACTCTGGTACCCGGCCACATGACTTCGGAGGAACCTTCGCTCAAGACATCACACCCGTTAGAGCATATAAGCAAGGTTAGTATTAGGGCTGTGCATTGTATTTTTTTTCCGTCACGATACGTATCACGACGGTATTTTTTTTTCAAACGATGTAATTCACGATATGTATTGCGATGCGTATTTAATATTTAGCGCGTGATGCAATACGTATTGAATCAAAAAGGTGTTTGTATACAAACTTCTTTAACTGTTCACAATACATATTCTTAAATACAAGTTATCAACTATGACAAGAACATAGCATAAATAATGTATAAAATAAACTATCATTGTGAAAGTAAAAAAAGAAACACAATGAATTCTGACTTTGTTTCGGGAAAATGACACTTGCGGCAGCATATTTATATATAAACACGTAATGAATATCACATGTGTGAAATTGCTCGCGAATTGCAATACTTGTCAACCGAATGTATACATCGCAAGGGGAAATCTGTATTGCATCACTATGTATTGCCATTTAAATTTCTTTCCGATGAATACACCGAGGACAAGGCATATCTCGATGCATCGATGAATTATCACAGCTCATGAATATCTTTAAGTATCACCTCTCTATACCCTCATCTTCCTTTGCATTAATCTTTCCTTTCTGACCCTTAACCAGACCGTTGATGCTTCTTCCATGTTTCCCCGCATCTGTCTGATGGTTACAAATCTTTTTCTGCGCCAAGACATAGTTTCGTCAGTTTTCACTGCAGCTCCATTATATGAAATACATGTCTCATCATCAGCTTCATAATGTGACCTTTAATGTATTCCCAACTGCAGGTCAGCTGATCACAGTCCACGTGTATCTGTCGGCCCCACATCTCGGCAGTTTCCAGTTCCGTATTTGTAACAAGGTACAACAGAGAGGGGACTCCCAGGACAGACTCACCCAGTGCTTCCAAGATCCCAGCAAGTACATTCTGTTGAGACAGCCCAACGGGGAGACAAACTACACACGTGAGTCAGAAAATCTATAGATTTACGATTTCTCAAAATAACATCGTATTGTACAAGTATATAATTTTCTACATATGAAGTTGTGTTGGTTGAATGGTTAGAGCGTCCGCCCTGTAATCGGGAGGTTTTGGATTCGATCTGCGGCCACGAAAGTCATTCAAGTTGTACTGATTTGTTTTCCATGTGCTAGTACTGGTCCAACCCAGGAATCGTATAGAGGGATAAGTATAAGTTGTAAGAACCGGTTATCTTTTCCGTAATACTAAAGTCACACTGTATAATGGATGAATTCAATTTCACTTAGTCTTTATGATAAAAAATAAATAAGAGTTTCTATATCACTTAATTTCGATAACACTTTAAGAGCAGTTCTTCATTCACAAAAGTTGATATTTATATAAAACAAGGTTGCTCTATTTCCTAACTGAACTATCAGATCTTATGGGCTTTTATGAAATGAATTAGTTTTCAAGTTTCAAATTTATTGGAAAATCGGCATTACAATATGACTATGGCTATACACAAACATATAACTACTAATTATGGCCACGGCAAGTTAAACAAACATACAAACAAATAAAAAGCAATATGAACAAACAAATACAAAAAAAAAAAAAATAAACAACACATAAGAATTAAGAGTATGTGTTCTTTAAAAATCAAATATGTGGAATTTCATCTTCTTCCGAATATTAAAAAAATAAGCTCACACTAATCTCCGATTGTGATTTACTCGAAAATTGAAAAATGGAAGATAAAGCAAACCTCATTTCAAGCGACTCCATATTAATACAAAAGAGTTCTTGCTAGTATGTATTTATATGTTTGTTCGTTATTACAGGAGACATGAATCAAGCTAAGATCCACATGATTGACCTTCAACTTCCGGCAGAACTGAAATGCCCATACGGATGCACGTTTCAGTGGTGGTATCGAACAGGTGAGTTATACACACACAACTTTGTGTAGCTGATTTAGTTATTCGCTTTCTTACCAGTGTTTATTTATCCAAGAACAAGAACTCTACCTCTTTTTTTTTAATTGTCTCCATTTAATTTGAAATGGGTTTTTGTCCAGAGCATTGCTTTTTTAATACATGTGTATATGGATTTGACATGCTTACTCCACTTATGAATGCCGTTAACATTTGATTGACATAATTCTTCATTACATCTGACATCTTGGGGTTGTGCCAAAGGGTTTTTCTCTCTCGGACTTGGACTTTAGTAAAACAAAATATAAGAAATGTAAGACTTGTATGAAAAATATAACAGGAAAGTCGTCTCTTCCTTTATAGGAAACAACCCAGAGCCAACTTTCCAGGAGCATTTCGTCAACTGTGCCGACATTGTGATCATGGACTGCCAGGACCTCAAGGTCATTACCAGAACCTTTTATTCCTCTTCATAGCGTTAATATATACAGCGTATATAGATCGATCTCTTTAACACCAAAAAGCAAAGAAAGAAGCAACAACGTTTTAATGCCAAATCAATGAACATCCTTTTAGATATTTTAACGTTTACCATATTTGTTCAGATTGATCACTGAACCGTCTGGGTGATAGAATTTTTATCGTTAAGAATGCCACATCTAAGAATTTACTTTTCAGAATACAAGCACCTTCTAAGAAAGTACCTTTAAGTATGCACCTCTAAGAATTACTAAGATATTAGAATTTACTCAAGGAATCCGACCAAAATTTTAAGCACTCGACAGTTATCTTAGCCCCGATGTTATGACACTTAGTAACTTAACTGCCGACATGTACATATACCATTGGTTACGATAGGCATCGACATTGTCATTTTCGTTTGGATCCCTCTATAGTCATATGTATTTTATTGTCCTTTAATGAATATTTTTCAATAAGTACCACGAAAATGTGTTGTTATCGGGCATTAACATTTTAAGTGCGAGCTGGGATACAGTTCCGTCTGCATTTAGAAAGCACACTAAATTTACACTAATTTCTGAATGTTCAAATTTATCAGAGTTTTGTTTCAATAGAACACCTTTTAGAATGTTCAAATTGGTCGGTCTATTTGACAAATTCACAATTTTAGTCTTCTAAGTTAAGTAAAATCTATTAAGACATTTCTCCAGACAATAGAACACTACGCTCACTACGCTTTTGTCTGTAGAGTTGTCTTATTAGCCTAGAAATAAATGACAGCTATCGATCAACAAAATAAATGTTATACATTTTAAGATTTAGTGCGTTTTCTCTATTCAAAAGATATTCAACTATCTGAACATATGGCAGACACTTGAATTTAATTCTGCTGAGTAAAAGCAAGCATAGCTTTCCTTATAATTAATGCACCAAAAGAGACATTCTCCCTAAGCAACAGACCATTTCACAGGAGGATTGGCATACCCCGGTATAATTCGTTGAGTTAATTTGACCAATCAGTGACTGGGGAAAAATGTTAATTTCTCATTGAGCAATGTGTGAAATTTACACCAGTATTTAGATTAGGAATTCGGGTTTAGAATAGGTTTACTTCTCATTTCGGAGTGAAATGGTCTATGGTGTTACATTGTATATACATGGCGCTTTGGTAAACTATTTTACTTAAGCAATACTCAAAAGTAAACAAACGTACAGCTTGTAGTAAAGATAATAAAGAATACTATTTTCCTCAGAAATTTAAATGATAATTAATTTCAGTTGACAGAATGTTTCAATGCGTGTACACGTATCGATATTTAAAAAGCATCTAGATTTTACCACTGCTTCCACTGTGTATTTGATATGTGAGTATTTATTACTTTTATTGCAGTCTGGAAACCACGCCCCTTACTGTGCCCTGGGGGCCACAGACGAGTTAAAAACTTGCAATGACGAAAACGTTCCGAGTAAGTATTTCATAGTATGTAAACTTATACAGACCGGTCCTGGTGGCCGTATGGTTAGAGCGTCCGTCACGATATCGAGAGGTCGTGGTTTCGATCCCCGGTCGCGACATAATAAAGTTGGCAAACTGGTACTTGTAAAGCTCTCGTGCTTAGCGCTCAGCATATAAGGGTAGTTCCAGGGCAGGTTGCCCCGGTGTCAGGATAATGTGACTGGTTGTGGTATCATGCCACATGTGGCACTAATACATTTGTCTCATATAGACACAATCTCCAAATGACTTAAATACTACCGGTGGAGCGTTAAACTTAAAAAACGAACAAACTTATTCAGACGTATGCAGCTGGCATGCGTCTCGCTTACAGTCAGCTATGAAGCTGTCTTAGTACCATGAACCACAATGTTCACGTAGCCTATAAACAGCATAGGGTACACGTGAACAGCATGTCCAAAGACATCTTCAAAGCTCACAGACGTACATGAAAAAGTTGTTTCTGAGTTTATCATCATATAGTTTTTTAGTCATATAACGATGTGCAGTTTTTTAGGTAGCTAGAACTACCGGCCTACTATATACTCATTAATAAAAAAAATAAAAAAAACATGGACATAAAAATAATAAAACTATGTGAAATACTCAATTCATTTGAACTATTTTACTGCCATGGTGGATAACATACAAGTGTTCCAACATTAAGAAATATCTTAGAAACTAATTATTCTTGTATGAAATTAGAACATTGATTGTACTGTCAAGTCTTACACAAATCAAACAAAAGAAATATTATTATCTCCTTTTTAGACATAAGTGGGAACAACTACAATGGCGGATCTAGCAACAATGGAGGTTCTACCTACAACACTGACTCAACCTACAATACCGGCTCTAGCAACAACGGAGGTTCTACCTACAACACTGACTCAACGTACAATACCGGCTCTAGCAACAACGGAGGTTCTACCTACAACACTGACTCAACCTACAATACCGGCTCTAGCAACAACGGAGGTTCTACCTACAACACTGACTCAACCTACAATACCGGCTCTAGCAACAACGGAGGTTCTACCTACAACACTGACTCAACCTACGATGCCGACTCTAGCAACAACGGAGGTTCAACTTACAACTACGGCTATCCTGGTTCCAACACATCACCTAACGATATGACATGCGCAGAATGTTTGACTCAGTACGATGAACAGTACTGCAGTACATGTTGTAAGAGGACCACTGCCTACACTGGTACCATTGGAATATACACACCTTGGTGTCAGGCCAACTGTCCAGGTACCTGTCCTGCCGCTTACTGCAACTCCGAAGATGCCTTTATCAAGACACCTGGCTGTGTGTTCCATAGTTCCTCCTCTTTCTCCTCCTCCTCATCGAGATCTACTGGAAGTAGCTGCAGAGACTGTAACGGTTACAACACATGCCAAAATGTTTGCTGCAAGAAGCAAGAAACTAAGATTTACGTATCGGTCTTTCCACACGGTCGATCATCAGATGAATGGTGCCAAAGAAACTGTCAGGCTGGATATTGTCCCGAAGGTTTATGTGCTGAGTCGACAACAACCCAGTGGGTATCGACCTGTAAACGCGGTTTGGCTAATCTCTTAAGGGAGCTAACCAATCTCAAGGAAGATATCAAAAAGTAGACTTAAGCAAGATACGGAACGGCTCTAAAGTGATGATTTGGATTGTCATCACTTAGTAGTAAACATTATGGTTTTAATCAACCGATATGTATTTATTTATTTATTATTTATGTATTTATTCTTGCTCATTAAACTATCATAGTCTCTCTTACGTTCATAAATTGTTTTCTAAGAGTAGTTGCCCTGACGGCTATGCTAATCCGTTGTCAGCATCGTTTTTTCAATCTGAAATAAAAATATGTCTTTACACTTATATCTTAATTTTTGTTTTTATCCTACACGATGTTATATTGGAAAGAAAGAGAGAGAGTCGCAGAAAATATTCAGCGAGTTGGCTAGAATGGTATGAAACAGGGTTCTGTCAATTTTTCGTATACTTCTTCGATTCTATCCATTTATAAAATATGCTTACAATAACTATACAAAAAAAGGCGGTCGTCGTTTGCAATATATAACACGTGATATATCGAATATTTTAACACGATAAATAAATTATGCTATATAAACATAGCAGGATTGCGGTGTGAGTTATTTTCCGATAAATATGCACGGTTCGAAGATGACATAATACATGTATACTATTATGCGACATCGCTTAACTCCTAGAGTTATAAAATAAACTGATACATTTGCATTCCTTTTAGACCTTTGCAGTCTAGTTAACGTGTTAGAATAAAGTCTCTTTTTGCGTAATATATCCTAATTATATAAGGTATTATCCAATCTCAGTACAATCAGATTCAGAATCGCTAACTGAATCAGACAACATCGTACAGAAATTCGTCTCAGATTGACGTTTCTACAAGCCAATCATATCGGCGTCTACAGAATCGTTAGGTATTACAAGGGGAGGTAACCGCATCAATATATAAGAACAAATTACAAGATGGCGGCGCCCATGGTTTCAGCTACTGTGATGAAAAACACACCTAAAAAGCTGTATTCTTCAAGTGACAGATGTTTTGTGCGTGAATTTTATTTTCGAGAGATTTTGATAACCAGTTCAGGGAGAAGAACTGAAATTAAAAAGTTTAAACACGTTATTTTATTGGTTTAAAATCGAGCACGTGTTTATGAATATAAATTACTTAAAATGTCAATGTGACCTCTAATGCGATATTGTCAGATCCTAATCGCGTATAGTAGAGGAGCGCAAATTAGGATATGATTTTAATGAGATTGGGTATTATCTAATGCTGGACTGTATGGTATATGATTAATATATATATAACAGACAGTCCAGCATTAGATAATACCTTATATAGACAGGATAATTTTATATACATAAGGACTAAACCAAGCTATTGGAAAAATGTAAAAGAAAATATAGGTCTATATTGTTTTTCAAACGATTCATTGAGAAATGTAATGAGGCATATTTCAGAAATAGATTGGTGTATTTTTATCTTATCACTAAATAGAGTTAAAAGGAGGGGCCAACCTATGAAATAAAAATACGTGAAATACCTAAAAAATTATATATTGGACGTTTTTAAGGCCTTTAGTTTATACATGTATAATGCATATAATTATTTAAAAATGAAATACGCAAAATAAATCATAAAACATATGAAATTATATCTCGTAAATTTGTCTTTCGCGCCCTGAAAGCTTGGGAATAGACTGCAAACTCTTACATAGAGCTCCGTAAATATCTGTACCTTTCCTTGACATGAATATTATTATCTTAAGTAGGTAGTATATTTTACCATTACAGCGCTGTAATGTCTAAAAGCCGCCTCCGTTAAAAAATCCGAAATAGGGCCCCTTAGCAATAAACAAGTCAACAAATCTGTTTTTACCTCTTTTGTAGATGCAGTTTTGTCTTTTTGTATGCTAGAATTACCGAAAGAAAAAGAGGGAAAAGACATTTACGAAACATTCTTTTTTTTTTTTTTTTCTTTTTTTTTTTTCATATCTGCCTGCACGGCAAAAGAAAATTCCATCGTTTCATATACGTATACTATTTAAATTTCCTTCAATTAATATTCATGAGATCATATTCATGATGTGAAGTTATCGGTGTTGCAGGAATGGTTTACAGATAAAGAGAAAAATCATTTCCGGGTATGGACTATATCGAGACAGTATTATCTATAGTAAGAAATCTTTCGTCGAATTGCATTAGAGGTCATCCGATTTTCACCCTTGACACAGACAGACTTTACTTTCACGAATCAAATAATTTGCATCACTTTTTTTTTTCTTTTTTTTAGTTAAATCAAAAATCTGTTTATTTTATAGACAGTAATTATCCTCAAATTTTGATTAAAATAATAGAAGATACATGTTCTCTTCAACTGGTTTATCAATTGTTAATATTAAGATATATAACAGAAAATGCAAGATGTATAAAATGTAATCAAAGTCAAACCGGTCTTAATTTGAATCGTAAATATGGCTCATGCTTGAATCATACTAGTCTCAAATATAGACTAAAATGACTCACTAGGCCCCGGGTGTCTATGACCTACAGGTACATATCATTTATAAAGCTGCCTTTAATTTCTAAAGCTGTCATACCGAAAACTAGATTCTTAGTTTTCTTTGCCTTAACGTCCAGTATCAGATACCAGTATAAATGCATACGTCAAAAGTTTGCGTTCGATGATACTGTATTGTTCAAATTTGCGGACATGAAAAACGTGGGCGGATTGAAAGATCTGCGTCACACTTCTCTCATTTCATTAATCAAATCTCTTTTGTACACATATCTAGAAAAGTACAGCTTGGCTGACGTGGTCACACAATTTGTCCATGCCGTATTCGTGAAGATAACCTCGATGTCACTGGGTGGAAGAACCCGTCAACGCCGTTAATCACAATTGTCTTCCAATTAATATGGGTGTTCATGACCCGCCCGTAGAATATGCGGGCTTATACCTCAACTAGCGAGTATCTTAATAACATTTATATGTCAGAAGAAAGGATGGAACCGTTGGACATCATGATCAAAAGATACTATCGGCAGTGGGAAACGTACCGTAGTGACTAACATGAGAATAGTTTGCATAGTCATTCTTAGGTTTGCATTTTAGTTTAAACTTATCCATTTTTACGTCGACTGGCAACTTATACTAATCATTTTCGACGGTTGGATTAAAACATTGCGTTCGGGAAAGTTATGAAAAATCCTTGCTCAAATTGGGATTCGAACCCAGAACCTTCAGATCCGCAGTCGGATACGCTATCACTGGACCACGGCGCATATTCTTATACATATGTGAGAATATTAATATAATTAGAAAAGAAAACGCATAAATTGGTAAATGAAAGAATTACAATCTTTGTTTTTTTTTCTCGAATGTTGAGCTGAATTTGCATATATATCGAATCAAGAATACATTTCCTGACGTTTAACAACTTTATTTGTCTTTTCACGGCAGTCAAAATTTTCAGGATCGTCTATTTTTGTTATTGGAGATTCTGGTTGTTAACAATCAAGACACCGAAAACCCTTTGATTTATTTCATTTATCGGGGACCTCTGTGGCCGAATAATTGACTTATTATTTGTTATTTGTAAGTCCATCAACGCCGTGGGTTCACGTCCTGCTCTGATTTCTAGACCTTCAGCTGGCTTGAAGCAGGTCGATCGTTCTGAGCGCTCGCGATTTTCCTATTTCGAAATTAGTTCGACGTCGCTTTACCGTAGCGACAGTAAACTCCATGACAATAGCACATTTTTTTCAAGCGTAATAGTTTTATTTATTGGTTGTTTTAAATTAATTCAGAGTAAACGGTGTTCTTAATATACAATCGAACATCCTCGATTATTCAACCACTTATTAATTGACAAATATGGCTTCATCCGAAATACTTCGATGGTTCCAATTCCTTTCCTTCTTATTTCCATGTGAAAACTACCTCGATAATTCGAATCTACATTATTCGAAAACATGACCTTCTTCGAAATATGTTTTGGCCCGTGCCAGTAGGTTTCTATGAGTGTAAGTCGAACTCGCCTTGCTTGTGCCATTTTGAGAAACAAGAAATGAAAGGGTGGAAACGTATTTACGGTACATACTAGTTTGCGTTAATTGGTAGCACATTGCCGGTGTTTCCTTTTTAATATAAATGTGATTGTAAATGATTTCAAACCCTTGTGATATATGTTTATGATGGAAAAAGATCATATTTGACATCAATCAGGTATATAACATACTTTAAACTCTGCAAAGTTTTGTGCTTGTTGAATAAATGAATGTAAAACATTTTTTTAAACGACGGTGATATCTAATATTCGTGTGAGTTATTTGTCTAGGCCGACACCCTTTTTGGATATGTACGATGTTTTTCTTCAAATTGTTATTGCATGTTAATTGTGCTTAAAGATATGCAATACTAATAACTTTTCCACTAAGTTCCAATATATATGTAAGCATAAATTTAATTAAAGCCCATAACGATCTTGATTTAGGTAATTCAAACACAAGCCTTATTCGAAATAAAACGCTTGTCCCAGGCACTTCGAATAACTGAGCCTTTACTGTAATTGTTAAGGCAGAATTAACGAAAGGGCAATAAACTAATATAGTGGCGGGTCGCTAAAACTAATTACATTTGTTATTAGCTTTTGAGCCTACATGTGGCAAAATATCGAAATTCGCCTGTTTATTAGGCTCCTTATGTTTAAATCGAGCCCCCCCTCCCCCACCCCACTCTCTCTCTCTCTCTCTCTCTCTCTCTCTCTCTCTCTCTAAAAGACTCGATAATCTTATGAAGAAAGTATCAACGTAACCAAGATTAATACATCAAAACGCGATTTCGAAACATTTGACCACTTACGTTTCCGAAGAACATATTACATGCTTTAATGGAATCCTATACGTATTAGTTGGTTTATAGATTCTCAAGCATTTTACAAACGTTAAAAAAAAAAACAACAGTATTCTCGTTTAACGTGATGTCATACTTGATAAAAACTCAGTTACCAAGTTCATTTTTACATTAAATTTGTTTCTAGAGCTTTAAATGATTTTACCGATTTAATTCTGTTCGCGACACTCTATTCCTTTCATTTCGACCTTGTATGAAATTCTCAAAAGATCAACCGGATGGCCCCTATTATAACCATTACGTATTCAAGCAGTGGGGGCACTCAAACCCCGACCCCCTGTGACCCTATTGAACTATTTCCCCTCACTATGTCCATTTGTTTCCAAGACCAGTACACAAACACAAGTACACAATAACGTAACCTACTCAAACATCAACAAATACCCAAATGCAACATTTCACAATACATCTCCAATTTGAATAAACAGTCAAACAATCATTCCGATAAAAGGCGTTGGTGGAGGCTTTATCAACAGCGCCCCCTAGGTCTATTTAATCCTCCCCATCCAAATTTATCAAGACCTTTCTGACAACGAATGAACAGTATCCGTCCAAATGCTAATCAGAACAAAGCTTTAATCAAGTCAAACAGAAGACAACATTCGAGAAATAAAATCTCAATTTATTTACAAACAATTCTTATTTGCTTTTGAATAGTTCAGGTTGCCCTTAGTTGTGTCGTTTGTGTGAGGTCTTGAGGCACTCACAGTATCTGATATTAAATAACGTAATGGTAATATTAGCATTACAAATTGTTGACCTTTTGAAAAGTCAATTGTCTCAATGATTCGATTTGAACGAGCTAAATGTGGAACAATTGAGATATGGGAGGTTGTAAAAATTTGAAGCTGTAAGCGTGCGCTGTCAAATATAATGTCGTCATTCAGAGATTATTATTATTATTCTGGGTATAACAAAGCTGTCACAGTAATGTGAGATAAATCCATTTTTTTCTAAGTTGTTAAAGTACATCATTTTAGATGAAGACACGACGCAGTTAAATTGTTGTATAAGACGTTTGTTTAGTGTTTACTTGCCACCGATAGTTCAGTCATTTTGTGTCTCTGTCTAAGCTTCTCGTCTGCAATATCATGGTGCAGACATGTGGCATGATACCATACCCTGTCACATTATCCTAACACCGAGCCACTCATTCCTGGAACTTCACTTAAAACTGAGCGCAAAGAAAGGGAGATATACAAGTACCATTTATATAGCCTTGTTATGTCAAGGCTGGTAATCAAACCCACGACATTCAAGATCTACCTGTACACGTTGTCCTTATTTTTTATAATTTGTATAGATATTGGGTAAATCATGCTAAGCGTAATAGCAAATATGGTTCCTGGTAGCTGGAACGTTTTAAGCATACACCACAACATTATTGTTTATTTTTAAATCCTCCATGGTGTCCATTTGGGTGCCACTACTTTACAACTTTGATTTGACATACGTTCTTGCAGCTTATATAAATCCATCTCAATAGTTTTTTAATTAAACTGTAAAGGAATTTGTCCACCGAAAGGGTTTGAACCCAATCTTTAATAAGTGAGTATCGTAGTCCTTTGTACGGATTTCAAAAGGATTTTCGTGTGTGCTTTAAAATTGTAAAATTAAATCATACTATACAATACCGTAGCGCATAAAATTATATCCCAGAAAGACTTAAAACATAGAAGCAGATGCTGATAATTTGTCGCAGGTTGTGGTTTCAAGAAAAGAAGAGAAAATTTATACCAAATTCCCCCTCCTGTAAAATAACTTACCGATCTTTTAAAAAGTCACTCATACAAAAAAAAAAGTTTATCTATCTCAATCTTATATTTAGTGTAATTTTTATTCTTTTGAACCAAAGTAATCTTTGACTTTTGCAAATTTTCAAGTTACATAGAGACAACCAATTTGCACACTTAATCAATAATAGCATGTCTATTACGGTATTTATTCCTAGTCCCAAAAGCTCATTTACTTTCTATGAAATAAAAAAAAATCAATTGCTCACGCTATATTCCGAAAAGAAATTCCCCCGTAGGTCTTCGAAATATCGCGTCTTAATGCTGATACTTTGGGATGTATAAGAAATGCTTCTAAAGATACGTCCTGTTTTAGCTCGATTTTACAATGATACAATTTCACTGACACACGTCACATTGAAGACTGATCAATTTGTAAATTCATAATTGCATGTTAATTCATATACATTGGAAAAACAAAATACAATTCCTAAAGTTATAACGATAATTTGCTCTATTAATGTACCCCGTCAGAACGCAGTCAATGTACCCTCGTAGTATTTGCAATTTATCATCTTTGACCCGGTTAAACCCTCGTAGCCGGACAACCGAGCAATTTGAAAAATAATAATAATGCGTTCACGTATCTACACTGTAAATATAGTTAACTGGGTGTCCGTTCATTTATCAGGGGTTACCCTGCCCGGGAACGCCCCGACTTGGCCTAGGTATAAAACCTTGGGGCACTTGTGAAGAATCGGGTCACTGTCGCTGGTTGCTGAGGAGTGAGGGGAAACAGTGGACAAGGAATCTCATCTATTGGAACAAGGTAAGGAGTCAAAGGATGTTGGCTTTTTGTTATTTGCTTTGTATTGCCTGTTGTAATAATTATAATATGCTATAAATCTATTTAAACATTTGATATTTTTACTAAACAACCTGTTACATGATTGATATGTATATATGAAATGATATATATAAGGTTTTATTTTTATTTTATTTAATTGGTTCAAAATTAGATATATATATATATTTCTTTGGCTTTCATCTGCTTCTAAATGTACCGTGTACGCGTTCGACCTGTTAAATTACATGAAATATCGCCGTGTCTAATGCGCTTGATAAGGATTCATCAATATCCGGATTTTAAGATTTGTATTAACGATCATTTAACATGTTTTACTATCGAATAGTGTGATTTTCGAAAGAGTCACAACGTCATGGCAAATTTATTTTCCCTTCTGATTCGCAGTAATTTGAATGAAACATTGTGAATACTTTCTCTCTTTCGATAATGACATTAGTTCAGCAAAACAAAGATATTCTGGAATGGTACTGCATAATGTCAAATTGTTGTAACGGAATTTGGAATACATTTTTAATAGTCGTATTAAAATTTATTTTATAAATTTCTTGGTTGTTTTTTTTTGGTTGTTTTTTTTTTTTTTTATGAAATCGTTCGTTTAATCAAAAATAAATGCAAAAGTGTGTCATTTTAATTAAATACTTTTAAAAAAATAATTTTGTTGACAACAAAATTCATCGGTTATGTATAAAATGCAATTTTGTCGGTTTATTTTTTCGTTGATTAATATACTAGAAACGTGGAGACAATTAAATAAACACTTTTAGTGGGGGTTAATATACGTGGATAGAATCATACAGGAATTCCACAAAATTTAGTGCTCTGTGTAAAATAAGCACACAGTGTGTTTACTTCGAGGGACAGTGCATGGCTAAATCAATTTTATTTAATAAATATTACTACAGTTACTGATATCACGGAGTGCGTCTGTACTGACATTGTTAGTAGTAAATCGTTAAAAGTGTGCCTTCACTATAAGCTGCACTAAGTTTAAGGTAACCTCACGAACGTAGTACTCAATGCTGCAGTACTGGCGTCATTGCGGTAGCTACGTTATCACGTTTGTAAGAGTGTACCTAAGTCACACAGGATCAAATAAAAGTTTGTTTTGTTTACAAGCAACTGCGTGTTTGGCCCTCGTGTCTTGTCATTTATTTTACTTTAAATGTTTATTTTTAAAGTTTTATGCATATATTCCATCATGGGGCCCCTACTAGAAATGTTTCTATTGATATTTGACCAACCTGCATTTTCTTAAATCTATTCAATTGCAAATTAAATGTCATGAAAACTGTTTTTCAGAATATATACCCTGATATATTTCAGTATTTATATATATTTAAGTATAATGTGTACTCTAAAACAGAAGTACTCATTTTGTGTTCATCGTACTTTTTTTCAATTTCACGGCATGTCTATTGGGAGAGAAAAGACACACTCACTAACAGCAATTTTATAATTTCAGAAGATTTTGTTGATCTCATGATCATTATAAGTTATATAGTAACTGACAACGAATTGTTCTATCCTAATTATTTGTTCAATCCTTTATCAAATGCATGATAAATGCGACTAATATGCCTCAAGGTCATCACTTTATGTAAGGCTAGTTGTAATTTTCCTTCCTTGCCTATATAGCAAAAATATAATGAACACATATGCATTTAATGAAGGGAATTAATATAAACAAAATTATTAAAAGCCGGTTTCGGTCCCAGGCAGGCCTCCCAAGATATGCTGCACTCAAATGGGGTTAAATGAACTCAAAGACATTCATGATAATGTGTCTGCTTGGCGCACGTGACCCGACAGAAAAACTGCACTCTTATGTTCCTTGGCGATCAACCTTAGCCTCATGATTCCTTAAATACTGTCCCCAAATTTCGTCTGGCAGACTTGTGGGAAGCTCGCTGTGTGTTAACTACTGAATCGCTTACGATAATCTTGGAATAGTAAATTTAAAATATAACAGAGGTATGTGTTTTCGATTCTTTAAATGATTTTACGAGTATACTCGAAAAGAATATTGGAATTAGTAAAATATTCGAAAGTACCGTAATAATGCGATATTTCGAAGACTGATGAGGAAAATGAAGTAATCGGAAAATCGTAAGTTTCAGAATTTTCGGCAATTTTTCCCCTCTGTTTTACATTTGCTTCTCTGTTCTTAGAATTAATATCAAATTGCTTAGAAAATAGCCCATGGACACTTGCAGTTTTACCTTACTTTATAAAGTTGAATTCTTTGATCTGAATTAGGAAATATAGTTTCCTTTTGAGCTGAGTGATAAACTGTATATAGCAGAGTAATCACGGTGTATAGATGCGCAGTTATCCAATCACAAAGGCCTCAAAATGAAACTCTGTTTCCATTCTGACACATTTACTATACTACGAAGTTTTAAAACGGATACAAATGTGTCGGGTTATTTTATTACTATTTTCAGGAGTCATGTGACGTTATATATGGACAGCGTATAATTATATCGGAAAACTTTTAATTCCGGGCCGGCAAGAGCCGGCACGTTTTAATTGCTGAATAGTGTTATACGTTTACCATTTTTTATTGCCATTTACCTACTAGAAATGTGGGTCTTCCATTTAGACCTGTTGTAATTATGCTGAAATCACCTTCACCAGCCAGTACGAAAACAATTACGTCCGAAACGTCATTTATAGGGACAATTTCAAAATGCAGTCTTTGTTGGTTCCCAATGTATTATTGTGTTTAGTGAAGAAGCAACGCGCGGTACGGATTTTTGCAACACGCCAAAAACAATATCTTTTCGGTCTGATTCTTTGACGCTTGCGTCAAAAGTTTTCTTGTATGTTTATGTAGCATATTTGTTGATTATATTAGAATTTTTTCCAACTTCATCCCATTCATGATACGTTTGTTATCAAGTGGTACAGTATTATTTTGAAGCATGCCTTACCACAAAGTACAGGTCCAACAACCCGGAATAAATCGAGAAATTACAATCACATTTATTTGTCAGTCATTGTACTTTGCAAAGGATTTTTTTCTATACAATTTTATGATATTTTCAAAATTGAAAATAACCTCAATGCATAGCATTACGCACTAGATACGTTGGCATATATAAAATGTCACGTTGACAAAGTCACCATTTAGAAAAACCTAAAGCCGTATTAATCTGTTTTCATTACATCCTGCGCCAAACACTTAAAACATAAAAAATATTTTAAATTGATATAGATAACTGGAAAAATATTCATTTACAGCAAAAGAGGATCTTACTTCTAGACAAGAATCGATGTCTGAGTTGAACTTCAGATTCTTCAACGTGACCTATATTTTGAGGAGTTAAATGATGAAAGATAAAATTGACACTTGGGAGAATCTTGCATAATTCTCTTCAAACAAATTTTGGATATACAAGATCGTTAGGCAAACTACAAGTAATCTAAACTACACATTGAAATACTAACGTTGTCAAAGACAGCCGGAGATGAAAGTAGTTCCTTGCTGTGATTTGGTAGCTATGTAGTTCAACTTCTCCGCGAGTGACTTATTGACATCGTTCGTCTGGCCCATGATGGTCTACCTAGCCGAACTGCTTATGTTGCAAGTTTGACATTTTAAAATGGGGATGTCAGACCGTGGCAAGGACAAGTTTAAGTGACATAGACGATAGGGTTGCTTTATCTCGAAGCATTTCGGCATGCAAATGATAAGTGCGTACGAAATAAACAAATCTAAATGTATTTATGATAATCTTTAGGACCAGTTGTGTCTTTATCCATTCGATAACTGGTAAGGTGGCTTTACTTTCAAAGCCGAGGGTAAAACTGAAAGACCTTTGGGAAAACCATCTGTAACAAACGAAATGGCTTTCCGACATTTGTCTTTGAAGGTAATCATATATCGATTTATCGAATTGTGTCAAAGAAGGGAATTATGGTAAAGAATTCGAAAGGGGAAACGACACCCCGCAATTTTATTTTGATATAAATTCACCTGTATTCACGGTGTAGAACCTAGGGTGTCTGTAATGTTCATTTCGATTTTGAACGTGAAGCGAACAACTACTGTAACAGAGAAAGTGTGACAATCCGTGATATGACGAGAAAATCGGAAAATCGCGAGATCTCGAATAAGCCACGGTGTTCAGACAATCACTCCTCAAGATTTTGCTTTTTTAAATGAGGATTTTGTTTATTGATTTTTCACAAGTTTTTGCTGTGAGAAGAAAATCAAATTTTGCTCATGATAACAGTGTCAAATGGGGATGAAATACAGGAGATATGTTGTTCGTCGAAGCTATCATAATCTATGCAATGCAACTATCATGAGTTAAGTTTAACGGTAGAGAGAGAATGCATCTAAATCTGACAAATGCGCATATTCGTTTAAAAAATATAGAAATGACAACGGCTTTTTACGTTGCTTGACGTTTTCTAATTACGTAAGCGATAGAACTTTGAAGAGCTTTAATCATTTCACTAAGGCCCTTCTGTTGGGAGAGGGGCGAAAAGGGTTATCAGTCTGCCTGTGACGTTTGTCCTGGTGTCGATATAACCTTGCTCTTATCACACGCCTTACGAGACCGACCAATGCTCCAGGCGGCTTTATCTAAATCAAACAGACAGGCCTTAGCTTTCAAACAGCAGTCATTAAAATTAATAGACCATGGCCTAGGCTTCTCCACGACGGCGCCATCTTTTTATAAGAAGCCTTTTATTAATTGTATTTATTTTTTTTGCTGCACTTAGCAATGAATACAATATCATTGGAACATACATGTATTGTCAAACACGCAGTTTGAATCTTATATCTGAACAATGCAATTGGCATTGGATATTCAGTTTTTTTCATGGCGTCATCTTGTCCACAATAAGCCAAATTTGCAATAATTCCATACGACGTGCAAACACTGTTTAATATCATTGTTGCACTTAGAAATAAACGTCGGACTCTGAAAATAAATATAGCTGAGTAATATCAAATATCATACATCAACACAAATGGTTTATCATATTAAATGCAATCCTTTTTTGTATAGGAATGTGTAAACGGTCGCACGTACGTTTTAAAAAAATGTATTTTTATGATCATTTCAATACCTTAGACATTACACTATTTGCATTTTCCGTTCCCGTGTGTGATAGACAAAATGACAGAATCGAACGTTCATTAAACAAATATCTGAGAAGGGTTTTTAGGTCATTTTGTGACATTACACGCTTGTCTTCTGATTACGAAAAACATTTCTTTCACATCTTTAAAAAATATATACTGACCCTCTCGACGTTCCTGGGTTGGGCCAGTACTTTTCACCTGAAGAGTACACAAACAAATCTTGTCCCCTCCGATGTTTCGGATAGCCAATAAAAACCCACATCTGCATCAGTTCGGAGCATTGCTTCTTGGTACGCCCCTGTTTTTTATACAAATATATGTAACATATATATATATCATTAACCTCTTCTCTTGCAGAACCATGTGGATCAAAAGTGTCTGTGCGTGCGTCTGTCTGCAGCTGATCGTTTCCAGCTATGCTGTACCGCTTCCCGAGGCTCTCCGATTTATCGGTGTAGGGTACAATATTGTCCGAGGTAATCCGGATGGAAACTTTTGGGCGGCAGGCGGAGATGACCCTGGTCTTCTGTCCACAAGGAAAATCCTGTCTCTGACCGGGGACAACGTCCCAAATGAGATTGTATATGAGCACCACGACACGTGCCGCAAGGCTCATGAGTTTGCCTTCTTCCATGATCCCAAGTCCTACCAGCATAAACTTTTAGAAAGGGTCACATCTTCAGGTAGGTCTATTCTGACGTCATCAGTAGTACTCTCCAAAATCCATACTGAAAATTCCAGTAACGGTCATGGTCCGGCCATTTTATACATATTGTGTAAAACAAGGGGGCTAGTGTGCAATATGTAACTAACTTGACAAATAGATTGCTTAAGTCATCCCTGTGATAAAGTATAAGACAACGAAAACTATGTATATCTGTATTAATTTGATAATCTACCGTATTCAGTTTTAAGTTCATGTTAATGACTAACTAAATATGCTTTGTTTTCTTTGAAGCAAGCTGTATTATAGTCTTACTTATCCATTATATGTTATCATTTCCAGGAACCAACAATGATGCCTTGGTATCCATGGCTTTCACACTCAGCTCAGGTATGTTTGTTTGTTTGTAGATAATACTAATTCATTGACACATTATTCCAACGGTAATACTTCTTTTAAAATAAGTTCAATTTCATGTATTATTATTATCATTATAAGAATATATTGCTATTAGGGTTTTCTGTCTCCAGCAGAAAGACCCATTGTGTTTATACTGTTTATCATAATTATTATCAATATAATGTTAATTATTATTACATTACATGTGTGTGATTTAATTCTTACCAAACATTTGGATTAGGAAAAAATCCCATCATTTGAATACAATTTTATTCAATCTTTATATCTACTCCAGGATACAAGGCCATTGAGCAGCAGACGAGCCGGGATTTCTACGTGTTCCAGGACGATCAGGTCACGTGCACAACCGGAAATGCACGCTACAAGAACTCTCTCTCCCAAGGTAACCACTACGGTGCATCAGATGAGTTCGCCGCCGCAGCGTGCGCTCTGCCAATAGTCTACGACCAGAACGCATACAAAACCTTCATCAATACATGGGGAACCGTAAGTGTCCGTCTGTATCTCTGTCTGTCTGTCTGTCTGTATATTGATTTCACGACACCTGCGTTTCCCGTAATTAAAAGTTAAATGACGATGTTTCGAGTAGCAATTGACCGAGCATTCTATCATTCTGATGTATATACAATGCCCTTGTGCTATTCTAGGTTCTCCTCGTGCTTTTTTAATTTCCCTTTTTACTAGGGAGCCTCTTCATAAGATATATCGACCAGACGCCATTATTATTGTAGCCGGCTCAGTAAACACGACGTTACTTTAAAACAGACGTGCAGGAAAAATCTTTCTCACATTGGACATGATAACATATTATCTTCTACGGTGAAAGAAACAAATATCATGCGTGATATTTTTCAGTCTTGTCGCCGTAAGCATGAACATACTAAAATGAAAGTGTAGATTTACAAACAACAACAACAAAAATGGGACACCCATGATACAAAGTGAAGATCTAATAAAAGACGCTCATTCATGAACAATGTCATTTTGATGTATTTCACACACACTTTAATCTTCTTAAAAATAAATGAATAAAAAAAACATATGTATATATATATATACATCTATTTTTTTTATTATTATTTTTTTTTTGCTTTGCTTTTTGCTTTTTTTATTTATAGGCCTACATTCTTTTTTACATTCTATTTTCGACTGTTTCTGCAGCATGTCGTTCAGTCCGTTGAAGTCGGAAGCAAAGTCATAAACAGATACATCGCACCAGTCAAGGACTTCGTTGAATTCGTTATGGCCAACGTATGTATCATTTCTTACTTAATTATATTTCCATGTACATTATTTCTTTATCAATGGATTCAATCTATATTAAACGCATTTGATTATTATACATACCTATAAAAGTATAACAAAGTAAGCAGATGTGCTCATATCGTATAACTGTTAGATTTGATGCGATACTCTCAACATATCTCTTGCGTGTTATTTACCTTACGTATGAAGCTAGATTCAGAAGAAAAAAAAAAGAATATTCGACACAAATTATAACAACAAAACTTAAAAAATAAGATGTAAAATACTCAATTTCTTCTCTGCAGTCATCACGTGACGTCACACTGGGAGGAGCTTTCATGAACCACGCCTCTTCTCTGGTGGTTGACATCGACTCCTTCAAGTTCCGCACCCAATACCGATCCATTGTTGGCAGCTTGGACGATACCTTGTCTCTTGGCAGCGAATCGAACCCAGAACCCATTGGCATGGGTCTCATGGTCATCTCAGACCTTCTCTCTCCCAGCCATTGGCAGAACATCGATGACTACAAGAAACGTGGTCTGTGTCCACCAAGCGCAGAGGCAGCACTTGCCTTGATTAAGTCGAATTTGGAAAAGGCCATCACAGAGTATGCTGGTTTAGTTGGCGCCGCTGTTCCACCATGTACGTATTTTTTGTTTGTTTGTTTATATATAATTTATTTAAACTTCTTACTTTATCTGACTGGTGTAGACCAATACTTTGCTCCTGGAAATGTTATGAAAATTGTCCAAATCAGATAACTTATTTGACGAAGTCGAAAAATCTTCAACCTTGCCAACAATAATGATTTTCTGACAAATATTGTCCAGATGACTTTAAAAGTAAATAATTATATAATTGCTGGTATTATAGTAGTATGTTCTTGATGAGAACTACTGAGTTGTATTGGCGGGTTTCTAATATATATTTCAACTTATTCCAGCGTCTCCTGTCGCCATTCCCGTTACGTGGCCAGAGGGTACGTACACCCTTGCCAAGCCCAAGGCCGGTTGTCCAGCGGGTGACTTCACCTGGTACGAGGGTTGGAGACTCCAGGACACAGAGACACAGTCCCCTGACAACGCCTGGTCTATAAATAACCACTTCGCCGGTAGGTCCCATTTGACTGTCCAGAAATTATTCTACAATTATCAGTCATGCGTTTGCGATCCAGACCGAAAGCACCTGCTTATGGTCTGGTTCGTGGATTTGATGAGGATACCTTCTTAACGGAGGAAACCTTGTTCTACTGAGGACACGTGCGTTACAGACTGGAACGAGGCTCTGCTGAGGGCACCTGTTTTATATGTGAGAACGAGGCTCTGTCGATAGTACCTCTAGGGTAGATCCTCGTTTCGCCCATAAAATACATGCCTGAAGTACCCTTCACTGCCATAAACGTATGATTTCATATCTCATTTTTTCATGTGTTCAGATTCATTTATAATAATTAGAGCTGAAATACATAAGTGTAGTAATTTACTAAAGTTTCAACTAAACATTGATTTTATCAAATTATTTTTATTAGATGATTAAAACGTCTGGGGATCACAGCAAAAACAAAAACAACAAAAATAAACAAGAAATAATCAAGTGTAGTTATGATCAGCGATTTTAGATGAACTGTTGTTTATGTAACACAGTTTATAAATTAAAACTACTCATAAGGCCGTACAATGTTCTTTTTTACCGAAGAAATAAAAACATAAATAAAATAATAATTCAAATATTGTTTCTAAAGTTTCTATTTTCTGGATAATAGTCGATTTTGATCCCAAAATAATGTTCTTTCCTTAAACTTTAATATTTTATTGACTAATTCCTATAAGCATGGCCTTTTGATGCATATATTAGTTCCTATAAATATCCTGTAAATTGTAGGAAGTTTATCCAGGGAGAAGCTGACTCTCCAATACTGCACCAAGGGAGAGAATAAACCAACCGAGTTCGACAGAAAATGGCCCAAGGGAGACTACTGTATATTCAAATATGGCAGCTGTCCAGCAGGTGATTTTTTGTTTACTTTTCTTGTGACGTTAGTTTATAATTTTCTTTGGCTTTTAATGTCCACTGATAGTGTTACATTCATTTTTAACTTATGCCTACTTGAGACAGATACTGTGTTGCTACACTGCAGTATCATGTCATAGAAAAAGACTAAAGCACCAAATACGGTCACATTATCCCGAAACTGGGTCAACCAGTACTTAAATCATTGTGTGCTGCGTGTCAAACACAATGCAGATACACCAGTCACATTTTGAAGACATTAGTATGTCGCGGCCGATTTAACGCATGACTTCCCGGGTATATATTTTATGGTGTTATACACATTTAGCTTTGCTCATTTTGAATAAAGATTTTGATATTGCAATTAACATATACGTCAGACTTTGCTCTTTGCTTATGTTTTCTTAATATTTTAACTTTACTTTTTAAGGTTAGCATTACTTAGATTGTGTGTCAATTGTATAAATCAAACTACAAAATTGACTTTTCTATAAAACGGTATATTCACATAACACTTTAAAAGTAATTCTGATCTTATAAAATTTTACCGGAATCGTTACAAGTAACTTATTTCTATACAAAAATAGGTATTACAGAATTGAATGGAGACAATTCTATTCATATCTTACATATTTTTCATGAGTCTCCCACTGGACCCGTCAATATTCTCTGTTTTCTCCTAACGGATGCCCTACCGCTATCGCTTCCTGTCCAGTTGCTGTATGATAAATAAGGAATGTTGTTTTATGTTTCAAGATTTCGCTGAGGGTTACGTGAAGTGGGATGACGAAGACAGCATGAACTTAAATGATTGGCAGGGTGTTTTGCCTGACGGTGTTTATGATGAGGATACTGTTCAGAAATTCTGCTGCAGGTACGAACGTCATAAAGGACGAATACATTATTCGGTTTGCGCATGCGTGTTTCACTATGCCATCATTGACCGATATTTTCATTATAGAGTACGTTGTATATTCAAATAATGGGTTTTCCACATCGGAATAGGGAGCTCCGCTCTATTATTGGCGGTGGCTCTTCAAAGAATTTCGAATGCCTCTACTGAGCCAATATACACAGCATTATCATTGAGGTGGTTCCATTGTATCATCGTGTCAACAAAGAGTGACTTTTCATATTGTTTAGAGTCTGATGATGGTATTTCCTAATTTATCTTATATTTTCTAATATATTTGATGTTACGCAGCCATTGTTTTTATTATTCTTTTTGGTCTGGTGAATTTCGCAAAGTCTGGTGTTTGCAGTGCTGGAACTAACCCTTCAACCACCTTGTACATTAATTATCAGTAATAAGTCTGATATGGTTTTTCAGAATTATTATACATGCTTTCAGAATTTTAAGATTACATGATATATACATACGATATTTATTATACAGATTTTTAGGATCATGATATATTGCTAATATAATATTGCAGATCTGATGGCATGCCAACAGAGGCTATCGTCCTCCCGACCGACAAACCTTTCTACCTATTCCAGTACAAGAGAGACGTTTGCCAGAAAGTTGCTAATATGCAGGTAATGGTTGTCTTCAATATTTCGAAATTAAATTTAGTCAAAAAGTATAATTTCAAGAAACAATATGTTGAGCTGCAGCAACATAGACATTAAAAACAAAGACATTAAACAGCGATAGGAAACTCCTGTAAAAGCCAGTAGAAAATATTGTTTAGGTACACAGCAGATAACTGAATAAGCGATGTTTTAAGAAAAAAGTTTGAAAAAATAACAGAGGAAAATAAAACCATATTATAAAATAATAATTTCTCTTCTGCCAGGAATTAATTTCAGTTCGATTAATTTAAAACAAGAAATATCTTTAAAAACGATATTGGGCGTAGCTACATAATTGTGAATTGTAACATGTAAAACAGATAAAAACAATTATAAAGTTGGAAACGTTAGCAAAAATGTTTGTAAATACAAAGATTATGGGAAGTATTGTTAAGACTATTTAACAAAACAAAATTTTTCAAACTAAAAAAAGATAATACATATGCTTCCATTAAATAGTGTGCTTTTTTAAAGTAAAGACAATTCATATGTAACCAAGCGAAACCGAAAGATCATAAATCGCACATATCCAATTATTGTTTCCAAAGGTATCCCGTACGTTGATCTAACCGAAAAACTGCCGGATTAAAAAAAAAATCTTATATATGATAGGAAGGTAGATGTCCAATGAAATCGTACAGTATGTCGTTTCAGTTGTCGTAACTCCTTTGATTATTGATAGATGTTCATTAAATTGATCTTATTTTGTGTTGAAGGGATAAATAAAGACATACAGGGACAAAAAATACCCCCTTGTCTTAGGAATCGCCCTTAACATGTTCGCGATTTCTTACACACGTTTGGTCGGAAGAGATCTGACCGACAGAATCTCGTCAATTTCTCCCGTGTAAAACTATAGAAAAACTAAAGCCACAATATAGTATTTGCGAAAACTAACGTATACAGGTACACGTATGGTAGAAATTTCTGCTATTTCATGTCTCGCATTTAGGGGCGAAAGTTCGAAACACGACAAACCAGTATTTTGTTTAGCAGGGCGACAACAAGAAATTGAAAGTATCAAGATATCAATATTGATAGCTCATTTGTGATATTAGGATCTGGGGAAAAAGACAACAAGTATGATTTATTATTTTTAGAAGTAAAAAATACATACATTTAAACAAATTGAAAAATGTGATACCAACAAAACAGGGTCTTAACAATACTTTAAAATCAGCAATAGACATATTCAAAAATACCAAATACACCGAATCTGAGTATGTTAGATGGGCAGTTGTAAGCCACGACTGTAACCGCTCGGCCACGGCGGCCCCTCTTTATACATGAATAGACATTGTATGTATATGTGTGTATACATGTATATGTATTGGTCCCGGATTAATTCATTTAATTAATTCTTTAATCAATCAAGTATGTTATGTTATGTGATCTATACACGTTTGTATCGATTTGTACATGTATTGTGTTGCATTTGATATGAAAGTCTATATTTATGTTTTTGTACTATGTTTATGTTCTACCATGCGTTTATATACATTTGTACATTACCGTCATGTTCATATTATGTAATTTTATGTTTGCTGCATGGGTCGAACGACCTTCTGGCTCTTTGAAATAAAACTACAAAAACTATATTTGCGCATATATGCACATGTAAAAATCATATATTTTGATCAAATATATTGATATTATATAGAAAAAAAAACGGTAATTTAGAAAAAAGTGTGAAGACATTCAACAGAGAATGACTATCCAGTTGACCGACCACATCAGTTAATACATACATGTATACATATATTTTTTACTCATGATACAATCACATGTATAATGCGCTTTATATTTCTGTAGGTAGGAGTTTATTGTTTTGATTTATATACATAAGATTGTGGAGTTTAAAAATTAGTATAAAATATGTAATTAAAAATGCATGTAGACCTGTAATATATCGTAAATGTACTGAAACATACTATTTGTAAGGTGGTCTGTAGGATGGCTGTCCGACCTACTGTTATCGAATGACGGGGAAAATGAAATGTTATAAAAAAAAGAGTAAAAGTCGCCACTTAAGACTGCATAGCGAAGTATTGATTTTTCGCGTTTCGAGTTTTAGGGAAATGTGCTTTGTCTTGTTTCGATTTCACCTCATATTTTCACCATATTTTATTAAGAATCATTTTGCATAAACTATTCTATTATCTATAAATGACTCTAGGTAACCGAGGAATGGCTTAGATTCGACGACGAGGATTTCAAGACCCCAAGCAACTCTGAAATCGGAGCTGTTCACCCTGGAATGGAATTCTGGAACCAGGCAACAGGCGCGAGCGGAAGCGAAATCTACTATTGCTACTACTCAGCTCAGTCTAGCGCAACACCATAATTATCATGGAAAATAATAAAATGTTATTTATAGATTGGCGTTATCATACATCTGTCATCATTTTGATTATGCATGATATGAAATTACCTGAACAACATCTGTTTATTGAAGATAAATTTGAAAAACAAACATGGCGACCATATTTAAAATGCTAAAAATAGCATAGCCATCCATGTGTTATTTTATGCAAAGTTGTGCAAGGATTGTTTATTGTATGAATATTCATGGCAGATATAAATAATGAATGTTTATTCATGATGGCAGATTAGGGCCAATGTCATTATTTTATGTAAAACTACTTTGTAGCTGATAGCTCATTATCCATATTTGTCACTAATAGATGTATGTAAAACATATTGTGTTTTTGAAAATAAAACTTAAACACAGCGAGTTTCTATTTTCTTTTAAAAGTCCATTATTCTTTCAAAAGCAGTGTATATTCTTCAGACAGAAAAGCAAATTGTGTGCTACAGATTTGTTTAACCCTTTCCCTCATATAGACTCATTTTGACGCACTCAGTAGGTACCACATAAAGCCTGATCTGCAGAAAACCACAGTTAAACCTTACCAAATTTAATTACAAAATCCTCATTTCCAGACCACTGAGGAGCAGCGAACAACATAAAACCTGATCAGCCTGCGAGTTACTCGCAGGCTGATCTGGTTTTATGTTACTCGCAGGCTGATCTGGTTTTATGTTGTTCGCATAGGTCTTTTCATGGTTTCCTCTATAAGGGAAAGGGTTAAGAGATGTACATACCAATTACTACAATGCATAAATAAGACTTTTTTTACTATAAAGATCATTCATTTGTTTACAAAATCCCTGTTTTGATTCCGCATTATCGGATATCTTCGTCATTTTTTGACGCTTTTCATGGACTCCTTTAACGAATCGCGAGTTCATAAACTGATATAACCGATTAACAGTGTTTCAAATTATTTCCGATTACAAACCGTCTTCGAGAATACTCGCCAGTGAAAAATGTATCTTTACATTTAGAATATTAGATACAAAATGGCGTAATTGGTCCGTGTATATACCGTCATTTCGTTTTTCAATATCAAGTAAGAAAAAACGACAAACTAAACCATTTTCAACATCAAACTTGAAAATCGAAAAACAAACAAAAAAACTAATCCATTTTTTTTTTAAAAAAACCTGTTTCCGTTTTTTTCCATCTGTAGTGGACATTTTCTTGTGTTTCGGCTTAAATTTTACCATAACAAGCCATGTTTTTATAATCATTTCATGTATATCTATTTTTTATTTACTGCATCTGATTTTCGTAGATCAAACATTTCAAACGAAAGAAATGGTCTAGTTTGAATTATCATGTAACTTTCCTTTTCTGCAGTTTCATCATATCTTGATCAGGATCGAATTCAACCAAGTATACTTTGCGCTAAGTAATAATTAAATACTTGGGGACCACCATTCTTGTTTCCCCTAAAAAAATACCCAAACATTACACATTTAAACAGATATTGTTATAGTTATTGAGATAAATGTGCACGTCATCTTTGTCATTTACATGAATACTGACACTGGAATGGTAGAATTCGATATTTTGTTATATTTATTTAAAAATTTAAGTTTAGTATTCATGGTGGAATTCGAGCCTACCATATTCATGAAGTCGGGACAGTTTTACACATTTGAATTATTTGTATGGTTTAACGTCCCGCAAATAGTATTTCAGTCATTTGGAGAATATGTCTACCTGAGGCAGCTATAGTGCCGCATCATTTACGGATCACGCCCTAGACATGTAGTCACGTTATTCTGAAGCAGGGTCAGGCTGAGCGTCAAGCAAACACGTACATGCACCATTTTTTACGACTTTGGAATGTCGCGACCAGGGATCGGACAAGCGACCTCCCGATTCCGACATTTTATTTGACTGTCAAATAGGACAAAAATTGGGATAGACTGCAACGTCGAAAAAAAGTAAACACAAGTCTAAATATAGTAACAAATTTATTGTAGATACAGAACGGACATATTTGATGAGAGTGAATAATAAACAGTGAAAAGTGACAAGAAAATATTGGCAGAGCAGGACGCTTATCCATCAGCCTTCTTCGTCTATTTTTATACCCAGACACACGAAGGGCAAATTTTATTCAGTGAATTTGCAACAAAATTGTGACATTCCAACGAGGGGGACATGAAATGCTGGGATATACATGTAGTTGTGTTCCTAGTACACGAGGGACAGAAATTATTTTTTAATGTGATCTCCACCAAATTTGGTATCTACATCGGAAAGAGCGCGGTGCGTGGAATATCACAATTGTGCTATATAAACACTTCTAAGTGACTTCAAATATATATTTAATCATTATATAAAGTTATACCTACAGCACTGTCTGTTTTGTGGAGTAATTTATCAACACGTTAGAAACTTACTTTTTTTGCATTTCAAAATCCCGAGTCTGAGTTTAAAATATATATAAATGGATCTGGACCAAAAGCCTTGAAAGAAAGTATTATCCAATATTTACAAATAAAGACAAAAAGGCATTAAAAAAAACGCAAAAAAAAGAAAAAATAATAATTAAGCACAAGTCAATGCATCAAAATTTTCCCACGACAATGGACAATAGTCCGTCAAATAGAAAGTAACCTCTCTCTCTTTAATCCAAACATTTTTCCTTATCTAGGAAACATAAACTGAAGTAATACAAATAAGCAAATAAAAGATCTGGTTAATATACAATGTATAAAATAAAGATGATAAATCACAAAATAATGACATACAGATCTTAAAGATGCAAAAAAAGGAGCAAAATACCAAAACAACGCTGACCAACATTTGCGATCAATAGAGAAAAAAAATCAACAAGTTACAAGGCCGAACTTGCTTTTGTACGACTGATATTAGTAGGTATTCTTGTATACATTTGTACTAATGTTCCTTTTTGTTAATATAAGTACAAGTAATTTAATTAAAGTGAAATTAAAGATATCACTGAAAGTAATAAATATCCCTGCTACAACGACTTAGCTCAACAATATAAAAAGAGGGGAAAAAACAACTTTAATTTTATTAATGGGACTAACGGGCGCGTGATAGTTAAGAAAACAGGAAAGCAATACCTCTCTTCAAAGACCTATAATAACAAAGATTGGCAAGAAATCAAAATCACTCAAAATCACGCGGCAGAGAGTCCAGATCTCGCAAAGTCACGTTTGCAAATTTCTGCTATTCTATTTGAGATATTTAAAGTAATTCATATCTTGCAATGGAACAATAAATTACCTTCAAAATGATACCTAATTTATTAAAATTAGTAAATAAATAAAAAAATTAAATAAAATACAGAAGCCCCTGCATGAACAAAAATATGTAGATTTTATTTTTCTGCTACACTCGTTGAATTCAAATAAAAAATTTAATGAATTTCAAAATTAATCTGAAAATATTTTCTTGCACTAGAAAAAAGATACTTTTATAAGAAAGTTTTTCTACGTGATTTTTCCATATATTTTAGACAGTTTACAAAATTTAGTGACCTGCCAGTGACAAAATATGTTCCTCTGTCCGCTACAGTATCCTATCTTTATTTAATAAGTCTTTGCTCTCTTATACAGTAATTGTCACACATCAAAGTCTTCATACAGAGACATACAGTAAAACTGCAATAAACTGAGGAGCTGTAATCCAATAACTGTGCCTTTCTCGAGGTCGATCTGAATTTCCACTAAAACTATGTTGTTTTACACTTGAAAAGAAGGACTGAATGCTTAAGAGGAAAAACACTCTAAGTTATCTGGTTATCTGTACTTCATTTTTTTAAATAAAAATTATAAAAAAACTACATTAAAAAAATTTTAAAAAAAAAAAAAGAGAAAAAAAACAGGATTTTTTTTTTACCAAATCAGATTCCTTTTTTTATGAGACAGTAAAAAATATTTTCATTTTGATCATATTTAAGTTTATATCTTGAAAAAAAAAATTACCATCTGTAGTCTATTTCTGTGAGAAGTAATTCTGTAACAAAACTGATCTACCTATAGAGCTGTATAAATATCACAATTTGATTACCATAACTGTGGGAAAAAAGCGATCTAATACAACAACAGAGAACTGGAATGTTATTGAACAGTTCACAAACAGTACACACAAAAATATAAACAATCAAAAGAATATATAAATTCAACAACAAACTCTGAAACGATCTGCAAAGTCCAACACATCAAATAATTTTCTCTGTCTCTTCCTCCCAGCAGTCTGCAAACCCAAACACATAAAACCTTTCTCTCTTTCTTCTGTTTTTCTTTCCCTCTTTCTTTCTTTCTTTATTTCTGGGTCTATGGAGACCCCAGCTTCTATTCCAGCTACTTTTTCCAGACAAATGCCTGGAGGACATTTATCTAGGCCTTTTATATTTCACCAATAAAGAGTATTTACAAAAAATATTTAATATATAACATTAATATATGCCTTGACTGCCCCACAGGTAAGTATCCAAGAACAAATCTAATCAAATGGTTTATTAGAGTAAGAAAAATAGAATCTAGCTTCTCGGACCCTACTTCACCAATATCCTGAGTTTATATTTAAGACAAAGGCTTGGGATTCTAAAATTTGAAACAATTTCTTAATCATATATCATGAAGCTACATATTCAGATCTCTGCATATATAAAGAATAAATTATGAAACCCAATAAAATCAGAAAAAGATTCGCCTAATCACAAATGATCATTCTTATGCTAATAAATTATAACAAACTGTGGAATAAACTAAAGAAATAAAGCATTGTAAAGTCATGGAATATCTTACAGCTCATTTCTCTAATGAAAAACTAACTAAGACTATCACTAAAGGTGATTAACCCTTTCCCTCATATAGACTCATTTTGACGCACTCAATAGGTACCACATAAAGCCTGATCTGCAGAAAACCACAGTTAAACCTTACCAAAATTTAATTACAAAATCCTCATTTCCAGACCACTGAGGAGCAGCGAACTGCATAAAACCTGATCAGCCTGCGAGTTACTCGCAGGCTGATGTGGTTTTATGCTGTTCGCATAGGTCTTTTCATGGTGTCCTCTATGAGGGAAAGGGTTAAAAAACCCACCTTCCAACTTCTGAGTGTAGGACAGAACATGATGTGACAGAATGTAACGAGGAATGCAATGAGCTTATTCTAGTATAGCCCCCATTCCTGCAACAGTGGATATAATAATGATAACTGAAAAAAAGAAGGAGATTATTTATGGGAAAAATACCATACTGCTGATATAAAGTCCATCCACTTCACTATGGGAATTAAATAATTTTAAAACCACACAGGAACTTCTGAAACAGGGTGATTTAAATCCTGACATGAATAATGAAAAATAATGTCATGTAAATAAATAAAAGAAAAAAAAATCTGGTTTTGCAAAGTTATGTTTGTAAGGTTTTTAATCAACCGTAATTAAGCAATTTGGGGACTATTGTCTTGAGGAGACAGATGTATAGCGCTGCCTCGGTGTTGCATCCCTCCACATCCATGTTAACACAAGTCCTGGAACTACTGTTATATACTGAGCGTTAAGCAAGGGAGATAATTAATCAAGGGAGATAAACCGGTACCATTTTAAACAATTCACAGCCTAAGATCAACTACAGTAGGAGTTATAAATCATAAAGAAAACAAAATTTGCAGAAAGCTTAGAGCTGAAAATATAGTTTACATTAAAGTTGCAACAAAAAACAGAATAAAATTCTTGAGCAAAACAGATAGTGTACAAAAATACATAAAGAAAATATAAAAAAGGCATAGAATAAATTGCATCACTTAAAACAAAAGTTAAAGCATGTAGTATATTGTGCAGAGCATCCCCTTACCTCATATGGACATATTTTAACACCATTGCAAACAGAGTAGACCCAGATCAGACAGCTCCTTCCAGGAGCTGTCTGATCTGGGTCTACTCTGTTTGCTCATAAAATTGTAGCACAGATTCTTCACTATATATACACTGTCTAGAAAACAAAGAAAAATCAACGGCTTCATAAAGCATTTAAAGTTCTGCAGATTATCATTCATTAAATCATTAATATGAACATGAATATTCATGAGGTTAACAGATGATCTTAAAAGTGACCATAACTATACCTTAACCCTTTCCCTCATATAGACTCATTTTGACGCACTCAGTAGGTACCACATAAAGCCTGATCTGCAGAAAACCACAGTTAAACCTTACCAAATTTAATTACAAAATCCTCATTTCCAGACCACTGAGGAGCAGCGAACAGCATAAAACCTGATCAGCCTGCGAGTTACTCGCAGGCTGATCTGGTTTTATGCTGTTCGCATAGGTCTTTTCATGGTTTCCTCTATGAGGGAAGGGGTTAAGATGGGTGGACAGATAAAGTGTTCCATTTTCTCTTCCCAACTCAAGAAAATCACATCTAATATTGTGTAATCTTTCACCAAGTGGAAAGCGTAATACAAAAAGTATACTTTAAACAGTAGCAGTAACATTGAAAATATGCATAGCATACAGCTTCTGATGTGTGCAATACTTCCAATTGGCAAACCTGATAAGGGAAAAACCATTGCAAACTACATATTGCTGTAATTGGCTCATAAAAGTATACTGGTAAAATGATCCAGGCATCTCATATTCTATGATACACATATATATGATCAGGGCATAGCCAGATTTGAAGTACAGATATACCGGTACACAACGTGTGGGACCGACCCTCAAAAAACCTGCTGACCCAAAATAATTCATTGGGTAATCTGCTATTTTTTATGGGTTTTTTTTTTACTGATTTTTATCTGGTATGAATCTGGTACTAAAAAAAATTTATTTTGCCTACCTACCTACCCATTTCTTCAGAATAGGGTCGGGAGAGGGGAAACAAAGATTTTTTTAAAGGTAGTCCAAATTTATATATATTTACAGAGACCCATTTTTAAATTTATTGTTTGCACATGCATATGCCCTTGATGATTTAAAGCATCTACAGTATATTTATATCTAACCTGTATAAGTTTGTTAGATAATTACAAACACTTGCAAAAATCCATTCAGCTAAGAGTCTCAGGCAAGTATAACTTTCTTCAATTTGTCATTCATGTTGGTAGCGACAAGATAACAGTGTTAAACCGGTTCAAATTATGAATTACTCTCAGGGTTGGCAGGCTTTTCAAAAGATGAAATATCAAATAGCAGGAGTGCAAATTTCATAAAGTTAAGGTTGCAGCATCTGTCCTTGTCGTGCTTACAGCCATAATTCAAATGTTAAGTTTTTAAAATACCAAAATCTCCACACTAAACATTATGTAACTCCACACAAAGTCATGAATGAAGCATTAGAGCCAAACTCCATCTGCCAAACATACCAAACTCTGTCTACATTCCTTTTCAAGTTAGCCAGAGTGGTAAACTTATTGCTGATAGCAATTGCCGCAGGTAATACAGAGAGATAACCTGATCATAGTTTCCTGTTCATGTGATCTTTATACTAGGTACCAATGGTTTTAACTATTGCTATCACTGAAGGTAACTGATACCCTTGTCACAACTCCTTGACTTAAAAACATGAAAAGATATGGAATTTCCATAATAAAGCGGCACATATAACTCTGGGACCAGAAAACACCTGATTCTTATATAACCAAAACAACTCTTTGTGAGGCATGGGTTTTACTAGTTATATTATGACAATCCCTGGGCTGGGAGGGAAAAACTGAAGTGCTCTGATCATAGCAAGGCTTAGAAAACCAAGTATATTTCCCTCTCAAACCTACCTGTTTTTTCTATGTAGGGAGTGGGATTATACCAGAAATTATGCATAATACCTCCTTGATTTTCTTATCTATCCAATCTCACCATGAAAATATATTTTCTGTTTTGATGTGTATGATATTCAACTTTCAGTCACATTTCAAAAATAACAACAAAGTCAACATTACAGATAATGAGCCAGTACCATACTAAATTTGTAGAACTTTACCATAACATAAATACATACTCCTGTGTAAGGAAGTCAGGGGGACACGAGTTTTCTGCCCAATGCTACCAATGAAGATTATAAAATGTTAAATAAATATAATGTAGACACCTGACTTTATTCCATAAAATCAGAATCACTTCTGCAATACCATCATCATCATCATCAATAAAAATATTATTTTGTACCTTTTTTCAATATCAAAATATCATCCTAATTGTTTAACAATTTTAATTCTCTCTTTTTTTTTCCAGAGATATGCAAATTGAGAACCATCTGGATTCCATTAGTAAAGGTAAAGATATTTCCAATATTTAAGTGAAATTGCTGTTATCAGTAGATGAGATTCAAATCTATATTATGCTTAAATTAAATTCAGCTTTCTAAATGAAAGAAGAACATGAATATCTACCTACTACACAATGTATTGCCTGTATCAGAACCTACTCATTGCCACAAAAGGTTAATATTGTCATAACACACGCTCAAACATAAATGTATAAATACCACAATCTCTCCCTCTCTCCCTCTTAAGTCCTACAAAGGTTTGATAATTATGATATGTAAATATACACTGAAACAAACGGTTTCTACTGCTTAACCCACAATCTGGATCCTCCAATACTCTTTAATCTCAAATACCACTGGGAGCTTTGTTTCTTTTTCTTCTATGTGTTACACACACTGGAATGTCTATGTTAAACAAGAAACACGAAAACAAGAAATGATGCAAAACCAACCATGTTTTAAAGTGTCTCCTCGAATAAATACCTAGAAATATTTTTTGTTACAATGACCTTGATATTGACCCTAGTGATGTGAAAATCAATTCCAATTTTCCTCTTCCCAAGGTATCAATCTACTAAATCTGACCATCATACTTCACTCCTAAACAAAGTTGTTTGACAGTACTGAAGAATCTAGTTTTACTAACAATGACCATGACCCTATCATTCTGAAAATCTATCCCAATCTTTCTCTTCCCATAAGGTGTCTACCTACCAAGTATGAAAACTGTATCTCTATTTTAACAGGAGAAATTATTTGACAAAAACTGTTTGACACCCACTTGCCCATCTTCCTGCCCAACAGTGTATCCTATTCTAATAACCAGGATTTTCAATAAAAACCTGGTTAATAAATTAATGATCTAGAATCAAGAATAACTCTTCATCAAGCTCTATGAAAAACGCCATATCAAACCATTTATCAAACCATTTGACCAGTTATCACCTAATTACAAAACACAGAGTGCAGCCCCTGTATCTGAGGTCCAAATCTTGAAACCACACTATATTGGATGTATGGATGTTACAGAAAAGACAATTCAATTTAATAAATCACAAAAAAATATTGTAAGTGTTAAGTGGGAAAGTAAGCAAGTAAGTACAGTCTTTACTTATAACATATTTGGCAGAAACAAGTCTTCCATATTGTCCATATATGACAAAAGGAATATATTAGATACAAAAACAAGATCTGCTATATTGGTACCTATCTTATAATGGTACATGTTATTATGACCCATCTTATGACCCATCTGATTTTTCATTTCTATCTTAAATCATGATAAAGATATTTCTGATTGTCCTATCATTTCCCCTATTTATATTAGAAAATACTTCTTCAAGTGCATTCCATTTTACACCCCTTTAACAAAACATTTTTTTTCCGAGAAAAATATTAATCTTATTTCCTAATACATATGAATAACATTATATAACCAATCAAACATGTATAACTTCCAAATTGCAATCTTAAAATATAATCCAAAGATTATGTGCAAAACAAAGGCAAAGCAAATTTCAGATCTGAATATGAGAGATTTCAATAAAAGTTCATTTTTTAAACCTATAGAAAACTATTATTACATATTTAAACAAAGAAATGTTTATCATGTGTGTGAAAAAAGTAACATTTAGGTAAACAAATTCAGTACCATTTTCCCAATTAGAATCATCATCTAGTGAAGAAATCTATAAAAGAGTTTTTAAATAACTCAAAAACATTCTTAATCATGTACATGATCTACCTTTAACTTGTTTTTATTTAAGATTCAACATTAATGAGAAACAAATTCGATAAGTTTGCATTTCTCCTCAGATTATTTCAGGGTTGGACCAGTACTTTGTGTATGAGATGATCATAAACAACAACATTCATAAGTCAGGTTCCAATTCTCAACCTCTGGGTCCTAGGTCTGAGACTATGTTTCTGCATACTAATTCCAGGCTGTATCATCTAATATAATTTTAACACTAATCCCATTTCAGATCTGAAATAAAATATTTTAAACTAATCTAACACTGGTTAAAATATCTGAATAAAAATTTAAAAAAAAAATGAACAATTACAAACCAATTTAGTACAGACAACAAAAAACTTACCATGATAAATAAACAAAGCAAGTAAAATCACATAGACAAGAGAATAAACACATTTATCTGATAAATTCTACAACAAAAATACAATACTTAATATGGCACCTAAGTACAGAAGAAAAATAAACTTTCAAATTCAAAATATAAGTTTGTTGTTGTTGTTTTTGGTTGTTGTTTTTTAAATAGTAAAATTGTTTGAACTCGGTCATTTTTACATTCAAGTAAAATATGTTTTCTTTACACACATTAATAAGTATCAACATTTGAAAAATATACTTCAATATCTCACAGTAACAAATTACGTGCATGTATTGGGATGAATTTAGAAATGAAATGGGTAGATTTTTACTAAAGAACAAAGTAATTAATCTTGGATTCAAGGTCAGATCTTGGCTAAAAAAATCATGACTTATAAATTTCTGTTCTTATACTTTTAATGAGACTTACCATATAATTTCAAGGATTTGCAATTTTCCGTCATAAAACTACAATAGAAAACAAACATTTGATGAGACCCACCCCCACCCACCACCATATATTCATTTGTTCAAAGTGTTAATTCTTTCACAAATTTCAAGTACATATCTTGCCATTCAAGGAATAAAGATGACTAGACGTCTATTTTGTTTATTAGTACAAGGACTGGATACATTTATGTAAACATATTACTTGGAATGCTTGTCTGATTTTTCCCTATAAAGTAGTGGTGTCTTCATTAAAGGAGCTTTAAATGGTACTATACATTGCAATAGCATTATTATAAACAATTTATTTAAAAAATATGAAAAAAAAAAACAGAAAATAAAGAACAATTCAGAGATATCAGGAATGGTGGAGCAAAGTAACACAGAGATATCATTCCTTGAAATCAAGATATTTACAAAATCAGGAATGGTAAATAACAGACATTTTGTGATTTCTAATCAAAAGTTTAAAACTATCATACTGTGAATTAGTTCTTGGGTACAAAAAAATATTATGTTTACAACAGATTAGAACTGTCATTATTTGAAATTATATCAATGTATTGATAATATTTTGCTGGTTACATAATTATATATATATATGACGTGTAACAACATAATTGGCATAAAAAATGAAATGTTTGAATTGAAATATAATGATGTTTGCTGGAAAATTGTGGTTTTGTAGTTTAAACTCACTGCAAGGGTAATGGACTGACATCTAGCTAATTACAGGCAGAGGAAAATCCCAAGCACGCAGAGGCAGGGGAATTTGAAAAATTATTTACCGAAAGAAATAAACATATAATAGGCCTACTTAACTTTAGTATTGATAATCATTGTTATCTGTCATCCAGTTGTGTCTCCACATACCTACTGATCTTAGTGTTTCACCTTATTATGTGAAAATCTATCAGGAGAATTTAAAAAAAAAAAAGGATATTTTTTCATCCCTGGTTCTCTGTCATTTTTTGTCTTAACTTAGTCTCTGTTTATGAATACAAGAACTTCAAACAATTATATGTATTATACCTAATTTTCTTGTGCCAACCAAATGTATAAAATTTAAAATAACAGAGATTTGCTGGCTTGATCAGCTTCAAATGTCTCAAATATTCAATTATTATACTGTTATTTGGGCTGTAGCAGATTCGCCACATGTTGCAATCTTAATTTTCACAAAAGTGATACATGAAGAGACAACAAACAACAGTTCACAAGTATTCAGTGATTTTGTGCATGTACACAGTACAAGTATGTCTCACTAAAGTTCTTCTCATATTCATATAAGATTTCCTTGAAAATTAGTTAGTTAAAACACTGGAGAACCTTCTAAATTTGCACTTAAAGTGAAAATTACCATATATGGTATGTATGATCCCCATTACTTACTATCTGAAAATGTTCTTTTCAATGGAAACAATAAAAAATTCAGATTATCACTTTAGGCTACAGAAAGTGAGAAATCAGATTCCAGGGTTGTAGGTACATTTAAAACACTATTTCAATCAGATCAATGTAAACAAAACATATTCCCAAGATCATAAAAAAATACAAGCGCTTAAGTTATCTGCATTAAGAAACCACCTATACAGTAAGGCCATTTTCAATCAGTCTGGGTGGCTTTTTAGCACAAATTTTACATGATTTTGCAATGAAAGTGTTGCAAGAATGTAGTACATCTATTTGTGAATAGATGTGATTAATGTGTGAAATTATCTTATTTTGCACTCTGTTTATCACATAGTTAAGTTGTAGTGGTTGCTAGGTTACAGATCCTGTTGCTAGGCAATCACCAGTGGTTCATCATCAGAGAACCCCCTTATCATCGGAGAATCTTCTTCTTCTGTAATAAAAATAAAGATGCATTAGAAAAAAAATGGAATTATGTAAAAAAAAACATAAATCTATCATTTATCAGGATGCAGAAATTTCTATAAGGTTAGTAGGGTCACACCTTTGAAAATTAATTATTAATCATAGAAGAGCATTTGTAACATGCAGAGCTGGTGAAAGTTTGCTGAGATTAAAAAAAAACAAGAGAGGGGAAAAATTAGAAATAATGAGAGACAGAGACAGAGTGAGTGAGAGAGTGAGAGTGGACAGAGACAGTTGATAATTAGGGAGATGATATTAAGAGAGATAGATGAGAAGAGAGAACAGAGAGAGATGATAATTGGGGGAGTGGGGAGATGACAGAGAGAGAAGAGATGAAAGAGGAGATGGCAATGAGATACAGAGAACATAAAGAGAAAGAAACAGACAATGGAAATGAAACAAGTAATTGGTGTTGAATGCAACACAAGAGTCCCCTACCGGTGAGGTGCATAATTTTTCCATTACTATAGCAACAAGAATTTTGGTCCCAGAAAAAAACAAAAAAATATTGAGATGAGAATCTTCATACTGCCATTTAAGTAATCACGGGATCAAGATTTCCAGACAGACAGACGGAGGATAAACCTATAGTCACCTGTAGGGTGCTAAAAAGAGAAACAAGAGGGCCAAGATGGCCCTAGATCGCTCACCCGAGAAAAGTATCATTCATTGCCTGTACAAAACAGATTGCTTTAGAATTAAGATGATGAGGTGAAACAATGTTCAGGAATTTTTTGACCCCATCCACAAAAGATATCATCATGACAAACATTCTGCCAAAGTTTGAGGATGATTGGACCAAAAATGTTGCCCTCAGAGTATAAACAAAACTTTTCTAAGATTTGACCTACTGACCTACATTTCTGTCCAGCCCCACCCATTTTCAAACTGGTTCGAGATATCATCATGACAAACAATCTGACCAAGTTTGAGGAAGACTGCATCAAAATTGTGGCCTCTAGTGTGTAAACAAGATTTTTCTAAGATTTGACCTACTGACCTACTTATGGATCCAACCTGACCCATTATCGAAAGGAATCAAGATATCGTCAAGACAAACATTCTGACCAAGTTTGAGGAAGATTGGATCAAAATTGTGGCCTCTAGTGTGTAAACAAGATTTTTCTAAGATTTGACCTACTGACCTACTTTTTGATCCAACCTGACCCATTTTCGAAAGGGTTCAAGATATCATCAAGACAAACATTCTGACCAAGTTTGAGGAAGATTGGATCAAAATTGTGGCCTCTAGTGTGTAAACATCAAAATTGTTGACGGACGACGCACGACGGACGACGGACAATCAAGTATCCCAAAAGCTCACCCTGAGCTATGCTCAGGTGAGCTAAAAAGGGTGTAGGAGAATACAAATGATGAGAAAAGAGAAAATCAGAGATTGAAAGGTAAGGACAGAGGCAGTGGGAGAACCTGACAAAAGTTTAACCATTATTTCAGTAGCTTCTGATGTTATATTCCAGAGAGAAACTAAGAGATACAGACAGGAACAGCTAGCTTTAAGTTAAACACATGTATATACCAAGTTCGTCAGCAGCCGAGAATGTTGTGGTCCCGGAGCGAGAGTCGTAATGACTGCTAGCGAAGGCATGGAATGATCTCTGTAGGCGTCGGTGGCGGATGATGAAGCATGTGAGCAGGCTAACCAGGACGATGATGACCACGCCCACTGATACGCCTATCGCTATCAGAT
>CM037782.1:17292395-17342395 GCA_021229015.1 Solen grandis
AATGAGAAACGGTTAAATTAACGATAGAGGGACGCGGTAAACAGATATGTTTCCCACCATTATCTTTTGGTCATGTCACATGCAGTTAAGGTGCGATTAATCGAGAAATCTAAGGGGTGAATAAGAAATTCTTAGGAAACTCCGTCGGAAACCCACGGTTCAGCAAAGCGTCGTTTTCCAGTAGTTGTTTATTAAACTATCGACCAATGAAAACGCGCCTTTTAAATGAAATACTCGTCTTAACTAATGTCAATAATAATACACATTGAAGTGACAGCTGTATAAAACGACATCTATGATTGGTTAGAAATGTGGTGGACGACATCTATGTGTAGAGAATGCCAAATTCACGTATTAGTGTTTGTGTATCTGTTTTGTTAGTCCATGTCATGTCACTACGTTATGTAATATAGTTCATACTGAGTGGTGTTCCACGATCGTCCTTTGTCCAGTTTTGTCGTGTCAAGAACCTGTCAAAGTTGTTTGTTAGGCATGAATGACTGAATGAAAGCGATTGGTCAGTTTATTTTACCCCCGCGCATTTTGCCGCACCCTGAAAGTAATATTTCTTCACATCACTCTAGCACTTGAGTCTGTGTAGATCTGAACGAATTTTCATATTAGCTTGCTCTTACCATTGAGCGTTAATTGTATCTTTTTCGGCGTAGCTGTATAATTTCGATTTCAACTCGCATCTTAAACCAATCAAATGTACGCTAACAGCGGTAAATAATTCTAAGCTGAATAAAAGGACTCCTGTTATTGGTTAACGCATCGTTATGGACTATAACATTACTGTAAATAAGGGGTGCAGCTTGTATATATCATTCAGCTTGGTGTTATTACTTTTCTTTTTGATGTAAACATGAACGTGATTTCAGTAAGTTAAATACAATCCTTTTCCATCAATTGAGGAATGCTACTTTGTGAAAATGATTTAAAACAACAAAAAAGAATCCACCGTGTTATGACATGAAACCCCTTAATTACTATGTATATTGAATTCTTCCAGCCTGCCGAGATGCTCTCATTGAAAATTAATTCGCCAAAACCAAAACAACTAATAACGCTTTTATATCATAATTGTCATATGCAATAATGATATGAACAAATATCAAACAAGCCTATTTACAGATATAATTTTTTGTATTACCGTCTATAAATAAGTATATTTCATAGAAAAAATACTGAACTATTTCTAGAGCGTACTAAATTTGTTGTGCGTCGGTCTTTCGCGCGCTTTTCCTGGGAATGTTCTAGAAGACTGGAAATCTCGTTTTTCTTTCATCCTACGCCGAATATCTTTTTTAAAGATATTTCTTGTTTTGTATAAGGAGCGGATCTGGTAAATATGTTTTATTTATTCCTTTGTAACAAACTTATATTTTACAACTTATCAGATTGTATTTGTTTACTGTGTTTACTAGATTTAATATTGTTTAATATTAAATCAATCATCTCCAAATTATACTAAGAGTGTAAAGAATTAAGATCTACACCAATATGTAATTAACTAAAGTTGATTATCTGTGTAGTATATCTATCATTATATAGTTATATGAATATGTAACTTTAAGTAATTGTTGTTATCTCTTTATAGGTTTTTCTTTCTGTCAACAATATTCATCCGTCGAATATTTAAATATATCGGATACCCGGATGTGTGTGTTCTGTCATTATTTATTGACATGACCCCATACTACATATGATTGGTTAGAAATGTGGTGGATGACATCTATGATTGGTTAGAAATGTGGTGGAACCTATGAAATGGCAGAATTTGACATATCCTGAAACGACATCGCTCGGGGAAACATTATTGAATTATTTGATTCACGGCAAGTACCTGAGTTGCATTATGAAGTTATCTCGGAGAAGTAATGGCTCCTATGATTATCGTCATTTTACAAGAATTAAAAATTAGACTTATTTATTACCTTTGTCTTTCACTCTGACGAGTCCAGTCCAAAACTGGTTGACTTCGAACGCTTTTACGTATGGAGAACAAGTTGATGCCATGGAGAAATCTGTAATTGCCTTTTCTTCATGATTGTAACACGTGGCTGAGAGATTTCTCCATTGTATTTTATTCTGACTCTCCATCGTACATGGTTTCGATTCAGGTGTCTTAATTACTTGCACATGAAAAAGATGCAAAAAGAAAAACATCGGCCATTGAAAATTAATCTATGTACACACAGTTGCAGGAGAAAGTGTAGAGGCATTTAAGTATGACATTAGTGTAGAGACATTTAAGTATGACATTAGTGTAGAGACATTTAAGTATGACATTAGTGTAGAGACATTTAAGTATGACATTAGTGTAGAGACATTTAAGTATGACATTTTACCTCATGAATATTCATGTACACATTTATGATTTAATAAATGAAAATAAATTTACTGAGCTTTAAATAGTATTTAAAAAAAGCAATAGATTTTCACTGCCACAAAGATTGTAAAGGCAAACAAAGTCTCTGTACTGATCAGATTGCCCCTGGAAGTTGTCTGATACGAGTGTGCTCCGTTTGACTTGACTTGAATTGACTTGACTATTTGAGTTTACCGCCGCTTCGACAGTATTTCAGTCATATAGCGACGTCCAACTAATTACAGGTGGAGGAAGACCCCGAATGCATAGAGGCATCCGGGTAGAACCACCGACCTACCGCAAGCCAGCTGGAAGGCTCCGTTTGAAAAGGTGTCAAAATGAGTATGCTAATAAACATGAATAAAACTTCTTTCTGAAATATCTTATGCGTTGTATAACACTTTTGGGCTGGTTTGCAGCCAATATGACAATACGATGTGAATTTTATGCTATTTTAGAGGTATATTCGCCTGAAATAACGGTTTAGAAGTGGCGAATTGTAGCATCATGTGGTAAAGCTTAAGATGTGGCATGAAGACGTCCCAACTCTGTATGCACCTGGTATACAGATATGTCATGTTCTACATTACAGTCGGTGACATGGTAAGATATCTCAGTCGTCGTTGAAATGTTGGCAATAACACATCCATTTATGTTGTTTGTTATATTATGTTGCTCCAATTCCGCCATATTGGCTGTAACAAAAATAAAGATGATAAGTCTGGTTCATAATTTAGTCTAATTAAGAAGAATGACTGTCACAGGTAACAACCTTTTCGTTAGCGGAGGACGTGGGTTCATTCCCCGGCAGCGACATAACGCGTCGTTAAGGTCGTTTTGGTAGCTTCCTACCTCGGTCACATAAATATAACCAGGTGAGGAAAAATGTGACCACCAGATCCAAATCGAACTTACAAGACAAGTGCTTTACAGACTTAATTACCGGACCGCTTTCATAAAGAGTATCTTCATAGAGTGGACCAATGACTTGTTGGAAGATGTGATGAATGTGCGACTGGGTGTGGTATCATGTCACTCGTCTACGGTGCGATATTGCAGTGTAGCAGCCCTATATTTGTATTAAGTTGACATAGGTTCTAAATGATTGATTCACTGCCGTTTGGATAATAACCCTACAAATACAGATTGGGAAAGACATCGCAAATATAACTCTTGCAATATGTAGGAAAAAAACTAGAAGAAGTAACACATTTTGGGGATTTGATTATTACGAGATGCAGATGTTAGGAAAAACAAAGGGAATATTATGATGTATAATCTTGGTAATATGTGGTCATTTTTCTGGAAATAGTAGTCATCTAAATTGTCACAAAACAAACCACGAACCTTTCTTGTAAAAAGACCAATTTTCTGAGGGTAACGGACCACTTTTGCCACAAGTAAACAATTCATCACCAGGGCAGGTTTCTGTGCAATGCGATGAAACGCTGTGTGTTGGCACTTCGTTCAACATGCACACATTTTCCCTGAAACAATATCAGGAGTTTCTTCTAAAGTTGATTCATTTTTAACCCAAATAATATAATATTATTGATTTTAGTTCAGCAAAATGTTTTAATAATTACGTTAAATGTTACAAATGAACGTTTATCAAAATTAAATTACGACGTGAAGATTAGGGTCCACTGTTGTCGAACATTTGAATAGCCTGTAATCAATATGTTAGTTGAAGAGGTCAATGACGAGCAATATCTTATAAAAATTCTCGATGAGCTGCAGGTAACTGGGTTATTAATCTATATTCAGACGACATGGATTTTTGTCCGGGACGAACGTTTGTTTGAGTTTTTTTTCTTCATAATTTTGCTTTAAAATAAACATTGATATTTACCAGATAGGAAACAAATGTGTCCTCAATTTGTAAGACTTTACCCGACGTTGGGGTACCGGCTTTTTAACTTTCATCTAATAACATGAGCGTCGAAGAATTACTGCATTCAATATTACCAACAGCAAAACTGGACAACACACGTCATTTCAGTTAGGCAACGATAGTCGTCCTTAATACTCTAATTATTACCAAATTATTAATACATTTCGGATTGTGCGACGTGAGTAATTAAGATATAAATATACTGATAATAGCAAAAAAAAAATAATAAGAAGAAAATAAAATAAAAATAATAATAATAAAAAAAATCGAGTGTATTCACTATATATATTTGTTACAACCTTTTTAGGACTACTTTTAGTATGTACATGTATACTGGAAGAATGAGCGTCAACTCAAACTCAGGTCTATTAAATTCAGGTCACTGTCATCCAGAGGTAACTTACACGACTGCACGTCCGAAGGTTGTGGGTTTGGACCCCGTTGGGAGGCACGGATATTTCAAGACCTTTCCAGGCGCAAAGTACTGGTCCATCCCAGGAACCTGAGAGGGGTTATTATAAGAACTTGTTTTGTTTCCCAATCGACGTAAAATACATAAGTTTCAACTTGATTAAAACTATTTGAAAATTGACATAGCTACCTGTACAGCAACGATCTCAGTTGTATTGGGGCAAATATTAAAGCACGTGTTGGGGTCGTTATCTTCTAGCTGGTTCCCATTTACACCATTTTTGTAACAGCCTGTAATTATAGACCATTTCACTCCGAAACTCCGACGTAAACCTACGTTAACCCATCGAGCTTTCCCTGAACACTTAACCTTCATGCTTTATAATTCGACTCATGGGAAATAAACATACATTTGAGATTTTCCCCAGTCACTGTTTAGTCAGTTTAAATCAGCGAATTATACCGAGTAATGCCGAACTCCTGGTGAAATGGTCTATTCAATGACCAATTTTTTTTAAACCTTGCATAAGTCTTAACGGTATTGATAAGTGTTGAGTGGTGACAAATATGCACCAGAAAGAACTAGATTTTTTTTCCTATATGTATAGGGTAGAGTCTATTTGGGCATTTCTATAGACCAGGGAGCGTATGCTTCTGTTGTCTTGAGAAATTTTAGTAGAAGTCTTAATATATTCTGAAAATATCTGAATTAGAAACCACCATAATTTGTGAAATTTTTGATATTGTCAAAAGAAAACAGGAAGGTGTTATACTGAAAATAAATCTCTGATGAATTTGTATTTTCAGAGCTTCTGATTGGCCACAAATTCATGCTGGCTCCTTACTATATGTTATGCATTAAAAATACATTTTACTTAGATACTTATTAAGAAAATATTGAATAATGAAGACACTTTAAGAAACCGGTACTTAAAAAAATCTCATAAAACATTAAAAACAAAACTATCATTTCATTCGAAATAAAATGAACCTTCCAGTGTTTAATCAAAATGACTTTTCTAAGTGTGAAATCATTTATTTTTGATGATATTAATTTTCGTCGATTTCGTGGATTAATCCCCACGAAAGCTTGTCTCATATTTAGACCTCACGTTTCCTAGAGCATAGATCCACGAATAAATGTACCCACGATATTTCCTTTAGGAACATTATCAACGATATTCAATGTCAACGAAAATAAATGATTTTACAGTATTTAATAGCTAAATCATGATAAAAGAAAGTCAACGGTTGACGTGATTTACACAAAATATCACGTGGTTTTACCCATGATACTGTTTGTGAGCAGTTCACCTAGCATCAATACTGAAAACGGGAAAGGAGCATTGTCATAGAAAACAATCAGTGAAAAAAATGTAAAGGAAGATCTTCGGTATACTCGTACAAAGCATTAATAAGTGTAGATGGAGATCACACTTACCTATTGTCCATAGCCAGTGGTTGGAACCAGAAGCATCTGTAACACATAAAATTAAAAACAGTTTACCAAAAATGATATCTTCAAAAATTTCGCGGTATAGACAGGGGCATATGTTAATTTAAGCTTGGTTTGTAACCACGTTTCTGCTGATCCCACTTGAGTTTTTCTTGGTGTTACCAGTGCTTTGCGCCTGAGATCATGATGAAAAGTCTTTATCCCTAACGTGATTTGAATTAACAATAGAAACCATGTACTTCACCACTAGACCACGGCGCCGTCTCATCCGTTTTTAAACTCAATTTGTAAACATATTTTATTTACTAATCCCATTCAACATTTTTAGGGTTTCCAAGCGGGGATCGATCTCAAAAGTTTGGAACCGTAGTTAATGAACACTACAACTGGGAAACATGGGACATTAAATGACTGATGCCCATTGTATTTCCCTTTCTATGCATTAAAGATATGATTGACATTTAACTTTTATGCTTACACATTTAAAATTCTTAAATGTCAATTGTTTTGCCAAATACTATATGCCTTACTTGTGTCAGGTTTTGGAACTATTTGTTTTAGTAGCGTATTCATATATTATGATGTCTTTAATTGGTTCAAAAAATGTTTACTCCAACAAGCGCACGATTGAAAAAAGAGAGGGAGAGAGAGAGAGAGGGGTTGTCCGTTCTTTTCTTACGTTCTGTTTCGTTTCATTTGTTTTGAATGATTCTTGAAGAGGACAATGTTAAAAAGAAAGCAGACGTCAGGCGACAGTCGACTGCTAAGCTTATCTCTTAAATTAATTACATATCAAAGTGCATCGTAATATAAACTTGAATGTCTTGTACGTGCAGTGGTGGTTATAATGGGCATGACATAACAGGGTGGGATTAGTTACATTTATTTTCTAGATTCAATTTAACATGGCGATAACGATTTTACCAAAATTGAGTTGTTTATTTTAAGAAAATCGTTATCTTAAACGATCTAGAAATCAAATTTAAACACTTACCATACAAGATTAATGTTCAATGGGGAAGACTCAAATGTTTAAACACACTTGAAATCTTCCATAAATCGTCGCATTTAACCTAATTTCTAGAGTGATTTTTTTATGAAAGGACGATTTGCAAGATTTGGAGAATTGATGCCAGTTAGAATGATGAAAACTTATACATACATGTATTACATATCAGAGGGGCTCGAAGTTGCATGGGGCGTATCATTTCGTACTTTATGATTAAAAAAAGGAAAGGAGGACACTATTTTTGGCTAATATTTGAATATCGCATTTTCGGCAAATAACGATCAGTAAAATGGTTCATTTACATATGAAATGGATAGATATTAAGAAAAGAGCCGTTTCCCCTGTTGTTTTTTCTCTTGTAAATGACTATCATGTGTTTTTATTGTCGCAATCGAGCTTGACAACAGCCGGGATCGGCCACTTCCGGTTTATTTTGCAGTGAATAAAAGGTAAGCGCTCATTCGTTGTAATGTATTTAAACTGAATATTGTGTAAGCAGGTATGACTTCCCTGTACCTGCCTGCCCGACAATTATAACATTGTGCCTATTGTCAATCGCAATGTTTATGCTTTTCTGGACCCCTGTAACTCAATGAAGTTTTCCCCGGGAAATATCAGTCTCATTTACATATTGGTTGACAAATAAATTTACCTTTATATTCACTGCGAATGAAACCGGAAAAAGCCTTCCCCGGCTGTAGTCAAGCTCGATTGGAACAATAAGTTCATGATATTATCGTTATAAGAGAAAATCTTCCTCAATTACGTTTAGGAATTTCTTAATTTATGCATTTAAAACTCAACCTGGTCCATTTCCAATGTTGAATTTCGTAATAAACGCGGTTTTCCAAATTCGATCTCAAAACAGTGTCATCCCTTCCTTTTTTAATGTTACCATTAAGTACGAAAGGATTCACCCCATGCATCTTTGAGCCCCCGTGGCTTAAGTCTCCAAGATTTTTGTGTTTATTGTTTTTTTTTGTTGCATGTTTGTGTTTATTGCATTTTTATGTTTATTCAAAGTGTAAGACTAGAAGTAGCAATGAACCGATTATCGCTCTGTCGATGACATTCGGTTGCCCAAGATTATATCGGCGATAATCGATTTTCTATCGGCCGGTTGAAATAAATTAAATGTAATATTTGTTCAAACTATTTTATCATAGAACCCATATCTTCAACTGTTATTGCAAAATATCAGGCACCTTATCTTGGATTCAAACTGTTTGACACATTAATTATATTTCTAAATTTCTAAATGTTACAAAGTAGGATGCTATCATTGAATGGAACAAACAATTTGAAAGTTTTTATGTTTGGAAAAAATACAGATGCTTGATAGTTCAACACATATATTATAATTAAAATAAATATAATAAAATCCTATTCTTCATTTATTCATATTCATAATTTAACTTAATTTCAAGTATGTCTTAACTACTAGTTTTATTAACCATGCATGTCAATTTAAAAGTTAACATTTAAAGATGTTGGTTTGATAAAGATATTAGTTAGAATTTATCTATAATTTGTCATTATTGGCTTGAATTTTATGATATTTTATCTAATTTCTAACATGCCTTAAATACTAGCATTATTAATTATTGTTACTTAGAAGGTAAAAATATGATATATTTATCTGAATTTATATTCACAATTCTTTTCTCTTCATTTTTTTTAAGTGATATATGAACAATTTTATTTCACAATTCAGAAATGTCATTTATCCCATTCTAGCACAAGTGGTGTGATAAATTAAACTTTGTTTTGTAATACATTTTTGATTGGTGAGTTCAGAATGTTGCATTTGGTATTGAAAAAGGTCATGAACCTTCTGTGTCATACTAAGGTTTTCAGCATCATGCTTAATGTTACAGCATCACGCTGAATGATTTCAGCATGATGCTGGAAGTTTCAGCCTGTTAAAGGATAATGCGTACAAAAGGGTCAAACATCAAATTCCTGCTTCATGCTGCATCATGCCAAAGTTTTCAACATGTTGCTAAAAAGCGAGATGCACGACCCTGCACGTTCATGCTAAAACTTAGCATCAAATTAAAAAAAATCGCCCACAAAATTAAAACCCCAAGAAAATTAAGGATTCTACAGTAAGTATTACACTTAGCGTTAGGTATGGTTGGAGGAATTCGAGCCTGGCCTCTTTCACTACATGGAACTGTGGAAATAATCCCAAGCATGTTTGAGTAAATCTACATTCTCAAGTCATGGCCTAAGTTCCCGAAAATCCAAAAAAAAAAAAAAAAAAAAAAAATGTATTTAAATATGACTTCCATGCTCTATCAGAATGAGTGTCACCAACATCCAAAGTTGTTCAGTTATTGATGTATGCATGCCCTGAGTACCTATCAACGAATCAAAATGAACAAGTCTTGTGTGAATTTTGGTTAATTCTGCTATAAGGTCTTTTGCTTACAGTATCTATGCAATTACCTGAATATAACACGTTTAAACAAGAGTATGGACATCATATTCAATAGGTAAGAAATTTGAATTTGAGTCTGAGATTGTACTTAAGTATTTTTGAGAACTTTGTGTCGTGATGGCTTTGTTTGTTTAGAGTGAGGCTTAATATCATTTCATTGGTGTTTTGTCTTTAATGCCTTGAAACGAGGAAAACAGTATCGTAAGAAATATTTTACTGTACATTTGATCACCTAATTAGTCTAACAAGACAAATTTTGATGCCAAGCATCAAAGACGCCGAGCATGTTTTTGAAGCACGACTTAAATAAAGTAAAGCCATGAAGAAAAGGTCCAAAAAAACAACAACAACAACAACAACAAATATATATATTATCAGGTTATTCAGAAATATAGAAAAAAAAGTACAGAAAATACTTTAACTATTGTAGACACCTTTATGTGATGATGATTTAAGATGACATAAATTAACTAATCTATAGATCAATGAAGATACATTTTACAACAGGTGATTCATTTCTTATTTAACTACTGGAATAGTTAGGATCTGCAAGATGCATGAAATTTCCAGACAGTAAGGAGGTATTGATGTTTTTTAAAAAACAAAATCATCCTCCTCCTCATCATCATCATCATCATCATCAGCAGCAGCAACAAGAACAAGGGCAATGATGATGAAAAATTCAGCACAGATAAGTTTTTATTTGGTAAGGGTATTAAGTACAGGTCCCAGTATTAATTGAAAATCTACTTTCCTTGATAACGTAGTGTGACGTAGGAGTATGACATTCTTTTTGTATCGATGATATGTATTAAATTAAATATATATTTACAAGGTTTTACAGCATAAGCTATGTAATGTTTAGTTAAATTTACCCATTTCAAGCACTATACATACTGGGACCGCAGATTGGACCTGGGGCCGTAAATTAGACATGTCTGCTACGGCCATATGTATAGAGTTTGTGTGTTTTTACACTTTCTACATTATGCTGTAATACTTATATTGAACTGCTTTTTCATTGTTTTTTCAAATTGACGGTTTGTATCTGAATTCCTAATATTTTAAGATCTCAAAACATCTTTAAAAAATAAATTCCGAGCTTTAATGAATCGGCTAGCTTGCAAGGTACGTTAATAACCAAGTCATCAGATAAACATTATATGTGTGTTTCTTTCTAATAACGACTTAAGACTTGCATATTTTGAATCTTGTTATTTATTTTCATTTTTATCACTTTATGCAAGTAATTGATTCATAAAAGTTTCTTTTAAACATATTACTGTTTTTATTTTACAATTATAACAGTGGTTGCTCCCTGTTTTGATTATGCGGCTCCATTAGCCATTAGCAAAAAAAAAAATAAAATAAAAAAAAAAACAAAAACATTCCATACTGACGCCGCGTTTCCTCGCGGCGTCAATAAGGATGCAACATCATACACGTATATATTTTAACTAACTATAACGCCAATAACCATAAATACATACAAGTCTTTCACTTACAGGATGTATATCTATAATCAATATAAAAAAGCATACTGAAAGTGAAATTCCACACTTAATTTGTCAACACGTACATTTTATTTCGTAAACATCATATTGCGAATCATGGAGTGTTATGGCGGAAGAATATGGATTCTAAGCGATATTTGATGACATTGGCCGTAGTTTGCCGACATTGACCGTAGTTGACTGTAGTTTGCCGACATTGACCGTAGTTTGCCGAGCCCATTAGAATATTCTTTATTAGATACAAACTATTTCTTATTATCGAAATTTTATTTTCGTATGAAATGTAAAAATGATTCACAAATGGTACATGTGGTGACTGTTACGTTGTTCACTACAACCACCTGTCTGTAATCAATTCTATCTGAGCGGGATGATAATTGATAACAATATTGATTTTGTACAGCATGAGTCAGCTGGATACAATGTCCGATCTAGAAAAGTTATGTTCTGTACATAATAGACTGCATAATGTTAATTCGATCACAATCGAAAACATGATTACTACCGACAACAGCATGAGACGATAAGTATGTAATGTTTTCACCCCAACATTGTATAATTAAAATGTTTATATCTGCTAAAATTACGTAACACACACATACACGCGCGACGCAGGGACCACGTTTTAAGTGAAATTGCAAAATGGGGAATTTCCCCGGTAGTCAATGGTTGACCTAGTTTACACAACAAAAAAATGGTCTTGTTTGTGATGTTTGTGAGAAGTTAACCTAGCCATGAATGGAAAAGGCGAGGATTTAATTTTAATTGCACAATACTAGAAAGGTGCATTGTTCCATGAAAACAACATTCATAACCAAAGTTAAACATACATGTACTACAGGTACAGCATAATGTCATATTGAGTTTTTCTAATCTCAGTATTGTGTTACTACAGGCGTGTAGCCAGGCGGAAGCCTGGAAGCCCGAGCTTCAGTATTATTTTTTCAAGTATGCCCTTTTCATAAATGACGTAAAAATTGAAAAATATTAAAATGCCAAGTTTCTTTCAAATAAGTTGTAATGCTGCTATACAACTTATTTGAAAGAAATGAAACACATATGGAGACATATTTGCGATAGACTATGAAAACTGACAGACTTCCATTACTGGTTTGATGCATGCCTATAAGCATATAGAAATAGATATTGAAGAAGTGATCAGAGTATTTGCGGATTGAAAACCCAGGCGACTTGCTTTTTATTCCAAGAGTCAAAAACGAGAATAACTCTGAAAACCCACTTTGAAACTTATCTGTGATCTTTCCAGTATATAAACTTAATGCCACTTACAAGCTGAGAGTGTTCCTAAGTTGTGCTAGTGTTTTTATTCTGCATCATTCAGTGTTGCTTAATGAATTATTCTTATATCAAATGTTTGGTTACTGTCTTACTCCGATCATTACCAAACAAATATAATGAAAATGTTCCAAATTTGATGGGTCAGAGGTGCGTCTGGACATCACCAGAAGCCACAAAATTCCACGATTTTTTTAAAAAAAAATTACGGGGGAGATCACCCGACACCCCCCCCCCCTGACGAGAAGGGGGCTTTGGTCCTCTCTCGTAAACCGCTCCCCCGCCGCCCTCGCTCATGCCTTCGGCACTCGACCCCCGCCTATAGCGTGGGCTTCAACATCCAATTACCTCTGCTACGCGCCTGTTCTGTACTTCCTTCCAACAATATTGGACTTGATCACTGTCATGTGACCAGACCACTCACTCCCACTTCACACCAATCCCCGCAGATCTACCCTATGCTTTTTTGAAAAATGCAATTGATATTGTTCAATTTCATAAAATATGCTGATATTCGTCGACGCATTCCATATACATTTATATCTATTGTCCTTAATATGCATGAAAATGTGCCAACGCTAGCAAATATATCTGTTTGTTGAATTGAACGGCCCATGGACAGTATTTCAGTCATTTGGAGACTGTTTCTACTTGAGGCAGATATAGTGCTGCCAAACTGCAGTATCATGCCGGATACCACACCCAGTCACATTATCCTGACACCGGGCCAACAAGTCATGAAACTACCCTTATATACTGAGCGGCAAACAAGAGAGCTATTCCAGTACCATTTTATTACGACTTTGGTATGTCGCGGCCGGGGCATACATGCATGCGGATATGTGTATTGGGGTAGGGCCGGGGGACGAACACGAGGTACTTAATATGTTAAATAGTCTCTATAAGGCAGCCGTGGTCCTGAGGTAGTGTACACGCTTTTAAATCTGGAAGTTGTGGGTTCGAAACACATAAAGGGCAAAAAATTCTTGCCTTTCCCTATGCAAAGTACTGGTCCAACCATGAAACATTTGGAAGAGATTAGTGATAATTTCCCAATCGACGTAAATAGAAGTATGCATAATTTGTATATATGTAAAGTCTCTTTAAATAAATATTTTAGTCCGATATTCTGGAAAAATGCAATATGTTCTCAGATACGTTTTTTAAATAAGCCATTCATTATTAAATTATAATTATGATCATTCAAATGCTTAGAAAGACTTAAGTGGAGATGCAAAGCATTCATTGACATTGAGTTATAGGCTCTTTTGCTCTAAATTTATAAAGCTTGCATTTACTATAAAATTCCAACGATTACTTGATGGACCATGAACACAATTTTATGATGGATAGATTACCTTCAGCAATTCTTCAGATTTTTTTTATTGATGTTTGATTATGAAGAAATGAGAACAAAAACCTCTAATTCGGTACGAAAGCCAAAATCGTACCAAGATTCGCTTGCTTTAAAAAACAATCTATTGGCAGAGAACTAAACCCACTTCAGGGTTTTGCCAAATAATGCACATTAATGTTTCAGTGTTGTTTCTTTGTATGTATTTTAATTTGTTATTGTTGTTGTTAAGTAAATTCCTATTTTACATATACGACCCCCCCCCCCTTCTCTCTTCTCTCTCTCTCTCTCTCTTAAGTTCAATATGTAAATTGAATGTCGTGTGTATTCTGTCATTTCAGAAATACAATTAAAAGTGATTTTGGAAATTATGGGTTTTATTCAATCTGTAATTTGCTGGACATAGCTCTGCGACAGAAAGATTGTGGTCGCGACTGTGCAACAATATTCCCATCATCATCATCATCATCATCATCATCATCACCATCATCATCATCATCATCAATACCATCATCATCAACAACAACAAGAACAACAACAGACTCAACCGACACAAATCTTTGTTTACTATTACACCCTGTTATACTGATATATTATCAAACGTCTAATGGAATTCACTTTTTAATCTATTCGGTGTATTTTCCGATGTCGACAGAGATAGCAATAAATAACTGATAAATAGCACTACATGTATATCATTTAAGGTAATCCGTCCATAATTAAATTGTCATTATGTTCCCTCAAATGATCGTGATAGTTTTATAGTGAATTCAACCCTTTATCGACTTAAACTGGCAAACGAGTTTATAGCTCCAAGTCAATGGATGCTTGCATCTGCACTGAAGTTTTTTAAGCATTTGAAGGACCATGATTATAATTTAATGATAAATGGATTACCTTAATACGAATGACACTTATTGTGTTATCGTGACCAAAGTCGAAAAATAAAAGAGGAGCTAAGTGCTAAAACTATCTTTCGATCCTTAAGTTCAGGTCGAGGTGACGTTCACAATTTTAGATCAAAGCCATGGCCACTTGTACTGAAACTGTGTTTGACTCATCAAAATTGTCCTTTTTAAAGACCAAATACACACCTTATTAAACTGAGTCACAATCTAGAATATCCCTCTTTAATATTTTACTGATAGTTAATGACCTATTTTTTTGTCACTAATCAGGAATAACTATTACTCGTACAGATTATAATAAAACCTCCATAAGAAATGGACATCAACTGATGCAATGTAAGTTAGAAATGAGGCAGCAACGTATTTTTCACATGTAGATCTCCAAAATCTTGTTGGTGGGACGTTAAACCCAACAAGCAAATAAAAATTGTGGCAAAACAGGTTCATTGCATGAACGCAAATTGTTCTGCATTACTTTGAACGATTGTTGCGATTGCTCGATGACCAAAAAAAGAATATAAAATTCTCGAATATCGCGAGGTTCTGAAAACCGAGAGAACAAAATTGTTTATCTTGTTTTAAGGGAAGTAATGGATATCATTCAGGGATAAAGCATGATGTACTTCGGAGAAAGAATGATATACCTCGGATAAAGCATGATGTTCTTCTGATAAAGCATGATGTAGTTTAGATGAAGCATGATGTAGTTTAGATGAAGCATGATATCCTTCGGATATGGAATGATGTTCTGTTACAGTATGATGTAGTTCGGATTTAACATGATGTACCTTGGAATAAAGCATGATGTTCTTTGGATAAAGCATGATGTACCTCGGATTGCATGATGTACTTCAGATAAAGCATGATGTACTACGGATATGGAATGATGTTCTGTTACAGTATGATGTAGTTCGGATTAAACATGAAGTACCTCAGATGAAGCATGATGTTCTTCGGATAAAGCACGGTGTATTTTGGTTAAGCATGATGTTTTTCAGAAAAAGCTTGTGTTCTTCAGAAAAAGCATGATGTTCTTCAGATCAAGCATGATGTTCTTCAGATAAAGCATGATGTTCTTCAGATGAAGCATGATGTTCTTCAGATAAAGCATGATGTTCTTCAGATGAAGCATGATGTTCTTCAGATGAAGCATGATGTTCTTCAGATAAAGCATGATGTTCTTCAGATAAAGCATGATGTTCTTCAGATAAAGCATGATGTACTACAGATAAAGCATGATGTTCTTCAGATAAAGCATGATGTTCTTTGGATAAAGCATGATGTTTTTTCAGATAAAGCATGATGTTCTTCAGATAAAGCATGATGTACTACAGATCAAGCATGATGTTCTTCAGATCAAGCATGATGTTCTTCAGATAAAGCATGATGTTCTTCAGATAAAGCATGATGTTCTTCAGATAAAGCATGATGTCTTCAGATAAAGCATGATGTTCTTCAGATAAAGCATGATGTACTACAGATAAAGCATGATGTTCTTCAGATCAAGCATGATGTTTTTCTGATAAAGCATGATGTTCTTCAGATAAAGCATGATATTCTTCAGACAAAGCATGATGTTTTACAGATAAAGCATGATATTCTTCAGATAAAGCATGATGTTTTCAGATAAGCATGTTCTTCAGATAAAGCATGATGTTCTACAGATTAAGCATGATGTTCTTCAGATAAAGCATGATGTTCTACAGATTAAGCATGATGTACTTTAGATCAAGCATGATATTCTTCAGATCAAGCATGATGTACAACAGATAAAGCATGATATTCTTCAGACAAAGCATGATGTTTTACAGATCAAGCATGATGTTCTTCAGATAAAGCATGATGTTCTACAGATTAAGCATGATGTACTTCAGATCAAGCATGATATTCTTCAGATAAAGCATGATGTTCTTCAGATCAAGCATGATGTTCTTCAGATAAAGCATGATGTTCTTTAGATCAGCCATGATGTTCTTCAGATCAAGCATGATGCACTTCAGATCAAGCATGATGCACTTCAGATCAAAGCATGATGCACTTCAGATCAAGCATGATGTTCTTCAGATCAAGCATGATGTTCTTCAGATCAAAGCATGATGTTTTTCTGATAAAGCATGATGTTCTTCAGATAAAGCATGATGTTCTACAGATTAAGCATGATGTTCTTCAGATAAAGCATGATGTTCTACAGATTAAGCATGATGTACTTTAGATCAAGCATGATATTTTTCAGATAAAGCATGATGTTTTTCAGATCAAGCATGATGTTCTTCAGATAAAGCATGATGTTCTACAGATTAAGCATGATGTTCTTCAGATAAAGCATGATGTTCTTCAGATCAAGCATGATGTACTTCAGATCAAGCATGATGTACTTCAGATCAAGCATGATGTTCTACAAATAAAGCATGATGTACTTCAGATCAAGCATGATGTACTTCAGATCAAAGTATGATGTACTTCAGATCAAGCATGATGTTCTTCAGATCAAGCATGATGTACTTAAGATCAAGCATGATGTACTTCAGATCAAGCATGATGTACTTCAGATCAAGCATGATGTACTTCAGATCAAGCATGATGTACTTCAGATCAAGCATGATGTTCTTCAGATCAAGTATGATGTTCTTCAGATAAAGCATGATGTTCTACAGATAAAGCATGATGTTCTACAGATAAAGCATGATGTTCTACAGATAAAGCATGATGTTCTTCAGATCAAGCATGATGTTCTTCAGATAAAGCATGATGTACTTCAGATTAAGCATGATGTACTTCAGATCAAGCATGATGTCTCAGATCAAGCATGATGTACTTCAGATCAAGCATGATGTACTTCAGATCAAGCATGATGTTCTTCAGATCAAAGCATGATATTCTTCAGATCAAGTATGATGTACTTCAGATCAAGCATGATGTCCTTCAGATCAAGCATGATGTTCTACAGATAAAGCATTATGTACTTCAGATCAAGCATGATGTACTTCAGATCAAGCATGATGTTTTTCAGATATTGCATGATTTTCTTCAGATAAAACATGATGTTCTTTGGACAAAGCATTGATGTACTTCAGACTAAGGATGGTGTTCCTTGGATAAAATTTATGCATTTCGGATTAAGCATGGTGTGCTTTTTAATTATGCACTTCGGATTAGCATGGTGTACTTCGGATTAAGCATGGTGTACTTCGGATTAAGCATGGTGCACTTCGGATTAAGCATGAACCTGATGAAATTCGGATAAAGCATGGTGTATCTCGGATAAAGCATGATGTACTTAGGGTCAGGAATGATGTTCTACACATAAAGCGTGATATACTTCGGATAAAGCATGATCATACAAATAAAGTATGATTATACTTGGACTATTTTTAGGATAAGGCACCAATACACACTTCGGAAAACTATCCGAGAATATCTCCTCGGAATATCGATGTTATTCGAAACAAAAGCAAAAACAAGAAGCCAGGCATATTTGGTGTTGTAGGGAATGTTGGTCTCATGCAGAGACGGCTGTTGACATATCACGATAAGTCAAACAAAGAGATAACAATCGTTCAAAGGTTCTGCCGGGTCTCGAACCCGATGTTATGGTGTGAAGTCAGAGACTAGGCAAACGGCCAAGGAGGCCTTGTTGTTTGTTCTAATAAATTTATAATTTCACTTGCTAAAATTTGTGTAAATTAATAAATATAATTAGACGAAAAAATAAAAATAAATAAATACAATGTAAATAAATAAATAAATAAATTAGAATTAGAAAGAAAGTAAAAAAGGCAAATGAATCTGAAGATGAGTCAATGTTTAACTTGCTTTTTAATGTAGACAACTTAGACTTTAAATCCAAATGATGCGGAATATGTTTATGTAGCTTTCTACGCAGGGTCATTTACATATTGTAAAATGCACGTGTAACGACCACAAATACAATATTGCCTACAACAATCACTAGTATATTAATAACGATTCTTTGAGCGACTGTTATATTTAAAAAAAAATCATTTCGAAAGTACATAATGCCATGGAAATAGTCCTTCACGTATAATATTTTGACGACAAGAACAAGTAAATGGTTGGCTTCTTACAAAGATTGCTAACACGCCCTACTTTTTATGAATAAATACTGGAACCTTTCAAATTTGCATGTATCTTGATTTTTACATATGGAAGAATTAACTTAACATACTTAACTTGAAATTTATATCTTTTATTTTCTTTATAAACTTATGCACATCAACAAAAATGATGATTTTAGAACAATAATTTCTAATACGCGATTTTTATATTCAAAAAGAAAAGAGGAGTTAAAACTTTTTTTTTTTCGTTGATTTGAAACACGTTCTAACAACATATACTAATTCCTTTCGACGGTCAATGGGTTGAAACAATACTTTTTGCCCAGGAGGGTCTTGAAAGTGTTCTACCCTCTAAAGAGATTCGAACCTATAACCCTCGTCGTTGACTATAGTCAACCCTGTCTAAAGCGACCATACAAGATGAAAAAAACATGGCCGCTTACAACTGAAAGCTGTTAAACATTTTATAGTCTTACATCTGGCTTCTTCATGTAATCCACCCATCACTAAGTTGTGATCATGATCCATCAAATGATCATAGATTTTATCTTTGGTAAATGCAAGCCTTTATAGACTTTGAGCAAAATAGCCTATAACTCCAAGTCAATGTATGCTTGCATCTGCACTGAAGTCTTTTTAAGCATTTGAAGGACCATGATTATGATTGATGGATTACCTTAATGGTAGGTTCACACTGCCGATTATGTCACCTCAATCAAGCCCGATTGCTACAAGTTCCCAACCCAAACTGCTTGATCAGCTGTCATGCAGCTTATCCCGCTTTTCCCTGCGGAAGTCATTTTGAGTAGTCGGGAATTCTTTGGCGGTCGGACTTGGTCGAGTGTGAACCTACCTTTAAACAGACTGGTCTTTTTGTATAGTTGGCCGCTAGCTCAGATGTTATTGTACATAGGTATAATTCAAATATGTATAAAAGATAAAGCCACTTACCGTGACACTTCAACACAACTACAGCAATACAGAAAACCAGGTTCTTTATCATCGTCATCATCATTATTTCCAACAAAATCAAAGTCCTCGCCTGCTAGTAATGAGTTCACGAAATATTACAATCCCGGCTTCAGTGAGCGGTTTTCTTAGAAATAAATGTATTACATGTTATCAGATACAGGTGCATCACATTATACTATAATAACACGCATCCTTTATCAAATTGACATGTTGTCGCGTATCGTAAAAACTTTAAGTGGGAGGCATTTAGATACACACAATCATATGCATTACATTTCGCTGTCGCGCCCTATTTCTGATAAGATAACGTGCTGAATGCCATATCTTAAGTATTTCCATCACCGTTTAAGAATAAGCAAATCGTTATGAGTTCAATTTTGAATATTTGACATACCTAGGAAAAAAATCTGTGATTCGGGCAACAGTCTCTTTTTTAACTTCTTTTTTAAAGTCCATTCATGACAGTGAACAAATCACAAATTCTTAACAGACAATTCGGCGGTCCCGAAATGGCCGCAAAAAAACTTTAGTGTCGACGGGTTTTCGCTACGTAGGGTCGGGTTGCCCGAAACACAGGTTTTTTAGGCCCAGGATTTAAAGAAAATTATTGCATCATCATAAAGAAACTTCGAAGGATAGTGTAAACGTGTATCGTGGGAACGTACTTTGGGGTCCAACGCACTTTGCGGTCAGCTCGAAAATGGACCCCAAAGGCCGTTGATATGTCACAACAACCTCGATTAATCGATTGATTATACCGTTACTATAAGACATAGTATCATAGTCTCCAATGACAAGTGTCAATGGGGCGTTAAACCCACCCCTAAAACAACAACAACAACAACAACAACACACACACACACACACACACACACACACACACACACACACACACACACACACACACACACACACAAAACAACAACAACAACAAAAACAATAAAAAAAACGAACATGAGCATCGTTGTTATCCGTCTTCATACTACATGTAGTTATATATTCCGCATATAATTTGTAAAATTAATACTATATGTACACCTATTTCTTTTCCTCATTCAGTGTTTCCTCTTTCCATGGTGATTTATTGATTAAGTGCTTTGCGTTTTACAGTGAAGTTAAGTTTTCTCACGATACCAATAATGTTGGATGCAGATGTTATATTATTTATGCGAGTGTGTCATTTACAATCACTGCTTAAGGAAATACCTGAATGATTTTTGTTATCTTTCGTAGTTCAGATTTTATCATCAAAATTAAGGATAGGAGGTTGCTGATTTCCAAAATATAAAACTTCCGTTTTACAGGATTGAACGTCACTAACCATTGTTTTGACCACCTGGAAATTTCTTTTAAATCGTGGTTCAGTATCCCCCGTAAGTCTTCAATATTTGAAGATGTCGAAGCTAAAGATCTCGTTATGCTCCTTAAATTATCAGACATTTCGTTTACATGGATCAAAGAGAGAAGAGGACCCAAGAGTATCACGTCATAGACATGTGGCATATCACAACCAATCACATTATCCTGATACGTGGCCGGGGATCGAACCCACGCTTTCTCGCTCCCGGGCGTCATTCGTATTATATGGCAATATTTACTTTAAACATTTAAATATTCATTGACCATTCTTCGGCAATTGTCGGTTTCCGAAGTATAGCGCAACACGTACGAGTATATGTATTACTTAGAAGCATTCACGCATCATACGCCCTGCTAGCCTCAATGATAATGTGATAGAGTTGGAAGCTGAAGGTAGAGGGTTCGATTCTCGCTTAGAACATAAATATTTTTTTATATTTTATGTTTTTATTGCAAACCATTCTACCATTAAAAACAAATGGTTCGATCGTTATAATTCACGGAAACTAACGAAGATCACCCCTGAAATTAATCAGTCTCAGGTCAATATTGCTAGACTATACCCAATTCAATGTATTGCCACACTAGTAACGGGCAACAGATCACACAGCCCAAGTTTAACCTGTGTATTTTGTTCGCACCATATCATAAATCTTAGATCTGTGATCTTTTTTCCCCAGCTATTTCATAGACCTGTCAATGTTTGAAAAAGTGGCACACATTGTTCAGAAATATAAGTTTAAGGGTTCTCTGTGTTTGGGGTCTACAGATATCAATTTCGTCCCCCTGTTTCTGAGCTATTGTGTGTGTGTCAAAATGGATCATGTGACGCGTCTGGTGTGGTATGCTTCAGCTTCCACCGCTGGCTAGCCATTTTCTGATAAAAAGAAACATTAGTCTCCCCTGCCAGTATATAGCCTCTCCATGGTCAAGCCCTATACAGCGCCTCCTCATGGCGACACACGTCAACTGGGGACATTGTGTTCACAGGCTGAACCGTAGGGGACGATTTATAAGAATCTCTTGCAAACTACATTGCAATCAATAGACTTCAAGTTATGATAAAGTAAACATTCTTCACAGATTACTCCGCCTTTTTTCAAAAATGGTAAAACTATTCATATAAAACCCTAGAGAAACCCCTATAAGATATCAATCTAAGCTGGGGTTCTTTAAGAGTACAGAATTATTTCTATATCACAAGAAGCATCTACTCCTTGAATGATTTTTACCACTTATAGTAAAATAATGTGCATTATATCATAGAAAGTAAACAATTTACAAAACATCCTACAGAAAATTAATAATTAGAAAAAAAAACAACAACCAAAAACATTTGCACTACCTTATCTGATATATTATATTTCAGTATTGGGCAAGCCAAGTTTGACAATAATAGATGATATAAAACATTTATAATAGCTTCACTTTTCAAAAAGTGGATCTTCGGATTTTCATGCGAGGAAGCCTTCAAGCTGGCTTGCGGTAGGTCGGTGGTTCTACCCGGATGCCTCCGTGCATTCGGGGTCTTCCTCCACCTGCTGGACGTCGCTATATGACTGAAATACTGTCGAAGCGACGGTAAACTCAAATAATCAAGTCAAGTCTGCTATACAAACAAAGTTGGATTATCACTTAACACGATACTTTTGTGTTTAACATATCTATATGTGAAAAATAATTGATTACCTCGACCTTTCTATCAATTCTGTCTGAAATCAGACGCGAATAAAAATAATTGTGAAAACATCTGATCTTTTAAATACGCATACAAAATGAAACTAACACGCGCTGACATCATTGGTATGTAATGAGTATCCATTTAAATAGATGCAATTGAGGATGTAAACGGAGGAAATCGGTAAAAAGTATAGGATATCACGTCGTACTTAGCAACAAAACTGAACATGAAGTTTAGTTTTGAACATTTTATTTTAGACGATCTCTCTCTCTCTCTCTCTCTGAGAATACCTATGTGTAAAAATAATAATAATACATAATAGATATTTCGAGGGGTGAGAGCAAAGCTTGTAATGTGGAATAAATGAAGGTTTTGTAATATTTTTTGTATGTCCTTCAAGTTGACTGTAGGGTTTTTATTTTTTTTAGCAGGCACAAGTTTCAAACTTTTGTTGTATGTGAATGTTTGAATCATTAAAGAGCTTATTAAATGTAATAAAACGTGAAAGATATTCAGATAGTGTGTATTCAAACAATATTGACTGCAATAGTTTCCCAAACAGTGATTTTTAGAACATTTACCACCTTTTTACAGGTGGATTCCCCTAGCCAAAAACTATTTTTTCCAAATTAACTTCATATTTTCCCCAATGAAATGTTTTTTTCTCAACAGAAGAGTTAACATATGAGATTTTCCTTGTAGTGTTTTTCCCATGGTCTCTTTTTTAAGCTCAGGTGACATATTGATAAGTTTTCAGCTAAAAGAAACAATATAATAAAACATGATATTAAGATAGTGTGTATCTAAATAATATTGAATACATTAATTTCCCAAGGCAGTTTTTTTTCCTTGTTTAAGTGTTTTCTTTTTGTTTTCGTTTTTTTCTTTCTTCTTTAATAGCTTGGTGTTGGAAGCTGTCAGTAAACTTAAGCTATCAAAATAAAACATGAAACTTTCAGTTTTTCAGATACATCAGTGGTAGAGGACCGCTCTATCAAGCGGGGGTTCCGAGGTTCGATTCCCGGTCTGTTTGCTTATTGTTTCATGTTAGGTTTTATAGCTTCTGTTATTTTTCTCCACCACCTTTGCTAAACTTCAGACTGAATGTATAAAATGTCCATTGACTTAAATACACTTAGGGTGCATTCATACAACTTTTCTCTAATGAGTTTCCCTATCGTCGTAAAATGAATAAGTTTAAACAAACAAACGGTCAATCAACTTACTTATTTATATAATATATTTTGTCGCTCTCTAGATCAAGGGCTTGAAATAATGGTTATATTTTTTGATATATGTAAGGCCTTCGACAAGGTATGACATAGATGTCTTCTTTTCAAACGTAAGCAAGCTGGCACACAATGTGAATTGTTATCCTGGTTTTCTAATTATTTACATAATAGGCGCCAAAAGGTTGTTATTCTCGGGGCATCTTCATCTTTACTGAAATAAAAGCTGGAGTGCCTCAAGGCTCGATTCTCGGACCTCTTTTATTTTTAGTATATATTGTTGTTGTTGTTGTTTTATTGGGGTTTACCGTCACTGCGATAGTATTTCAATCGTATAGCGACGCCCAGCTAATTACAGGTGGAGGAAGACCCCGAGTACACAGAGGTACCCGGGTAGAACCACCGACCTACCGCAAGCCAGCTGGAAGGCTTCCTCACATGAAAAATCCGAAGTCCCTACCGGGATTCGAACCCACAGCGGTAAGGGGCTGAGAGATTTGTAGTCCACGACTGTAACCGCTCGGCCACAGCGGCCCCTAGTATATATTAATGATATTGGTAATGACAGAAATCTCAGATAAACCTTTTTGCAGATGACACCAGTCTTTTTATAGTCGTCGATACTCCTCCTAATGCGGCAATTTAAACTTCAATCTGATGTTAACAAAAGCTAATAAATGGTTAGTAAACTTTAATCCTTCTAAATCAGAGTGCTTAATTATTTCTCGTAAAAGAAACAAACCAAACCATCAAACTATCTACATGAATGATATTCCTATTCCTTCTGTTGATTATCATAAGCATTTGAGTGTAATTTATCTAATGATGGCAGTTGGCATCACCAAATTAATCAAATAAAAATGAAGGCCTGGTCTCGCGTTAATATAAGAAAAAACTAAGACATACTTTAGACAGAAAATCACTTGAAATTATGTATTTTTCCTTTATAAGACCAATTTTAGAATATGCTGATGTTGTCTGGAATAACTGTACTGATTATGAAAAACAAGAACTTAACCTAATACAAAATGAAGCAGCACGAATAGTTAGTTACAGGGTGTACTAGATGAGTATCCATTAGAAATTTATATGATGAAATTGGATGGGAAAGTCTTAAAACTCGTAGGACAAAACATAAACTTCTTTGTTCTTTAAAATATCAAAAGGATATAGTCCTGGTTATATATTTGACAGATTTAGTTCCACCAACAGTTGGTCAGAGCACCTCACGATCGTTAAGAAACTCTTCAGACTTCGTTAATGTTAGGACACGCACATCTTTGTACTTGAACTCTTTCTTCCTTCTGTAATTCAAACATGGAATTCACTTCCTGATGACATTAAATTAATTGACAATATCCAACACTTTAAGAATTATCTTAATCGTGACAGACCTAAACCCAATAAGTTATATTACCATGGAAAACGAAGGCTTCAGATTCTTTATACGCGTCTCCGCACTGATTGTAGTTCGCTTAAGAAACACTTATATGATAGAAACCTAGTCCCTTCTCCATTCTGCAGCTGTGGTCAATATACATATTGAGTTTACAGACTTAAAAGGCTATTTGATAGCTAAACTGGGATAATAGGTAGTCGAAGGTTGACCTGGTCTACACCAAAGTGTGGTTTTGTTTATGATACTGTTTGCGAGCAGTCGACCTAGTCATAAATATAAAAAAGGCGGGGCTTAAATTATCACTGCTGAGGACTGGAAAGGTACGTAGGACATAACAACTTTGAAATGGGCCATTCGCCTTCAAGCCTAGAATTCACCCACTTCCGATAATGATTGATATACGTACAAATGTTGCACTCAATGCGTCGTTTATATCATGAACTGCGTTCTCATCATGATTATAGAAGTGCGTCCTCAACTGATAGCCTCTTGGATACTGCCACTTTGCACAATCTTGGTATGCTTCGAAGTCAAATACAGGGGACTGTACGACCAAATTCATTTCCTTTCAGTCAATAACAACGCACATTACAAACATAAATAAGATGTATAGGCCTTTTAACTCAGTAGTCAGATGTAAAATTTTACAAAATAACTTTGTATGATCAACCCAAATTCATTTTAATGAGGTGTATGTTTTCCCATAGTTATCTCCAATACATTTTCACAAAGTTTTAACCTTTTTTTTTTTTACATGATAGATGATAGATAGAAGTGCGTTGGTATTCGTTTCGAGATAAGATGCAAACAGGATCAACATACATTGGGGGATAGACAGGGCCGATATCAACTATCAAACAATCAAACATTGTTTTTAGATGATATCATTGTCGAAACCCACGTTCGCTCAACACGCTTTGCTCCTTAAATGACTGTAGCAAAACTTCGTACTTGTGTATTATTAATATGGCATTTTATTTTAATCCGTGGCCGAGACGGCATGGATTATTTGACCAATGAAACGCCGCGTTACATGTAGTTGTTAAGATTTTTAAAGTCTCAGCTTTTGCTTTTGTTACTTTAATGTAGAATATTCAATATAACACGCGTGGTTTCATAGGTCAACATTCATATAAACGAAGTTTTGCCAATTGAAAATCCCACGGTATAAACGACAAGGACCATGAAATCCGATATGGTTGATATCAGCCCTTTCTAACTCTTAATCCACCAGCAAACCCATTTCAAAAATAATCTATATCATATTTCATGAATAAACTTCTAGTATTCATAAATACTTCTGATTCACTTGTATTACTTTCATCATTTAAGATAATATGCAATATTTGAAACATGTTTATTTTAAGAATCATAAAATCTTTGTGAAATCCATTTTCAGGATAAGCACCACTGTTGAACCGTATATGTCACGGAACGTTAACATAACACGAGTGAAAATTTCGACCGAATATATCACATGTGTGATATATTCGATCGAAAATAGCACGCGCATGAGAAGTATATGTCACATAATAGTTTGGAAAAAAAATGAGACACTGTTTAAGAACGGTCAATTTTATGTATTAATTGTTCGAAACGGGTTGAGGTGTAAGGACTAGAGAAAGATCTCTCTCTCTCTCTCTCTCTCTCTCTCTCACACACACACACACACACTGGTTAGGCACGTAGCGACGGGGGCAGGAAGACATCCGGAGCTATATTCTTATCTGACGTTGAGTTCGTGCAAATTTCCTGTCATTCTAAAAGTCGGCGACACATCAAAGAAAAAAAGCAGAATTTTTTTAGATTAAACTAGCTTTTGAAATTTATTTTTTCCTTTTGCCGATCATCACACCGTTCTAAACATTGACCGCATAATAACAATTATATATATATGTGTGTGTGTGTGTGTGTGTGTGTGTGTGTGTTTGTGTGTGTAGCCTGTTTCTTACACTTGTTCCATAGATGCACGTGTTCGTCAAACTCAAACACCCGTTTTCCCCCGAATATATATATATTTTTATAGAAATAACAATGAGTATAAAAACGTGTTTTTATGTTTATAAGACCGACAGACAGACCAAAATGTGCAAAGCAATATAATGCTTAATATTCATTATGGGAGTAATTAAGGAGGGGGTGGTAATAAATTAATCGTTTGTATATACAAACACGCAGGGATGAGATAATCATGCAGGATGCATAAGTCATGTAATCATTGAGATTGCCTGTCCGTCCGTCTCTGCGTCTGCGCAGTCGGAGACATTTGATCCCCAGTTTTGGTATAAGTTAAAAAAAATAGTGTTTTCATGTAGTTTTCACAACCAATATACACGTTTCGGTGTAAACTTCGAAAATGACCAAATGAATATGTCGCATTAGAAAAAATCATTTTTCGGTCGACTTTATCATACACATGTCACATAATATAAGGTTCAACATGCCACCATAACTATTTGCGAAAAATAAAGGTATTGGAATTTTGACTTCATGTGTTATCATGTTACATGTTTGTTACGTGGTTTTGTTCATTTATTTTTATTATCAAAGGGGTTTGCACGAAAAATGAGCCATAAATCACTCTGTATAACACAAGTAATACCACTCCCGAATTACCTTCCTCGGAAAATGGCAATATACCTCATTTATTGCAGGCGTATACATTAATAGCTAACTCCAGTATTTCAGAATACATGTATTAATACGGGTTCGATCACCCAGTGAACCAGTGTAACAAATCGTTGTTGCGTCAAGACGAGGCATAAAACATTAATCATAAAACAAGACATGATTACTCATTATTTACATCGGCATACAGAATCTCTTCGGGCACAAGAAATTCAGCAGATATCGCCGTTTTCAACCATTGGCTTGCTTCCACGTCAGTTAAGCTATTTTGCTTAATAAATACGCGATAAAGTCACGCGATTCGCTCAATGGCTAAACTGAAGCGAAAGTAGGCATTATATATAGTGATTAGTAACCCACTTTCTGTGCCAGACCCTTTGGTAAATATGAATTGACTACCGGTAATTGACAATCTTGTTTATATAACGTGCATTATTTCTGATGTAACGGTATACCTCAATATTATATAAAGTAGTGTTATCTATCTTCTTGCTTGTTTCTTTTTAGTTGTGCTACTTTATTCATCAATTTATACTGATTTTTTAAGACTTAGTTGGATGTTTACATAAGAGTTAAACGTCGCGTGGTTGTTAGGCAACCCCTGTCCGTGGAAACAATGAGGAAGTTATGTGAGATATCAACAAATGCCGAGGAGGACCACTAAATATGGGATAAGCTGTTTCAATCTAAAAGTTTGATCTGACTAAGGAATATGGATTTTTGTCAGCACACTAAATACCATAGAGTCGTTACAGCTACAGAAAATTACCATATATTGAGTGACAGTGTCCTTTGAAGAGTCCTTACAACTACACAAGAATCATTTTGGCGATATACTGAGTGAACAAGAATTTATAGAATTTAATTATATTTTTAAAGTCTCATCCACATAAACATCATAACACAAAGTTACAATTAAAAATATATATATCTAAAATTGTACATATTGCCATTCTAAAAATATATTTACAAGAGACTACATAAGACATGACAATAGCATTCATTTATACATACACATAGCAGTGATGAAGTATTGTAGTGTGTTAATGTCAAAACGAATGTAGGGATTACTTATTGGATGGACGTTGCATTACAATAATGTTTATTCCGGGTAGAGGGTACACTTAAAATTATATAACCGTTCCTTTAACCCCAATCAAAGCCGGTTATCTTTTATAAAGGATAGTACAGTATTTCCTGTTTCATGTTCGGTTAAGATTTAGGTCCACGATTAGTAATAATATTGGAAATAATCAAACCCCCAACTTCCTCTAGTTTTATCATGATTGTTTCAGGACTTATCTGAATGTTTAAGTGTTCCCTGAGCGTCTTCTTGCAAAATTCACACATTTATTTCCATGTAACGCACATGCAGCAAGTACGAGACGCTAGCTACGCCCCTGCATTGCAGTACTTCTTTGTACAATACTCTGTTTGTGAACTTGACAAGTTCATATTATTTTTCTTGTATTTATGACAAAGTTTCATCTGTTCTTAAAGAACTTAATTAAGTTATATTTATGCTATAGATATATCTTTACGTCGGAATGGAAGCTGTATATGTCAAATATATATATGTCAAATATGACATAAATATCTGACTGATCTATGGCAAAAAAATAAATAAATAAAAAAAAACAAAAAAAACCGAATAAACGATATTGCAATGTTACATTCAAATTATCTTTATTATATATTTCTCTCTTGAATTTTTCTTGTTCCTCCCAGAGACACCCATAATAAGCAATTAGTGCTTTTCTTAATTGTCACAGTGTCAATTATTTACTAATAGGACTCATAGAAATAAATCGGTAGCACAAGCCTGATTTCATTTTTATAATCATCGAATAATACGGATATTCAGAAGCATGATTTTCTTTTCTTTAACTCATCTCCCATATGTATTATCTCTGCTTGGTGATAGATATAATTATACTCAATATAAAAATATTGAAAACTGACAGAAGTAACTATAATATTTTGTTAATATGTTATTTGCCAATGTTATTGACTATGTAAATTTAAAAAAAAATGAACTTTTGCAATGAATTGAATTTGCCGTATTTTAGCCATTCTTATAAAAAATCCTTATATTCCGTAATATAATCAGGTAATTAATAACTACATACCCCAAAGTGGACCCCTTCATCCACTTTACATTATTAGGTGCGACTTTTACAAGCAGACGTTCAGGGAACATACCGAATGCACATGTTTTTACATTTTTATTTTTTTGACAATGTCTTTATAATTTGTGGTAACGTTGTTATATAGAGATTATATATTGCGGGTTAATTTTACATATGCATCGCTGGTAAAGTTTTGCAGTCAAAACGTCCCCCAGTCAAAAATTTTGACGTAACCAGTTTGATAAAAAAATCCACTATTTCTGATTAAATCGTCCACGATTTCAAAAATGCACATAGTTAAAACACCCCTATTATATATTCAATATTAATATTATCATAATTTATTTCTGTAATTGTTGATAAAATAAAGTTATTGTTGAAAATGTGTATGATAGTTTAAAATTTCATAAGAATCACGTTTCCTTTATAGGCATTTCAATGAAAATGTATTAAAAGCAGTTTAATAGAAACCTAAATTAAGTTGTTGTTTTTTTCAGGATTTTTTGTTTATTATTTTAAATAAGACTGTTTTAGTGATTCATATTAAAGCTACGGGACAAGATAGTAGTAATAGATTAACCCTTTCCCTCATAGAGGACACCATGAAAAGACCTATGCGAACAGCATAAAACCAGATCAGCCTGCGAGTAACTCGCAGGCTGATCAGGTTTTATGCTGTTCGCTGCTCCTCAGTGGTCTGAAAATGAGGATTTTATAATTAAATTTGGTAAGGTTTAACTGTGGTTTTCTGCAGATCAGGCTTTATGTGATACCTATTGAGTGCGTCAAAATGAGTCTATATGAGGGAAAGGGTTAACACATACTACACAGGTTCATATCGACTGACATTTATAAAGTATGAAATTGACATAATCATATCAATTGTAACACGTGTCATTTTGTTTAAGTGATATGAGAACTTCCGGGTAGACAACTCTGATATCACTTAACCACGCCTATACAATCAATTCTTTGGTAAGTTTTACAACCAAGATACCGCGCTGATTACTGGGCTTAACGTCCTATAAACGAACAGTTTTTCAATCATTTGGTGATTTGTCTACGTCAAACGATATAGGGCTTCCTCATTGCAATATCACACCGTATTCAAGTAACATGACACAGAGATTTGTATGTCAATGAACTATATATTTGTGTCAATAAATGTTGAATTGAACTGAATTAATCGTTTGTATTTGTTGCCCTAAAGCTTCGGAACTCGCTTCCATCGAAAATAGGGAAGTCTGTTCGAAAATGAATTTATAGGGACATGGTAGTGTCATTACAAATTTTATATAAATTTAATATGTATCTACTGTTGTAAAGTTTAATACCTTTCACGACATTTTTTAATCATTCATTCAGTTTCCATCATTTTCGTTCGAATTGTTTCAAAATGATTTCGCTAGTTTAAAATAAATTAATGTTATAATTTTGCTATCACAAACTCATAATTTATTTTTAAGTTATTTTCAGTTGTTTTCATCATTATATATCATATATCGACTGAGTCATTTTATGAACAATAAATAAATTATAATGCATGTATGTATTTAAGAGAACAACATGGTAGAATGACTTTGCCAATATGTTATCCTTTAAAGATAAATATTTTTTTATAATCATTATTATTACATTATCCTGATAATAGGCATCATAATGACATAGATTAAGGTAACGTGTCTGTAATGGTTTCGCTACATTTCGGATCTCATGGCCTTTCACGGAGATAACCAGTGTATCTTAATGTTTCATTAGAGTACCTTGGTTATTTAGGTAAAGGTTAAGTGGTCCAAGGTGTAACGGAACTATGACATGGACTTTACCTTTAGAGCAAACACTCTGATGTTAGTTATCACTATCAGTGCACAATCAGTTTTATATGTATATTTATTGATAAGGCATTTGTATTACAATGTATTTATATAGCCGTTGTGTCAATGTTGAAAACGTGTTATTTATTTAGTTGTAATCAACGGGATGCGCTAGGAGACACATTTATTCAAACTCTCTTTCGATTCATATGAAATTAACACAATTGATTTATACCAGTACCATTATAAATCATTATAAATCGCTTTTGTATGTCGAATTTGTTTAGTAAAGATGCTTGGTACACAGTTCTATCCATTCCAGACTGTTTAACTATGTCCTTTTATTTTGTTGAACAGTATCCATGAATGTCGAATATAAACATGTATATTTACAAAAAAATAAAGGAGAATTCTTTGACTTTCTGACCACACTGCCATCACTTTAGGTCAAACTTATTGTAACGCCGAATCGGAAACGAGGTCTTATGACCTAAACTAATCATTTATCCTTCTCCATCCTTTCTTGGTTGGAACAAAATCTTTGTCTGGATTTCTGTTTAATATACCCCGAGTTTGCAAGCAATTTTGTTTTGAATAGTATCGTCTCTGCGTCAGTTTCTCGACCATAGAGTGACCGTCTAATTTATGCCTTAATCACATTACCCTTACGAGCCGTCTATGACCAGTTTTTTATTCTTTTTCTATAAATATTGACTTTTTCGTACGAGTTCCGTGCAAATATCAGTGATTCGTGTGATGATCTTAGGTATTTTCGATATCCCTGTGAGGCCTCGGAAGGTTTTAACTCTGAGTTAAAAGGATTTTCAATATTTTGAGGTCGTAAGAAGGTCGTTTATAAGTCGCAAGAGCACCGTGCGGATTTCGTGAGCTTGTACGATTTACGCACGATTTTACCAGCATGAGACGCGTACGAGAATCGTAAAACCCTCGTGAGATCGTACGAGATCCTTGCGATATTTACGATTTCCTTGCAACATATGTAAGATTTCCTTCTGCAATCATACGAGCTCAATATCTAATGTGACCACAAATATAAATAATTGAGATACGTATTTTGCAAATGTCTACGCGCAGCACCAATAATCGTTCGATTTCATTATTTCTACGGACATCGTACGGGTACTGTGATAAGGATGAAAGAATACACCCCGTGCACAGGGGCACTGGGTGGCACCACAAACGGTATATGCGGATATTACTTTGTTCATTTCATTCCATTAAATAATATCTTTATGTAAAAAAAAATGAACAAGATAAGATCCGGTAATAGAATTTTAACCCACTGAGACATTTAGGGTAAATAAATAGAGCAACCAAATACACATGTGCTACTCTGTACAATTAGAGCGACAAAGTGAAAACATGTATGTTTTGACCTGAATAATAAGACAACCATGTTTATACATTTATGTTTTGATCTGAATAATAAGAGCAACCATGTGTATATATGTATGTGCTGATCTGAATAATTAGAGCAACAAAGTGTATACATGTATGTGTATACAATTCAAATTTAATTTTAATAATTTCTGCATTGACAATGGACTATGTAGCTGTGTGTTGTTTTCAGCCAAGACAGTAAACAATGTTGATTGAGTGCATACAAGATGAAGATGTGACAATATTTTCTTTAAACGTGAGGCCAAATCTGAAAGCCCTATGCAATCTGTATTCTCTTATATGAAATGATTTTGTATGCTGAGTTTTACTGAGAGAAAAAACAACAACAACAACAACAAAAAAACAACAACAACATGATTTACTGTTAAATAAATAACTAATGTTTTCACAACCCCCCACCCACTTTGGGTTAACAGTGACCCTTATGTATCCATCGGTTGATCAGTATAATCGGAATAATCAAGTGTGTTGTGCTGATTTGAATGAGTAAAGCAACTGGTTGCCCATTCATCAGAATACTCACTCTTGTATTCATTTGATTCATCACCGGTACCGCTAGGTGGCATGTGTGAGGGACCGGGGTAAAATGGTCGAAATACATGTGTTTATAGGAAATGAAAAAGTTCATTGGATTTGATAACTTAGTCTTTACGAATCTCTCTCTCTCTCTCTCTCTCTCTCTCTCTCAAATAATGCATTGATCCACAATACCACTAACTTGAACTCCTAACTTGGTACCCGCTAATTTGCACAAAAAAGTTTGTTGCCTGCTTTCCAGTCCAGTTAATGAGACACTATGAATAAAAACAATTAACCATTTACGTATTTTATTGTTATGATTAAGTCAGTGGTACACGTTTTAGTCACAGATGGGCTGATTTTTTTTTTGAAATTCTATATTTTAAAGAATGCGTTTTATCACATTTGTAAAAATCTGCTCGATTTTTTATTCTTTTTATTTTGTAAAAATACAAAATTACAATTACTGTATACCTAGCTTATTATGTCTTTATTTTTTTTTGTTATACTTCCTTTTAAAATATATTTAAAACATGATCAAATGCATAGCACAAGCTTCTTTAATAACTGACGTCATCATCCGGGCCCTGAGTTACGGTTTGAAAATGGTTTAAAAAATGCAGAGTATGAACTTTGTTAACAACAAACTCGCCCATATATTTGTAAATGCATGTCATTAATATATCATTATTTATTTTAATTAAACTTTTCATCTAATACGAAAGAGAATAACTTGCACACGTGTAAAAACATCGTTTCATGTGAATACACAAAAAATATGCCTACAGAAAAAATCAATTTAAAATCCGTATAACGATTAGAAATTGAAATATTGTTCATGTAAATGAAAAACATCGCTATATATTGTTAGCGGAAAGTCAAGTAACATATTGAACTATATAAAATTACATACAAAAACTATCACTCTAAATACAGAAATATCTAACAACAATTTCGCGTTTAATGGCCAGTACCATTTGTTACTGAAAAAAATAAATAAACACACACACACACACACACACACACAACAACAGCAAAAATCAATCAACACGAAAATAATCTGGGGAAAATGGTAAAAGGTCTTATGAGTTATGTTATGAATTATGAGGCAAGTACAGTAATAGCTCGAGCATTCGGAAAGGGGTGAATGCTCAGAGTATCGCCGCGAGGCTTGGAGAAAGAAAAAAAAGAAGATACTACGAATATTTCATACTCATTAGCTCATAATTCCCCCATCTGTGTCTCAACCAATGTTCGCATTGGACTGGAAACATGTTTCAAATTAGATACGGTGTTAGTGATATCGCTCCTCAGAATATCGCGATTTATCGGACGTGTTTATTTTATACTTTTTGGGTTTTCGCATCGCAGTGCGAAAACCCTTTGTTCTTGTTCTGTTTCTTTTTTTTTTATTTTTCTAACCCTTTTTTGTGAACGGCATAGCTCCAAGGTGAGAAAAGCCACATCTATGAAACTTTTATCAGTAATAATCACGTACTTGAAGATGATCCTAACGTCGAGAAAATTTTCATTTTTGTTTTGATTTTCACGCCAGGGGGCGTTTTTTATGAAAATGTTTAATAAGCAATATCTCAATTATTTGAGGTCCGATTCAAATGCGGTTTTTGCATAATGTTCCTTGTAAATAGCCCAATAAAATATGATAGGTTCCAAAAATTTGCGTATATAAAACTTTCGTGCTACAGGCGGTTGAAAGTTCGAATCTCGCAAAAACTGTGAAATAAGGGTAGGTCTATCAAAAAACTACCCATTTTATTCAGAGATGAGATAGGAGAATTTTGTTTGTTGCATATGATCAGCAAGACATATACGCACAAAATATATGGGGTGGCGAATTCGGGAAATGCATGGTTTGTCCACAGTACGCGGTCAAACTTAACCAATACTTTCGAAAAATCAACATTTTAAAAGCATGACTTTTAAGGTTATTTGCAGCTCCTGACTTTATTTTTTGTTCAATCTTCATCATTATTTCCCTGTTTATGCATTTTTATTATAGAAATAAAATCATAGAAAAAAAACCAGCGAAGATATGCAAAGGTCAAGGTCATATACCAATTATTGTTATTTTTATCGGCATAAAATAGTTCTCAATCTAAAAATATTTTATAGAAAATATATGAACAAAAGTTTTAGTTTATGAAGAGATCTTTCCATTGGTGTTTAGTTTTTGAAGATCGGACTTCATTTCATCAAATTACCCCAGTCCAAAGTTTGATCCTTTTATCAAACAATTGTAAATCCGTATGTTTCCTCTTTTTTGCAGCTCCTGACTTTATTTTTTGTTCAATCTTCATCATTGTTTCACTGTTTATGCATTTGAATAATACAAAAAAATCATAGTAAATAACGATGAAAATATGCAAAGGTCAAGGTCATAATACCGATTATTGTTATTTTTATCGGCACAAAATAGCTTCAAATCTAAAAATATTTTATAGAAAGTATATGAACAAAAGTTTTAGTTTGTGAAGAGATCGTTCTAATCATGTTTAGTTTTTGAAGATCGGACTTCATTTGATCAATTTACAACAGTCCAAAGTTTGATCCTAAATCGAAAAATCGTAAATCAGTATGTTACCTGAATTATATTTGCATTATTTAATTTGCTAAACATATATACAGAGGATATTTGGGTAAGCGAGTTTTTTTCAACAGCATGCGGCAAACGTCACTAATTGGATGAATTTCAATTTCAAAAACATAAGTTTTTTAGTGTGTGTCTTTTTTGTCTCTTTGTTCAAGCTTCATCATTTTCTCCACTACTTGTCTAGTTTTATGATACACAGATTCTCATAAATCAAAAATTAAACAGTATTTTCATTGTTTTAAATTAAACAGTTTTTTCCTAAATTCGGGAAGAAGGTTAACAAATGTTATCAGCCTATTATATATTGAGTTTTTCCCCCATGAATATTAAAAAAAAAAAAAATAAAAAAAAAAATATCGCACTTCATTTCTTATCTTCAAACTTTACATTTTCATTTTTTTTACCACACTCTCTCGATCAAATTCGATTAAGTCTGTTATCATCAAATAACGTCAGGAGATATCCCTTTGTAATATAATACACGATTGTTTTGTATTAAGTATCTTCTTTTTTCAAACTTTCTATTTGACTTTTTTATGTTAATAATATTCGAATAAAGTTAATATCAATCAATTATGTCTGCAGTTGAAACCAGTACTCTTACTAGTCAAGTTAAAAGCGAAAACCAAGATGCCGCTTTGCGGTTCTAGTTATATTATTATAATTCTTTTTGTTATTATTATTATTTCACCAAATTGCAATTATGATCGCGTGTATAACAAGTTATGCCTTTTATTTAGAAAACACGTGTTTCACGAGATTCTCTTTTTTGTTATGCATACCACGACCACGTGGTATGATCTTTCAATGAAGGCCATGTATATAAATCATATATAATTAAATATAGAAAAAGTGTAATATAAATGTGTTCACTTTTCAAGGGTAAAATTATGTGTAAATATATGAAAGCGTTAGGATAACTTGATTTTTTATGGTTTTACTAAACTGGCAGAATATAAAAAATACACAGTTTTTATATGAAATGGTTTATAAAATAGAATGAAAATATCTGGCATAACTAACGGCACAAATACTTAAAGTAAGCGACAGCGTGTGCTAAATCTAGGACTACGGGGCCGTTCTTAAAGTAAAATTTTCCATAGAAGCTGCTCTTGGCTCAATTCTGTTTGTGTCATTTCTTTCGTCACCACGCTCGAATCTGTTACCAACAGTGTCGGATTGAGGCCGATACATTCTGTAGGTGTCATCAGGACCTTGGTACGAATCGTAAATTTCATTTTCATGATTGCAGTTACCCAGGCGACAGTTGTAACAGTCGGAATGACGACTATTAGGGTCGTATTCGTACGAGGCAATGCGGGGGCGATACGAATTATGATCGTACAGGGAATCCGGGTTTCTATGGATATCCTCCTTTTTCGGTAGGTACATGTACATTCGGTTATCCACGGGACCTCTGTGACTTGTGTAACTAATACGGCCGTGAGATCGCGTGTCCATTGAAAGGATATCAGGCCGCTGTAGCAAAAGTAAGATGATATAGTTATATCAGTAAAATATATTGAAATGATGCTTTCATTCCATATCTTATTAAACAGATAATCAAGTATTATTTAGCAACATGACTGAACTCATTTTGAATTAAAACATAATCTTTACTCATTAATCAACAAGAATGTGAAAAGAGGAGGAGGACATACAGTTTAACCTGTATCAGCGGCAACCTGTATTAAGCGGTCAGTTTTAATATAACAAAACTAGCAATTTGTTATTGTTTAATTTTTATTTAGCGACCACCTGTATTAAGCGGTCAGTTTTAATATAACAAAACTAGCAATTTGTTATTGTTTAATTTTTATTTAGCGACCACCTGTATTAAGCGGTCAGTTTTAATATAACAAAACTAGCAATTTGCTATTGTTTAACCTTTATTTAGCGACCACCTGTATTAAGCGGTCAGTTTTAATATAACAAAACTAGCAATTTGTTATTGTTTAACCTTTATTTAGCGACCACCTCTGTTATACGACCGCTGATACAGGTTCAACTGTATATACTTCCTATAGTAAATGTAATGAAATACTTCTTATGTGCTGGTCCCCGAATAGTTGTACACCATACTCAAAATTCAATAAATTACAATTCAAATACTCCTTATTTAGAAAACGGTCACTCTCTGCACACCCGAATGCAAAATAATTTTGCGTATTCTATGATCCATACGATCTCTATTCTATTTAACCTGTATTTGTAATACTAAGAACAGGTAAAGCAGAAACCACAGACAAACACGTGCATGCACACGCACACACGTTTATTGGTAATTTGTCTTACCGTTATTTGGCTCAGTCGCTCGCTCATAATTTCCATATCATTTTTACGGATAGCTGATACTCGTTTTGAGAACCTAAAACAGGAAATAAATATATAGATGAATAAACAGATAAATAAATAATGATTATAATGAGATGATCATGATATATCATCACCAGTTTCGATTAATTATATGAGTATTTCAATTGAGATGTGATATATGACTATTAATGAAAGAGGTTGTGACGTAAACAACACGTGATCAAGAAAGAGTACCTGCACATCAGGACTGCGATTAGTACTAAAAAGAGAACAACCACTCCGAGACCGGACCCGAACCAGACTATGAGCACTGAAACAGAAAGATAAGACGTATAGGGTATAGCTGATATAAATAGCGATCATGTCACTGGAACCGGAGTACTGAAACTGATACCCCAAATTTACAACAACTAAAAATACACAATATATCATTCTTACAAAAAATACTCCGACGTCGCAAAAAATGTCAAAATATAATTTCTGACCAAAAAATACCCCCCCCCCCATTGTCAAAATATCATTTTTGACACCAAAAAAACAGTTTTAAAAATACACAAAATATAGCAAAAACATCATTTTATGACCCCCCCCCAAAAAAAAAAAAAAAAAAAAAACAACCAACAACAACAACAACAAACATTGTAAAAATATCATTCTCTGACCAAACAAATAGCTACAAGAAATATACAAGACATAAAAAAATCATTATTTCTTAAAAAAATATTATTATACGTTGAGTGGGTGAACAATTTATTTCAGCTTATGTAAATCACTCTCAACGGTTGCTTACTTGGACCAGTACTTTGCGCCTGGAAAAGTCATGAAAATCTTTGATCCAGTTCGAACCTACAACTTTAAGATCTGAAGTGATGTACATTACCACTGGACTATAGCGCCCGTTGTTAGAACGTTTATCTATACAGAGCTGATGAAACATTAATGCAATTTTTTTTATGATGATCAATTTCTTCCTCATACGCAATAAAATAGAACAAATTTAATACTAATCGTGCAAGGATTATAATATTGACAAACTTTTAACTAAACAATATTTTTTCTGATATTTACAGGTTTTGCCATTTAATTACCAGTGTTTTCAGGGATGTACATATACTGGTAAAATAACCCTCTTAAGTATAAACAATTTTTGCAATTAACAGTACTTCCTAGGATTTGAATGCATTGCAAAAGAATTACCAGTATCTTGGCTGGGGTGACTTTTGACAAAATAATTTTTAAAAATCAAGTACAAAGATAACCAATTTGTTTGTTTAGATGGATGGATGGATAATTATATAAATAAAAACGGATAATTAAAAACAAAAGAAGAAATAAATAAATAAATACTTTTTGGAGAAAGCGCATCGGATGTTGAACCCCCCGTGTTTGATAATCCAGGCTTTGTAGATATTGGTGATGCTTCAGTTGTCGTTGTCGTTGTTGCTTTTGATGGCGATGTTGAAATTGTAGGTGTCACAGCTGACATTGCTGGCGTTTCAGTTGATATCACTAAGTGTCTCAGTTGATAAAGTTGGTACATCAGTTGTCGTTGTTGCTTGGTTGCGCTGTTGACATTGCTGGGATTCAGTTGATACACTATGTCTCAGTTGAAAAGTTGGTACATCAGTTGTCGTTGTTGCTATTGGTTGCGCTGTTGACATTGCTGGGATTTCAGTTGATATCACTAGTGTCTCAGTTGATAAAGTTGGTACATCAGTTGTCGTTGTTGCTATTGGTTGGCGTGTTGACATTGCTGGGTTTCAGTTGATATCACTAGTGTCTCAGTTGATAAAGTTGGTACATCAGTTGTCGTTGTTGCTATTGGTTGCGCTGTTGACATTGCTGGGGTTTCAGTTGATATCACTAGTGTCTCAGTTGATAAAGTTGGTACATTAGTTGTCGTTGTTGCTATTGGTTGCGCTGTTGACATTGCTGGGGTTTCAGTTGATATCACTAGTGTCTCAGTTGATAAAGTTGGTACATCAGCTGTCGTTGTTGCTATTGGTTGCGCTGTTGACATTGCTGGGGTTTCAGTTGATATCACTAGTGTCTCAGTTGATATCACTAATGTCTCAGTTGATAAAGTTGGTACATCAGTTGACGTTGTCAAACCAACAAAGGTACTGGGTGTCAAAATCTCCGAGGTAGTTGAATACAAAGTCGGTGTACTGTAAGGCATATCACTCTCCATAATTTCAGTTGAGGATGTAACAAAACTTGGAGCTGTTTCAATCATGGGACTTTCAGTCGTTTCAGAAAAAGGTGTTTGTGTCGGGGTCTCGGGTGATGTGGTTGGTAATTCGACTTCAAACAATTCATGAAAAGTAAGAAAAACTATCCATTTTTCATCTCAAAATCTCTCTTCTTTTTTTATTTTTTTTAAATTTATTTCCGATTTTAAATAACGTGATGACATCAATATCTTTGGTCAAATTTCATGGAAGTATAATTTGATGAGCTAAAAGTATATGTCATTATTAAAACTATTTTAAAAGATAAAGTAAAATACGATGTTGCGCAGAAAGTCCTGGGATTTAACTGACAACACTGACGATAGAAATATTACCGATAGCCCACAGTGGTACTACCTTCCAAAGACGCCTGGCAGCCTGGTGTCAAGGCTTATATACCGTAAAATGGTAACTGAATGCATGAAAATATAAAGACACATTTTATAGAGATTATAACAGGATATTCTAAAGACATTAAACCCGAAAAATTCACACCTTGATCTTTTATTCGAACTAATCCAGTCCAATATTTGCCTGTTTGTATTGGTTGTATCATATCGCAGTTTGCCTCGTCCGAACGTTTGTAAAGCAGCCTTCCATGTTTCTCCATACAATAAATAGCTGCGGATTTCCATTCGATCCCTTTTCTTGACGTTACGCAATGTGGCACTAAAAGTTGAACCATAATAGTGCAATCACATTTATGAATACTAATATTTAAGCAATGTATAATTAAACCGTTAATTTCAAAATGTTAATCAAAGGACCGAGAGTCCTTATTGAGCATAACCTGAAACAGTAAAAGAGAAAATCAAGAGGCTTGAAATTTGGAAATGCTTTATTGATTTTCTGCATCAAATGGACCCTGTAGCTATTATATTTTTTTCTGTGAGGACCGAACAATCGTTTTTCCTTGAAATGCCTATTTGATTAACTAAGGACATATTAAAAGGTATGTGAATTGCTGCACTTCATGCACGCCACTGGCTAACTTCACACAATTTCATTCAAAGTATTTTCATTGATAATTTTTCCCGCTTACGCATCGTTGCAGAGTTATTGCTCGTTATGTGCCATGACAACCTATGTAATAAAATGATAAAAATCATACAAAGAAGATTGTAGTGCATTTTCTTTATGAAAGATATGTTAAAAAAAGTCACTCGCCTTTACTGGAGCTCGTCATGCAAACATATGTATCTATTGCATAACGATGGTACGAGCAAACAGGTGCACGTATTGCTTGCTCGCTAGAGGGCATTGAATTTGGATATCCGGAATCCAGATTCCCACGATCGGTCCTAATATGTTGCGTTGCTTACAACATAAATATGGTACAAAAAAAGGAAAAAAAATAATGTTTTCATGTGAATAGTTTTTGAAGAAAAACAAAACTAAGATAAGTAAAATAAATGATTTAATCATTTATCAAATAAAGTGTGAGAGTTTCGAGTTCACGAATGTTTGAGTTCAGACACACACTTACTTGAAATGATAAACAACATAGATAGAGAGAGTAATTTACCCAAGCCGTGAAAGCAGTAGGCCTTTAAGCTCTCAGTACAGTTCAAGGCAGTGTACTTGAATTCCTGATTACTGACGACAACCGCAACACACCCGCTCATGGATTCATTAATCTTCATGTATCTTAACATGCCCGCATCCGCTGTAAAAAAGGTAATACAGTTCTAGACAGCTCTTGATTAAGATATGAAGTATGCCCGAAAAAATGTTTTGTTGGAGGCTAATTAAATTCCCCACCCATATGATAAGCTTAAATATTTACAATAAGTTATTTTTCAACATTTTAAAAGCAATAATGTACACGTTTTTTAAATTTGCATTAAAACTGCAATTTTATTAATTTTAACTAAGTAACCAAATGACGAATCACAGAGCTAGATAAGTGATGTGTGCAGCCTTTAAGTATTTGCAGTAATAAAATTGGCACATTGCAGGTTTGTAGCCAGTTTCACTGTTATTATATTATTAATAAAGTTAGACAGAAAATTAACACATGAAGGGAAAATATAGTTCAGTAAATATCCACATGTTCTTTACTTTAGTTATGTTTTAAAGATGTAAAATAAAACAACATATTAGGGTAGTTTAGGACTGGTTGACCCGATGTCAGGATAATGTGACTGGTTGTGGTATCATGCCACATATCTATGGCGTGTTAGTGCACTGTGGCTGCACTATATCTGTCTCAAGTAGTCATAGTCTCTAAATGACTGAAATACTGTTGGCAGGATATTAAACACAATAAGCAGACAATCATAAAACAGCAACGAAAACAAGAAGATAACCTTTTTCGTAAACAAACCAATCTGATGAATCATTTCCCCCGCAAGTAAAGAGTTTATTATCGGGACACCTTTCCTTGCATGTTCTTCTTGCTGTTAAACGATCAGTCCCTTGTATACATGCGCACCGCTGAACCTTTAGATATTGATTAAGAAAATAGAAAATGCAAATTACATATAAGAATTTCATAGATGGAATGTGAAAAAATTATAATAATAACATCATCGAATTTGAAACAGAGGATCCCTAATGGGATTTGCACATAACGGCAAATGTTAGCGAAGATCGCCGAACTTTCGATATTCTTCGTCATAACACGCCATAATTCAGAACATGATTTATTTTTCATTAAAATGTTTCATATAGGGTATCTTTTAGCATCGTAAATCTAATTTATCAATTTTGATTGGTATTCATATATTTGAATGCAAAAATATCGTTCTTTTTCTGAAAAAGAGAGAAGAAAAACATTTTCCCGAATACTTCTGGTAACGTCAATTTTTGAAATCCTTAGATCTGTCAAAATACATTATTACGGTCATGTCAATATATTGGGTGCCGATGTCCTCATGTTATGTGGTAACGTCGTTATATAGAAAGGATAATGTATAGTAGGTCCATTTTATGTATGCACCGGTGCTATATATTGCTGCAGCGGCTACATATAAGGACATAATCACCAACTACATTGACATGTCCACTTTATATAATGCCAAATCTACTCTATATATTGTGCAACGGCTCGATATAAGGACATAATCACCCAGTATATTGACATGTCCACTTTATATAATGCCAAATCTACTCTATATATTGTTGCAACGGCTCAATATAAGGACATAATCACCCAGTTTATTGACATGTCCACTTTATATAATGCCAAATCTACTCTATATATTGTTGCAACGGCTCAATATAAGGACATAATCACCCAGTATATTGACATTTCCACTTCATATAATGCCAAATCTTCTTTATATATTGTTGCAACGGCTCAATATAAGGACATAATCACCCAGTATATTGACATTTCCACTTCATATAATGCCAAATCTACCCTATACATGTATATATTGTTGCAACGGCTTCAATATAAGGACATAATCACCCAGTATATTGACATGTCCACTTCATATAATGCTAAATCTACTCTATATATTGTTGCAACGGCTCAATATAAGGACATAATCACCCAGTATATTGACATGTCCACTTCATATAATGCCAAATATACCCAATATATTGTTGCAACGGCTCAATATAAAGACATAATCACCAACTACATTGACATGTCCACTTCATATAATGCCAAATATACCCTATATATTGTTGCAACGGCTCAATATAAAGACATAATCACCAACTACATTGACATGTCCACTTCATATAATGCCAAATCTACCCTATATATTGTTGCAACGGCTCAATATAAAGACATAATCACCAACTACATTGACATGTCCACTTCATATAATGCTAAATCTACTCTATATATTGTTGCAATGGCTCAATATAAGGACATAATCACCCAGTATATTGACATGTCCATTTCATATAATGCTAAATCTACTCTATATATTGTTGCAACGGCTCAATATAAGGACATAATCACCAACTACATTGACATTTCCACTTCATATAATGTCAAATATACCCTATATATTGTTGCAACGGCTCAATATAAGGACATAATCACCCAGTATATTGACATGTCCACTTCATATAATGCTAAATCTACTCTATATATTGTTGCAACGGCTCAATATAAGGACATAATCTCCAAGTATATTGACATGTCCACTTCATATAATGCTAAATCTACTCTATATATTGTTGCAACGGCTCAATATAAGGACATAATCACCCAGTATATTGACATGTCCACTTCATATAATGCTAAATCTACTCTATATATTGTTGCAACGGCTCAATATAAGGACATAATCACCCAGTATATTGACATCTCCACTTCATATAATGCCAAATATACCCTATATATTGTTGCAACGGCTAAATATAAGGACATAATCACCAACTATATTGACATGTCCACTTCATATACAGTGATCACGCGATTCCTCGAGGTCGGACGGGATCTACAAAAAGACTCGAACAATCGCCATATTCGAGGAATCATTTATATGTCAAAATTCAATATATTTATATTTGTTGATACCTTAACTTCATCTTTTCCTTAATTATTTTGTTACGTTTAGACTTCAATAGTACCTTTTTAACATAGAATATATTTGACCATTACAAAAATAACTCGATTATAGCTTTCATTGCAAAAGTTAAGTCAGAAATAAGTTCTTTATTACCAAAAAAATTATTAAAACCCTTTGTTTTAAGTTGTGTATATGGCGGCGTTGTGTATTTTTCACATTCTTGTAATAAACACTAAACACTTTGCCGTGGTTCTCTACATTAATGATTACAGAGAAAAAATAACAACACACAAACAAACAAATAAAATATGCTCCATTAATGACAAATGATTAATTATGCAGACCCGTCACAGTTTGTTACATGATCAGTAGGTGAGAAAATACGTTTTACATGTCCGTGTTGATATAATGATTCATCTATGTACTCTCGGAGGTTTGACGACGTGTGAAAACAAATACAAAACCATCTCGACCAAGGAATGAATTACAGGGATAGGTGGTCATAGGACTGGAGTTTGGTTGTCAGGAGATACAGATAGGTTTTGTTATCGACTTCGAGGAATTGCATAGAAATTATATAGAATAAGCTATCTAGGGACCGGGGATGGAGCTCGAGGAATCCAAAATCGCATGTTTGAAGAATCGCCCATAAATTTATATAGAATAAGAAGGGCTAAATCAAGGGACCGGGCTTGTAGCTCGAGTCATTGCCGGTATTCAATGAATCGCCACATTGAGGAATCGCGTGACCACTGTAATGCTAAATCTACTCTATATATTGTTGCAACGGCTCAATATAAGGACATAATCACCCAGTATATTGACATTTCCACTTTATATAATGCCAAATCTACTCTATATATTGTTGCAACGGCTCAATATAAGGACACTATCACCCAGTATATTGACATGTCCACTTCATATAATGCTAAATCTACTCTATATATTGTTGCAACGGCTCAATATAAGGACATAATCACCAACTATATTGACATTTCCACTTCATATAATGCTAAATCTACTCTATATATTGTTGCAACGGCTCAATATAAGGACATAATCACCTACTATATTGACATTTCCACTTCATATAATGCTAAATCTACTCTATATATTGTTGCAACGGCTCAATATAAGGACATAATCACCAACTATATTGACATTTCCACTTCATATAATGCTAAATCTACTCTATATATTGTTGCAACGGCTCAATATAAGGACATAATCAGCCAGTATATTGACATGTCCACTTCATATAATGCTAAATCTACTCTATATATTGTTGCAACAGCTCAATATAAGGACATAATCACCCAGTCTATTGACATTTCCACTTCATATAATGCTAAATCTACTCTATATATTGTTGCATTGGCTCAATATAAGGACATAATCACCCAGTACATTGACATATTTATCAACTTCAGTATATAATGACCCATAATTCATATCTCTACTCATATATTGTTGCAACGGCTCAATATAAGGACATAATCACCAGTATATTCATGTCACATGTTCCACTTCATATTTAAGCCAATACTTACTTTTATATATATGTTTTGATACGGCTCAATATAGGACATAATCACCCTATGACAGTCCACTCATATAATGCTAACTATTATCTGTTGCATGCTAATATAAGGACATAATCACCATATATGCATCCACTTCATATAATGCTAATCTACTCATATTGTTGCAACGGCTCAATATAAGGACATAATCACCCATATATGTATTCATTTATGCAATCTTTTAATGTGCACGGCTCAATATAAGGACATAATCACTATATACTACTCATTATGCATATCTTATATATTGTTGCAACGGCTCAATATAAGGACATAATCACCCAGATATGACATTTCCATTATATAATGCAAATCTACTTTATTGTTGCAACGGTCAATAAAGGACATAATCACATATATGACATTCCACTTCAATATGCAAATCTACTCTATATATGTTGCAACGGCTCAATATAAGGACATAATCACCAGTATATTGACATGTCCACTTCATATATGCTAATCTCTATATATTGTTGCACGGCTCAATATAAGATATCACCAGTATATGATGTCACTTCATTAATGCTAAATCTACCCTTATATTGTTGCAACGGCTCATAAGGACATAATCACAGTTATTGATTCATTTTAATGCAATTCCTAATTGTTAAGGCTCAATATAAGCTAATGTATACTTCACTTCATATAATTACTAATATTCTGTTTATTTGCATTGTTTTTTTGTTGTTGTTTTTTTGTTTTGTTTTTTGTTTTGTTTTTCTTTTTGTATAAAATATTCGGATAACTTTTATTAAACTTTAGACATTCGATTCTTAAGAAGAAGTAACAAGTCAATTGGAAATGAAATGCTTTATTAAAACACTAATTTTGTAGTTGCACATTTGTTTATGTTCACTGCAAACTGGTGACTTGTGGTGTTGCTATTTATAAATGGAAAAAATATATATAGTAGTATAAAGGCGCGGCAGAGAGCAAATTTCTGCCAGTCTGTGTTTGGTTCTCGAAGGAGAAGGGCGACTCTTTTAAATATAAGGCTTTAATAAGAATCATTTGTGGGACTCAGCTTAGTTGATCCATATTATATTAAGTATATGCATATTCTAGTTTCATCCGCTCGGTTTACTTTTATTTATATCTAATTTAAGCTACGAGTAGGCTTGACTTTTGGGTAAAAGTATTGCCCAGGTTACCCCTTCAATATCTAATTTAAATGATAAATTGAAATAAATCTAGTGAACATTTTAATTAACTGAAAACGACTTAGATAAATTAATTTTATTTTAATCTACATATTTGAAAGACATTAAGCTGGAAATGTGGTTTTCTATAGTAGATCAGAACAGAGCATACAGTTTATTTATCTAAGCAGATACAGCTTATAGAAATTAACAACATGCAAATAATAAATACATTGTATATACAAAAAAAAACTAAAAACAAAAAACAATTGCAAACAAGAAAGAGAATGCCGTTTCAAACAAAATAATGGCGAGGTTATATAATAACGTTAGATAAACTATTTCTTTTTTTAAACTATATAGCGGTAAACATCTTTTACACCTTTAAAATAGAAATATTTAAATATTGGACGAATTTCAACATTTTAGGGAGATTTCTGTAATACAATGGTACAAAAATGTATATACATTAAACTTAAATTGTTTAGAGCAAATACATTTTCAGATTAAATGAAATTCTTCAAAATCATTTTACCTTTTCGATCTGATCTTGTAAATAACAATGTTGACCTTTTCTACTTCCAAGGAATGTGATGAAAGACGAATTTTACATTAGAAATTTTGAATAAGTTTTCATACTGTGATTTCAAAGACAATGTTGACCTTTTCTACTTCCAAGGAATGTGATGAAAGACGAATTTTACATTAGAAATTTTGAATAAGTTTTCATACTGTGATTTCAAAGTTTTGATGAGTTTTTGCAAATTGCATCCATCTACCAATAAGAATATCTCTCAGGTGTAGTTTGATTTGTTCTATGAACCAATTTTCATTTTAATTAGATGTTTAATATAACTTGCTTTATTTCAGATCCCACCAGTTTCGGTCGTATTTATGTCTTTTGGCAACATATACATTAGATAATGCTTCTTCCTTTCTCCAAAGCGAATAATTTGACAACCTACCAAACCGGTTTTTCCTGTAATCACAGTCAACCGGTACTGGCATACGCTGAGACATAACAATTTATCATACCTTACCGGAACAATTGTAACGTTTTTGCTATGCTCCATAATTGGAATGGAATAAAAAAAAACTTTTTCCGATTCAGACATGCATGCAAGAGAGATAAAATCGTAGATAGATGCATGGATGGATGGACTATCTATAAGGTTGAATGAGTAAAAATAAACGTTGTATACTTTTAGTTACCTTGACAGCAACTGTTTTTGTTTCATTGCCACACAATTCAAGGCACCGGACGGGATCACTGCTGTCCAAATACCGATTCACATTAGTATTATTCAGCATATAACAACCTGAAACAGTTCATTTTATCTCACTGCGTGCATTCAGGTATGTCCAGGAAATACGCATTAAAACATAAAAAACAACGAAGGCCGCCGTGGTCCATTGGTAACACACGATTGCATATTCAATGTTCATGGCTTCGAACCCCGTTGAAGCCATTTTTCATTGCCTTCCCATTCGCATAGCCCTGGTCCAACTCAAAATTAGTATAAGATGCAGGAACTTGCCACTTGATCGCCGTAAAAATGAATATGTTTAAACTAAATACAACAACAACCACCCTCGCCAAACAACAACATAATTGTGGTTTGGAATAGATGCATATTGTGTGTTGCTTAATACATGTTAAATTTAATTTTTCAAAACAATCTCATAAAAGTAGCTGCAAATATAGTAATTGCATATCGATATGTGAACTGACGATACACTTTGTTTAAGACAAGACAT
>CM037782.1:17342495-17392495 GCA_021229015.1 Solen grandis
TCACAGTCACACCCGATACTGCGCATGCGTGCGTGACGTTTATGTACACTGTACAATAATATATTTAATGACATGTTATTTAAGACCAGTATATCACAAACGTATTCATTGAAACGGAACGAATCCAGTGCGTAACGACAACTGCTGGACATACGTTCACTCACACTTAAATACATATCCTTCATTAGTCGAACTTGTCCTGCGTATGAAATATCCGAACTTAAAACTGGGAGGGAAAACCGCGGAAACTGATGACATTATTTTCCTCAGCATCACCGAAACGCCTATCGCACATCATATTAGCCATAATATTAAACAGTGCATTCGGTGATTCGGTTCTATGTCTCTCACCTCCACTGCAAGTCAAGGACGGTACACTCGGATAAGGTTATGCACCTAATTAAAATCAAGTAGTCAGTTTTACGAGATACCCAACGTTATCCATAGTTTACCTATGCCGCAGGCGATTCGTTATTGTCTATTACAGAATGTCTTGTAAGGTCTGCCTGTAATGCCTTGTCCTCTCTATTCTTATTTCGTCGTCTATCTCGCTTCCTATTTTTTTTGTTTTGACTTTTTAAACGTTTTTCTTTTTTTTTTTTTTTCGGCCGCTTTCTATGTGAAGGGTTAGTTATATTTGGTTTTCTTTCATAACTTTTACATTTACATGATTTTACTATTTTTATTTTATAGGTTCTTGTTTCCCCATTTTCACACATTAATTGCACTTTCTTTAACTTTATTACTGCCTCAACGCATCGCCATTCCTTGAACTTTGGTTTTGCCCAGTATTTCGTGAACTCAACCCACCACGGCATGTTTTGCTCCTTAATTGGCATGCAATGTCCAGCACACACAACCTCTTTGATCGGTTTTAACGATGTGCAAAATCCATCCGAAATGTAGCGTTTGGCTCTTAGTTCTTTACATCCCAGCTGCACGTCCTCTGAAAACAAGAACAACAAAAACAAATTCATTAGTATATTATCAAACGCATGTATGCATACAATACTGAAATCTGTGCATGCAGTTTTGTGATATAAGCATGCGCAACAATATATTATATTCTCCTCATTTAATGTTTTCGAGATGCACAAATGATAGTGATTTAAAATCTACGATGTTAATTTAAATTCATCTGATTATAAATTTCTGCTCTCTGTGCTATAATATACCAAGAGCACACACAGGTAAGTTGTCGGTTTGAAAGCCGCTCGTCAAATGACCTTCACCTATTTAAGAAGATTGTGAATGAACTTCATACGCCGTATAAGGGCATTATTGTTTATTTGTTCGGGACATAGAATGAGTCATTGATGATAAGAAATGGTCTGTATGCATGGTGTGCACAAGTTATACACCAGCTAAGGCATTCATTTTACCCGCTACCTCCATATCTTTTCTTTACGTTTTGTATTTTAGAAGTCTGTCACGCTGTTAACCAAATGGAGTAGAGTAGAACTTATTCAATTTATACTAAAATATCATCATCTTCGTTGAAACATCAGCATATTAATGGCTTACATTCAACAACTGCATAGTGTGACATATATACAAATTTCGACGGTTGAGGGAACATTGCATGAATTAACTCGTTTTTTTCTTCTTCTTACATCCCAGCGAAATTCAAGCTGATAAAAAACGGTTCGACGTGTTGTTTACAGCATTATGGAAAAGATACAAATTTTCCATTCACATGTGGGGGTATCTTATACAGTTTTACCGTAAAGCCACGTTGGAGCTTAAAGATACACTCATTTATTAAAGGCCTTTTGAAAACGATGTACCTCCTAAGATACATTTCTCTTCCATGCATCCATGAACATGGCTACCCCTTCAACCTTGCTTCTCAACATTAGTTCTTAAAATCGCAAAACATTTAAAGGGTGTTCATAAGTTGTGATCTTTTTTTATAGTTTTGCCTTATGTCCATATGTGATATGCATACATAGAGGCAGTTGGAATAAATCTTAAACTATTGGGTAGTATGTTGCAATAGCTGCGTTCAGGTAAAACTGACGAGTCGAATCCAGTGACCGATTCTCTAAACTCCAGCTTCTAGCGAATATATCTTAGAGGAAAAGATGGCTGCTTTTTAAAATCAGTTGCTAATGAAAACTATTTTTATCAGACATTTGTTAATTAATAATACTGGTTTACAATAAACCATAACCGGCATATAACTAGTTTTTAATGCTGGATTTTCAAATGTTGATATGCACTGTTCACTTGTCAGTGAATGATCTTTTTGCACATTTGATCCGCAGACCTATATGGACTTTAAATATATATTTTCTACTTACGGGCCATACTCAAGGATAACATTCATTGTAATGAAACCGATTACAATGTTTAAATCAAAGACAGCTTGTTATTAGTTACTGATTTCTATAAATTTTATGACAATGTAGTGCCCGAGCTAATTCGATGGTATGGACCGGAAGTCACGAGTTCGATTCTTAGCCGTAACATACCAAAGTTGTATAAATTATTCTTGTAGTGCATGAATTTATATCGTCAGAGGTTATAATTTATCATTTTCAATGTATTTAGTTACGTGTCCTCTTACACGTAACCTCACGGGGCAGACCGTAACAGTAAACACGTGTCTTAACACACTTTCAAAAAGAAAGATTTTGTCGAGGAATAAACTAATCTGATAACATTACGTGATCATAGAATTTAAAGGATTTGAGAATGAGTGGCGAAATCTTACACTAAATGCCTTAAATACAATTATTAAAACCGGCACTAAATGAATTGTGGGTGGGTGGGTGAAAATAAAAAAGTTTTAAAACGTGAAAGTATGGTCGTATTTTAGCAAGCTTAAATAAATAATTAATTTTCGAGGGCGGGGGGTGAGTTATGATTTTCGTGGATTTGATGATGTAATCAACTACGAATATTAACCTTAATAGAAACCTAGAACTCTCTTATTAAGGTAATGCATCTATCATTGAATTACAATCACGATCATTTAAATGCTTAAAAAGACTTCAGAGCATAATGTTCATGTACATACAGTATGTATATAACAAGTACATGAACATAATCTGTACATATATATAACATGAACATGAACATAATCTGTACTTATATATAACAAGTAAATGAACATAATCTTACAAGTACATGAACATAATCTTACAAGAACATGAACATAATCTGTACATATATATAACAAGCACATGAACAAAATCTGTACATATATATAACAAGTACATGAACATAATCTTTACATATATATAACAAGTACATGAACATAATCTGTACATATATATAACAAGTACATGAACATAATCTGTACATATATATAACAAGTACATGAACATAATCTGTACATATATATAACAAGTACATGAACATAATCTAACAAGTACATGAACATAATCTGTACATATATATAACAAGTACATGAACATAATCTGTACATATATAACAAGTACATGAACATAATCTGTACTTATATATAACGAGTACATGAACATAATCTGTACATATATATAACAAGTACATGAACATAATCTGTACATATATATATAACAAGTACATGAACATAATCTGTACATATATATATATAACAAGCACATGAACATAATCTGTACTTATATATATATAACAAGCACATGAACATAATCTGTACATATATATAACAAGTACATGAACATAATCTGTACATATATATAACAAGTACATGAACATAATCTGTACATATATATAACAAGTACATGAACATAATCTGTACATATATATATATAAACAAGCACATGAACATAATCTGTACTTATATATAACGAGTACATGAACATAATCTGTACATATATATAACAAGTACATGAACATAATCTGTACATATATATAACAAGTACATGAACATAATCTTACAAGTACATGAACATAATCTGTACATATATATAACAAGTACATGAACATAATCTGTACATATATATAATAAATACATGAACATAATCTTACAAGTACATGAACATAATCTGTACATATATATAACAAGTACATGAACATAATCTTTACATATATACAACAAGTACATAAACATAATCTGTACTTATATATAACAAGTACATGAACATAATCTGTACATATATATAACACGTATATGAACATAATCTGTACATATATATATATATATATATATATATATATATATATATATATATATATATATATATATATATATATAACAAGTGCATGAACATAATCTGTACTTATATATAACAAGTACATGAACATATTCTGTACATATATATAACAAGTACATGCACATAACAAGTACAAAAGCAATAAGAAGAACATTTAATCAAATGGGATAAAGTTTTCAGTGCGATTTGTCATTACAATATATTTTGATATGAATGATAAATCACTACTACAATTTGACAAACAGACATTAATTAACAAATAACATCAAAGCTGGGTAAATTTGATGGAGTTCACTTCTTTCTTCTTCTTCCTCTATTTCTTCATTTATTTTTTTAATTTAAGATTTGTCATTAATTTGGTGCTAAATGTTCGAAGTTTTTACAAACAACTGATAATTTATGGTTGGTCTCAATGCAGTGAAGCATGAAAAACATATTACATATTTCGACGTTTGAACCCTGTACACACAGGTTAATAACCTGTCAAATGTTACTAATTTCGTACTATTACAGTTAAAATAGCATTTGTATAACTCTCCTGCTTGGCGCTCAGCACATAGGGGGAGTTCCAAGACTGTTTTATCCAGTGTCAGGAGAATGTGACTGGGTGGGGTATCATGTCACTCCCCAAAGTCAGGGAATGTTAATCCCAAAATATCAAACGTTCTTACCAAAGCTGCTGGCAAAGCTTCAAGTAGTAAGTATTCTGCCTTAAATAACCATGAATCTTTTTTTCCCCCCATATACGTATAATTCTCATTTCAGTATTGTTAACATGAAGTATTCTTTATGACTGTCCTTTTATCTTTTTCGTTTGATATAAGTGAATTGTAATATCTTGTTACACTAATTGCAAGGGAAATCAGTGTACATGCAATCATTTTTTACTCTCGTGCTATTAACTGATTGTTGACACATATATTATCAAAACGTATTTCAATAATCTTTTTACACATATATATGTACTCTTTGTTTTATTGAATATAAGAAATGATTGAGCTGTCGATTTTAATGAATCGCAGAACATAACGACCTTGGGAGACTTCATAACATCAAAATGGTAAAAAGCGATCAGTTAGATATAAAGGGCATTTAAAAAATGTACAATTACGGTTGAATTAAAGAAATTGCAGAGTTAGCAATGTTTTATGGTCTGAGTCAGAACTGAATTGATTGTTTTGAAATACATATCAACTTATAAAAGCAAAAATTGTCGGTGATTTACTGATTCAATGGTATACAAGTAGTTTGCACCGCAAATATTTGACGAGTCTCGAAATTAAACACGAAATATGGACTTCCGGTTGAAAACCTGGCGCCATCTGGCGTCGAGTTTAGAGGCTGCAGCATAAATAATATATTATAGGATTGTGTGTTTTTTGCTGTTGTCTTTAACAATAAATATAATCTACTCTGTCAAATTTCGCCAATAATACTACATAATTATAATGTATCAAACGATTTTTTTTATTTATACTACTTTAATTAAATGCTTCGCTGGATAAAAATATTCTGATATTGTATTAGCATACACTGTTGTTACAATACGATGTTACATATCCTGACCCACTTCGTATTCTCCTCAACGATTCTTGAGGATTGGAACAGTACTTTCTGCCTAGGAAGGCTATGAAATATTCTTTTCACCCAAATGGGCCTCAAACCAACAACCCTCAGGTTTGCAGTTATGTTTCTACCTTTAGACCGCAGCGTCCTTTCTTTCTTATCTGTTGTACAAACCACAAGACAAAAACAAAATTATTTTCTCAACCATCGTGCTATATCGCTGGTTTTATCGTTATTTAATTTAAACTCAATTATACTGCAGGACACTTAGAATTCATGTTTGTTCGTGTCAACTATTTCCGTTGTATAAGATCTTTGTTGGGAACAGAATTAAACTTTGACCCGAACAGGTGCTTTCAAAAGATATTTGATATGACCCCACTATTTTCTGTTTGAGGTTTGTAAATTATGGTTATAACATTGGCAAGTTGTTCAGCTATATGTTGATATAGTACTTTCTGTCTCGTTAAATTGATTACAAATAGGGATAAAGATGCACTAGTATAATCATAACCATGCTTATATCTTAAATGTAATTTATAAAATTATATGTTGCTGGTTTAAAATGAGTGTAATATGGGAGAAAAGGGTATGTTTTTACTTGACTTGACTATTTGAGTTTACCGTCGCCTCGACAGTATTTCAGTCATATAGCGACGTCCAGATAATTCTAGGTGGAGGAAGACCCCGAATGCACGGAGGCATCCGGGTAGAACCACCGACTTACCGCAAGCCAGCTGGAAGGCTTCCTCACATGAAAATCAGAATGACCCTGCTAGGATTCGAACCCATGCGGTGAGGGAATGAGTGAGTGTTAAAGTCAGCGGCTTTACCCTCTCGGCCACGGAGGCCCCGGGTATGTTTTAATTATAAATTTGTCTCTCGTTATGACTGAATGTAAAACGCAGTCCTTGTGAAATTAGAAAATTAGGTTAGGTTCATAGCAAACCTCTCGTATCTTTAATCTCTAACTGATCTATTTCAATAGTTTCAATGCCATCAACGTTACACTTTACCCTAAATGGATTGCCGATTTCAAGAAACCACCTTTGATGTAATGAACAATGTTGAACATGATCAAATAATGTGAATTTAGGTCAACAGTAAATTCGATACTATCTTAAACCGAAATTATAGCCCAGTTATATACTTAATTTAGTTAACATTAACAAAACAACTTATAAAATGCTAAACTTGTTTCTTTTACTTCGATTTGGAAAACAAGCGATTAGAACAAATGCTTATCGACATCGACGGCTCCTGGGTTGGCCATAATTCAACTCTCTTTACAACGGCGGTATTTGTTTCAGTGAATATTGCTGTTATAAAGAAATTGCCGTTGTAAATAATAGAGACAAAGAAGGATTATGCACTTTGGTTTTCAAGACTTCTGCTGTTATAAAGAGGTTGCTGTTGTAATGAATGCCGTTGTAAAGAGATTTTACTGTACTATACGTCTGAGAATGTTTTGAAAATGATCATCCCCATCGGAGATCATACTCGAACCTTAGGATCGGTGGTCAGTAAACTCAGCCATTGGGTCATGGCGCACTTGAAATTAATAACTTTAGATAAAAATAAAATATAAATATATAAAGGTTTTCATTTTCACTGTACTATAAAATTATCATGATATTTCGATCGACCTTGATCAAAATTTAATGACGGATGGATTACCTTTAGTTAATAGATCGGTAGGATGTTGTTATTTCGGAGTTTACCGTCGCTAAACAAGTATTTCAACCATATCGCAATATCAAGTTTACAGAAGCACCTTAGACGTACCACAAACCTCCTTACATGTAAAATCCTATTCACCCATGACTAGACCGGGCTTCGAGTTCACACTGTTGGGGAGCAAACTGAACAAGATCGGAAGATACATCAACACATTTTAATAAATATTGAACATTATTTTACTTATTTTATCATCAGCCGAACAACAACCTAAGCAAATTATCAAGCCTTAAATGCTTGCATCTCATGAAGTCAAATTGGAGTTAATTCAGAAATCAAAGAACTATTAAAGTTAATATGATCACTTATCAAAAAGATCAAAACAGTGAACATATCATGAGAGTTTAAAGATTCATGTATCGATAACACAGACACATCAGAAACATCAGATATCAACCAAGTACAACAATGTATTCGTTTCATAACCATTCAGTGTTTTATCATGTGTGATTTCCATGTGAAATAAACCAATACAAATATATATATATGTTTTACATATTCGTGTGTGTGACTATATTATAATTTTCAAATTAATCGTCACGTGACCTACAATATTGCACAAAAAAGAGTAAGCACGCGGCGTGCAGATCTTGGCAATCAATCAAACAAGATATCTGTCGAATATATATAATATGTTTATATGTATATATAATGTTATGTTTATGAAATAATGCAGATAGACCCCGGGCCTGTTTGAGGACTCACACATGGGCACTATGAAGTGATCGATCGGCAAAGTAGTTTTATTTTTTTTCTCCATAAATTAAACTACGTCTGCCAAATTTTGTTTCATAAGTAATTCGGCACAACCGAGGTTTAATTTGTATGCAAACTGTACGAATGCTATTAAGGGCGAACCGTTCTCGTTTCATGAATTGATGGGCCTTGCTAGTCCCGCAAACAGTGTTTCTACTTATTCTATCTTCACGCCTCGATGCACTGGTTTCGAAATAAGTTTTAATTCACAGTTTAAATGTAAATGAGGTTCTAGCCCGTGTGGGGAGCCGTTTGGTTTGTGACATGAACGATATTCTATCAATAGAGTTCCGACATACGGTAAGCAATAAATCCTGGCCGACGCCGCTCTGTTCAGCCCGCATCTGACGTGTTTGAAGGCCAAACTGCTGTTTAAACACTTCTCTGCTAAACTAAGGGGTATGGTCTGGAATATTAAACACTAAGGGGCATATACGTATATTTACAAACATGTGCACACAGAAGACGAGTGTACGTGCATAAAGGTGCGTGAAATCGGACTTGCTGACAGGACATGCGTTAAAAAGGCAGTACCTTTCGAGTGCTCTAACGTACAGAATGCATGCTTTGAATCATTCGAAAAAAAATATCGAAGTTAATGAAGTTAGATCAGACAGTAACATATTTTAGGGCTCCGTTCTTCAGAAACAACAGGTGTATGTTTTGTCCAAAAAAGCAACAAACACATAAAAAGCATCAATGTACTCCACTAAACAAGTTATTACATAAAGTTTCAGTTTTAAGACATAGTGTGCACGAATGACAAATCGCTGTGGTGAAGAACATAATTAAACTACTGTCTTCCCCAAACACCGGAAGGAGCCGTGCTACAGCCATCTTGTCTCACTGAGTTGTCGCTTACAAGCTTAGTAGCAAACCCCGGCGCAATGAATTGGCTCCGCATCAATCACTAGCACGTGGTCATAGCTGAAACCTAGATATTTTTCAACTCACTGTGGAAGAGATCTCCTACGTTGGAGATTGGCAATGTAGCTGTAATTTCAACCACTTGTAACACCGAGCCGTAAATATAACAGGACTCTACTGTAAACGCATTTGAGACAAAATGGTAATTTTTAGATTGTTTCATGCGTCGTCAAGTATATTTTAAGCGGCAGGCAAAAAGAACACATGGGAGCTGGCTGCTTAGAGCAGATGGTCGTTGAATGGAGATTGACTCAATATATGATTGATCGTCTAATTAAAACTTAGTGCTTAAAACACGTGACTGTTATCGTAGGGTTAAAGACCAATTAAAGAAAATATGGGAACTAGTCTCACAAAAACGCGTAACATACTGTCCAATTCTCGCAAAGTCACGTTTTCAAATATCTCCTTTTCTGTTGGAGATACATGAAAGTAAATTGTATCTTACAATAGCAAACTATAAAACTATCAAAATGATACCGTACGAGTATGTATTAAATGTAAATAAGTCAAGAAATAAAAATGTTTCATGTAAAATAGAAAAAGTGCATGGGTGATGATGACTATGTCAAATGTGTTATTTTTCCTGTTACACTGGTTAAATTTAAATCATAAGTTTAAAAGAACTCTTAAAATAAATCAAACTGAAAATAATTCCTTGCAGAAGAGAAATTGTTATTTTATAATGTGGTCACATTTTCCTTTGTAATTTGTCCTCTGTGTGCTTTAAAAAATACTCCCCACTGGCTTTTACAGGGGTTTTCTTTCTCTGTTTAATACGTCTTTGGCACGGTTGAATATACAAAAATATACAAGCTATGTATGTCACACTTAAGAATTTGGTATATTTGAATATACAGTATAACTTGCGATTATCCGAATGGAAAGAAAATGTTCGGATAAACGAAATGCTCGAAAAAATCAAGAGTGATTGCCTTTGTGAGATTATCAATTCCTTGTACAGGGACTGGGAATATACGTGTATATCGAATAATGCATGGTATTCGAATTTTCGCTCTTCGGATCACTGGGATTTTACTTTAGGTCTTATATTGAACTAATACATATATCCATGTAGCTGCATACTTCGTCATATGATAAAATCAAGAAAAGTATATTTATGAAACAACTATATTTTATAACATATTCAAAACATGTATTTAATGTATGTACAGCGTATCACCTATATAGTTTATACAGTCAAATTTCTCTAGGCGGACAGTCATGTTTTTTCAAAATTTGAATCAAAGCATCAAGAAAAGCGGTAAATATGTGTACAAGACTTTCCAGACGAAAAGTACATGTCAGGCCTAGAAAAACCGAGAGAGATTAGTATAAGATGATAACATTTCCAAATCTACGAACAAAGAAATTAGTTCAAACAAACTAACTTCGTAATTTATATGAGCGTATATATGCCTTTATAAATTAATGGGAAATCGGTATTTTTGCATGTTGCATGATTTATCTAATGCTTCGACATATACTTTCATTTTTCATATTTAAAGTAAAATGGCAATTTAAAAATGAAAAAAAAAACAAAAAAAAAAAAAAAAAAAAACACTGACAAATCAAATTATTTATAAGACAAAACAACTTGAAATTTATAAGATACATGTAATGCAAAGCTATGGTTTTCTGGTCAAAGGAATGAATATTAACTTATGTTCATAATTTCTAAATATAATGTTGTTATTTTGTATATCTATATAAAGATAGGAGAACTGATATGCATGTATATATATAAAAATAATTAATTTTTTTTTTATAGTCAAAACTAATTATTTCTTTGGAAGCAACATCATATAACTTATGCTAATATCTCTCAACTCTCCCGTGATTGAACCCGTACTTTAAACAACTAGGATGTTATGAAGGACATTTTGCACACTGGGATTCGAACCAACTCCCTTCAGACATCCAGTCGTGAATGCTACCACTGGACTTTAGGGAGGTTATTTTAAACATTCAACCTCTTCGGACCGACTCTTCTTATTCGCTTATACTCACACATTTATGGACAATATAAGCATAAAACAGTAAGTTTGAATGCAAATTTCATGCAAATATATACACGTGAAAAGGAAATCAAAGATAATTTGTGAAGAGGTGCAAATATGCATGCTTAACATATTTAAACTATCAGGGGGTAAAGCGGTCGCCCGTCCAGGCATGTAGGTTTTCTCCGGATTCTCCGGTTTTCTCCCATAATAATGACCACATACGCCGCTACCATACCTAACGAAAGTTATTAATTTAAGTTGTGATGACTTGTTTCGTAATCGGTGTGAAATGAATAAAGTTTAAACATATTACAATTTAAGTTACCATTTGATTTTCTAATATTTTGTTGTATCTCCTTTGATGTTTTTTTTTATTACTTTGCAGTTTCTGAACAAGTTTCGCATAAAACTGTCATTTAATGTGTTTCCTGTTTAAAAACAATTAAATCAATTGTGAAAGCAGTCATATACATCCTAGCCTTTATACATGTATTCAAAATCACATCCCTTCGTTGACTCGCCATTCATGCAAGCAGCAATTTTCCCGCCCATTTTCTTCGTCCGTGCTGTGCGATTTCATTCGTCAACAATCACGCTCCGATAAAAACAAAACACACAAATCAGAAGGTCATCTTTGAGTGTTGAAAACATATATGGAAACTATAAAAATAGGGCGATCACTACATTTGCACCAGATGACCCCAACTATAACCTAGAGGATACCACGTGATCACATGATACGAACAAGCTAACAACCTTTAATGATATTTAGTTTTGTTTTGTTAGTATGTGTCTCAAAAGAAGAAAACGTAATGATGTCTCAAAAATGAACGAAACCTCTTTTTATTGCTTTACGAAAACAAGTTATTGTGTCGAATGAACTACGTTATCGCAAGTGACACTTATTTATATATATAAAACGTCTGTATTTTTTAATCATGAACGAATATAGAAAAAAAATATATTTTTTTTTTTCATATTGTATCCATGCGCAAGAACAAGATTTATAGTTGTTTTTCCTGGAAACACTATGTTTTATCTTTATATCTTTTTAAGTTAATAGTGATCCTTTAGCCTGACCCCCCTCTCTCTTTGTTAACCAAGACATGTGTAAGGAAACGTTTTCATTGTTTCTCCAACATTCAACATTAGCTGCTTCATGCAGTTTTATCCTTGCTTCTAATGTTGCATTTAGCTAGGCGAAAAAAAACTAAGTTGCTGGATTCCACAAACATCTCCAAAATAAGGGCGTCGGTAAGTCGGCTAAACCTTTTTTATTTTTAACTTTTTTCCTTTTTTACCTTATTTTCCAAGAGGAAGTGACGAAAAATAGCGTTTTGCAACCGTAATAGCCCGAATGCTATAGAAAAAATGTCGGTACAAAAAACTAAGGTCGGTCGGGTTAGTGGAAACAAGTAACTTTTTTATGCTTTAACACTAAATAACATGAGAAAATTATGTTCCGTTTATACAAAAGCATAAATAACCTGTTCCTACTAACCATTTCTTCACTGCTGTCCCCGTCTAGCTTTAAAGTGACGTAATCAACTCACAACCAAACCTATCCTTTTTGTTTGAAGTTTTTTTTAAATATACTGGCGTAACCGCAAAACTTAATGTAGCAGTTGAAATTGCCAACCTCGTAATCAACGTATTGGCAATCTTACTTACATCACCTGATGTTCCAAACGATACAGGCGTCACTCTAATCGATACCCGGGTCGATAAATCAGCGATAATAAAGGACATAAATTTCATGTATAGCTTAAGATACAATAAGACTGTAGAACAAGTATAAACGAAAGACAGTTAATAGTGAAAATATCCCTTGCACAATAGATTATACGAAACATGGCTGAACATTGAGAGTGTTCATGTCACTGGTTATGACATTTAATATTTGTTTGTTTAAAATGTTTTAGGAACGTTGACCTATTGTCAGGCTCCTTCCAAAGGGCAGACGGCGCCACGACGGCTTCAAAATGGTTGAATGTACTATTTTACGACACTGTTGTAACAAAGGTTACTCTTTAAGGCTATCGACACAACTTCCTAAAACCTAATTACAAAAAAATACGTATATAAAATTTGTGCCGCTGTGCATCTTATACTAAAAGAACAATATGCCTTGAGACTGACTCTGAGTAGTGAGTTTAATGTTCTATGAGAAATCCAACAAATATTAACTTCTTCCAAAAGTAGGTGTATGTACGGACTAAAGAGAGAAATACCTACAGATACTGCCTTGGAGCGGTCAGTCAGCAAAAGTATCAACTGTGGGGCTTAAACCAGGTTTCAAGGGGCCCCGACCTCGCATTTCATGTTTCTCTGATACGAACATTGTAAATAATAAAAGAGAGGGAAAAACAACATTCCTTCCTTGACAAGGAGTCCAAACAATATTCATAACATTTGATATATCGAGATAATGGTAGTACAAAAAACAGTTTACATTTATTTATAAGCATTATAAAATAAAATTTAACATACTGATATTAATAGACTTGTGAAAAAAGTTTTTTTTCTTCAAAATTCATCGATCTACTGTTAGAATGTGAAATGCAAAAAAGGCAAATAACATATAACTGATTTATTGACTATGAAGCAAAACAACAGTTTAAAACGAACTGACGCACTTGGTCACAATTTTCAGCATGAATGTGACTATTCTTACTGCTGAAGGTCAGTTATGTTTAATATTCATTTATTTGAGAGTGAGAGACACGCTACATCTTTCCTGAAGCACTGCTTAAGGTAATCAGTCCTTCATTAAATTGTGATCAGGGTCCATGAAGTGGTTGTAGGAATTTTATAGTAAATGCAAACCTTTAGAGCAATATAGTCTGTTACTCTAGAGCAATATAGTCTGTTACTTTATAGTCTGTTACTTTAGAGCAATATAGTCTGTTACTCTAGTCAGCAATATAGTATGTTACTTTAGAGCAATATAGTCTGTAACTCTAGTCAGCAATATAGTATATTACTTAAGAGCAATATAGTCTGTTACTCTAGAGAAATATAGTCTGTTACTCTAGTCAGCAATATAGTCTGTTACTCTAGTCAGCAATATAGTCTGTTACTCTAGAGCAATATAGTCTGTAACTCTAGTCAGCAATATAGTATATTACTTAAGAGCAATATAGTCTGTTACTCTAGAGAAATATAGTCTGTTACTCTAGAGCAATATAGTCTGTTACTCTAGTCAGCAATATAGTCTGTTACTCTAGTCAGCAATATAGTCTGTTACTCTAGAGCAATATAGTCTGTTACTCTAATCAGCAATATAGTATGTTACTTTAGAGCAAAATAGTCTGTTACTCTAGTCAGCAATATAGTCTGTTACTCTAGAGCAATATAGTCTGTTACTCTAATCAGCAATATAGTATGTTACTCTAGAGCAATATAGTCTGTTACTCTAGTCAGCAATATAGTCTGTTACTCTAGAGCAATATAGTCTGTTACTCTAGTCAGCAATATAGTATGTTACTCTAGAGCGATATTGTCTTTTTAAAAATATGTTATAAGCAATTAGTTAAGAGCAATATATGTTACTCAGAAATTTTATTTTAATTTAATTTTTTGATGGATGGATTACCTTTACAAAACATCTTCATCATATTCATTTTTGTGCCATCGATATACTTTCAGTTACAACGTAAATTATATTTGAATCTGTAAGCTACGTCATAAACTGTACGTCGATCGGACATTGCTATAATCTCGACATCGGATTTTATTTATATGCAATTCGTACACGTCGCGGATTCACACAGAGAAAGTACTTTGTAATAAGGGTATCAGAGCAAAATAAACCCATTCAAAATCATTGCGTATTCAGTTTTCCATACTGGTTCTTTGTGTTTCCAGCAAGGTTCTGTTGAGGCCCACCTTTTCAGGGCGCTTATGACATTCAGGCTATGTCCTTTTGACTAATAGAAATCTCATATAATAAAACATTTATTGACGGATCAGTTTAGTCAATATTCTAGTATTGTAATATAACCTTGGAGAATTAGGAAACCTGTAAGAAGGCACGTGGCTTTATGAATACTTTGTAAATATATCTATCACAATTACATTTATTCACTAAGAAAGTGCATTATTTACGATTAAAATTTGATCAAAGATGAAAACGAACTAACTGCAAAAGAGTAGAATATTTGATATTGCATGATCACCTGATGTTTCCTTTCATTCATGGATACTTCAATCTAGATACAACAAAAAGGCAGTAGTCTGATTATGCAGTAGTCTGCAATTATTCAAATATCATATCTAATACGAGATATATTCCTAGTCCCGATAATTCAGATACCATGCCTAATCCGAGATATATTCCTTTTCCCGAGTATTCGAATACAATGCATAATAAGAGATACATTACTAATACCATGCCTAATAAGAGTTATATTTCTTATCCCAATTATTCGAATACCATGATTAATCCGAGATATATTACTTGTCCCCAAACAATCTCAATTATTGTCCAAGAAACAAAATGGCCTTTCGGTTGTCCAAGCTTTGTGATTTATGAAGGACATAATAATTTACTTTCAGTCTTCGAATCAACGTGATTTTACTGCACTGTATACAGAAAACCAATTAAACTAATTTAAATAATGTAATACATGTTAATGTTAAAATATTTTTAAGATGATATGTGTAAATCAAATGTCACATGGTGTAAAGCAAACCTCCAAGAAATAAACATATGTCAAAAGACAAAACGAAAATAAATATCACGAAATTAAAAATAATTCAAAATGATTGAATTATGATGTTCTGTAACTTGTTTCAATCATTTTGTTTGAAAAGGGATTATTACACAAACCGTTCATAATATATCCACAAAACACATTAGCAAAAGGTTACCAATACTTAAACATCAACTATTAAAAAGGAACAAAGTTAATTCACTTAAACCAATAACTCAATGGTTTATTTCATTAGGACTAGGGTCGTACGCATCCGTCCACTCTATTCACACGTGTGGAAAAGATCAAAGCATTCCGAAGCCTAGATTGTCATTAAGGTCGGCGTGTCGATGTACGATGGTGAATGTGTTTATCTTCCATTCATGATTTTACCTTTGTAAAAATGCTTGACTGGGCACCATCAAGCAACATGGGCCCATGAAGCGTATTTAAATTGAGATGTTTTCTATATAAAAACAGTAGCACTCCTTCGAACTATGAACATTCCTGATCAAATATTAAACATATAGAGAGCAATACAAAAACACACATTTCGTTTCTTTCTGTATTTTATGTCATTTAACCTTCATAAAAGCTCATTGACATGAGCATACTTATCATGGGAAGAATTATGAGTGGCAATAATACTGACTAAGCATAGCTTAACATATTCGAATATGTTCAATTTAAGTTACATGTATTAATCAATGCTAACATTTAATGAGGATTTATCTTGCCTTATTTTCATTCAACAGTTTCAATCTGATTAATGTAACCCATCCATCTAAATTATGATCATGGTTCATCAAGTGATCGAGTTTGTTTTTTTATAAATGCAAACCTTTTATAGACTAAAAAGAGTCCATAACTTCAAGTCACTGAATGCTTGCAACCGCACTGAAGTGACTTTCTTTTTATGTATTTGAATTACATATAGCATAAAATGCATATATTTAATATTCACTTCTGAAGGTTTATGGCAAATATCATTTATTTTTTCATAATTTGATACACTTTGATTTTATTATATTGGTTCGATGTTACATCAGATATATTTCTATAATACCAAACATTACGTGATTGCAATGAAAGCAACGTATATAAAACATATTGAATCCAAATGGTTAAACAGGATTCTGGAATTTAAAAGCGAAGATAATCAAATAAAGTTTATTAGATTACATTTCTATTAGCTTTTCTTTGAAATGTATCGACTACTGTATTCTGTGTTTGAAAATCAGAGGCCCGGATTTTGTAACCTCTCCCAGCATGAAAATGCATAGAGGCCTGGAAGTTCTATGCATGTCCCAATATCTTTTGCCATTCTTATTTCTCGACCATAGAAGAAAAAGCATAAACGCTAAATCTTGGATAGATATCTGCCTGGAGAAGATTCTCATTGCGACATCAAGTGTCAGTTTAAACTTGGTCTAATTACTTGACGCCTCGTTCTGAAACCGCAAATAATGCAGACGTCCTCTGTCTTGTCGGCCAGTGAACGCCTCTCTATTATACACAACTGTTTAAGACACTTTCTCATGTTTGATAATCACAATTCATGGGTTAAAACCACGCAATGGTGGTGCAAACAAATTAATAAGTATGAGAAGACGTTCATTCATAATTTTCTTTTTATCATTTTGACAAAGGTCGTCACCACAGATCGAATCTTTGTTTTCTTTAAAAGTTGCTTTGATTCATTCACCTCGAGGACAACGAAACGAACAAGATAATACCAACAAGTTAAATGTATACGCGATTTTTTTTTCAGAAACATTAAAGTAAAAAATCTTACAAAAGAGGTCTTGTTTGGATGGATTGATGAATGAAACACAAACAGAATCTATCGTAGATTATCTTGCATCTCGTGAAATCCTAGATCATTCTGTTTCTGAAATGTCGTCAAGATTAACATATGTCAAAAACACATGAAGGTTAAAATCGTTTGATAACAGTGGAGACCATCTTTTCGGCACTTCGTGATCAAATAAACCCCCCTACAACGCTGTTGTATTGAAAATGTAGTAAATATAGTTTTACGCTTTAAAGTCAAACAGGTTTCAATTAGTGAGTTAAACAAACTAAACAAAGTCCCCTTAAATGATCTTTGCTTGAATGATTACTTCATTACAGAAGGAGAACGCATGGTAGAGTTATCTGTGCGAACTTGAAATGGAGATAATCAATGGACAGTGCATTATTACAAAAGTCGCGTAGTGAATGAAGAATAAAACGTTCCCCCTATGTGCTCAGATTTAGGGTTAATATTGAATACCAGTCAAAATCGATGATCTAAGAAGAATGATTTTGACATACGAAATCCAATATTATTGAGGCATTTGTAAGTCAAAACGACAACATGTTTTGGATTCTACAGAAGGAAGATGTCATTGCTCCGCGGTCGACCGAGGGATTTCAATTAAATCCTGATAAATAATCTTCCCTCCTGTGAGTGTGCTTGTTGGACGACACATTAATAGTGAAAGAAATAAGCATACAATCGACATTAATATGGCATCTTCGTGTGAGATGAAAATAGTTTTAAACCATGCGATCCAAGTGGTCAAATTTAAACCGTGTCCTGCTGATCTTTAACAATAAAATGGCCATGTTATTTATGGATCGATCCATTTTCAAGTTTAGGGTGGATTATATATATTAAAAGCTCGCCTTTGCGTTCAGAAAAAAACTCAATAGTTATTACAGGATAGGAAACGGTAACATGGATAAACCTACGAAGAAGAATCATTCAGTGACCGTTTTATGGGACCTTACAAATATATCAAATCTGATCTTTTGCGATGTGACCATTTGAACAATGAACCCCTCGCGACTCTTCCATAAAAATGTAATAAATGTGTTCCGATAGGAGACGTGAAAAATAAAGAATGAGTTTTAATGGTGACACGTACGTTATCAAAGACGTAGGAACTCCAGCAAAGATGTCCACAGGCTTGACACGTGTAATGAGATTGCAAAATAATGTAGATTAATTAATTCATTTTGTCAATATCTACCAGTCAACAAATTTTCCGATATTCAATTTTCCACTCAACGAAGAGAAATTAGTTAACCTTTTCTGGCAGTTAATTAGGTTTTTAAAGCAAAGGGCATGATCCGGTTTAGAATTAAAACACTATGAAAAATATTCATTTAATTTTAATCCATAATGAAAATGATGATCTTTAAACAAAAATGTCATCTCGATAAATAACTGACACTTTGAAATTTACCCAGCTAAGGAGTTATATTTTCATTAATACCATTGCAAACTATCATTGTCTAAAGAAACTGCCTTTTACAACCTTTTTTTTTTTTTTTTTTAATCTGATATACATTCGTTCATATCTTGGAAAACGAACCAAAAATACAAAAATCCTTATCCAAAAAATATCAAATTATTTTGAATATACCATTTAGAACAAAATGTTAAATGTATTTACTGTAAAACAAAATCAGTTTTAAGACATTATTTGTTGTAAGTTTTCAATCTTGATCAAATATCAATCTTTGTCAAATATCAGAATATTTTTTTTTCAACAGGTATATCACACATATACTCTCTTGTTCATTTTATTAGCTATTTGGACAGACATCGGATATATTGTATGCATGTTTGATAAAATAACAGGATTGGACTGTTTCATAGTTTGAATGGAAGATATTGGTGGAATGTCATCTGCTGTTGAACATAGTTTGACAATGGACACATTGCTTGTGTTAGAACTTGACATTGGACACATAACTGTTGAACACATAACTTGTGTTGAACACACAACTTGTGCTAGGAACTTGACACTGGACACATAACTTGTGCTGAACAAACACAACTTGTGTAAGGAAATTCACAATGGACACATAACTTGTGCTGAACAAACACAACTTGTGTAAGGAACTTCACAATGGACACATAACTTGTGCTGAACGCACACAACTTGTGTAAGGAACTTGACAATGGACACATAACTTGTGCTGAACGCACACAACTTGTGTAAGGAACTTTACAATGGACTCATAACCTGTGCCCAACGCACACAACTTGTGTTTGGAACTGGACACTGGACGCATGACTTTGTTAAAAAAAAACAATGGCAGCGTTAACAGCTGATCGTAGTGTGTGTTAATAACTTGGCAAAAAAGTTTGTGCTGGACACTTTACTTTCATCTCAACATAGCTTGTGGTCGAAACTTATTGATGCATTGTTTTGAAGACTTAAATACCAATTTGATGGAACATTTGGTAGTTTGAAAGTGAGCTTTAGAAGCAAACTATTACATGATATCAAATATTTCATGAACATTTTCGACCTGAGATGAGCTACACCTCAGTGGTTTAACTATTTTATCCATTTTTATCTTTATAAAAGAAAAGAAAACCTGCACTGAAAGATACAGTCATCCAAACTGCAGGAAGTTGAAATCATTACCTTGTATGATTCATAATATTTACGAGTACAACCTATTCTGGTTTAGTGTCTGACTCCTAGGAGTAATTTTGACATCCATTCGTAATTACAAACCTAAGTAATCAACGTTGCGTTACATCTCTCATGTTGATAAGCTCTTCATTCAAACTTGTCACATCAAATTTAAGTGGAGAAAAACGGATTGAAAATGATACACACCGATAATATTTTCACTCGAATGAATGGGGTTTCTTTGTAATATCTTTGTAACATATGACGACTTGGACAATAATAGTGTTTGTTTTCGTAATCATTGCCTTTTCAAATGGAATATTTAATAAGCGAACGGAACATGAAAAAGATGTTTATGTAATTTACGAATAAAAAAATATAAGGATTCTCAAAATTGGGTGTCCAAAAAACCCTCATTGAAATGACCTGTATTTGCTCTGCTCTTTGAATATTTAGATCAATTTTAAGATTTCACCAAATTGGGTGTCCAAAATACCTTCATTGAAATGACCTATAGTTGCTCTGCTCTTAGAATATTTAGATCAGTTTTAAGATTTCACCAAATTGGGTGTCCAAAATACCTTCATTGAAATGACCTATAGTTGCTCTGCTCTTAGAATATTTAGATCAGATTTAAGATAGGAGGGAAGGAAAGAAAAATTGCACAAAAGAAAAAAAAAACACGCACTCTAACTTAGTTTCTCAAATCCATATTTCCATTATACAAGTGTATAATTTTGCTTAACACAAAGCATGTGTGTTATATTTGATATGACATTGAAATACATTCGCATATGTTTGTTTTATTTATCTTCTTCCTACGACTAATAAATCTTCATCTAATTCAACTTATTCAAACTCCCTTACGTCAGCAGTTTTCGCCATCATATCGCATTTATACGTATTTAAATTATCTAAATTATTGTCTTCATATTAATAAATAAACCTGAAATAATATGAATCTAATCTGAAAGATAAGCATATCAATCAAAGAAGTCCTCCAGCAAGGAAGAAGTTGTGATACCATTCGAAAGACCAATCAAATCAGAAGGAGCACACTAACTCAGCTATTCACCCAAAAGAGATATGAAAATGTCAGACTGTTTAGGAATATCGGTAAGAGGCTTCTTATCTTTTTTCGTCACACTTATTTGCATAACCAAGATTTAACTTCTTCTTAAGGACATAGAAGATGAACGAAAGTAAAAGATAATGTTAGTACTAATGTCAAGATAATGTTAATTCTGATGTCAAGATAATGTTAATTCGTGGTGCTGGTGTCAAGATAATGTTAGTACTAATGTCAAGATAATGTTAATTCTGATGTCAAGATAATGGTGGTGCTGGTGTCAAGATAATGTTAGTGTTGATGTCAGTAATGCGTCACATTACAAATACAATCAAAATGGTCTGAAAGAAACAGTGAATGGCTCAAAAGAATGTGTTTGTTTAGCAAATATGGCTACTACATTGAGGTCAGGTGTATAATTAATGTATTTCCCGGAATCACAAAACTAGTTATGTACTTTAATTAGAATGGCTGCAAGTGGTCAATGACACATGTTTTACTGGAGATAAATGTATCTATTTTGAAAGACTTTGGGTATAAAGGGCTTGAGACAAATGACCCAACTAAGGTGAAGCACATAGCCAAGTTCTTCAAGTTGAAAACGCAATCTTGAGCTCCCTTAAGTGAACATTCGTAAATACTGTGTGTAAACATCAGTTCAGCAACTCTGAAAGTATGTGTTTGCATGATCTAGTTTTGCTCCTGGAGAGTTTTAACTTGAGACCCAGTCGGCCTTGATACCGAACCTAGATCTAATCCAAAGGACAGATTTGTTAACTGTATAATAAAACAATCACATTTATAATTAATGGGTAATCGCTCGGGGTTTCATACGAGTCGTTTGATCATAAAGGGGTATTATTTTCAGTTTAAACAAATAGACGTGTGGACGATAAAGCTCAACACATAATGTGTTCAGGATAGGCACCTGTAGTTACGATATTCACCTCTTCTTATCACGTCCAATAAACTATGGGCATGTATTGAGAAGGACTGTGGATTTAAAGACGAGTTGAGTTTGGCATGTATACAGCTACGATGATGTAAGTTGTGGTAGAGGAGTTATTCAGTTTAAGGTTGCTTTTTAACCACCATGTCCTTTGAAAGTTGACCAAGCAGACATCCTCGCATCCTGAAAGGAACAGTTCATGAACAAGAATGAACTATCTGCAAATAATATAAACCGTGTTGGTTTAGCCCTGGGGTGGACACAAATCAGCATGCAATTACCTTAGCATCTGATCAAGTTTTCGATTTATCAAACACTTGATCAGCATTTGTAAAGTGATGTCTCCGTTAAATTTGTTCTTTCCTTTGGAATGAGGGAAGTTTGAAAACCTCAAAGTAAATTGCAATAATCATCAAACTAATCAGAAAAGTGTCCTATCTGTGAATACATTTTAAGAGTACATTTAGCTTATTACTGAGAGAGCTGGTTTCAATAGCAGGTCAGAAGAATAAAATCATTTGAAATCTTATTTCTTTCACGGACGTTGTCTTAAACTTTACAAAGCTTTGTCCACTTGAAACATGGTCACCTTGGTGCTGTAGAAAAACAACTCTTAAATTGGGAGCTTTTGAAATAAAGGTCGCGCTTCACCGTAATGTAAATGCTTTACTATGTGAATAAATGTATGCGATATGATAGTATGTTTCAAAAGTGTACTCTGCAATACGCACTGGATATTATTTATACGTAATCATTATTTGTCTTAATATATGTATATTTTTGTTATAAAGATCGACACAACCCGAAATACATTGAAATAGCTTGCAAAGCATTGTCACATGGTGTAAAGCTCGTTACACATGCGTGCACGGCGTCTTACACATCGCTCACAATATAGTTTGTTTGATACCAATTGGTAACCTATATACTTATTGTAGCCTAAATAATTGCTATCTGTCAGTGTTTTCGATAAAAGTGATGTATTTTGCACAACGTCGTTTTCAGAACTTCGCCACGAACACACGTGCTCGTGTATGTATACGCATGCGTGAAATAAATATGCAATGTAAGTGTAATACGAAGTATCACACATTGATCACCTGTAGAGTCTCCCAAATGTTACTAGTACCAGGTAACCAAAACAGGCAAACGGTCTGCATCCTATCTCTGAACCTCCTGTCCTATTTATATTAGTGTCTAACAATTAGTGGTTTCATTGACAAAACCTAGCATACATACACACATGTCATAAATAACCTCTTTTTATAAAGCGAGGCTTACCATATCGAACATTTCAATGTTAATTTTACCCTACTCAGCGAAATCTTACAACCTAGCTTTACACAGCTATTAAGTATACGGACGCTCCAAACACTTCATAGATGATAAAACGTGTATTTGAAATCACTCTCTCTCTCTCTCGCTCTATTTTACATTATGCTTTTTACTTAATCTAGATGAAGTGGTAATCTCGGTCCTCATTCGCCATGTACAATATTAGATATATTAGAAATCTTGACATGCGCGTATCGCAAGGCATGGAATGGTTAATATAACAAAGTGATAACAAGAGTTTTTAGGGTAGGACGATTGCATGCACACTGGTTTTGTGATTGCTAATCACCAGAACTATAATCCTTGATAACCTTATTAAATGTCGTTTTGTTGTGTTTTTTTCTTCATATTTCTCAGTCGTATGAATAACGACACCAGACTTTATTCGGACACACTGTATCGAAATGAAGATCTTTTTGCACTCAAAAGCATATTAAACTATTCAAAATGCTTAAATAATTAGACTTCCCGAGTCAACTTGAAATCAACGAGCTACATATATGAACAGACCTATCCCCAAGGGTCTTGTCGTTTAATGTATGAAGTAAAAAAAAAAAAAAAACTGAGTAAAACTTTGATGTTAGTATATAGTTATATCATACACGTTAATTACACAACATTATACAACGTGCTCAAATATTGCACGTCCATAACATAATAACATGGACTTACAAACACTGTAATCTACCCAAAACCTTTCAATAAGATTGTCAATGAGCAATTATCATTGATAGAGGCCGTTTCGTCTATTCCAACTACAAGTTTGACCATCTGGAAAGAAACTGTGGTCCCATGGGTAAATATACAGTAAAATCTGATTCTAGAGAGCAGTAAAGTGCCTGTCTCACACATAGAGTAGCTAATTAGGGTTTCGTGAATAGGTAGCTTATTTGGGAAACCGGAAGACTACCGCTTAAAACAGGTTGCATTTTTTTTCCAAATTTTTTGGCCTTTATAACATATCGAACTTTTATCATTTAGCCTTTGGCGCTGATGTTGGCAATCTAGATACCTGTAAATATGTATGTGCATTTGCACCAGAAGTTGGATATGTCATGTACTAAAGTGAAAACAAATTATTTTGCAAATTTTACGGATAGTTAATATTGTGATTTTCTTAGGTAAAAATGTTTTTATGAGGTTACGATTCATTAATTGCTACCACATATCGAACACGCATGGCATGAAACCACGCCGTCTGCATAATAATATTCATTTTAATACAGGTGGTACAACTTTAAATAACATTCTGTATATGTATTTAAAGCAGTCTCACTGAGTTGCAAAGCATATGAATTTAGTCTTAGTAACCCCCCCCTGTCCATAGTGACTGTCTCGAATTACCCCTACCCCCCCCCCCCCCCCCCCCCCCCCCCCCATCTACTATATATTGGGACTGTATATAAAAATCCCTAATGAGTATTCGACTCCTACCAAACGACGCGATATTTTATTGGTTGTCAGAAATTGACAAATGTCAATAACAATTATCAATCACATCTTGTAACTTCACTTTTTGCGAAGATGAATATTTGCCAATGATATTCAAACGAATACAAGATATAGGTATAACAAAAAAAAGTTCAATAATTGTAATAGAATAATTTAATTTCCTATTTAGTGAACATTCTAAAACAATAGTTTGTACATTGTTCAGTGGCCATTTCCCCCTTTAAAAGATCACTGGACACAGGGTTGATTGTTCTCCCAAAATTCTGAAATCTGAAGGAAGGTATGCTATTTTAATAGTTTACCATTAACCCTTTCCCTCATAGAGGACACCATGAAAAGACCTATGCGAACAGCATAAAACCAGATCAGCCTGCGAGTAACTCGCAGGCTGATCAGGTTTTATGCTGTTCGCTGCTCCTCAGTGGTCTGAAAATGAGGATTTTGTAATTAAATTTGGTAAGGTTTAACTGTGGTTTTCTGCAGATCAGGCTTTATGTGATACCTATTGAGTGCGTCAAAATGAGTCTATATGAGGGAAAGGGTTAAGATAGGTTCTCTTGAATGTACATTCCAGTTTATTGAAGGCCCTCATATCCTACACACGGAAATCCAATTCGCGACCTATAGGTCATTGCTTATTTGTGCAATGCACAGCTTGACAGTAATATTACATGAAAATGACCACATTACAAGTACTTATGTAGTTAAATGATCAATTTTCGCATTTATCATTTTATAAACGATATTTGGTGCAGGTATCACGGAAGTGAAACTGCTAGATGAACTGAAAAACAGGATATGACTATATCTATCGGAACAATCTTTCAGGTTGATGGTGGCTTAAATTTCCTTCCTTTAACAATACTTCGTATTGAATAAAACACATATCTATGATAATTGGTAAAATAGCAATTGACCATAAATACTCTGTTTGTCTGTCATTAGACACTTTTTATGTCCTATGGTGACCCTCATTAAAATGGAAACATTCCTTGACATTGCATCATAATAAGCAACACTAACATACACCTAATAATAGCATTTACGAGTTTTTAACTTTTACTTAAAGGTTCCTTAAATCAAGAGAGGGTTATTCAGTTTACAGTGTTACCTAAACGCCTAGCAAAGCGCACGTGTGTACAGTGATACAGACGGTATTGCTAGCCATGTCTCACTCAAACCGGTACTGTGTGAGCTTTCTGAACCGAAGAAGAGCCAAAACCACAAACCCATACCACTAACCCGTTGTGTACTCATTATGTTTCTCAAGATTGCATGGGGTAAAAACAAAAGCCCAAAGATCCTATCAACTCTATACTGATAACTGAAGAATGGACAGTGCAGATATTCGGGTGTAATTTTTCCATAAAGAACACAATATTTGCCATTGAGCCGACCTGATATGATGTTAAACAACCTTGCAACCGAAACCTGTATGTAAATAAATCCTCAATGCGTCTAATGTACGCCTGACATTAACGTTTTGATGTAAGGTATAATAAACTGTCATGAAATGCTTATAACGAATGCGTATTATAACTTTTCGATCAATGAATGAAAAAAATACAATTGGAGCCATTGAAAATGATCACATGGCGCAACGTAAAGTAAATGAAAAGGTTCGAGTACAGCCGAAGCGTCTAGTTTGGAGACCAATTTAATCAAACATGTATTTCAATCAGTGAAATACGTTCAACGTCTGCCTTTATCTAAGATACCTAGGTAGACATGCTATTTAAAGATGTTACAATATTTGATAAAATCAAGTAAAACGGTTTTATTGCAATGATATAAAACGGATTCATAGGCTTTAGTTTTAACTCATCAGCTATCGTATGTAAAATATAGATCGTCTCTCAAGATTGGCTTGTGAGACCAACTGAGGACTGTTTACAACTTTTATTTCATACCGGGTAGATTTGATTGCAACTCAGAGGAGTATATTGATGTAAAATATTCAACACAACGTTGGTTTAAGAATGAATAATGTGAATAAAACACAGCAAAGTAAAGCCTTTGCTGAAGTTATTTGCTGAAATTGAAGATCCTCACCTGGCCAGGACGTTATTTTGGATTCCAGATCCGTTGAACCCCTCTGTTGGTGAGCACGGGCCTGGGTTTCAAGCTCAATAGTAGTCCCGCGTAGTTCGGGTACCACTATACTACAGAGAAAAACCATGTACGTCCGACATAGATACATAGTGTAGCCACATCAAGTCAGCTTATCACGTGTTGGTTTTAAATTATAACTAAATATAATGATCAAATGTTGCAAATAATGTCGACTTCGCGAACGGCTAATCCGGTGATCAGATTATCCTGATCTGAAGTGCTGCCCGTCCAGACACTTTCCACATTTTAAGTTTTCGCGTTCACTCTTATATCCATTTATAAAGAAATAAAACAAAGGTCGAGTACGTGAATCTTGCATGATTTCCTTCAACAAAGACGGCACCGTTGAATTTCACATTGTTCACTTTCTGCAGAAAAAGTATAGGTCAATTCCGATCAGTTCGTCAAATGGATTCGCTCCCCCTATATGGTTGTACAAAATGAAGCGCGGTATGGAAATGCGCAGGCAGTAGGCGGAGCTTCTCTCTCCGACCCATCAATCAAACAGAATGTGTGAGCAAACCCTAACAATCAACTTATGAAGCGTATACGTTTTTTATCTGAAAATCTTTCTGAATGGGGCGTAACTTAACCGTTTTCATTCAGGAAACCGCTGTAGTTTGCCTTTGATACATTATGGGGTTTTAACTGGTTCGATAATATTTTGTATTAGTACACTCAGGACGTTCGTAAACGGATAAACTTTGGCTGGATTTGAAGGAAGATTTACGTAGCGTAAGCACAGATAAACTGAAAGAGTTGACGACTTTCAATTTAATATCGTGTTCACTAGTATTTAGAAACGTTTTGTTTTTCATTATCATCATTATTCTTTTTCCATCTTCAATTGCTCAATTAAATGACATTTATACTTTACTTTTGCAGGACTGAAGAAGGAAATCAGCATGTATTACGACAATCTGTAAGAAGAAACAAGAAATGACTTCATCTAGGGCTGAATTTTTATTTTCGTGCCAAATTTTCATACCTTTCGATACTTTATAACATCATATACAATTGTATATTATTTATTAAAGGTTGCCATATTCGTTGATGTATATTTTTGTTTTTGCTCGCGGATCTTTTCTTTCTATGGATTAGGAAAACTGTAATTTGGGTATTTTCCAGGTTGTATTTATTGGTATCACATGATAGGCTGAGAAGACAAATATTACAACTGTTTATCAGATAGTCTTTTACTCATCATAAGGTAATAAACGCTGATTCAAACTGATTTAAATCGAGAACCATCGATGGGGATTTTGTTTGTTTTGTTTCATGATTTATATACATGTACAATGAATCAATGTCGTCATTATTATTTTTTTTAAATATATATAACTAAATTTTGCCACAAGTTCTAATAATTGATATAAATATTAACAGTGTTACATGAAATTATAATAGAAACAGTCCTATTTCAACAAGTATACTGGATATTTTTATTTGACCCACATTCGGCTTTAGATTTAAACTTCTACTGCTCGAGTCTCTTCACGATGGCGAACTGGCTTATCTCATTCGCAACCCGTTACTCTTTGCTTATTACGTGTTTTTGTGGACTTCCTCATGTAAGAGAAGCATTCCATTCACATGGTGTTGTTGTAGACAAACGTTTCCCTTACATAGCAAAATTCAAAGCCATGAATAAGCCGTTCAGGGCTAATGATGAGCGCCACTATAAGCTCAACTTGAGTTTTTCCTCAATGTTTTGAAAATCTATTGCTGCTTTATTAACTAACAGAGAGGAACATATACTGGGACTGTTCATGCTGCAATAAATTACCATAAATTTTGTCAACACTTCAAAATTATGGCGATTTTTTAGGTTGGAGTTGCTTAACTTGTGCAACACGAATCTGAAGCTCCTTAATGCCGTTTATATTTACTCTGTGTTAAATCCCATTTCTCCAGGCGTTTCATTACTTCACGTAACATGTGAAACAATAAGGGGGTCAACGTATACATGTATGAATTATGAGTTATCAATTAAGTGACCTTGACATTTGAAAATAAAGTACTTTTAACCCTTTCCCTCATAGAGGAAACCATGAAAAGACCTATGCGAACAACATAAAACCAGATCAGCCTGCGAGTAACTCACAGGCTGATCAGGTTTTATGTTGTTCGCTGTTCCTCAGTGGTCTGGAAATGATGACTTTATAATTAAATTTGGTAAGGTTTAACTGTGGTTTTCTGAAGATCAGGCTTTATGTGGTACCTACTGAGTGCGGGGTCTACATGAGGGAAAGGGTTAAAGACATCGTTCGGACAGCCAGTGTCATAAATATAACTAAATACCAATACATAAGCAAACAGAATCGACCTAAATTGTCATTTTGGGTTTTTCGTGTCATTCCGTGAATTTAAAATATACAAGCACAGCGTGGTGACAGAGGACGTAATTTGCGTTATTTAAGGGCAAGAAACACACTGGATGTAACTTGATCCATTTGCAGCTGGTTACAGATAAGAGTAAATGTATATATCCGTTATTTGTTTTTGGCCCAATGACTCAAGAGGAGGTGAAATCTGTACTTGTTTGTTTTTATAGATGGCATTTTCTGAGCATGCGCAGGAACAATGTGACATTAATCTCTGCTGCGGTACATTCTGACCCCTTTGCGAGTGACCTCTGTTTGGCCTGAAGGTCAGCCTGACTCACACTTTAAATGCATGTAAATCAGCAATACGCGCATAATTCCACACCCAGGGCTGAAAGACAGCAGTTACAATATTTTTGCGCCATGGGCTCAAAACATTTCAGAGTTCGTCTGCTCCGTGATCCAGTTAAAGTAGATCGCTCCAAGTACTGGCCCAACCAAGGAGCCATCAGATGGATAAGTATAGGTTCTCATGTGTTTCGCAATCGATTTAATTAAGTACAATAAAAACAAGTTATTATCTCTTTGCTATTTAACAATAGTAGCATTCGTCAAGGTTGTATGTTCGTGTTGTTCATACTTGGAATAGACGCATATTTAAGGCGACCATTGCATTCACGTTAACCTGCAATAAGCAGTCAACTTTTGTTGGCTCTTTAACTTATGGATAATCATGTACAAATTTATGATTATTAATTTATTGACCTAAATGATATGCCACAAGCAGAAGAAACCCTAATCACATAGCTCCGCCTAATCTGGGTTTGCTCTGTTAAAAAGAGTTATATATGTGAAGAGGTTAAGCAACCAAGAAACGAAATCATACATTTTGAGGGGTGAGAGCGAAACTAGGCTAAGCAAAGCCTAGTTTCGCTCTCACCCCTCGATTTGAGTCCCACACCACCTACGGCCAGTAAAGGGCCCCCTTTTTAATTATGACATTTCATTATATATTGAAAAAAACATTAAGCACCTACCCGCGCTAAGATGCCAGGTTAATGACATCTCAAATCCATTTAGTAGTCATCTGCCTTGAGCGGTCAACTTAATGACATTCCATTATACATTTAACACCCATTTAGCAGCTACCCGCGCTGAGCTGCCAGTTTAATGACATTTCATCATATATTTAATTCCCTTTAGCAGCCACCATTGATGAGCGCCCAACTTCATATATTTAAACCCCATTTTGTAGCCATCGGTGCTGGCGGTCAACATATTGACATTTCATTATATATTCATCACCTATGAACAGCCACTTTATTTATAATTTAGCATCAATCTGCGCTGAGCGGCCAGCTAAATGACATATCATTACATATTTAACATGCGTTTAGCAGCCACCCGCATTAGCTTAATGGCATTTCATAATATTTTAGCACCCCCCCCCCCACCTCCGCCCCCATTTAGCAACCAGCATACTGACATTTCATTATATATTTAACGCCAATAAGCGGCTTCCTGCGTTTCACGGCAGCTTAATGGCATTTCATTATATATTTTACACACGTTTAGCAGCCATCCGCGCTGAGCGGCCAGTTTAATGGCATTTCATTATATATTTACACAGTTACATTTCATTATATATTTACTTAATGCATTTCATTATATATATTATATATCTTACACCAACTTAGCAGTCTCTTGCTCTGAGCAGCAACTTAACGAATATTCATCATAAATTAATCACCCGTTTATCTAAGCTAAGAGGTCACTGTCTCTAGTTCACTTGAAAAGCCGCTTAAGGCAAGTTTGACTGTCCATGTTTCTTGTAGGCCATACTAAATGTTGTAATATTGTTTATCCACAGAGAGACAACCACACTGCGCGCGGAGTGAAATTTACAAAATATAGTGTTGTGCGTAATAGCTTAAAAACTGGTTTGGCAAAATGATTTAAAGTGTATATTGAAATGAATGAAACACGCTGGTTAATATGTGCAGTAAATAACCACTCATAACATTAATCAAAAACAGATTACTCAGGAACATATTACAATTGATGATGACGCATAGGTCTTATTCAGTAGTCAATAACAGTGTACCGTAAATATATGCGCTAGCTATGGTGGAACAGGTGTGTCATTCGCTCATGCCTATGACGTACCATTCGGATCATAATGCTGTTTGCAGGTATAAATTGAAAGCTTCTTTAAGTTGCAAACGTGATCTCATATATAGTCAGATCTACCCAATAAATACGTTCTATAGGGTGGTCATATAGGTATTACTCAACTCCACGCAGTAGTTACCTCCCCTTACAGTTGTAGATAACCACTGCCACCACAAGCAAAAATTAACAGAATTTAGCTAATATTTCTTTTTTCCAAAATTTTTATTATATTACTGCGAGTGTCATTTCCCCAAGTATGTTTCCTTTAATAAACATCAAATATCGCCTCGTTGTAAAACAAAAATCATTCTAAAAAATATTTTTGTTGTTGTGACAGCAGACGGAGACGCCATTTTGTTAGTTTACCATCATCACGTGACATTTGTGGCGGCAGTGATTTTTTTTGCTTGAAGGGAGATCATTGCGTGGAGTTTGGGTATAACTTCGTCCTGTCCCATTGCGTCACAGTGCGTCTTCAATGTCCTATATTTCGTTCCAAATCACTACAAATGATATCTCTGCAAAGATTTGTTGCATTTTCACTTACATTCCTTTGGGTCATGTTGCGTCTTCATTTTCCAAATCACTAGAATTAATATCTCTGCATATATTTGCTGCATAGTAACTGGCAATACTCTTAACTCTTGCTCAAAGTTTATACATTTTTGATTATATTATTTGGCATTTAATAAATATATCCATTAATTGTGACGAAGACATGAAGGACATTCAGTCACCCAAGCTACAAGGTACTGTAATTATTTGGTCATATACACGAATTTACATTTGCAATTTCACTTCCCAACATATTTCAGGTTTTCGCTTCTTTGACAAGAAATGTACACCATAAACAAATATAGATGACAGTTACTACAAAGGATATTAAATGTTATCGTATTGTAGATCATATTATAGACACAATAACGAATATTAAATGAGAAATAAGGTTGTTTTTCACTTTATTTCTGATAAACATCAAATGAAATGACACCAATAAAAAGTAAATTTCACCAATGCACGCATACGAAATTATCATTTATTGTAATGATATTCAGTTTCATTGACAAATTATTGCGAAGAAATGAGTTTGTACCTTTACTATGCTTATTTTTTTTTAAATTTAATTTTAACAGAGACTAAAAGCTAAATGTCTAATTTAACTCTCCACTTTTAGCGCCAATGTAAAATTATTCAAAATTTTTACTGAATAAATATTAACGTGCTGAGTTTAGAACCCGGTTAAAAATCTCTGGTTTCGAATACACTGTATCTGATTTAAAGTATGGTTGCATATTTAATACATTTTAACTCGATCAATGTTTTCTATTCGTTTAAACTTCTTTCTCATCGTGAGAATAACTTAAAATATCAAACGGTAACACTACGAATATGCATTTTTCAACATTTGAAACCTAACGTAAAGTATGATAATACAATTAAGATAAACATACTTTGAGGACCAAAGGGAATACAAAATCCCCGGGAAACTCGGAAGTACTTTGAGCTTGTGTCGGAACTATGGGACTATATCTCGAATAAGGGTATTCGGAATATCACGAATAGGAACATATCTCGGAGGAACATGATATTGAAAAAAAAATTCGAGACTAAGAATATATTTCAGATCAGGCATGATATTTCGCATATCTGGACTAGGACTATATCTCGAACTAGGCGTGGTTTTCGGGTTCGCCACTCGGAATATCGCCATTTCACTGTGTGTATAGAAGGCTGATGCTCTGAAAGCGTTTATCATATTTGAGGATTCTTGTTTTCTTATGAAAATTCCAATAATTTTCATTTCTTAACAAATACTTATCGAGGTTATTATTTATGCTAACTTAGTCATAAACATGGGTATTTCGGTTAAATACTGTAAAATCAACAATTTTCGTTGACATTAAGTTTCCTTGAGTATGTACCTAAGGGAATTCCGCGAGTACATTACATGTGGATCTATGTTTTAGAAAACAAGAAGTCTATACAAGAGACAAGTTTTCTAGGGGATTAATTTTCGTGAATAAAACCCTCCTCGAAATCGATGAAGATTAGTGACCCACGATAATTATTAATTTCACAGTACAGGATGAAAGCGTTGAATGCGTATTTAGTATCTACCTTATTTACAGATTCAAATAGCGCTTTGACGATAAAATTTGAGCGTGATTCAAAAAAAAGAAAAGAAAAAAAATATATACAGATAAGTTTTAATCATGAATTTTTAATCTAAAAATAAGACATCATATGGGTATAGGGAATGTTAATTGATATGTTTTTGAAGAAGTCTTTCTGATATCTGATTAAGATAAATTAAGTACGAAGTTGGAGGAAGATAAAAAGACGTCAGAGTCTAAGTAACACAGTTAATATAAGATATTGTGGCGAATATTGGTCTAGACTCTAGACAAAAAAAATCAGATTAAACCAACTGAAAAACACTTATTCATATATGTTCTGCATGACGTCTTTAGATTAAAAATAACCTAAATTTCAAAATTTTATATCTTTTGAATTTTGGGGGTCTTTTTTTATTTTATTTTTTATTTTTTTTTATTTTTTTTTTTCTGTACAGAAATCGTGCTTTTCTGACCATGAATTGTGTGTCTGTTTGTTTATTGGAAATAACGTCTCACCGACAGTGTTTCAAGACTACGTCTACCTGAGACAGATATAGTGCTGCCACACTGCAGTTTCACGCCATAGACATGTAGCATGATACCACACACAGTCACATTATCCTGACACCGGACCAACCCTTATATGCTGAGCGCCTACCAATACCATTTTTATGACTTTGGTATGTTTCGGTCAGAGCTTGAACTCACGATCTCTCGCTTCTGGGGCGGACCGACCATGAATTATTTTTATTGCTGTCGCTGAGTTGAGAAAAATGTTAAACCTGCCTTGAGCGGATAATCAAAGACTTAAGAAGCGAGAGAGGGGTGGCGGCGTCTAAATGGAGGTTAACTGTGGAGATAATTTATTCTAATATACTAGATCTTGAGAATGGCTTTAAAAATGTGCCTGTTTTGTTTAGGCGGTCGCTGGTATATTAATTGTACTCTGAAATATGATGCAAAGACCGCCATCGATTAAGGACTACTTCAGTATTTTGACCACACTTTATAAACTATTTAATAGGCAGTAAAACTTTTGTACCAAACCGTTGTAAACTGGTCTTTATAACGAGCTGGTTTGATTATCGAGTAAATTTAAACAGAGAGTTAGAAAAGGGGTCCCTGAATATAGTGGTCTTAATAGTGATTTGGTTTCTCTACAAAGCATCCCTGTATATATCCCCTCAATGTTAAGCTCAGTTGACTGTAGCTAGGGAGCTAGCTAGCGGTGCGTCATTTTGTACCTGTATAACTATATTTCGAATTGTTGATATTCCCAAGAGATGTCCTAATTGAATTGACAAGGAAATATAAAATTAGCAAGGTTTATGTGAAATATCAAATGTCTCTTAGCTACGCAAATAGTGAGGCTAAAGATTCCTCAAGTTATTGAAATTCACTAAATTTTATTTTAAAAAAATGACTTGATGATATTTTGAAGAGAGATAACCCGAAAACCATACCAAATGTGGAATACATTCCAAATACTATAAAATCATTAACTTTTGTTGACATTAAATTTCGTTGATTATATACTTAACAGTATTTCGTTGGCACTTTTATTCGTGTCTTAGAAAGCTTTCGATCTATATACAGAACAGGTTTTCGTGGGAAATAAAATTCGTGGATAAAACACTCTACAAAATCATTGGAAATTAGTTTCCCACGAAAATTAATGATTTCACAGTATATAATCCTATTCATTCGATTGTCCGAACCTCGCGATCATCCGAGGATTTTATGTCGCACCCGTTGATCCTGGAATTTCCGCATTCTTATTGTACCCTACTCTTTTTTTTCACCATAATTCGATAATTCGTGCTACCGCTTCATAATTTTTACTATTAAACCCAAACACTTTCTTGTATAAGAATATGAATAGCGGATTTGAAATCAAATGTCTTGGTCATTAAATTTATGAAGTGAAAATTAACATAAATAAAAATACCACAATTTTGATCGTTGCTTATGTAGTTGAATTACTAAACAGGAGATATTTTGAATACTGGCCCTAAAAAGGGGCAGGTCTTAAAACTGAGATGGTCTTAATTTGAGGCAGTCCTAAAATGTAAGATGGATGGATAGTGTCCTCTTTAAAATATAAAGGTTATCCGTTTATTAAAATAATGACCATGGTCCATTAAGTGATCATGGATAAATGTAAGCTTTTATAGATTTCGAGCAAAACAGTCTTTAACTCCAAATCAGAGGATGCTTGCATCTGCACTGAAGTCTTTTTAAGCATTTGAAGGACCATGATTATAATTCAATGGTGAATAGATTACCTTAAGGACGTAAAGGTCTAAATGGTTATATAAGAGATGGTCCTTGTAGTGAGGCTGTATTATAAATAGATTTACAGTTACAATGCGCCATCTGTAAAAAAGTCAAAGGAGGTAGAGGTCTAAGTCAAACAGGAAATATATGGGGAATAAATTTGGTCTTGGTAAGTAGATGGTCCTAAAACTGAGGTGGGCATAAGGTGGGGTGGTCTTAAAACAGAGGTGGTCTTAATTTTAGTTTGTGTTATAAATATATGCACAGCTGCGTAGATATGTAATGGTGTGCTGCTCACTCTTTAAAAAATAAGGACATCGAGGTCGCTTAAGGTTTTACTGAATTGAAAGTACATGTTTATAAATCTTCTCTTAAATGTTTACTTCAATGTACGATGCAACAGATTGAGAACAAGCTGAGCAATTGAAGATCACCTGGATAAACTGATTTAATTCCGTTTACATTGCAGTTTAATACCACAATGTGTTTATTAAACGTAATCTATATAAGAAAATATTGATAAGGATGTATATGTCTTTTTGGCTAAATTATGTCAGTGTCTCTATAAAATATGAAAGCTAAACATATTATTTGTTTGGGTAAATAAACATCTCAATGTCGATTTTTATTGAAGAAAATGCATACAAGATTGAGTACTTTTCTTTTCAAACTTTAAGCAATAAAACCTTCCCTTACTTGGCAGTATTCCATAACAGGTGCTCGTTGTTGAAAGGGATCTGTATATTTGACTTTTGACACTTGTAACGTAGCTTGATAAGACTGAAATACAAATATGGTTAAGTGCTATATCTCATCATTATAAGTTAAGTGTCACTTCCTCAGTACCATGAATAAACACTTACTGGGTAGTAAATCACCATCAAAAACTTATTGACATTTTGTTGGCCGTACGACTACCCCAGCCAAACGATGGGTCAATGGTAATCCCCTTCAGAAACGAGTTGGATAACGGTTCGGGGATTGACGGTGAAGTACATTTATCATCTGACAAAATCAACGATGATTGAAAAGTATCGCCAGTGGTTTTAGTGGTAGTAGATATCATCGATAGCTCTATTAGCGGTCACCAATTAAAGGATAAACAATTTTTCGAAGTACAAAGTTTGCATTTAAGGTAATCCATACATCATTTAATTGTAGCCATGGTCCATCAAATGATCGTGGGAATTTTATCGTAAATGGAAGTCTTTTTAGATTTTGAGGAAAAACATGTTTCTCCGAGTTAATGGATGCTTGCATCTGCACTAAAGTCTTATATAGCATTTGAAGGACCAAGATTATAATTTAATAATGAATTGATTACTTTAAAAAGTTCTTGTTTGTTTTCAGATTTATTTCTTAAGAGTAGACATATAGAAGTAAACATGACAGTGGTCAGAAATTAAAACAATGAATACGTATCTTTAAGATTACTTACATAAACATCTTATTTGATCTCCAGTTTTCGGACCTGTATAGCTTTACTGCCAACAAGATTTATTTTTCATATCAGTTTTTGAAGCAATAAAAACATTTTACTTCTCATAAAAACTTCTAGGAGCTAGATATTCAGCTCAAACATCTGACACCCACAACGCAAGCAATGATCGTCTGCTGAAATGTATGTTGTTTGCAAAAGTTAATATCAATATCGTACTAAAAAAGTGTTTTAATCTGTCACATGAGTTCGTGTGAAAAAATGCAAAATGTTGACGATAGACCACATATCATACATACCACTTTAATAAAGATCAATAACGAAAAATAAATAAAAATGACGTTATATTACCTGGGTTTGACTACCCAAAGTTATATTTAGATACACGAGAAAAAGACAGAAAAAATGTACAACAGAAAATAAAATTAAGATACGGTTAAAACATTAACCTGACCCTGCCTGTGTATATTTTTTCTCACTCGTATATATAAGCTAATGGAAAGTGTGCCAAACAACGAACTTGCAGTTCATATGCATGCATTGCATTGACGAAACAAACAATATGCATCTTGAGTCATTGTCCTTTTACCAAACAATGGATGTTTCCAGAGCTGAGCGTAACTGGAAAAATCATGAAATCATAAGCTACAAACGCTACTAACAGTACGATTATTTTACTTGCTACTCCACATAAGTAAAAGTAGTTCCTTTGCTTAGTACTCAACATATTTAAAAGTAATTATTTTTCTAAGTAGTCAGTGCATTACGAGTAGTTCCTTAGCTTGGTATTCGAAATATTTACAGTAATGTTTGTATTTGGTATGAAACATATGTCGAGGAGTTCCTTTGCTTGATTCCTTTACTTGGTTCTCAAACTATTTACGATTTTTCGAGTAATTCCATTGCTCGATTTCTTTACTTGGTTCTCAACATATTTACGAGAAGTTCATTTGCTTGGTTCCCTTTACTTACTTTCCAACATATTTACAAGAAGTTCCTTTGTTCGGTGTCATTTCTTGGTTCTCGACATATTTACGACAAGTTAATTTACTTGGTTCCTTTTCTTGGTTCTCAACATATTTACAAGAAGTTTGTTTCCTTGATTCCTTTACTTGGTTCTCAACATATTCACGAGAAGTTCCTTCGCTCGGTTTCTGTACTCATTTTTCAACATATTGACGAGAAGTTTCTTTGCTTGGTTTCTTTACTCAGTTCTCAACATATTTACGAAAAGTTCCTTTCTTTGGTTCTCAACATATTCACAAGTAGTTCCTTTGCTCGGTTTCTTTACTTAGTTCTTAACATATTTACGAAAAGTTTCTTTGCTTTGTTCCTTTCCTTGGTTCTCAACATATATTTACGAGGAGTTTGTTTGCTTGGTTCCTTTCCTTGGTTCTCATCATATATTTACGAAAAGTTTCTTTGCTTTGTTCCTTTCCTTGGTTCTCAACATATATTTACGAGAAGTTTGTTTGCTTGGTTCCTTTACTTGGATCTCCACATGATAATGTGACATGATGTTTTAAATTCTCTTCGTCTACAGCATGAAATAGGTTACCGAAATGACAAATTCAAAGTTGATTCGTCCCTCTTTTGTTAACAAATACTCTAGTTCTCATCTGTGAATGATGACACTGAATCTCATGAACGGAGTTCATCTATTCTGATACATCATTATGGGAGCTAGCAAAAAAAAACGAAAAAAAAAAACATGTGCAATTAATTATCATTGTTTTTATCTCCATCTCCAACTTAAGGACGAGTCTCATTTTTTGTTTGCGGATGGATTATACAGGCTTAAGTAAAACAGTTAATTTGAAGGTGTAGCACTGCCATCTGTTGCTCTAGTGACTGAAATATGCAATCCGAAAAAAAATATCATACATCTATACATGCCTTGTGCATACAATATAGATATTTATCCTGTTGTAAGCCTATAATGGGACTTTAACTACAATGTCAGCAAGACAAAGATCGGTATGTTAAAACATTTTGATGACATTTAATTGAAATAATCTTGGCATGCCAGATGTCGTTTCATTGAATGGTTTTTATGGACCGAGGACCTGTTAGCGCTGTGCCATAAACACCTTCAACATGTCAATAGCTTGATTATAAAATGTGTCATATCTATTCCATTTCATTTTTGCCTACCGTGTCCTCTGTTCAATATATTTCCAAAGATAAATTTTAATAAACTTTTCCTGTCATTGTCAGGCATGCGATCACGACAATGAGTTAGGTTCTGTACCTTTAACCCTGTGTGGACAAAAACCTCATTGATAAGAAAGTAAAGTCTGTGTCACGTGGGGAAAAGTGACATTCAGGTAGGTTGGATATGTGTATTAAAACGAGCGCGGACTACAACCGTGGCACGCAGGCCGGGGCTGGGCCACATAAACATGTTCATTCATTTCTAGACCACCTGGCCCATGTTTATCTCATCCTCGAGGGGGAAAATAAGTATGCGTAGTACTTGACTCGATATGACCTGTCTATCTATATCTATCTATCCATCCATTTGTCATTCCATCCATCTTTCTTTATATTTGTCATTCTATTTATCTATCTATCATCCATCTATCCATCTGTCCGCCCCTCTGTCTATCCACCTATATATCTATCTAGTCTGTTTCAGTTTGTCTGTTCATCCCTGTGTTCTTTCATTTAGCTTCTACCACCCCATTTATGTCTATAATTTTCGATTATTCTTTCTATCCATAAACAGTGTACATCAAATACTTTGACATCGTTGTTTCTCGGAAACTTTCCGTTTAATGTGTTTTGAGAATTGTAAATGCGGGATACTAAATAACATTTCATGGAAATAAAGTGAGTAATGAAATATGACTTTTCATGATGAAAACAAGAACCATTATCAGCATGGTTAAATATATAACATATATTTGTGTTGTATCTTTACTAAACTGTTTTGTTTTGATTTTTTAAAGACCATTCCCAGTAGCCGAACAGTTGAAGCGTCATTTTCCTTTACAAGAGGCCTTTGGTTCGATCCCCGGTCATGACCTACTAAGTTGTTAACAAATGATACTGGTACACATCAGCAGGATAAGGCAGTGTCAAAATAATATGACTAGGTACTATGTCGCTTGTCTACGGCGTGATAGTGAGGTATCACTACATTTGTTTCGGTGAACACATGACTGAGAAAATGACGATGGGACAGAAAATCCTACAATCCATGTATTGAATACATTTGGTTCGGTGTGTTTTTTGTGAATCCGTATGCTAATTTCAATCATACCTACAAGATTTATCTTCTCCTGATGTTGTTGCAAGGAACATAAATGATACGTTGTTCAGATATCTAGAGAAACTCAGTCAATCTGTCTTAACCAGGAGGTGGTCAGGTTTTTTTTTTTTTTTTTTTTTTTTTTTATAAACAATGGAAAGATGTAAAAGGTCATGTGTGGTAAAAGGTCCTAATATTGAGATGATCTTTATAGTAGTAGTCCAAAATGTGCGGTTGTCGTTATTGTTAGGTGGTCCTAATGCTGAGATGGTCTTCATTATGAGGCGGTTTTGTTATTTAGGCGGTACTTTTAGTAAGGCGGTCCTGATACTGAGTAAGTGTTTGTAGTAAGGGTGCCCTTATATTAATGCGATCCTTATTGTAAAGTTGTCCTAATTTTATGGCGGTCCTTATTGTAAAATTGTCCTAAGTTTGAGGCGGTCTTTATAGTAAAGTGGTCCTAATATCGGGACTGTCTGTATACGATTGGTTTCTGTATTGTTAAGCAAAGCGGACTGCGGTCCTAGATATATCATAAAGTGTTCTGAATACGGTCAAGTTAACAAATGAGACTTGGGTCCCATTTCACTTTTCCAAAATATAAACTTCCTTGAAAAATCTAAAGTGTTTGCATCACTTAAAAATTAAAAAAAAATATTCATATTTGAGTATTCTCTATAGAAAATCGCATTGCATGCGGTCATATCATTGCGATTTCAACATTTTTGGATAAAACATCCTAAATAAATTACTAAAAAAGAGTTATGGAAAAAATGCCAAAACCGAACTTTAAAACAAAAGAAAACGAAAAAAAAAATGTGGCGATTTCACAATTTATGTCAATGTATTTATATGCATCCCTACATCCCAGATGTTTTCCGCGTCTTACAATGAAAATAAATAAAGGAGGAAATTTTGGATAGGGGCTATACATGTATGTGGAAAAACTATAAAATGGATGACTATGTGGTTTCGACAAAACATTCTTTGAGAACTTTCACACCGCGGTAATAGCGGTTGTATCAAAAATATATGCAACGATAAACTGGTATAAAAAGAAATTAGAACAAAAACATTGCGTAATGAAACAAACAGACCAAACACTTTTCCTTTTTTTTTCCTTTTTCTTCTCTTTTTCTTTTCGTCTTTATTTTCAAAATTGAAATTGTCAAGTAAAAAAAAAACACGTACATGATATAAAATTTGCCAGTCTTTTAAATCTTTAATAACATTATATATTATGATATAAAATACGTCATTTCCTGACACAATTCGAAAATACAATTACATGTAGCCATTTTAATGTGTTTTCAAGCACTTTTGATGTAAATTATGCAAGTAAGTCAACATATCAATCAAACAGCTTTAATAGAAAATACGGCCTGAATACAGTTTCAAGAGACACCGGTATGTCTGTACGGTGTTCGGTACGGTGTTCGGTACGAAGTCCACATCCAGGATCATGATCGGTCACGACCTCTGTCTTGTTCATTCATAAACTAACCCCACCTATCGATACCTCGATAATAAATACCGATGACATCTATATCGCCCAATCAAACGATACAAGGTCTGAAATTAGGTTAATTATTATTCACAATGGCTTCCACACTGGGGCTTGTCGTGATTAGGTCGCGTTTGTATATGACACAATACACGGGCAATCATTGTCTGTTTTATGACGTGTAATTACCGCAAACAGATCAGTGTGGATGAGGACAATCAACCAAATATTAACATGTTTTATGCAGTATGCAGTGATAGCGAGCATCGTCTCACGTTCAGATCTGTGTATTTGGAATAATTCGGCCTAATAAGGCATTTCTTTGAAAACACAATAAAATTATGATTTGTAATGAATATGTAGTGACATGTTCATATAAATGAATTAGATCAATACACTTATGTGTACATGTACATGCGATGCAGATACTGCTAAATACATCGACGAAAAACAAATTAGTTAATGCAGCTCGTTCACTGATGATCGGTAGAATCTTAAAAATAAATATATTTTCTACTATCATTCGTTAATGTTGACGAAATCTTTGTTTCCTGACAAATCTCGGCAAGAGTAGGTCACATTGCAAAGGAAAAACGCAACTTCAGCGAAATCGGTTAAATATAGAATACGGTATCCCCGACGCAGATATTTGTGGTACCACGTGACGCGTTCCACAACATGGCGACTTCAACTGTTCATTCAAATTCCGCGCACTGGTTACGTCACGTTACGCTACTTTAACCACTGCCACCACACAAGTTACGTGTTGATAGTTGAAACCATGTGGCCAACACTCATAATTTTATAAATTAATATCATTCGATTTTATTTCTTACTTTTCTCATAGTCACGAATGTTATTTTCGTGGAATATGACGAAATTGATATAAAATATTCAAAACTGAAGTCAGAAGTGAAATAGTAAATCCGGCCTATATCAGCCGAAATCTACTTGTGGAAGGCAGTGGTTGACAACTGTAAGGGGAGGTAACTACTGCGGTGGAGTTTGCTGTTCATTGTGTCGAATTGAAGTTCAGACTGTGAAGTTGGCGCATGCGCGAAGAGTGAATGTGATCAGACAAGTATCGGCAAATGAAAACAATAAAAAACAAGGGTCAGGACTGCCACAAAATACGCCCATCATGGTATGGGGACTCTCAGAAATAGCTCAGAGAAACAAGCTACTGTCCATAAATAAGCAAAATAATTCCAAAATCCCATTAGTTAATGATGTTAATCATAAAAAAAAATGTTGATACATTTCTATTAATTAACTGCAAGATCTGACAACACCTCATAGGGTCTAAGGACTAGGGACAAGCAAATTTTCAAGTATGTTGTGTACATCAAGGGCCATAACTTCAAAGTCATTCACATGAGAATGCTGATATCGAACTCACCGATTTATGGCATGCACATGTGTGGAAAGTTTGAAAAGGATTGGCAACTATTGAAGTTAGAGCCCAGACAATCACAATTTCAAGTATTTTGTGTACTCAAGGCCATAACTTCTAAGTCATTCACGCAATAATGCTGAATATCGAACTCATCCGCGATTTTATGGCCATGCACATGTGTGGAAAGTTTGAAAAGGATTGGTCTAACGGTATTGAAGTTAGAGCCCAGACAATCACAATTTCAAGTATTTTGTGTACGTCAAGGGCCATAACTTCTAAGTTATTCACGCGATAATGCTGGATATCGAACTCATCCGCGATATTATGGCCATACACATGTGTGAAAAGTTTGAAAAGGATTGGATTAACGGTATTGAAGTTAGAGCCCGGACAATCACAATTTCAAGTATTTTGTGTACGTCAAGGGCCATAACTTCTAAGTCATTCACGCGATAATGCTTGATATCGAACTCATCCGAGATATTATGGCCATGCACATGTGTGGAAAGTTTGAAAAGGATTGGGCAAACGGTTTTGAAGTTAGAGTCCGGACAACAAATGTTCCACGCACGCCCGCCGTGAGTGTTCACATAATACGCCCCATCTTAAGATGGGCGTATAAAAACTAAATATACGTTTTATAATTCTAAATATAGTGTAAATATCGACCGTAACGCTTTTTTAATTGCTTGCTTTGGTCGAAAGCCCCGCCGAGTCATCAGTAAAGTTAGTTAGTTTGGACCTAGATATAGTTCTGCCACGCCGTAGAAATGTGGCATAATCCCACACCCAGTCACGGCATAATCCCACACCCAGTCACGGCATAATCCCACACCCAGTCACATTATCCTGATTTTGTTGACCGCTGAACACCAAGCAAAAGAGAGTCGTACCATAATCATTATAACGATTTTGTTATGTCGCGGTCGTTGATCGAACTCACGACCTACCGATTACGGGGCGGACGCCGAGACAGGAAACCCTAATTTAAAGGGTCCTATAAACTGGATAAAGGATTAAACCCCCTGGATCAAAACATTCGTAAGGGATGCCCGTGGCCGAGTGATTATATTCACTGCTCCTTCGTTGCATTCATGTCCGGATTCCGGGAAACTGATGAATCTCCCTGAAAGCTTCTGTGCGCTCATGCTTCCTTTATGGACGTCGCTATTTGAATGAAATACTGTCGCAGCAACAGTAAATTCCAACACAACAAAAAAAATCGATTCGCCGACAAATTAATAGCACTTTCTATTATTTTTATTTCATATTTAATTGTAACACAAATTGGAGTATTATGTACATTCAATTTACAGCTGTTTGTACTCGTACATGGATAGTTTGTGAAGCACTTTTGGTCATATGTATATTATTATAAAAGTGTTATATATATCTGCGGTATAATATTTATGGTTATAATAATAAATCTCTATTAAAAAAAGTTTTAACTTTCGAAAGAGTTCCCTTTTTCCTGCTACACATTTTTAATAGCAGTGTTCTGCGTTCATTCATAAAAATCAAAGAATGAACTCGGACATTAACAAAAAGTTTGGATATAATCTATCCTTTTTGCTGCCCTTTTCTTATCTCAGGATAAGTTTTGTATACATGTTGACGTGTAACTGGGTGGATATTGCGAAATTTATCGTATTACGATATTCGCAAATATCTAAACCGCAAACTCGACAACCTACATACATAACGTAAAATTTGTTTGACATACCTCTAATTCGGTCGACGTTGAAGTAACACACATTAGCGATTAAAGCAGCTCGTGCACATGTGGTAATTGAATAAGAATTTGTTTTTATTGGGTCTATCAATAACCATCTACAGACGCGTGATCACCTAATGCAACAATCCATGATTGTATGAAAATAGGTGGTTTCTCCATCAAAGGCAATAGCAATACGAACGGTATTGAAGCTACGTTTAGAATTATAAATCCTATATTTAGAATGTTCGTGAATGCCGTTACATGACCGATCACATTAATTCTTCCCGAATGCGCTCACTTCACAGACTGAACTTATACGAATTCGTCACCCGAAACTGGTGAAGACGACATGTTACTAAATTTGTCGTAGAAATGCCACGTGGTACCGCAAGTACCTGCTTCTGGAATACCGTATTCTATTTTTAACTGATTTACCGGACTTGGCCGATTACGAAAATAGCGTTTTGTCGTGCAATGTGACAGACACTTGCAGAGTTCATTGGTCAAAAACGGACATTAACGGCGGATAGTAAAAAAAAATTCATCGACCATATGCGAACAAGTTGCTTTAAAGCAGCTCGTTCAAAGATATTATGTAGAAATTGAAAAGAAAATAATTTTCTCCGCTCCCTCGTTAATCTTGGTGAAATCTTTGTTTTCTGACAAATAAACTCCGCAATTGAAGGTCACATTACACGCGATAATGCTTTTTTCGTAAATACAACTTCGGCGAAACCGGTTAAATATAGAATTTATCCCCAAAGCAGGTGTTTGTGGTTCCTATAACATGGCGACTTCACCGAATTTATGGTAGCGAATTGTAAGTTCAGCCTGTGAAGATAGTGCATGCGCGAAAAATGAATGTGATTAGCCAAGTGACAGAAAATCTAAATATTGTTTTTACAATCCTAAATATAGTTCCAATATCGTCGTGACGCTATTGCTTGTGATCAAGAAACCACGCATTCTTTTTACAATCACGGGTGGTTGCTGGGTGACCATGCATCTGTTGATCGGAAGTGATAGACGTTATACACACATATCGTGAAAAAAAATCTTTGACAATGACCTTCTGTGAACAAGCTGCATGAAAGCCCCAGTGCGTTTTAGCTCAGAATTTGCAAGGGAAACATATATTTTTCAAAATTTCTAATTAGCAAAGTCTCAAATTTGATTAACCTCTTAATGTTTAATTAAGCCCACGTAATGAAATACTAACCCAGAAGCCTTAATTTTTCATACAGGGCAAAATAGTGACAAAAATGGGCGGAGCTTGTTCTGAAACACACTGTTCAGTAAAAGCACGGATGTCTCGGTGTACATGGGGTGTTTCAGAAGTTCGTGGACTTTTTTTATAGACTGAATAAATATTGATACACGGTAGTAGAGGAGACAGGAAGAAAATCTAAGAAATTCTGAAAAACCGTGTATGTTAATTTTATGCTGTCATTGTTTTGAGCTAAATACAGAACGAGACAGCCACAATTTGTATTTTTTCTAATAGAATCTTTCCTGTAAATTAGGCATTTCTCAAGGTCTTTCAGTGATGAAATTAAAACTGAATTATATATGCTGTAAGTGAATTCGGATGTAGGTCTAACATCTATAAGATACTGGGACTTTAAATGTTGAAAATAAGTTTTCAGAATTAATATCTTATTCCAAAGAAATGAAACAAGAGGGCCATGATGGCCCTGAATCGCTCACCTGATTATAAATAAGCAACATGTTTGATTTTTCATATTGACCTACTTTTTGACCCCATATGACCCACTTTTGAGGCTTTCAATTGATTTTTGGTAAAAACATTCCAACCAAGTTTCATGAAGATATGGCCAATATGTGGCTCATGAGTTTAACAACGTTTTTCTAAGATTTGACTTCATGACCTATTTTTGACCCCACATGACCCAAATCCAAACGTGTCCAAGATTTTATGGAAACAAACATTCTGACCAAGTTTCATGAAGATTATACTTTTCGACCCCACATAACCCAAATTCGAACTTGACCAAGATTTTATGGAGACGAACATTTTGACCAAGTTTTTAACAAGCCAAATTGTTGACGACGAACAACGCTCGCCGGACGAAGGGCGATCACAAAAGCTCACATTGAGCACGTTGTTCTCAGGTGAGCTAAAAAAATGACTCTTTGCAGAAAATGTTTTCTTACCGAGTTAAGTTGGGCGCATGTGTAACAAAAATAACAGTATATTGAGTGGTTTAAAACAGTGCTAGAAACAATGGTTTCTGTTTCAAAGCTGTGTTTGAAGAAAAACACAGATACTGATGCATTCAAAATTATTTAAAAAACTTTATTTTACAACGATTCACAATCACGACTGCGGACCCGAAGGTTCTGGGTTCAAACTCCGTTGGATACAAGGATTTTCCATGACTTTCCCAGCGCTAAGTACTGGACCAACCCAGGAACCGCTGAAAGGCATAAAACTCGAAAAAATAACTTGTTTCCAAATCGACGTAAAATAAATAACCCTTTCACCTATAAAATTAGCCATCCTAGGATCAAACCCAGGGGGCATTAGTCAGAGACAATGAATTAAAATAACACGAGATGATCTCGAACACCATGCAACATTAATCTACCAATATCTCTTATTTAGATTCTACATTACTCTCGCGGCCGGCTGGGTGTAGAGCTTATACGTTAATCTTATGACAAACACGTACAGAAAAACCGAGATTTTTAAACAAACCGAACTTCATTTTTCGCTCGAGTTGAAGAGGGTCCTAGCAAGTGTCATATCCATCATTGGCCGTGTATCATATGAATACGTACTTCATTGTAAGGACGAGGCGTCCCTGCTGTTACATCTACAAGCATATCAGTATCGTGTACCATGTTGCCGTCAAAATGAGTTTGGATTTGTTTACAAGTCTCTTGTCTGTAACAATGAGCTACTGTCCTTAGGAACACGGCGCAAGGGTCCTGCCAGCGGGCACTTATTATCCGTAGAGATTTACAAAACACTATTGTTTGGGAATTATCTTGGAGTGTGTAAGATAGAACGGGACACAGTTTGACGGATGTAAGAAACGCGTCTAGCATGCTGCCCAAACATAGGGAGCGATAAGATGATGATAAAGGCTAGGTCTAGTTCATATCTCGAATAGATAACCCGGGTATTATTGTTGTCGTCAACTGAATTATTTTAAGGTTATATTTGATCAAGTTTACTTAGGTAATACGTTTAAGAGCTTAAAGTTTACATAAAGATAACCATATGAAGTGTGAAAAGTGTGGCGACACAATTGATGGTTCATTCTAAAGAGGATGTGAAGATAACACATTTGGATTCGGTCACGTGTACTAGGTATTTCTGACGAAGGTGGCAACTGGATTAATATACACAGACAAAAGAAATAAATTTTCCTTTTAATAGGAAGGCTTGCACAGTTAATTATTACCAGGTCTATCCAAAACATATATTACTTGACCACAAACTTTTTAGCTCACCTAAGCACAACGTGCTCGGGATGAGCTATTGTGATCGATTGATGTCCGGCGTCCGTCGTCAACATTTAACTCAAACGGTATCTCCCCTTAAACTACTGGGCCAACTTTCATAAAACTTTACAGAAATGTTCCTCGGGTGATCCTCTTTCAAAGTTGTTTAAAAGAATTAAATTATATGCCAAAATCTGGTTGCCATCGAATCTAAAAGGGGGAAAATGTAAAAACTTCAAAAATCTTCTCAAAAAGTACTGGCTAGATTTCAAAGATTTTTCGCACAGATGTTCCTTGGGTCTTTCTCTACCATGATTGTTCAAATTATTTTGAGTGGTCAAAAACATGGCTGCGAGGGGTGGAGTCCGTTTTCCTTGTATATATATAGTACAAATTTGAAAAATCTTCGTGTCCAACAGCGCATTTTGGATTTCAAAGTTTTATTCAGCACTGATGTTCCTTGGGTCATCCTCTACCTAGACTGCTAGAATTATTTGGATCCGTCTAAATATTATGGCTGACAAGGGACAGAGCCCATTTTCCGTAATATCATAAGATATTGCTGTTTCTTTTCCACCCACTAATACCTGGTTCTCAGTTGAGCGATCATGGCCTTCTGGTTTTAAGAAGTCTTGGCCCAAGTGTAATGACCAAGTACACCGTTTGAGTTTGAATTTAACTTTCAAGATGCTAAGTGCTAATAATAATGCGATTAACTGGTTACAAAGTAACGCGATACGGAATCATGTACGCTTCCTGCGTTTTTGAAATATGCTTGTATAACGGACACTAAGGCATATCAACTTAACTCCATTTGTAGAGGTTTGTTGGAGATGTAAGAAGGTCAAAAATTCATATTTCCAAATGTCATTCTAGCTGAGGATTATATCTGGCACTATCTATCTGGACCCTTGTTGCGCCAGTTGGACATCATTTTCTCACCTCTGCTCCTCCTCTCCATATGTAGTACCTCCTTTCTTTCATTGGTTAGCTGGTGTCAACTGAATGTGGCTTGTTGTACCTCAGCCTTGATGCCATTGCATTTTTCCGACTCAGTCTGTCCTTCGCCTGTTGCACTGTCTGTCTTGCTGACCACTTTCTGCCAGTTCGGCTCTCCATTTCTGCCTTCTTGACGTTTTCATCACTTGATTCC
>CM037782.1:17392595-17407469 GCA_021229015.1 Solen grandis
ATTGAAAATTGTCTAGCTGAATAGCTTTCATTATCTAATTCACTTTATTTCAATTGATTCTGTCCTTAAATCGGAAAACAAGTAATATTTTACATATCATATGGAAAAGAGTACAGTAACTAAAGTGTCTGTTTATAAATATTTACAAAGGGCAAACGGTACTAGATTGATGTCAAAAGGCTAAATTTATTATACCCAAGATATATATTGGAGTCACGTCCGTCGGTCGCTGCGTCCGTCGGTAGACCCATCTGTAGACAAGATTTGTTCACTCTAGTTTTTTGGCTCCCTTTGCATATAGTGTATAAAAATGTTTTACAGTCGAACTTCGGTGACTCGAACAGGCTAGGGGAACGGCAATTTGTTCGAGTCATCGGTGGTTCGACCCAACCGTGGCTATGATGTTATAGAATTAAGAACTATTTTTGCTGGGACATGTATTAAAAAAATCGATTAATTATTAGGCCATCCTTTAGAATTCTTCGATTAAAGTAGATATCATAATTTGAAATTAACAACAGCAAAAAAATAATAATAGCGGTAACATTAAATGAGAAAAAAAAATGTTTTTATTCTTTTAAAACATATATAAATAAATAAAACAGCAGCTGTCAAGATCAAATCACAAACATCAATGATGACATACAATTCATACACGTAGATGTACACATACATTGGCCTTCATGCAAGCCGTAACGTTTCCTGCTTACGTTTTATTTTGCATAAGAAATGAAAAAAGGAATATGTATTGTAAACAATCCATAAATATAACTGAAAACAAATCAATTACTATTCCATTAAATCAATTAAACAAATTCCCCCTTTAATTTGCAACATGATCAGCGTTAACTTATATCATGTTATTACACTTTGATGTGTTAATTATTGAACTTCTGATTGTGCCAATCCCACAATATGTGAAAAATACACAATAATAAAAAAAAACACACAACAAGTCCCCCATCGAATATCACAGGTAGAGAGGTTCGACCGATAGGTGTGAAATACATAGCACTTTTAATCTGGGGCCGGAAATTTAGTTCGAGTTATCCCAGGTCGAACAACATAGAATTAAGAACAATATATGCTGGGACCGTGAAATGTGTTCGAGTCAAATATGGTTTTCCAGGTTTCAGAGTTCGAGTCACCGAAGTTCGACTGTATATTTTAAATGCCTTTCCAACCCTACTTACCTTTTTTAAAACGCTGACTTCGTATAAGGGAATGAGGATATGGTGAACCCCGCTTTTGTTACGTTTTCGCCTTTACAAAGGGCAAACGGATGTTGATTGATATCAAACGGTTAATCATTATACCCCCAGATACAAAGTATATGAGAGCTATATTGGAGTCACGTCCGTCGGTCCGTCCGTCCGTCTGTCGTTAGACCCGTTTTGTAAACAAGATTTGTCCGCCCTTTTTCTCGGCTACCTTTGCCCTGATTTTGATCAAACTTTACAAGACTGATTACTACCAGGCTTAGCTGTGCGTATCCGTGGCATGTCATAATTCGCTCGATTTTGAATGAGTTATGACCCTTTATTTTATTTTTAAATATATTTTATCTGCACTATTTTTCAGGTATCTTCGGTCGGATTTAGATTTAACTTCACAATAATCATACTTACCAAGCCTAGTTGTGCATAACTTTGGCACACTGTGATACACTTGATTTAAATTGAGTTATGGACCTTTGTTATATTTCTTAAATGTATTTTCCTTTTTCTCACTTTAGTCGATTTTAGTCAATCATATCATTGGCATCCTTTTGGATTTCAAATGAGTTATGTCCCTTTGTTAGATTTATTGAATATATATTTCCTCACTTTTTCTTGGCTTCCAATGGTCTGATTTTGATTTAACTTTACAGCACAAATAAGTACCAATCAAAGGTGTGCATATCTATGGCACGACCTAATCAACTTGAATTTATCTGAGTTATGGCACTTTGTTATATACATTGAATATAGTTTGCCTACACTATTTCTTAGTTTCATTTCATTTTAATTCACCACAACTATAAATATTAAGTCTTCTTGCTTATATTGTAGGCATGTCATGCTTGCTCCAATTCTTTTTAGTTATTCCCCCTCTTTGCCATATTTCTTGAATATTTTATCGTTTTTATTTTTCAGCTACGTTTTGTCAGATTTTGGTATAACTTCACAGCATTTATAAATACCAACAGAAGTGGAATATATCCTCGGCATGTCATGATCAGCATAATTTTGTTCATATTCATTTTTAATCGGAGATATATGGATACGTGTTTCAGAGCTATTTCTGGTGTTGGTGTGTTATTAAGTTTTCGCACCTCGCAGTGCAAAAACCTATTGTTCTTCTAATGTTTCTTCTCTTTTTTTTTTTCTTTTGGTTTTCGCCCCTGTCGCAGGACGAAAACCTATTGTTCTTCTTCAAATTTGTTTTTTCTTCTTTTAGTCACTTTTTTGCCCGACAATGTGGCGGGACGAGAAAAGGTATAGTTAGCTATTTAGTTAGCTATTTTAAGCACGCAGTAACATGTATCAGAACGTCGAGAAAATTTCAATTTTGTTTCGACGTTTGCCACTAGGGGGCGCTTTGCTTGAAATCAACATTTTGCTTTCAACAAAAAAAAAAAAAAAAAAAAAAAATGAGGTCTGATTCGAATGCGATTTTTGCATTCTGTTACTTTGTGACAGCCTAATAAACATAATTTTATTGTAGTATCTAGTATCAGAAAATCAATTTAGTAGGAGAAGCTGAATGTTCGAACCTTGAAAAAATGTATAAATGAGGGTAGGTCTACGAAAAAAATGCACATTTTATTAGAGAAATGATAAAAGAAATGTTGCTATCATGATTTGCAAGACATATATGCACAGAATATATAGGGTGGCGACTTCAGAAAATATTTAAATTTGTCTTCTTGAAGCGGTCAAACTTCACCAAATTTTGGAGAAATCAATATTTACAAAATGTAATGTTTTTTACCCGTTTTTTGAAGCTTGTGTTTTTATTCTTTGTTCGATATTCATGTTTTTCACAGATTGTGTAGTTTGATATTACAGATGATCTCATACTTTCAAATTTTGAAATATTGCAAAGGTCAAGGTCATGTTACGGTAATTGGTTTTTTCTTCGACCCTAAATAGCTCCAAAGCTAAAATATTTTATTGAGATATTATTCACAAAACTTTAAGTAAATGAAGAGCTCTTTCGAATGATTGAAAGGTTTTTGCAGATCGAGCTTGATTTAGTCATTTTACAGCCGTTCAATTTGATCCTTTGTTGAACAAATGCAAATCAGTTTTTCATGTCTAAAATTGTGAAACTTGTTGAAACCATGTAAAAGAGGAAAGTGTAACCTTTTCAACAAAACAGTTTTTAAAAATCTGTTCAGAAATAGTGATTTTAAAGCAGTTTCAGTTGTACTCTCCCAGCGTTAAGTTAACCCGGGTCTCTTAATACTTGTATGTGCAGAGACACCGAGTTAACACTGGTAATCCTCTAATGCCAGGTACAGGTTGGTGTGAAAAGCGATTAGGAACGAACGAACATCTTTTATTCATCTCAACGTGTACAATAGTACATAGTTGCAATATTATTTAACAAATGCAATATGGTCACACATACAATCATCACTTGTGTCCACACCTCTCTCTCTCTCTCTCTCTCTCTCACACAAATACAAACACAGAGCTCTATTATGGTGTTGTATGTTTTCATAACATTAGTGAAAATAGTAGTGAAGTATCAGAAAATAAGAAAACATTTTAAGGGTACCTAGAAATATGTATAAATGTTTAAGATGAACTTAGTAAGTTATGTAATAAAACCAAATTCCTAATGTAAAAGGCTTCTTTTATGAATTTTACATAAATTAACTAAATCTTCTTTATTTTCTGACTGCATTAACGAAATAAATTTTATAAAGCTGGGTTTTAGATATATATTTTTGTTTAGATATTTTTTACGCAAATCGCTGTACATATTACAAACACAGATAAAATGAAATTCATCTTCAATGTCTCTCTTCTCACACATCTCACAATATCTTTCAGCCCGGTCCACTCTGTTTCTACCATAACGTCCTGATTCAATTTTAAGGGAATGAGAAGACATGCGTATTTTAGTAAGAAAACTGACTAATGTCCTAGGAATAATATCTAAATATTTCTCGAATTCAAAACAATTCTTAAACAATCTATAGGAACAAAGGGGCCACATTTCTCTAAATCCCCAAACCATGTTTGCTTGAAACAGTCTAGCACTCTCTCTTTAAATATAATAGGAAAATTTTTGTGATTTACAGAAAAGGGGTCTAACCAAACATATCCAAAGCCATATTCCTCTAAAAGTAACTTAACTCCTGAAACCCAGTTGCGATATCCCCTATCATAACTTAAAACAAGTTGACTATACATTTCCTTTAGAAGAATATTTTCTGTTGTAATAAGTTTTAACCAATACTTAATTATTCTGACATATCTATTAACAAATAAAGGGTATCTCCCAAGATCACCATAAACTGCCAGTGACGACGTAGATCTTTTTACACAAAATTTAACAAAATTTAAGTGGACCCGCTCTATATTCTTAGATTTTGAATTTCCACACACCTCACATGCATAATTCAGTATTGATACAACAAAAGAATCAAAAAGCTGTAACATGGTACTATTTTTCAAATTAAATCCATTTGTATTAGAAAGCAGTGCATTTAAAGCTTTTAACCCTCTTCCAACAAGAAATTCATTATTCAATGAAAAACTCCCAGTATAGTTAAATATAGAACCAAGATAATTAAAATCGTTGACTGACTCTATAGGACTATTATTATAATACCATCTTTCCTTTTGTCGTAAAGGACCCCTCTTTCTAAAAACTAAAGCTTTTGTTTTGTTAATATTTACTTCTAAATCCCAGTTGCAACAATATTCATGTAACTTATTTAAATTATATTGTAACTCCTCTGGTGATTTTCCAAAATGACTAAATCATCAGCAAAAAATAAGGCTATCAGAATAAGATCACCGAATTCTAATCCACTGCCAGTAGAATCTAATAACGATAACTCCATATCCTCAATGAATAATTCGAAAATCTTTGGTGACATTGTCTCCCCTTTCAAAAGTCCATTTACGTTTTCAAAAAAAAACCGAATAACTATTAAATTTTCGAACACGCGATTTCACCTTACTGTACATATCCTTAATAACATTCAGTATTTTGCCCTTTAGCCCTATCCTATAAAGTTTTAACCATAAATTATTTCTACTTACACTATCAAACGCGCGTTTGAAATCCACAAATGCACAATACAAAACTCTTATTTTCACCTAGAAACTTTTGAATAATAGAATGTAAAAGAAAAATGGCATCTACTGTAGAATGACCAGATTTAAAACCAAATTGCGCATCCGATATGATATTATTATTATCACACCATTTTGTAATTCTATTATTCAAAACTCCCGTAAATAATTTGGCTAGGCTCGATAAAAGTGTAATTGCGCGATAGTTCGAAACGTTGTTTCTATCTCCCTTTTAAATATCGGCACGATTATACCTTCAGCCCACTGGTCAGGATAACAGCCTGACGAAAATATTGCATTGAATAGATCACATAAATGTGGAGCAATAATATCTATTGTTTCCATAAAATATTCATTAATAAACAATCCTTACCGGGAGACTTACCTTTTTTTTCAATTTTTTAACTGTGTCAATTATTTCTTGGATGGTAATATTAGTATTCAATTCTTCAAATGAGCATGAGTTATCATTAAAATCAAATGAGTCACAGAACGATTCTGCCTCCTCGTTTACATATTGTTGCTCTCGTTGTGACAAGTCACGGAAATAATTTATAAAACTCATCAAGCGAGATATCATTATATGAGGATTGTCTCTTTTTAAATAATGACCAAAATCTTTTGGCTTTTTATGTCTAAGATTCTCGAGTTCTTTGATTTTATTTCTTTGAATATGTTTTCTTTTCCGAACAATGAGCTTTTTGTATGCCGCCTTCTTCTCGCATAAGTGTATCCTGTTTTCTTGACATTTGTTCATGTTAAACATTTTAAGCGCCTCTGAATAATTTAATTTTGCTGTAAGACATTCTTCGTCGAACCAGTCTGTGTTTTTTTTTGTATTGGCTAGTTGGGTTTATATGTATTTCTCTAGCAAATAAGGTATCAGTCTCTATTCTTAATAAATTAGTAAATTTTTCTATAGACGAATTTACAGCTGATCGGTCATTAGTGTCAATATCGCTAGTGATTTGATTTAAATCCGGTAATTTACCTATCAATTTAGACCTGAAACGTTCACGATGTGCGTCAGAACTATTGACATTCTCGCTACATATATTTGCACGTGAATAGTGAATGACAAATGACAGCGCTGCATGATCGGATAACGGGCTAAACTCGTGCACCTTGAAATCATGAATTGACGGAAATAAATTTTCACGTGCTAAAAGGTAGTCTATAACCGAAGCCCCTTGTGTAGAAATATATGTTAACATGCCTTTCCCACTGTCTAAACCTAGCCTACCATTAACGATACGCATTGAGCATTGTTTACATAATTCAAGTATCCGACTCCCCTGGCTGTTACTATTTTTATCCATTGAGGCCCGAGCTAGAGGGTTGTCTATAACGTAAGAATCGGCGTCAAATTCAGTAATATTTCGATCATGTGTAACATAATCTGGCTTATCGCCCACTCTGCCGTTAAAATCCCCCAAAACATAAGTCCATCCTATCTCATTAAACCTACTTATATCATCCTCTAATAAAAAATTTTATTGACCCACATAAATAAATATCTTTATCAAGTAAAAAGAACTCGTGATCCAATTTCAGCCATATGATTGTATCTGCGTGATTTTTTATGACAGAAACTCCTTTTGATATATTATTTTTTACATAAACAACTATTCCACCACTTCTACGTTTAGCTCGCCTATTCTGAAACTTTCTATAAAAATTGTAGCACTCAAACCCTGATATCTCTACATCACTCATTTCTCCTGTCCATGATTCAAATAGAAATATTATATTATTATTTTCAAAAATTTGACAGAATTCATCTGTGTTTAATTTGGCTGACGTCAGCCCGTTGCAGTTCCACCCATACACACTAAGTTCATCTTTTATACACCCCTACTCACTGACTTTTCTCACTGTCTTGCCATCATCAACATAGAGAGTGTCATAGCTTATCCAAGCTTTCTTCCCCGCTTTTCTCTCTGCTGTTAACTTGGGAAACAATGCCTTGCGTCTGTCGGCTATGTCTTTTGGAAATTGCTCATTATATATAAAAATTTGTGACAGGCTCTGGTAGAGTTGAATATACACAGAGCAGACCATATACAATGTAGCTCGTTTGACACCAAACTGTTGAAACTGTACAAGTCAAACATGTAAATGTACGATGTCATGTTTTGTTGTATTGCTGTACACAGGCAAAAAAGTACCGACGAAATCAATTAATTTTGTTTACATGTTGCCCGTTTCAAAGATGAATTTCAGGGGAAAAAATCGTAAGGAATAGTGCCTACTTTTATAGAAAATACCCAAATCGTTTTTTTCCTTGTCGGAAAAAATGGTGAAATCAATCAATTCCGAGACAGAGACATAATGCGACACCAAAAGCAAAGTGTCGACCTGGTGTACGTGAGTTAATCCTTTCAGCATAAAACAGATATATATGGCGTAGTGTTGCCTCACTGCGATATTAACACCGTAGACGAGTTGCATACCAAACATCTTGTCACATTATTCCGTCACCGGACCAACCTTTTTTTAAGTTGAACTACCCTTATATACTGAGCGCCAATTAATATATATCTATATCAATATAATTAAAAGAATTTAATATGTTGCGGCTATGGTAATCAAAGCGCTTAAGGCACTGAAGTTGTGTGTCTGGCTCTCTCGAGTGAAAAACGGTTTTACGAGCTGCAGATCCCCCAGAACTTAATATTGCCAATACCAAACTTGAGTAAAAATAATGAAAGAGTGATGCTTTAGATTTGCTTCCTTTTGATTAAATATACATATTGATATTTAAAATTGTAATAATAAGGGCAGTAAGAGTGACGATGGCTAATTGTTAGCAGTTCATTAAAACAAATAGTCGCCGGTTGAAACCGGCGACTATAAAGTATTACTGTTCAAGATTAGGTCTATGGAAGGAGAAGTCAGTGAAATGTAGAATGAAAATTAATGGATAAGGCACAAAATGGCTTCTTTCCTCAACACAAAAATGCCTAAGTGCAACTACTATTATTTAATGAAAACCATCTTGCATGTTTATCCCTAACAAGCAAAATAAACTTCTTGATAAGAATTTAATCCTTGGGCAAGCCATTATTTATAGCTGCTAAATTCATTTCTGTTTTAAAAATAGTGCTGTATTATTGATTTCAGTTAAAAATAAGGTATACACATGCAATTAAGTTTTAATTATTATCATTTAAAATGTTTTTTCGGAAATGAAGAGACTTCTTTTAAATAAAGAATAATGCCCTCTATAAATAGAAAATGTGACGTAACTACTTGCACTGACACATTGAATCAAAACACATAAAAGACATGCGGTGAATCTGAGGCTTTTCAAAACACATGTATCTAGCTGACATGTATAGTCATAGCCACGGTACTCTTGTTTTCGTAAAATATAAATGGCGTTTTCTAGAGGTTAAGAGGTAAAACCTCAATTTCCTGGCAGCTTTTCTAGATTAGTGGATACATAAAATGTATGAAATGTTCTATATTTAAATACCTTTTCCAAACGTACTCATTTTATAAATGATGACTTCGTATAAGAAAGTTTTTTAAAAGGAATTACATAAACCCGACTTTTGTTATGCTTTCGCTTCTACAAAGGGGCAAACGGTTGCAGATCGGTGCGAAAGGCTAAATCCATTAAATTTTTAACATATTATCACATAATATGTAACGTCATTATACATGTATTTCAATTCAATTTCCTTTTCCTTTTCGTTTGGTGGCCCTTTTGCATGCTTTTTTGCTTATAACTCAATAATTTGAAATTCTATTTAAATGCAGTTTATTGCATTATGTTCCTTGGTGAAAATTTGCGCCTAAGATGATATAGAATGTTCGAGCTGATCAGGTTAAAAGCAATAACCGAGAAGCCGTTTTTTTTTCAATTTTGCGTTTAATTTTTAGTTTTCTTTTCATTTTTTCTAAAGAAATCGTTTTGCTGTTGATGTGTAAATTACCGAAACTGTATTTCATGTCGTCATAATTTTCATGCGAATAACACGTGCAACATATTTTCACTGTACCTTATTCATACTGAAGATGTACATTAAGAACTATATTAAATATATTAAACACATATTTGCATTTCATAGTTGATAGAAACGTCCACACAAGTACCTGCTGGTAATTATTTCACATTAAAAAATCAATATAAGAGTCTTGATTGCAAGAAAACCTATTTTAGAATTGTGACATAATTCAGTGACAATTTATCTTTCAAATAGTCGACATTGATTCCATGTGAATAAATAAATTGATCTTAAAGATCACGTTTTACTCTCGTTTGATGAGAATGTGTATATATGTGTTTAGTAAAGAAAGATAAATAAACGTATTACATTATAGGGAAATTTGTTGTTGTTGTTGTTGTTGTATTGGGGTTTGCCGTCGCGCGATAGTATTTCAATCATATAGCGACATCCAGCTAATTAAACAAGTGGAGGAAGACCCCCGGAGTACACAGAGGAACCCGGGTAGAACCACCGAACCTACCGCAAGCCACTGGAAGGCTTCCTCACATAAAAAAATCCAAAGTCCCTACCGGGATTCGAACCCACACGGTGAGGGGCTGAGAGATTTGCCCCACGACTGTAACCGCTCTGGCCACGGCGGTCCCATTTGGGGAATTTGACCGGAAATTAAGTTACACTAAATTAACGATACACTAAGTTTTATCACTTTTTACTGTTTACTTTTATAAATTAAGTGTTTCTCTCGGTTCATCCATAATTATAGTGTTAGTCTTTGATTAAATGGCATTATTTTGAAAATGTATTAGGATTGATGGTTGGTTTGAATACCAAACCAATTAAATGTGTATATATTTAATAAAAATTATTTAATGGCATTTACGTAAATAATATTTGGTATTTGGTATTTGCGTGGTGGGCATGTGTGCAATGGATAAATCAAGACGTTTGTATGAAATCATGATTTAACTATGATAAAATTTAGACTCTAAGCTTATTTAACTCCCGCCGAAAGGCGTCGGGGGGGGATGGTATATTTTTTGAGTTATTGCCCTTTGTTATTTTTCAGACTTAATTTTTTTTCCGGAGTGTAACTAGAAAGTATTTCAGTATCAACTTGATACTTTCCCTAGTGAATAGATCTCATTGAGGTGGAGTGCAGTGTAAAAAATGATAACTCTACCTTTCCATAATTTTTTAGTTACTGCCCTTTGTTACTTTTTACACTTAATTTTTGTCCGGTGCTTAAGTTTAAAAGAATTTTAGGTATCAACTTGGAACTTCATAGGCGGATAGATCTTATTAGGGAGGAGTGCAGTGCACAAGAATGATAACTCTACCTTTCATAATTTTTGAGTTAATCCCTTTGTTATTTTTTAGACTTAATTTTTGTCCGGAGCATAAGTTAAAAAGAATTTGAGGTATCAACCTGGAACTTCATAGGTGGATAGATCTTATGGAGGAGGAGTGCAATGCACAAGAATGATAACTCTATCTTTCATTATTTTTGAGTTATTGCCCTGTGTTATATTTTAGGCTTACATTTTGTCCGGAGCATAAGTATAAAAGTATGTAAGATATCAGTATGATACTTCATAGGTGGATAGATCTTATAGAGGAAAAGTGCAGTGCGCAAGAATGATAACTATTCCCTACATACTTTTTGAGTTATTGCCCTTTATTATTTTTGAGACTTAATTTTTGACTGGAGCAAAACTCAAAAAGTATTTGTGGTATCAACAGGAGGAGTGCAGTGCACAAGAATGATAACTCTACCTTTCATAATTTTTGAGTTATTGCCCTTTGTTATTTTTCAGACTTATTCTTTTTTGTTCAGAGCATAACCCGAAAAAAAAAGAGATATCACCTTGATACTTTATAGGTGAGTATATCTCATGGAGGAGGAGTGCAGTGCACAAGAAAGATAACTCTACCTTTCATAATTTCTGCGTTATTGCCCTTTGTTTTTTTTTCAGGCTTAATTTTTATCACAGTGACCTTGACATTTTACCTGTAGACCTCAAAATAGAGGAATTAGTAGGTCTTTACATGGGTTTCATATCTATAATCACTTTAAACATCAGTCTTCATTACCAAACATTTTCTTTTAAAAATGAAATAATTATTCTACTCTCCAACACATCTTCTAAAGAGCAAGCGTTCGGCGGGGGATGATCATGTCAACATGGCTCTTGTAATATATATGAAACACGATTTCAGTCAACATTCGTTTCGTAAAATGTAAGCACAGTACGTTCCACAATAAATGCGCAGGTGTTTTCATTGGATTGAAGAATATAACTAAATGATAATAGATGATGATTGTATATAAATGTATCATTTAACAACATTACGTGATGTTTTTTGGTATTTTGAGACCCATTGTATCCCCGCTTTAGTATCATCTTCCGCGAAATGGATGAGAGAGGAATACCAGTCAGGCAGATGTGGTCGCTGTAATGAAACTCACCGTCGTTGTGACAGTATTTCAGACAGGTGGGAGAAAACCCTGAGACTGAAGCATCCGAGTAGAACTACCAACCTACTTCAAGCCATACAGAATACGTCTTTACATGAAAACCCGAGTGACCCAGGATTCAAACCCACATCGGTGAGGGCTGAGTGGTATTAAGTTAGTGACTTTACCCACCCAGACACGGAGACTCCGCCCACCACCCTCAATCAACGATTTAGATAACAGAATATTGTTTGGCAATATCAACCCGAGATATCTAAATATTTAGTGTGTTTTCTTCGGGAATTGTCTGTTTCCAAAGTAAAACATATAAACTTTAAAATATGGTACAGCACGTACATGTATTACTTAGAGGCATATGTGTATCACACGCCCTGATAGCCCCATTGATAATATGACAGAGTTCGAAGCTAAAGGTTTTGGGTTAGAATCCAGCCCAGGCCATAAATACTTTTTATATTTATTATGAATTTTGTCCACTACATATATAGCATTATTTTATCGAATTTATTGCTGAATACTTTAGATGGCTTACTCAATAATCAATTGCATATAGGATTTAAAGAAAAGAGAAATTAAATTAAAACATACGCCAGCAACTCAACAAATTCATAAACAACAATTCATCCATCCACTTACATATAAAATAATTCCAAAGATGATAATAATAAGAATTATAGATTTAAATAAAGAACCCTCGAGGATTCGAACCTGCCACTAAATGGCTATAAGACCGTGAACTTACCACTAGGCCATCCAGACTTATTCAGAGTATGAAGCATTGTAAACCATGCAAACAAATGCCTGAATCTTATTAATTCAGGGAAATTAAGAACATCGCGGAGATAAATAAGTCTCATTTCAATATTGCCAGACAACACGTGGTTTAACATATTATTTTTGATCTCATAGATCTTATGGAGGAGGAGTGCAGTGCACAAGAATGATAACTCTACCTTCATAATTTTTGAGTTATTGCCCTTTGTTATTTTAAGACGTAATTTTTGTCTGGAGCAAAACTCAAAAGGTATTTGAGGTATCAATTTGATACTTCATTACGGAATTCCTTTAGGGCCATCGCCTATAAATGAAATAAGTTAAACCGCGAAAACATGAAATCACGAAATTACGATGACGAAAACGCGAGAACGCGAAACACGACAGTACGAAGACGAAAACGCTAAAACGCGAAAATGCGAAAGTACGATGACGAAAACGCGAAAGTACGAAGACCAAAACGCGAAAGTACGAAGACGAAAACGCGAAAGTATATAGACGAAAACGCGAAACCACGATTAGGAAAAGCGAAATAATCTCGCGTTTTCGTCTTCGTACTTTCGCGTTTTCGTTTTCGTACTTTCGCGTTTTCGTCATCGTACTTTCGCATTTTCGCATTCTTGCGTTTGATGTTTAATTCAGCCACGGGCGAAAATGATGATGACCCTAACCGAATTCCGTACTTCATAGCTTAATAGATAACATTGAGGAGGAGTGCAGTGCACAAGAATGATAACTCTACTTCATATTTTTAGATATTGCCCTTTGTTATTTTTAAGACTTAATTGTTGTCCAGAGCATAACTCGAAATGTATTTGAGGTATCAACTTGATACTTCATAGGTGAGTAGACCTCATAGAGGAGGAGTGCAGTGCACAAGAATGATAACTCTATCTTTCATATTTTTTTAGTTATTGCCCTTTGTTACTTTTACACTTAATTTTTGTCCGGAGCATAAGTTTAAAAGAATTTGGGGTACCAATTTGGAGCTTCATGGGTGGAAAGATCTTATTGGGGAGGAGTGCAGTGCACAAGAATGATAACTCTACCTTTCATATTTTTTTAGTTACTATCCTTTGTTACTTTTACACTTAATTTTTGTCCGGAGCATAAGTTTAAAAGAATTTGGGGTATCAACTTGGAGCTTCATAGGTGGATAGATCTTATTGGGGAGGAGTGCAGTGCGCAAGAATGATAACTCTACCTTTCATATTTTCTGAGTTATTGCCCTTTGTTATTTTTCAGGCTTAATTTTTATCACAGTGACCTTGACATTTTACCTGTAGACCTCAAAATAGAGGAATTAGTAGGTCTTTACATGGGTTTCATATCTATAATCACTGCTTTTTGTTACAAAGTTGCTCTCCACAAAGTGGCAAAATTTGATACAGCTAATAAAAATTATGACAATAACAGAGAGATCAAACTTAATAAAGCAACCTAAAATGTGCCCACATTCCATTCACTTATGGTGCACTCTGCTACCAATGGTAACATTTTGGAAAAAGATGCTATTGCTCTGAGAATTGGAAAAAAGGGGAGAATATTCTCCAAATGGTAATAAATTATAGAAAAATTATTTAATAATATTAAAAGTAAATTTTTATCTGTGATTAGCATAAGCGCAGACAAATAAAATTAAGAAGATAGTAAATATTGAATTCCTTCCTGTAGTAATTGAGAAATAGCGCAGACAAAGAATGCACTGAAAAGATCATCAAAAATCCAAAAACTCAGAAAAAATGTTTAACTGTAACAAAGGAAAAAATATGCACATGTAGTTGTTAAGAAAGAGGGCAGACAAAGAAAGCTCAAGAAATTTCATTAAAGGGACATAATTCAGAGAAAAATCAACTCTAACAATTGAACAATATGCAAATTTGTGTTTGCTGGTGAAACTACCTACGTAGTTTGCTTGAAATCAATCATGTAGTAACTTATAAATAGTGCGGAAAAAGAAAGCTAAAGAAAATCATCAAAGGGCCATAACTCAGAGAAAAATCATTCAGCCATAACAACTGTACAATATGCAAGGGGCCGCCGTGGCCGAGCGGTTACAGTCATGGACTACAAATCTCTCAGCCCCTCACCGCTGTGGGTTCGAATCCCGGTAGGGACCTCGGATTTTTCATGTTAGGAAGCCTTCCAGCTGGCTTGCGGTAGGTCGGTCGTTCTACCTGGGTTCCTCTGTGTACTCGGGGTCTTCCTCCACCTGTAATTAGCTGGACGTCGCTATATGATTGAAATACTATCGCAGCGACGGTAAACCTCAATACATCACACCACAATATGCAAATTTGTGCTTGCTAGTACAACTTCCTATGTAGTTTGAGGGAAATCCATTCCGTAGACAAAGATAGTTAAATACCCC